>CM056203.1:23315363-24011613 GCA_029692085.1 Gymnothorax javanicus
CGCCCTCTTCATCACCAGCACCAGCTCCCTCACCAGCTCCATCCCCAGTGCCAGCTCCATCACCAGCGCCCTCTTCATCACCAGCACCAGCTCCCTCACCAGCTCCATCACCAGCGCCCTCTTCATCACCAGCTCCATTACCAGCGCCAGCTCCATCACCAGCGCCCTCTTCATCACCAGCTCCATTACCAGCGCCTGCTCCATCACCAGCGCCCTCTTCATCACCAGCACCAGCTCCATCACCAGCGCCCTCTTCATCACCAGTGCCAGCTCCATCACCAGCTCCATCACCAGCCCCCTCTTCATCACCAATGTCCGCTTCATCACCGGCGCCCTCTTCATCACCAATGTCCACTCCATCACCAGCGCCTGCTCCCTTAAGACACCACCAACCTAGCCAGAGCCCATTTGAGCTGCATCCCCATGAGTCTGCCATTCCTGTAGATGGTGAGAGTTTGTGTCTGTGTGTGTCTTTAAATGTGCATGTTGAGCCATGCCAAGCATTTTTTTTTTTATATTATCTATCCAGGTATGCTTGTGGTTCCAGGAACATCTAGTGGCACGCCAATACAGAGGTTCAGCCCAGAAAAGGTTTGCCCATATCCAAAGGCTGGCTCGAGGAAAGAAAATAAAAGAAGAGGCAGAAAGAGGTGAGCAGAGTGTCATTTTTAACTTGTCTTGATTTTCTTGCTTGTATAAAAACAAGCTGATTCTGACTATCATCTCATTGAATGTTGCAGGTCAACAGCAATACTGACCGACACCCCAGTAAAAGCTGCTTTGGAGGAGGAGAGTCGGCAGAGGGGCCAGAAAAAACAGTCCTCTTCAAAACGCCCAAAGAAAACGTCGTTTAGTGGACACACTGCAACCAGAGTTTCTCAGGGCAATGATGAGGAATGTCTTGTTTGTGGGGAGACATTTGCCTCATCTTTGCCTGGAGAAGTGTGGGTGCGGTGCATCTTTTGTCTGCTGTGGTCACATGAGGCATGCACTGAGGGTGCAGCTCATTGTATCTGTCACAACTGTGATAATGAGTAAAGTAATTTCATAATTTTTATAAATAGACTAATTAACGTCCCAGAGAGCAAGCACCTCCGCTCCGGATCTGCCCGGCTCTGAGCCGGATCAGCTGGTGTCGGCACAGAGCCGGGCAGATCCGGAGCGGAGGGCTTGTTTCTGGGACGTTAAACATGTTCACGTTTACTTTTTTGAAGCAAATTAAAATGTTTAAAACAAATGTCTGATTGTTTTTGTTTTAACAACAGTAATTTAAAAGATTCCAGTTCATTTCATCACGTTACTTTTGTCTGGCATGTGTGCTACTTTCATCCCGACTGGAGGGGTCGAAAGTAGCAATGCGCAACTTCCGTTCGACGTCAAACTATGCCGAAGTCAATGGCTGAATCCAAATCTCCACCCTCTGAACTTGCAGACTGAGCCCTCACGGATTTCAGGCGTACGTAATGTGACGTCTTCACTATCATCACCTAAAGTCTGCAAGAGCGGGAATCTGCAGCATTACAAAATGAGCTGATAGACAGGCTTCGAGTCTGTTTCACTCGTTTCCGTGCAACTGCATATTGATTACCTCTGTAGCCTGTATCATGATGTTGAGTTTTATATCTGGCCTACGTTTTTCAAGTAATGTTTTAATATTATAAATTTCTAATAAGTTCATGTGGTTTTGTGCTTTTCTTCTGTCAGCAATTTGGAAAAATTAAAACGTCACGTCCGTATCGCAATGGATTATGGGTAATTACACTAGTGAAGTCTGCACCCCAAGCGGACTCTCTGGAAGTCCGCTCGAGGCCCCTTGTGGAATGGATCAATTGTGGGTTTGGACAGCCTTCAGCACTCCTGGACTTCCCGTGAACACGCCCGCAAAGTCCGCGAGTGCGGTGAAGTGCGGACATTTGGATGCAGCCAATATACACTGCTCAAAAAAAATAAATAAAGGGAACACTAAAAGAACACATCCTAGATCTGAATGAAATATTCTTATTAAATACTTTGTTCTTTACATAATTGAATGTGCTGACAACAAAATCACACAAAAAAAAAAAAAAAACCCCCATCAATGGAAATCAAATTTATTAACCCATGGAGGTCTGGATTTGGAGTCACTCAAAATTAAAGTGGAAAAACACACTACAGGCTGATCCAACTTTGATGTAATGTCCTTAAAACAAGTCAAAATGAGGCTCAGTAGTGTGTGTGGCCTCCACGTGCTTGTATGACCTCCCTACAACGCCTGGGCATGCTCCTGATGAGGTGGCGGATGGTCTCCTGAGGGATCTCCTCCCAGACCTGGACTAAAGCATTTGCCAACTCCTGGACAGTCTGTGGTGCAACGCGGCGTTGGTGGATGGAGCGAGACATGATGTCCCAGATGTGCTCAATTGGATTCAGGTCTGGGGAATGGGCGGGCCAGTCCATAGCATCAATGCCTTCGTCTTGCAGGAACTGCTGACACACTCCAGCCACAGGAGGTCTAGCATTGTCTTGCATTAGGAGGAACCCAGGGCCAACCGCACCAGCATATGGTCTCACAAGAGGTCTGAGGATCTCATCTCGGTACCTAATGGCAGTCAGGCTACCTCTGGCGAGCACATGGAGGGCTGTGCGGCCCCCCAAAGAAATGCCACCCCACACCATTACTGACCCACTGCCAAACCAGTCATGCTGGAGGATGTTGCAGGCAGCAGAACGTTCTCCACGGTGTCTCCAGACTCTGTCACATGCTCGGTGTGAACCTGCTTTCATCTGTGAAGAGCACCCGGCGCTAGTGGCGAATTTGCCAATCTTGGTGTTCTCTGGCAAATGCCAAACGTCCTGCATGGTGTTGGGCTGTAAGCACAACCCCCACCTGTGGACATCGGGCCCTCATACCATCCTCATGGAGTCGGTTTCTGACCGTTTGAGCAGACACATGCACATTTGTGGCCTGCTGGAGGTCATTTTGCAGGGCTCTGGCAGTGCTCCTCCTGTTCCTCCTTGCACAAAGGCGGAGGTAGTGGTCCTGCTGCTGGGTTGTTGCCCTCCTACGGCCTCCTCCACGTCTCCTGATGTACTGGCCTGTCTCCTGGTAGCGCCTCCATGCTCTGGACACTACGCTGACAGACACAGCAAACCTTCTTGCCATAGCTCGCATTGATATGCCATCCTGGATGAGCTGCACTACCTGAGCCACTTGTGTGGGTTGTAGAGTCCGTCTCATGCTACCACTAGAGTGGAAGCACCGCCAGCATTCAAAAGTGACCAAAACATCAGCCAGAAAGCATAGGAACTGAGAAGTGGTCTGTGGTCACCACCTGCAGAACCACTCCTTTATTGGGGGTGTCTTGCTAATTGCCTATAATTTCTACCTTTTGTCTATTCCAGTTGCACAACAGCATGTGAAATTGATTGTCAATCAGTGTTGCTTCCTAAGTGGACAGTTTGATTTCACAGAAGTGTGACTGACTTGGAGTTACATTGTGTTGTTTAAGTGTTCCCTTTATTTTTTTGAGCAGTGTACAGACCCTTTCCAAAAAATTAGAATATCACGGAAAAGTTGTTTCATTTCCATAATACTGTTCAAAAAGTTAAACCTTCATAGATTATAGATTCAGGGCCCACAATTTAAACGATTTCAAGTATTTATTTGTTTATGTTTACATAATTTGGGCTTCCAGCTCATAAAACCCACGAAAACAGGAATTCCAAAAATTAGAATACTGTGAAGAAATCACCATTTACTTCTCAGTTTTTGGGAAAAAAAAAAAAAAAAAAAAAATAATTAGGATCACATCAAATCAATCAAAATATGGTACTTTCAAAACGATATGTCAATCTTCAATGCTTGGTTGGGAATCCCTTTGCCTTAATCACTGCCTCGATACGCCGTGGCATTGAGGCAATCAGCCTGTGGCATTGCCTGGGAGTTATGGAAGCCCAGATTTCCTTGATGCTTGCTGTCAGCCCTTCCTTGTTTTTTGGGTCTGGTGTCCCTCATTTTCCTCTTGATAATACCCCATAGATTCTCAACGGGGCTTAGGTCCGGCGAGTTGGCTGGCCAGTCAAGCACTGTGATGGCATGGGCATCAAACCAGGTTTTTGTGCTTCTGGCGGTATGGGCAGGGGCCAGGTCCTGCTGGAAGATGAAATCTGCATCTCCATACAGATCCTCAGCAGAAGGAATCATGAAGTCCTCTAAAAACATTCTGGTAGACTGTTGCGGTGACCTTGGATTTAAGAAAGCAGAGTTTACCAACACCTGCACCGACATTGCACCCCAAATCATGACTGACTGTGGATATATCACACTGGACCTCAAGCAGCTTGGGTTCTGTTCCTCACCCGTCTTCCTCCAAACCCTTGGACCTTGATTCCCGAATGAAAGGCACACTTTACTTTCATCGGAAAAGAGGACCTTGGACCACTGGCCAACAGTCCAGTCCTTCTTCTCCTTGGCCCAGTTGAGACGCTCACGTTGGCTCAGGCTCAGAAGTGGCTTGACCCGAGGAATCCGACAGTTGTAGCCCATCTCCCGGATGCGTCTGAATGTGGTGGTTTTTGAAGCTGTGACTCCCGCCTCATTCCACTCTTTCTGGATCTCTGCCAGATTCTTGAATCTTCTCTGTTTGATAATCCGCTGAAGCCCACTGTCATCTCTTTTTGCTGGTGCATCTTCTCCTGCCACATTTTTGCCCTTCCACTAGACTTTCCATTGATATGCTTGGACAAAGCACTCTGTGAACAGCCAGCCTCCTTATCTATGAACTTTTGTGGCTTACCCATCCTATGGAGGGTATCAATGATGGTCTTCTGGCCAGTTGTCAAGTCTGCAGTCTTCCCCATATTGAACCGAACTGAGACAATTGAACCAAACTGAAGCAATTTAATGACACCTGGGGAAACCTGTGCAGGTGCTTTGAGTTTAGTAGATGATTAGTGTGTGACACTCAGTTTAAAACATTCATGCCCTGCAAAATTTGGGCTGATTTCTTCACAGTATTCTAATTTTTGGAATTCCTGTTTTCGTGGGTTTTATGAGCTGGAAGCCCAAATTATGTAAAAATAAACAAATAAATACTTGAAATTGTTTAAATTGTGGGCCCTGAATCTATAATCTATGAAGGTTTAACTTTTTGAATGGTATTATGGAAATGAAACAACTTTTCCATGATATTCTAATTTTTTGGAAAGGGTCTGTATATGGGGATGATTTAGCACCTGATATTGACAGAGCACTCACGAAAGTAGTTATTCGCTCTGAAAATTTTTTTTCGGTCTGTAACGTTATCTTTTAAAATGACGTCCTTATGAATAATGTTACTTTCGTACCAGCTCTCCCCTACAAAATAATGAATAACTCTCTGGAGAGTTTTTAATTCTTCACAATACATGTTGGAAAGTCTGCAAATTTGCTGTAATGAATGATCAGCAGTTCGTATGTTCAATTCATTCCAAGCCAAAAGACTTCAAGATAGAACAACTAGCCTAATGTTTTAAAATGTGAAAATTAAAGTCTGTGGGATTATCCTGAAATAAGTCATTTGCATCAGCTTGGAATGAGAAAAAAGATTCCACTTGTATCATCTTAAATAAAATAAGGACAACTTAAACTTGCATTTTTTTGTTTCTTTGCTTCCTGCGAGAACAAATGCAGCAGTTAATATTTTGTATGTCGTTCAAACAAGTAAAATCATCCACCGTTATCCCCTCATCCACCTGTAACTGATGCTCCAGCATTTGGATTTCTAATTTAGTTTTCTGCATTCGTAATTTAACCTTCATTTGGTTGTTTTTTTAATACTCTCGCACTGACTCGGTAAGCGATTTTCTGCCGCACAAACTCACGCCCTATTGCAGCTGCAACTGTACTTTTTTTTTTTAAATAAGTGTTCGTACTCAGCGTACGCCTTTATTAATTTGTCCAACTCTGCTGGAGAAAAATAAGACGCGCAACTTTTTTTCTCCACCGTATTCATGGTGAATCGCGTTATCTTTATTCCATTGATGAGGGCTTTTAATATTCTCATGCACACGCCTGACTGTGGCGTAAGTTAACTCAGAGTTGATTGAACTAAGTGTTATCACCTGTTCTGAATCCGAAAACTCCGCCGTCAGCAACTCAGAGTAAATCAACTCCCGGTTACAGAACAAACTCAGTTCGTTTACCCTGCTTTCTGAAACGGGGCCAATGTCCTTAAATTGCTTTGGGGTTCGAGAAGCCAATATCATCTATCTTTTTCAGTTTCGCTGCAAACAGATGCCACTAGCCTACACTTCACGATTTGGGACTCCATTGCCAAGCATTGATGCAATTCCTCTGGGGAAAAAATTACATAAAAAGCAGAGTCAATGTGAATAAGCACGAGGTCTGTAAAATTAATAGTTCGTCGCCGCTCGAAATGTTCTGCAAGTGGGCTGAATGGGGACGTACTTCTTCAGTGTTATCTGTGAATTGGCCACATGGCCTCATCAGCATACTTTATACAGGGCGTGCTCGACCTATCGTTTCATCAGTCGTCATAAGATTGACACCCTGTAGCAGTCGGGTGGCGCTGAAGTTTATTTATTTCCTCTGCGCTGCATGGGGTACCCAGTTTTCACATCTGTGAGATGTATCTTACACATTTCAGACATGAAAAGCTTACTATGGATTGTACTGTTCAAGTTAGCGACAACGTATGGATTATATCCCGAAATTGTAAGTTTGAGTTTCATTATTGGTCTCATCTTTTATCAACCTCGGATAAAATTTCATTTCCTTTATTATAGCCTGACAATTCTTTTTCTCTCTCAAACAGAATGCCTTTTGCAATGAAACGGGTGAGTGTATTTCCTTTGTCGTCATGCATGTGCCCGCACTAGGGCAAAACAAACATGCAAACGCAGACGTTTTCACTCAAAAAATTGAGAACATTTTCTGTAATGTTTAATCTAACGCGCGCTAATTTCATTTCATTTCATGTCGGAATGAGCGGTCTCATGGTTTTGCGTTTGTTTACTTTTGTTTGCGTATTTGCGTAATTCTGGGTCTTAAAAATGACTGGTTTGATCATCTGTGCCAGCCATGCATCGTGAACCTGTATGTTCATGCAGCATGCTTTTCACTGTAGGTGATTGGCCGACTGAGCCCGATGAAAACCCCTCAGCCCTGGCAGATCTCATCGTCTCACTTGCTGACAAACCTGAGGACTCAGAGATGGCACTGAACATCAGCTGGGCCGTAAATATTGATTGTATGAGTTTAAACTCGTCTAAACTGTCAATTGGGCGCATTAGACTCTGACATGACAGGTGGCCCACTCTAGCATGTTGACGCTGGAAAGCAGCCTTGCATGATGGTGCAGTTGCTTTGCATGGGGACTCCTGAATATCAGTTGGTCTGAATGACAAAAATGAAGTATTGCACAATAGGGATGCCTGTTAGTCCATGAAGTACCTGCATGCCCACCTGTTTCAGTTTTACATTTCATGTTTTGCTTGCTAATAAGGATATTTTCCGTCTGGGAAGAATATTTGTGTGCCAAGCTGGCATCTCAGTGAATGGTTGTGGGCATTCTGGGGTTCCCTTTTTAAAAGGTAATAATACACCCCCTTATAACTTGAAAGCATCCTGAAATGCACTCCTTGGGAGAAAAAAAAGGGCTAATCCTAGTATGACAAAATATGAAGCTTTTAATGGTCTTAAGTCATTGGTCAAGAAATGAGCCAGAATTAAATGAAGTATCATAGTATGGAATTGCTTCTCCCATTGATTCCTTTAAATGTTTAAGCCTCGTGGGTAAATCTGTGGACAGCTTTTTACAGAAAGAAGAGTTGAAAAATAATATCTGACTGCTCTTCAATAGAAAAGATTGTTCCTCTGTACTTCAAAGCATTGATTGACTTTTCACAGTGAAGCAGCTGGCAGTTTCTTTCTCCACAGTTCAGGCTGCAAAAGTTAAGTGGCGGCACACAAGGTCCCAGAAGTGTATTTGTCTGAGCCTTGCTAATTTTCTAACCGGTGATTTGTTCATGGCCAATAAAAGCTTTTTGTTTGGTTATTTTGGATTTATTCTAGCAGTACTCCTTGCAAAAACTGTTATTACTTATTATAAAATTACAGTAATACTGCAGTTTCTGAGAGGAGTAGTGCATATGCAGTTTTTTGAACATCAGTTTAATAAAGTAGTAATGCAAGAATAATTCAGTAGAGGAGACATTTGACTGCAGTTAAAATGCAATACTTGTTACATGCGGAAAGAGAGGGAGACCCAAGCGCAGAGTGGCAGGAAAAACGACTGATTTATTATTATCATTATTCATTGCACAAAGTTCAAACAAGCACACAGAAACAATGGCAATGGAAAGGCAAAATACAAAAGAAACAGGCTTACAAACCCCAAAAGAGAGAATTCAGGAAAGGCCAATTAAGAAGGAAAAACTCGCAGAGACACGGATATGCGAGCTCTGGATCAGAGTTACATTTAGAACTGGCAATTCAGTAGCGCGGAAGCGCAAGCTCTATAAATAGAGAGAATTTAGTCCCTCAAAAGGGAGAAAACCAAACCAGCTTCAAGATAGGGAAGTGAATGGTCTGAATGTCAAAGCAAATGAGCGAAGCAGAAACGAAATAGTGGAGTGAGTGGAAAAACAAGCCAATGGAAAGACTGAACTAGTGATTGAATGATTGGTTTGAGTGGCGGGATACTAAGCTGGCAGGCTGAGATGACAAGCTACAGCTGGCGCTCGGCACAATACTATTGAACTAGAAAAGGCTAAATTTTCTGAAGAAAATTTGTGTGCTTGCTTCAGTGAGAAAAGTTGAAGGGGTTGGCTTATAAAATGAAGGTGCTTGGAAATTGAGAGGCAAAGGAAATTGCTGAAGAAATATTGAAAAACTGCTGAAATGTAAACACAAGACTAAAGCTGAAAGTAATTGTTTCAATTTTCTCAGTAATTGCGCTGAGAAATTAGCTTTATGGCGGAGCAAACATGACAGGCCACATTGGCAGACTGCCGCAGCTGTTGTTGCTTATAGCTCATAGTGTCTCCCCCAGTCCCGAACCGTACAACGCTAACATCGCCAAGTAGTGAAATGCTACTATTCGCAGCTCTCTGTTTATTTCTGTGCACTGTGTATTCGCTAGCTAAATAGCTAATCAAATAGCAAGCTGCAAGATATCGTTAACACATGTTGTGATATTATTCACGGCTCCCTCTTTATTTGTGTGCTATTATTAGCTAGTTAGCTCACGAACACGCAGTACACAGAACGTGTTCGAAACGAGTTAACTTGAGTATTGAAATTGCCATCACTGCAGATGACATAATAAATAGCTAGCTGACGTTAACTATTAAACTACTCTGACAGTGGAAAAGTTACGTCTGCTGGCTTAGCAAGGAAGGCAGTTACGGTCATGTTGATACTAGTATTTCACCTGTTTTAGATACGATCGTAAACATATCTAGCTAGTGCAAAAAGTTGCTTGTATATGCTGGAATAGTACAATTTTTTTTCTGCTTTGCAATTTTTTACTGTAACGTGTTCTCATGGACCCGCCCTGCAAAAAGACCGGTCTTTGCTGCCCTATATGTGTTCTCTTGGAGCTGGTTAGAGCGACTGTACAAACGACGCTACCGAAAATTCTTTCGCTGAGTTTGACGCAGAAGAGTGAGATTTGTCTAACAGTCGTATCAATCTTAATCCGAACAATGATCATGCTGAGGCCAGGAAAAAGTCCAGCAGAGGGCAGAATTGAACCGCAATACCTGCTATACCACAACTTCGCTGAGCCATTTGAGTTAATGGTTAAAGCATTTGGTCCAACGGAGATTTTAGCTAAGGCGTCTCTTACACACTACTGCTTCTACCTCAAATATAGTAAGTCCAATCTATGAAATAGAGATACCATACTGAAGAGGAGAGTCTGGTGAGCAAAATATGCCAAAACTGTGCGTGTAGTGTCAAAAATGTGGGAACAAGAGCAAGTTATAAAACTGTGTTTTTCAGCTTTCCAATCAGAATTTTCTCTCTCATTTAATATAGGAGTTAATGGAGTTTCGGTTTGTGCTCCCGTAGCTTTTCGGCTCATACTGCCAAAACCGTCTGTCCGACAGCTTGCATAGTTACATTTTCGTGACCAGCACAACTTTTGCTACAACTTGGAAATAAAAATATTTATGAGGAGTGAAAACTGTGGGAGTTAGAACAAGGTTAAGTGAAGACATCTTGATGATTTTACAGCTGTTCGCCACTCTAATAGTGACGTCACCACACTGTAAGTTCCCAGAATGTATTGTAACAGAAATTATTTTTAAAAATTATAATTAAAAAATATAGAAGTTATGAAAAATTTGAACCGTGAAGAAATTATACAAGCTTAACTTAACATTTTGCAGTTTGAATGACATTTCTAGCTAAAAGTATGACTGAGTGAAAAAATAGCAGAAAATAGCTGAATCTACTGAATCAGCACAAAAATGGCTTGATTTAATAGGACCCCAAAAAATGACATTTAAAGTTAAATATCTCAAAAACTAAAAAGAAAATCAAAAATCTGTACGATTGCAGCGTAATTCAGAACAAGCTGAATCTTTTAGAGTTTGAACGGAATCAATAGCTTAAACAGTGTAGGAGGAGTTAGTGGGCCAAATTTAGGCGGAAGAAGAAAAAGAAGAAAAAGAATAATAAGAAGAAGAACTTAGAGAATTGAGTGTGCTGCTTCACTGAAGCAAGCACACAATTACAACTGCAATGCTGACAGTTTTGTAATTTTATAATTGAGTTCTTCAGCAGTTACAATGCTATACTACCTCAAAACATTAAAATGCAATGCTATTAAAGGAAAATTGCAGCACTATGAGTTTTGTTTCTGTTACAGAAATATAAGGCACAAGAGTATTCTGCACATGCAAAAACTGCAGTATAAGTTCCAGTACTTTGCAGCACAACTACAGTATAAATGCAGCATAACTGTCATGCCACACCCCCAGCGCTCGGCATCATCAGAAATCTGAGGAACCGGCCTACTTCTCTACTCATCATTCGCTATGTGCATCTGTGTGTCAATTAGCCAGTTATCCAATTTAGTGCTTATAAGCCTGAGCTTCGCACCATTTCGATGCAAAGTTTTGTAAGCCTTTTATGTAGCGTTTTGCGTGTTACTTCTGAAAATACTGGTATTTATCAGACAGTTGTTAGTCTAGCTATCTCTGTACATATCTGGGAATTACTGTTTTTCCAGTCTTGTTCTATCATCGTTTGTTTTTGAAGCTCTGCTTCATAAGAATTAAATACTATTTGTCTTTGCATTTGAATCCAGTCACCGCCATTTTTATTTTCAGTGCACGTATTAAAGCGCACTGAAGACATCACAATAGCTGTGGTACAACATAGTGTAACTGCAACATAAATGCTAATCGAAGATGACCTGCAGTTGTACTGCAACAAGGCGTGTGTTGTACCACACTGAACAGCATGTGCACTGTAATGAACAGCAGTTATACATCATTGTCCTGCAGTAATAATGCAGTTATGAATAAGAGCTCAAAGTGCACGCTTTCAGTTTTAATTTGAGGGAACCTACATTCAAATTGGTTGAACAATGTTGTAATTACAACATTGAAAATAAATGTGTTCCCCCCACCATTTATGGGACCAAAAGTAATTGCAAAATTACTTGAAAATGGCTGCTCAGCTGTCCCATGACCAGGGTTGTGTTACTCCCTTTATTTTCTTGTTTACAAGTAAATGGTTGATTTTAAGTTTCACGTTAGGAATCCATCGTTGTCAATTTGAAAATGAAGTCCAAAGAGCTAAAGCATTTAACTATCTGTTAGCAGGATAGTTACAATATTGGGTATGACCAAATCAACATTCTTAAAAAGAAATGTAGGTACATTTTTTTTAGAATGAACATAGTGGGCAGTGCAAGATCATCAAAAAGCTTGGAAGACCACAGATAACAACTGTGGTGGATGGCAGAGGAACCTTCCCTGGTGAAGAGCACCCCATCATAATTGTTGGCCAGATCAAGGACACCCTCCAAGAAGGAGGTGTATCTGTGTTAAGTCAATGATCAAGAAAAATTTTTACCTGGGTAAATACAGAAGGTTTACCACAAGATGTAAATCATGAAAACCTTAAAGACCAGACCATAGTTCACCAAAAACATTTAAAAAGGCTGTGCAGTTCTTGTCACTAAATGAGACAAAGATGAATTTGTATCAGAATGATGGCAATAGAAGAGTTTTGAGAAGGAAAATAAATGCATATGATCATCTGTGAAGCATGGTGGAGGTAGTGTTATGGTGTGGGCAAGTATGGCTGCCAATGGAACTGGCTTCCTTCTGATTCTTGATGATTTGATTGCTGACAATAATAACAGGATGAATTGAAGGGTTCAGAACCAGAGTGGTCCAACCCACAGAACATTGTTTTTGAGACAATAAATGTCAAAGTTTTAAAGAAAAATATTAGTCACAATTTTGTTCACAGGTATAATACACATCATGTCACCAATTTTGCGTTATGAATCTTATCAACATCTGTCACAATATGATCCAAACTCTAATTTTCATTTTTTTTGGCTGGTAGATTTCAGACACAGAGTAATGAGAACAATGATTAACTCTTGATTGGCTGGTTAATATGAGCATTTATCATATACTTCCTTATAAATATGGGGAATCTGCCCATGTGATATGAGCAGGAGGCTGTATCAGCCCGCCGGGCAAAAATCCTGTATCACCCATATCTGCCCGCCGGGCAAAATCCCGTATCAGTGGCAGCATCCATTGCCATAGCAACAGTCACGAGCGTCGTTGGCAACGCATCGCTTCAGACGCTGATTAGACGCTGTCATGACGGAGTGACTCATGAATTCCTCAAGGGCTGAAATTTCTGAACTGGACTATGTTATAGAAAAGGAACTTGATTCAGATTTATTTGTAAACAGCATGCGTAATGCCGCGTTTTGCAGCAATATTCTTGCGAAGGGCTGTAGTAAAACATTTCATGCGTAAGCTATCATAGAAATGCAAATTTATTACCTTAATGGAGAAAATCGCATTTTCATGATAGCCAGCTAATTAGCCATTTCATTGACTTGAAAACACCGCTGACTAAAAGCAAATGCTTGCGCTACTGGCCTGTAATGATGACAATAATGACCTGAAATAAATGCTTTGGATAAAATGCATTGTTAAAGTGGTAATCCATAAGATTTGAATTGGTTTATTTATATTGACATCTTTGGCAGTAAGCTGTAATTGTAGGTGCGCTTCTGGACCTCATTTCCCATAACTCTTGTCGAGACCCAACACTCTTAGAAAAAAAGGTTCTATATGGAACCTTTAAGGGTTCCATCCTTTGATACATATAAGGCACCCTAAATGGTTCCAAATAGAACCTTTTTTGTAGGTTCTTGATAAAGAACCAGATCAGTATGGCACCATCTATTGTGATATGGTTCTATTTTCATGAGTTAAGAACCTCAGTGGTTCCATATGGCACCCCCACGAACCCCTATTTCTAAGAGTGAACAGTGTCGCCTGTATGACGTCGGTAAATTGACGGCTCTTACCAGGTCCACGCCTCCTCAACTCTCATGCAGACGGGAAAGGTGCTCTTTGACACGGCAGTTGAACTCAATAAAATTAAAAATTATGTGACATTAGTCATCCATTGGCGGCATCTCATTCCAGTAACATGTTAGGCTATTATGATAAATCGATTAACTTAAAGGGCTGCCAACTCTCACGCATTCGCCGTGAGAATTTGTGCTTCATTCACAGTCCCGTGCTGTAGTCAGTAATTATTCGATCAACGAAATGTGTGTGTTTCACGATCGTTCAAATTGTTTAAATGAAATAAGACCATTTAAAACATTTTTATGCAATTCCACTGCTTCCAACCCCTGAGTGAAGAAACGCGTGAGAATTCCGGAATCATAATTGTTCTCATATTACTAGTGGCGAAATCCACCGTAACACATGTGAAACTGATAAACTTCAATGCACAAGGACTTCAATTCCACCTGAGAATCTCTACAAACGGTCTGATAGAATAATTTCTGACTACAGCACGGGAACGTGAATATGTCGTTTAAACTCAAGCCGAATATGTGAAAGTTGAGAGCCCTGTGTAAATAATGAAAACGGTAGTTGGATAACAGGTAACGTTATTACTTTTTTTTTTTTTTTTAATAAAAATGATTTGTCGAGGCGGTTAACGTAGCTTTTGTCCCGTTTGCTTCCTGAAATTACGTTATAATTTTAGTTTCAGTAGCAGCCTCAACAGAGACTCAGCTAACGTTAGTTTCTACTGGGCACAGTATAGCTACACAGTATGGTATTTGCCATTGGGTAGACGTCAAGGTATCCAGTAGCGGTACTTTCCGCTTCTCGGAAGGCTGCATTTTTAACGGTCCTCCCTTAATTCCATCCGTAAAACTGACATATAGTGTAAGGGACAAGTTAGATTTAGGGTTAGGGGATAGAGCCAAGGTTCAGGTTAGGGAAAGTACCGCTACTGGATCCCTTCTGACGTCTACCTTGCCATTGCTTCTCCCGGGGTTCCTTACTTCCTTCAAGGTAGCTTGCGGCTCCTCCTACCTTCTGAACAGACCAAACACTGCTTACTGACGTAAAAAGCGTCACTGGATGTCCGCCTGTATTTGAATATAGCGCGGGAATGTCGCCACAGACACACTGATTGCTTTACCTGGCAGAGAATGAAATACAAGTGCTTTCATCAGTGGGTCATAGGCCCAATCATCGTTGTTTTATCCCCCCTCTGTGATAGACACTGACTTAACAGACAGTAACGAGACGGAAATCTTATGGATTACCACTTTAATTATGGTTAAAATCAGTATATGATAAATAGAACATCACATGGGCATTTTCACATCACACTGTGTATCAACCCTCGACCAGCATCAGCCCTCGAGCTAAAGCTCTCGGGCTGATACTGGGGTCTCGGGTTGATACAGCGTGTGATATGAAAATGCCCATATGATATTCTCTATATATCTGTCAGTGGCTGGTAGTCGTTCAAATTCTAAAAAGTTCATTTCTCACTCTGCTTTAAACCCCACCTTTCCAATATTTAAAGTTCAGTATTTCCTGTATTTACTATATCAGGAAACATTTAAATTAAAGAAAAAATTAAGTTGAAAAAATTGAGTGGGTTTTAATTGCTGAATGATTTAATTGTTTTTGAATGCTTGGTTCAGTAAAACAAGACCCATAGCTCAGAATGAGAACAATATGCAGTGATATTATTGGGTATGATATTTCGTGTTTTTTTTTTTTTTCCTCCTGTGTTTTTCTTTGTTTCAGACAGCAATGAGTACCTTAGAGGCACGGGGCTCGCTGTTGAGGGAAGACATTACCTGTGTCTCTATCATCCACCATTTAATGAAGTTAAAATTAACATCTCTGGTCATGAGCAGGTATATAACTTGGGTATCTTATGATTTTGCTCAAATGTATCGAGAATTATTTAATTTACATGTTGCTCTATTTTACAGTTGTGGTTCCATTTCTTGGAAATCCCAGCCATGCCAAATAAACAGTACAATGTCTTTGGATGCAATCTCCCAACACCAATGTCTGGGGGTAGTGCCTCAAAATCAACGCTATTTCAAACCCCTGGTATGTTATATTATATCAAAAATATTATCCTTGATAACTGTGGAGTGCACTTCAGTGTGATTCTCACAGGCCATGACAGCGATGCTGGTATTGTTTTCAGTATAGCAGTCATCATTATCAGGGCCGAATCAAGTGAGTTGTGAGGGGGGGTTTCCTGGCGGGGGTCCAATCAAGGGGCAGCGCCCCCAAGGGGGCACAGGGGACGAAGCCCCTGAAAAATCTAGCATTTTAGCTATTTCTGGGGCAAAAATCAAGCCATTCCCAGGCATTCTACATCCAATTTCAAAACAAAATAGATCATGTTAAAATGTCTCTAATAACCAACAGGAATGCCTTTTAAATCAAGTACCCATTCAGCTTAACAGTAAATCTACACCAAGATCATATGTCTTCACCCATGCAACTGAGAAAATATCCTAAATGTAAAAACCTCATCAAAAATCAACAACAAAATTTCAAACCTTGAGTTCAAAGAGAGAATGATTTTTATTAGATCATGCAAGAAAATGTGCACTGACCTCCTGTCTTTCAGCACAGAAATATAGCAAAGGTTCATTGTGGCTTCGTTGTGGTTTTTTCCTTGGCATGGTTCTTGCGGACTCGCAACTTGAATTTGAAAACGACTCGTGGGCTATGTTGTTTTTCCGGTGAAAAAGCGCGTGGTCGGAAGTGGTGAAACGAAGGGAAGTAACTTTCAAGGCTGGCGTAGCACCAGTGATTTCCCCTGCGTAGGTGCCCCCCGTTGACTCAGCTGTGAGACTGCATGCAATTTTGAATAACGTTGATTTAAATTCAGCAAATACGCGTCCAGATGATTGTCTACGGGGAGAACAAATAACACCCGTTAAGTGTGGCGTGCTCTCGGAGTGAACCTTTTGTTAATCATGAAAATGACTGAGAACAGGTCAGGACTAATAATTGTTTAAAACGGATGTTTTGTCCACCCCAGTTCTCAGTTCTACTGAATTTACCCCATGATTTCATCGCTGTTAGATCGCATATGGAGAGAAACCGTGTCTTCAGTTGCCAATTACGATAATTGGAAAACGCATCAATAAAGGAAAATAATTGAGAACTAGCCAGGACTATCCTAATTGTCATAAAGGGACATGTCTGTGCCCCCCCCAATTCCCTGTTCTAGCGCCGGGCCTGATTATATGTCGCACGTGCGACATGAAAATTAGTCCGTGCGATGAATGAACGAACTGCTGTAGCACCGGTGCGATGAGAGACAGAGGCGTTGTGTGCGTGCGAGAGAGCGAGACGTGAAACAGTGCCACCCCGGAGGTTAGTTAGGTGAGGCAGAATCCTCACCGTAAAGAAAAAGATTACTCCCCTTTGCTTGATTAGCAATCAGACAATTAACTAATTTAGTAAGACTATTCGGCAGAATGACAGGTCAGTTTAAGTTTCCACGGCGTTATTAGGCTACTCAGTACATCGAACCTGAAATGCACACGAATCTGCGGATTTGCGAGTACTTGCTTACAGGAAGCCGAAGCATGCAATGCCATTCAGTTATTTTGCTGAGTTCAATGCTTGATCAATATGCAATATATTCCCCTTTAAATACGCATTTTTTTAACCTCAGTCAAAAAACGGGGAGTTTATTTTCAGTCTTCTTTCATAATCCGATGAACAAAAGGTTAAAACGAAACACGAAATTATCGGCAGAGCTGAGATTTTTTTCTATTGATTAAACGTATTTCCATCCTCGAATCGAAGCGTATACGTCAATGAATCTTTTCGTCGTCATCACCTGTCAGTATACAGGCTCGAAATGTACACTCACCCACTATGTGGGCCATTAGGTTGTGAATGTTCTACATTGAAAACAACATAAAGACAGTGAGTGAGTGTGCATTCCGTGTGTCATCAGCATCTGTTTGCCAGCATGACCATTAAGATAAGCTAAACCTCCGAGGAATATTCGTGCAGATGACTTAAAGGCTCTCTGTCCACCGGCCGCCACAGCGACAGGAACTCTATTCCCCGTAGCTCTTACTTTGCAAAGCACATCAGCAAACGCGGATATGTATTTACTCCGTTAATTTTGTGAAATAAATATTTTAAATATTCTCAATCCTTCACAACTCTGTCTCATATCGTGTGTTTGATAACTTTGTTCTATTCTTGTAAAAAAAAAAAAAAATCCTTTAAACAAATCGAATAGCCTGTGGTGCCGTACTAAGGATAATGAGTGAATTAATAAATAAATTGAAGTCATTTTATTTCCATCAAGAAAACTTAAAGAACTAATGTGGAATCACTATGAAATACAATTGAAATAAGATTTGTACTGTTTCACGATTTTTGCGGTCACTGGTTTCAACGGTGGTTTTTATGGCTTGAGTTCGTACGTGCGAGTGGTTTTTTTTTTCATTTCTTTTTTTTAATATATACGTTCCGGTACGGTCCATAACCCGTCTGTGCAGATGTTAATGCCAGCGGACATGGACCTGCTCTATTTATATACGCAGTTACACAATTCTTTCACTAGATGGCACACCTGGATCACTTATCGAATATTCACCACACAGTTCGAACACAGTTTAGAATATTGGCCAGTTCAGTCCCAACCCTGTTTTTCAAGAGTTGCATGAATTAAACTCCTTAGCTAAGCCTCGTGTGCAAACTGCTCAATATACTTGCCCATACTATTTATCCAGCAATCCCAAAAATGCTCTCTTGTCACAGAAAAAAATGTTGTACTCTGTAGCAACCACTTCATCTACAGAGAACCAGTGGTATTCAAATTAGTAGTTAAGAAAAATCGGTTTTCTGAAGCAAAAATTACACATTATATTCATACTGTTATTCTTCTATCACTATCATCTATCTTCTATCGTTCCCTCATGCAGCGGTAGTTCTGGGCCAGGACGCGGATGCGTGACGACCGCAAATCCATAGTACCCCGGATACTCCGTCCGGGGATACAATGTCTTTTTGTGAGAAAAAGTCACTAGTATTTTATGGACCAGTTTCACAGACATGGCTTAAGCATAGTCTTGGACTAAATAGAGTTTTGTATGGAGATTGTCTATTGAAAATTGAATTCAGTCTAGGATTAAGCTTAATTTGTGTCTGTGAAACCGGCCCTATATGTTTTTAAATGATGTACTGCACTACTTGTGGTTGGTTTTAGAGATGTAACAAAGTCTTTTACTGTGCTACAAGTTTTTGTCTTGTGCTACAAGACTATGAACCTCTGTAGCACCAGTGCTATGAGCAGAAAAAGTTAACGTACAGCCCTGTGTGTGGCTGGGTAGTCCTGTGAGGATTTTTTTTTTTTTTTGCTTATTTTGAAGGTACATGCTCAGGGCAGGGGGGGTTTTCCGGAACCCAGGAAACCCCCCCAGATCCGGCCCTGTAAATTATAATGCATTTAGTGAGTGAGTACTCAAACCACAACCATCTTGGAACTCAGCCATCCTTTTATCCAAAAAACTCACTTGTAATGTTTTGTGACTGCATTTTCGAAGGTCACCATTCTATCGTGTTCACAAAAATTGTCCACAAACAGAAACACAGGCAGACAGACAGACAAACTTATAAATGCCTGCAAAATACTGAAAAATAAACTTTCTCATAGCAGTTGTGTAGTAGTCTCAGTGTAGTCTTGTTCAAATTTGCCCTGATGACACACACAGACTGACTGATTACAAAACCAGAATTGCTATTGCAGCTGTTAACTGCTGTATGACCTTGGTTGAAAGTATCAAATGTAGATGCATTATAGTGTGGTAACTCTATTTTTCAGATTGCAGTAAAGAAATAATGAGACAGCATCAAAACTGTTTGGACAAAGCTCGCATAGGTAAGACTGAATCGCTTTTTTCTATTTTACTGCACTTAAGTATCAGTTTAGGGTGATTTCACACTAGGGACTTGGGCATGGATCCGAGTACACTTGACCCCAGCACGTTTGCCCGACCCAATTACGTGCCGGCTAATCAGAGTTTGTCCCAATGGCCTGTATACTACTGTTGAAAGAATTAGATCAGCCGAGTCTGACGGACAGTGTTCCACTTTGTACTGCCCGCGGCTGCAATGGCCAGGTTTTGACCGGCCGTTCGGAGCCCTCCCAAACCTCCCAGTGGCCAGCCCAGCCCTGGGATGATAGCCTAATTTGATTATGCGCACTCCCGCATAAGAGCTGATCCTGAAAATGCAGATTAACAACGAGGAATTTGCGTAAGATTGCTCGTAGTAAACCCTCGTAGAGTTCTACAATCGATCAATTTTGGGAAACGAGGCCAGTAGATTTGGTAAGTGCGAACACAAACGTACGGTGCTCGGGCACAGTACGCGAGTCTGCTAAAAAAAATGTGGCTGCGGTATTTCAAAGTGCAGGATGTGGTGCGAAAGTCTGGCAGCTGAAGTTACTAGAAAGATAAATTTCCATGGTATGAGGCAGTAGACAGCATAATCGGCCAAAAACGCAAGGGTTTGCTTCAGAAAGAATTCAGTATTTGACCTCCACCAATATCAAATGAAATCTATAAATTTTTTTGTCTTACCTTGATGTTTTGAAACATTCGGGTGTGTAAAAATGTCAAGCTTACACCCAGTCAAGAAAATTAAGTGGTTAATCTGTATTGCCACTATACGTGGTAATAGCACATAACGGCAGCAGCCACACCCGGTTGTCAGGGCATGCGCAGCATATGCATTCACGATATTAAATATTACTATTGAATTCTAAACCCCTTTCTCACTAATAAACACCCCCCCCACCCCCACCCAAAAAAAAAAAATTATATATATATATATAGGCCCCCTTTTAAAATCGCTCTGGCAAATCGTTCTGGCTGAAGAAAGTCGAGGTGGTTATGGAATTCTTTCCTTTGCCGCTTCTTCTCTCTGTATTGTAACGTGCTGTATCGGAATTTTGACACATGCAAGTGTACTCGGATACAGTACGACATTACTAGTGTGAAAGCTGACCAGCGGGGGAAGAGGGGAGACAATCGTACTGCGGTACAGAACAATCGTACCTATAGTATGAAAGTGCCCTGATCATTTTTTTTTACCATACAATTATGCTCATCTTTTTTTTATTGTGAGCTTTTGAGCTTCTTGACTGTAATTGTTGTTATCTTAAAAGCTGTCATTTTTAGGCGATATTCTTTTGTTTGATGTTTTAACATCCCTGTGGTGTTGACCTCTTTTTGTGTGCAGCATTCAGTGTTGTGATAAGTATTTGTCAGTTTTATTTTTTCCATTTTTGTTCATTTTTCTTATTTAAATGCTTCAGATCATCTAACTCATTTTAATACAGGGCAAAGACAACGTGACTAAATTCAAAATGTAGCTTTTAAATGATCATTTCATTTATTGAAGGTAAAGAGTTATTCTGAGGCACAAGAGGCCGGAAGTTCTTTAAATGTCCGTATGGACTCTTACTGATCTCCTGGATGAGTCATCAATGTGTTCTTGGAGGAATTTTGGTCAGCCTGCTGCTCCTCGGAAGGTTCCTCACTGTTCTGAGTTTGTTCAATTTGTAGATAATGGCTGTCACCCTGATTTGCTGGAGTCCCAGAGCCTTAGAAAGGGCTTTGTAGCCATTTCCAGTCTGACAGATGTCACTGGCTTTGTGTCTCATCATTCTGTTCTTGAATTCTTTAAAACTGTGGCATCATGTACTGCTTTATGCCAACTTCACGGTGCCATACAGGTTCTATCTAAGTGATGTTTAGATTCAACAGGGCTGGCAGTAATCATGCCTGGGTTTGTCTACTGAAATTGAACCCAATTATCAATTAAAAAGTTGTTGATTTAGTAACAAAGGGGGCAATTACTTTTCCACATAGAGACAGGTACGGTTGGACAGCTTTTTTCCTTCAACAAATGTAAGCATCATTTAATAAATGCATTCCACGTCTACTTGGGGAATCTTTGTTTAATATTAAAGGTAGTTAGATGATCTGAAACATTTAATTGTGACAAATACGCAAAATAGAAGATATCGGGACGGGGGAAATACTTTTTCAGAACACTGTCTTTTGTATTTCGATAGTGCTCAGTTGGAAAGATATAGTGTTGTTTGTTGCCATGTGAGCTTAGAAGTGTGTTAACATTGATAGAGTCATGGGAACCAAACATTACCAGCATCTTTCTTAACGGTCAAGTCGAAGTGAGCTTTATGTCCAGCGAGCATTCTGTGGAGTATGATTTGGAGCTATGGAGTTGTATAGCGCTGACTGATTGCAATGACTCTGCTGAATGGCTCAGCGGAGACAAGATTTTCACTGTAAGTATTCAAATAAGCTCTAATTACCTTCTTCAATCTTAATTCTATGGCAATTAATTTAAAATCAGTTCTGTTGATTGCATTACTATTTGAGGTCTGCCTCTCAGATGCGACTTTGAAATTGGTTGTATTTCAACAGAATGGAAAATCCAGATGGACAAGAACTCTTTATGCAACTGGGCCTTGCGAAGCGCTTCAAATTTCGGTTAGAATATCGGTCACACTTTCACGTCTGTCACACTGCTATTGGTTCTGTAGTTCAGTGATTGAAGGGCTTACATGAAGTATTTCCAACTTATCTGATTGTTTGCCAGATCTGTTGGCTCCTTGTATTTATGTGGGAACCATTACAGACACGGATTTATACGCAACCCTCCACTGTTATTGGCCATGGTAAATATTAGCTCAATGGGCTATGAAGAAGTATTGTTTCTGTTAATCCTCTCAATATTTTATTTAAATATTTTTTTAAAATCTTATATTGAATTTAAAGTTAGTTGTAGAAAGAAGGCACGTACTATTGTCTTGAATTTAATATGTAATATCTTTCCCAAAAACATGCATGGCACAATCACACCTAGAAAATCTTAATAGAAAAATATAATCGCAGTGTATTAGCACTGATATTTTACATTTTTAAGATCACCATAATGATCAGGAAAACTTTAATGGTCACCCATAACGTCCTGTTTCCCCTGGGTATAAATGGATACCTTGCTGCAAAACCGAACCAACCCACAAATTCATGAAAATTAAGATAGTACAAGTCCAGTCTTTTGTATTGTAACGTAAAATATCATTTCAACCAAGCAGCACAGGTCTCTATGGCACTGATTAGCAGATAGCACTTAAAACACCAACCCGCAGAGCCCTTAACAGGCAGATATGATAATGCCAAAGAGAACTATCAGCTCCTGTCAAAATTTTTAAATGCTGAAGTGAACCAACCATTCTATTCTACATTGAGACATGGCTTTCTTGCTTCAGAGACTTTACATCTTTGTATCTGCTGCATAATCCTCATATTAAATCTGTCATCTTTTTGAAGCTCATGACTTGTATCAAAGAGTTTGTTCTGACTGACTGTTATAACATTGATGGCTTCTTACTCTAACTTGGACTGAGAAATAGTTCTGTTCAGTGCTCAGACATCTCAGTGATCAACTTAACTGAAAATGATATTGAGCATAGTAGTCAACCTTCCTCACCTGCAGTCCCTGACACCGAACTATTCTGGGGTGCGTTTCCCGAAATCTCGATGCTAACTTACAGAGTTGTACCCAACGGCCCTCATTTATCAAACTTGCGCAGGATCTGGTGTAGATTCTGGTGTAAATATCAGCGTACACCAGGTGTCACGTCTGATTTACAAAAAGTGTGTACGTCGCTGATTTCGGTGTAGAACTGGCGTGGCGTTGATAAATCTGGCGGCTGAAACCAACCATAATTTACATGACAAGCCCCTATAAATTCATGCTCTGGGAGGCATAGTCCTGCCCACTTTACGACATGGACTCTCAAAAGACGGCAAAGAAGAAGAAGAAGACGAACTTCCCTGAGGAGGAAATATAAATTATCGCGTCCGAGGTGGAGAAAAACAAAATAATTTTATTTGGAAGCCTTAAGAGTGGCATCAAGGGAGCCCAGAAGGCTGCAGTTTGGAAAACTATTGCTGCTGCGGTGAACACCGTCAGGGTGGAAAACTGGAGTGCAGCAGAGGTTTGATTTAATTCATTAATAAATTCAATTTATAGATCCATGATATTTCATGTTATATAGCCTACATAACTGACAATCCAAATGCTTTACATGTAGGTTTAAAAAAGTGGTCCGATTTAAAGACCGCCACTAAAAAACGGGTTGCTGTGCTCAGGCGCAGCAGCGAACGGACCGTTGGAGGCCAACCAGGCTCAAACCTCCAGCTGTCACCGTTCGAGGAGCGCGTGGCAGCACTGATAGGCTCCCTCCATCGTGGGAATATGAGGCGGTGGGGACACGGATGAGTCCCCACCGCCCCGATCGGAGCTACATGAGGGTAATTATGTTAAAATACAGTCTGCAGAGAATAGCGTTCATTGTACTTTTATTAGTAAGCGCATTGCGCTCAATCAAATTAATTGTAATTGTCAGCCGTCTAGCCTGACAAGCAGGTTGTCTCAAAATATAAGTTTAATCAATTTCTCAACACAGGTGTCTTATTTATTTATTCATTTATTTATTTAGCCTATTTTTTCATTTTACTAATAAGCACAACAACAGCATGATGTCTGCATCGCTGCATATGGTTTATTAATCATTTTGACAGCTGCACTCATTCCTGCATGTTGTACGCTGGTTTCAAATGTGCGTATGCCTGGTCAGACCTGGCGTGAGATTTTTTGCGTGCCGTACGCTCACGTTCAGATTGATGAATGCCGATCCTTGCGGGAGACTTGGCGTATGCCCATTTTTTTGGTGTACGCACGTTTGATAAATGAGGGCCAATGAGTGTGAATGGAGGAACTATGTAAGTTGCTAACTTAGTTAGCAACTACGCTTTTGGGAAACGCGCCCCAGCTTGATTCAGCGTTAAGAACAATAGAATGATGTTGATGAAAACCCCTTCCATCAGATTCCTATCTGTGGCCCCTGCACTACAGTCACACTCAGTCTGGTTCCATTTAACTCTGGAAATCCCCCATGTTTACTTTGGTTCTGCAATTCTGAGAAGCTGTGAAAACTTCCTGGAAGGGCGGTAGTATTTCAATGATGAACGTGTTCATTTCCCATGAGGAAGACTGTTACTGTGTAACATTCTGGTGTTATATGGAAAAAGCTATTTAGTCACATTTCAGACATTTTGAGAAAAATGGGGGAAACGTCCAACCCTGTTAATAAAGCCATGACTTTTGCCATTCCTCTGTTTGGTGTTTTTTGGAAACCTGTGCATTATTTCTATACATTTCCAGTGTGGGATGATGCGGAAGAAGCCAGTAAGCCCACAGTAACATCAAAATAATTTTCCTCAAAAATGTGACTCATTAGCTTTTCCATTAAACCTAGCATTGTTAAAAGTGTATGAAATTAGTCATTTTGAAAGTTACTAAGTCTTGCCAGATTTGGTAATTCAATTCGATTAGATTTAATCTCAAAGCAAATTTGTGAAATTCATTTGTCGGGAGTCTTTTTTAGAAGGCATGCTGTTTTCATTTTAGCATTGTTACCCTTTGTTTAGTTGTGTCTGATTTCTGAAACTGCAGGAGACTTCAGTGGTTCACAATTACTTCCTTTGTTATCCTAGGCTAAGTATTTGGTAATACATGGAGCGGTTTATGTTCTCTCGCTGACAAAAGCTGTCTGTATCAGTTCAGTATGTGTAAAACTATTCATTGGCATTAAATTTTGTTCAGCAAAGTGTTGTTATTTTTTAAAAATGTCATAGCACGGGGATGGGTTTCTTCAGCATTTTCGCTTTTCAATATACGATGTAGCATGACCCATAAGGAACCAACCATTTCAAAGTAGTTTTTTTAACACGTACATTTTTTTTTTTCAAAAGAAATATAAGTTTTTGATACAGATTATTGAGCTGCATCAAAGTGTGGTTTGTGATTTTACATGACCTCTTTGAAACTTGTTCATTCAGATCTCAAAGTTAGAAAGTTAAAATGGCTGATGTCTCACAATGTCTTCCACGTGGATTGGTTCAGTCTGGCTGCAAGGTATCCAAATATAAGGTGATGTACTGGCCCGTTTCCCTCAGTCATCCATCATCGTCATTAAGACAAAAGAGTAAAATAATGATGTGTGACACAGTCGTTGAGCTTCACAACTGTGGAAATGGCTATAATAAAATAACTTAACTTTGTAATACCCATTTTGACTATCTGGGCAATAATAAAGACTTTCAAGGCCCATGGCATCGCTAACAAACAACCAGGAAGAGAATGTGGGCCTATTTTGAATGCACGCATTGTGAGCGGTATGGTTCAAGAGATAAAGGTGACTCCAAGGATCACAGATGGAGAATTGCAGACAATATGTCATTGAGTCAGAACGTCTCCAAAACTATGATCTAAAGCCATCTACTTAATTAAACGGGGCCTCAAAACAGTCACCGTTGTCATCAAAAAACAAACTTTCACACCAAGTTAGCCAAACAGTAGGGGAACTTCCAATGGCACTTGGCTCTATGGTCAGATGACACCAAATAGAACTCTTTGAAAATAAACACCAGAAAAGAAAGAAACCCCATCTCGACTCCCAAGATGGATCTTTGGTGTTGTAGGGCAAGCTGGTTTTCATCCGTAGGCCCTGGACTACTTTATCTGGAGATATTCTGTGTGGAAGTATGGTCTAAGAACCCTTATCATGTCTTCTCCAACCTCAGTATTCACTACAGGAGAGAATTCAGAGCTGTGGTCTTGCAAAGGGAGGCTGCACAAAGTATTAAATGGAGGGAATTTTAAAAATTATGGAACTTGAAAAACATATTCATGCTCATGTGATATATTTTGAAATAATTATCCAGAAGATAAACAATAAAAGCATTAACACACACGGCATACTGTCATGTCAGTTCTTTTCTGTGAAATGTTTTTTTTTTTTTTTTTGCTCAATACATTTCAGATTATGCCGTCATTTCCAACTTGCAGAGGCGATTGTACTGAAAAACTTGCCGCCGTGGACTGCAGTCAAACAGGGGAGTGTTAATGGATAATTCAGTACCATTCATAAATTACATTTACCTTTATTTGAGAGTTGGGAGTTGAGAGAATAATTTGACATTACCACAAGTGTTCTGACTGCAGGTATTTTTTCTTCCCCCTACAGAACCCCAAAATTGGACATTCTTGCTTTGTCTTACCTTTTTAATAATTGCTGTGGCGTTGGTTGCGGCTCTTAAGTGGTGTAAGTATCGCTTAGGAAACTGTGGGCTCCAAAATTACTGGCACCCGTGACTGGCAATGCACAAACTATACTTTTAAAAAAATTTGAAAAATATTTATATACTCATGGAAAAACTCTAAATAGCAACATGGGAGAAATACGGTATGATATTAATGTTCCACTGTAACCAGCTAAAATCATTTACTGATTTAATTTAGGATCAATTTCCTCCAAATCAAGGTTTTACACTCAATGGCACCCTTAAATATTATTGTAACTAACATCTACCAAAATCAAACCAGGCATTAAATTCCACTTATTTAAGTTTTAAGGAACTATATTGAGCCATTACATCACTTCCTGTTTCACTAGGGTATAAAAATAGATAGATAGCGAAGTCTTTATTGTCATTGCATAATCATACCGAGTACAGCAATACAGTGAGATTGGACCACAGTCCCCTTTGATGCAAGACAAAGCCAACAATCAATCACACAAAATTTAAAAATTCATACCAACAATATAAAAATAAATAAACAACAGCTTAGCCTAAAATAATATAAAATAAATATTAAAAAACATAATATAAAATAAAAATAGTTAAAGTCAGAAGTTTTCATTTAGTAATACTATTGCCCTGTGAAAAAAACTGTCTCAGTGTGTTTGTGTGTGATTTCAGTGTCCTGAACCTCCTGCCAGAGGGCAGCAGCCCAAACACCTGTTGTCCTGGGTGTGTGCTTTCTCTTAAGATGCTGCCTGCCCTCTTGAGACAGCAAGTGTTGTACTGGTTCTCTAGGGAGGGGAGAGGGTGGCCGATGATTTTCTGGGCCGTTTTAATGACCCTTTGAAGTGCCTTCTTGTGTGCCATGGTGCAGCTGGTGAACCACAGAGAGATGCAGTAAGTGAGTACACTCTCAATGGAACAGCAGTAGAAAACTCAGCAACTCCCTGTTTAAGTTGACCTTTCTGAGGATCCTCAAAAAGTGGAGACGTTGCTGGGCCTTCTTCACGACCTCCGAGGTGAGGTTACACACGTGCAACATCCCTTTGCCATCCAACTCTATGCAGAAAACAAAACAACTGTCAGTTCAAAAGAGGCAGATGGTCAAACGACTGAATATGCCACTGAGCACTGTCAGGGCAATTATCAAAGAATTCCAAAGACATCACATTGTTGAAAACCTTGAGGTTAGAGGACGCAACTGCATCCCCCCCCTCCAGAACACTAAGGAGGATGGTGAGAGAAGTGACAAAATCCCCAAGAAACACTGTGAAGGAATTGGAGGCCTTGGTGGCAGCTTAGCGTCACCAGGTTTCAAAAAGCACCATCAAGCGCCACCTCCACAACCACAGGGTCTCTGGAAGTGTTGCCAGAAGAAAGCCTTTTCTGACACAGAAGCGAGCACTTGGATTTTGCTAAAGGTCATTTGAATTATGACTGGAATACAAGGCTTTGGTCAGATGAGGCCAAAATTGCGTGTTTTGGTCAAATACAGCATTGGCATGTTTGGCATCAAATCAGAGATGCATACAAGGAGAAGCACCTCATCCCCACGGTGAAATATGATGGTGGGTCAGTCATTTTTTGGGGCTGTTTTAATTCAAGAGGTCCAGAGGTGAAGATTAATGGCATAATGAATTCCACCAAGTATCAAGATATTTTGGCTGACAATCTGGTTGCCTCTGCCAGAAGGCTGGGACTTGACCGTACGTGGACTTTCCAATAAGACAATGACCCAAAGCACACCTCAAGATCCACACAGAAATGGCTCCGTGACAATAAAATCAATGTTCTGCAATGGCCAGACCTCAGTCATTAGACTTCAATTCAATTGAAAACCTATGGGCTGAGTTGAAGAGGGCAGTTGATAAATGCAAACCCAAGAATGTGAAGGATCTTGAAAGGATCTGCTTAAAGGAATGGTCCAAAATCCCCCCACATATGTGCATTAACCTTGTCAAAAATTTCAGGAAAAGACTCAATGCTGTTATCCTTGCCAGAGGTGTTGCATTAAGTACTAAATGAAGGGTGCCAGTTACTACGAAACCTTGATTTTTGTTGAAATTTATTTAGTATTGAATGATTATGATTTTGGTTGTTTCAATCAAAACATTTATAAAGTATTTCACACATATTGGTATATTTTGTTTCTCTATGATTATATTGTTTATATTTTTCTTGTATTGTTTGTGCATTGCCAGTCAGGGGTACCAGCCATTTTGGAGCCCACTGTAAATGTACAAACAGTGCCCCTCCAAAACAGACCCAATGAATTTTCACCTACAGTCACTTCAATTCTACTATGATTCCTCCCCCCCTCCCCTCCCCAATTCTAGATAAGGTGTTGTGCTCTCAAAGGACAGATGTCACCCCTCTTGTGTCCGTGTTGGTGGTCTACCCTGCTGGAAACAGACCATTTCAGAGGGCGGTGGTATCATTTGCTGAATTTCTGCGGGCCCAGTGGCGCTTCGCAGTGGTCGTAGATGCGTGGGAGAGGACGAAGACAGCTGAACAGGGCCCGTTCCGCTGGCTCGCCGCACAGATGGAGCGAGTGGACAGGGTGGTGTTTGTGTGCACGCGGAGGATGGAGCCTTGGGAAATCACAGCCGGAGGCTCCCAGCTCCAGGCCCTCAGAGATCACGCCGTCCCGGCCTCCACGCAGGAAGTGTTCGCCCTGGCGCTCAACGCCCTGGAAAGCCAGATCCAGGGCACGCCCATACTCAGGAAGTGCTGCACCGTGCACCTGGGAGATAGACCTGAGACCAAGCACCTCCCTGCAGCCCTAAGGGCCTGCAAGTCATTCGCTCTGATGAAGGATGCGGAGAAGCTGGGCAGACACCTTTGTGGGGCCGACCAAAAGAGCTGGCGCATTCCCACGATGGGGTTAAACCTACGGCCCCTTAACAGCGAGGTAGCCAGGAGGCTGAGAGATGCCATACAGGAGTTACACACAGGAGGACATCTTTAGTCATACAGCAGTCAGTCACAGCTCTAGTCAATCAAGTGAGGCCAGATTTAGGCTTGGAGAGATTGCAGTACCAGATGAAAGATGATGATGTGTGTGTAGGTAGGAATAAGAAGTAAATAAATGAGAGGTAATTACTGGTTAGTGGAGAAGGGGTAGGATTAAATAAGTGTGTACAGTCCTTCTTCCTACTCCTTTTTGGGCATGTAAATGATTTCAGATAGAATACATACAGTAGATTTTTTGTCCTTTTTTAATCTTTATTTTTTTTTTCATTTCATTCGTTCAGTTATTGTTTGATTTTGTTGTGGTTGGTTATTGTTACACATATCTGAAATATAGGTATCACGACCTTACTCATGTCTATATCCCAAGGCTGTTCTATCCACAGTGTTTTACATTACCCAGACAAAAGCGTATTAGTGAAAATGTAATGGTAAAGTAAAGGGCGTTTTCACAGACATGGATTAAGTTTAGTACTGGACTAACCTATTTTGTATGGAAAAATCACCATTTAAAATGAAATTTAGTTAAGGATTACGATTTATCTGTGTCAGTGACACTGGCTTGTTATGTACTGTAAAACAGAGAATTTTAAGCAAAACTGAATTCAACGCATTTCATATGTCAATGTTCTTTTCAGAGCCACATTTTTTCCCATGAAGCTGTGCTTGCCAGCACAGGAATCAAACTGATTTTTTGAGCAAGAACAGTTACACAAGGTGGTCAAGTTGCAGGTCTGTCTTTGACTCTACTCGCTCACTGTGCCGATTTTTCCCCCAGCCATTAGGGACTTTCTATTTGACTGCTGCACTAGGGTCTCTGTTTTCCCACAATGAGGTCAGATCAGCACCTGATAACAAAAATTCTCAGCAGGACCATGGTTGCGATTCAGACCACAGTCTTCCTAAACAGGAAATGGGGTCTTCAAACTTGCCTTCAAAAGCTGAATACTTGTGCTCTAATACCTACACACAATATTCTGAAATATGAAGCTCTGAAAATCTGTCCATCATTGTGCCAATTATGTGAGTTAATGGCAGAGAACAGGGTACTGGCCACAAAGTCAAGGAGGGCCTGCTAACCAGTATGTAAACAAACCAGGCTGACATTACTGCATACAGACAAGGGAAAAGGTGCAACATCATACAAAAAAAAAAAAAAAAAAACTTTTAATACACAAATGAAAAAAAAAATCTGCAGCCAATATTTACACAAATTCTTACACAACAGACCATTTCTATGATACATGAGAAAACTGAACAAAACATTGTAGCTTTCTTGTATATTACACTCCATACAAATGTACTAAAAAGATTATATACAAAGGAAGTGGGGGAAAAGCTCTAGTATGGCTGTTTTCCGTGGATCACCAGGCGAACGCCGCCCTCTCCCTCAGCATGCGCACGCCGAAGCGCTGCCATTCCCGCTGGTAGATCCACATTTCCTGGGTCGTGTCCAGACAGGCCAGGACTGCACCTCCTTTCCAGGCGATCAGCCGGGGGTCCATGTCCTAAGACACACCATGACATCGTCTCATTCATTTAATGACACTTGCTGAGTGGAGATCCTCATTTGAATAAATGCAAGCATTCACGGTCGGCTTAACACCATCTCCTCGTTCAACTTCACTTTCCATATCCTCGAGTGCGCCCCAAAAATAATTCCAGTTATTTGCTGCTCGAATGGCTAAGTTTTGTGGTATCTAGAGAAGATGTCAAAATGATTTAAAAGTCAAAATGAAAATTCAGAGGAGGTAGCTGTATTGCATTTTGAATTACATTGTTAAATAATACGTAAACACAATTGCGGTTGGCTATAGCAAGTCGACACTTAAATGGCCGGTAAAAGCTCATTTCCTCAGCTCATTGCACCATTGGTCCAGTGGTAGTTTGGTACCTTGGGGCGCGTGACGACCTCCACGTTCTCCACCACCCTGCGGAAGGAGGGGGGCATCTTGTTGAGGATCCGGTGCTGGAGGAACTCCTGGGCCCTGTGGAACATCAGCCCGCCCCCCACCACCAGGATGGAGCTGTACATCTTCCGCTTCGTCTCATCCGAGGCTGAGGAAAAAACACACAGGCGCAGTCAGCACCCGAGTGCCACACGGGGGACCTCTCACAATATCACACCCTTTTCCAGAAATAACGCCTAGGGCGGGTGAAAACTTAGCCTGAGGTTCTGATAAAGTGAACATTTCAAGCTGTTTCTGGGGAATTCGCAATGGTATTATTATTTAGAGATGGCACATTGCTGACCGGTATCACTGGCAGTGGCTGAGCGGAACCTTACCGCAGCAGTCGATGCTGTGTAGGATAGCCTTGTCCAGGCCCAAGGCTTTCCCCTCGAACTGCGTCATGGCGGTCTTTCGAGACAGGAGAGCGGATGGGGGCTCCTCCATGTCGGCGCCCCCCAGCAGGCAGTCGCTCTGGGCCTGCCCCAGGTCCATATCCTGGCCGTGGCCCCGCTCGGAGGGGTCCGCGCTCTGACTGCAGGACTCCCCATCAAACCCAGACGGCTTGGATACCGCCTTACGCTCTGCTGAGGCTTTAGAGGACTGAACCGCAGAGAGAAGCAGACGGCGAGTGCCGAGGGTTATAAATGGATGCATGGAATACCAGTTACCAAAAAAAATGGGACATCTGTTTCTTCATGTCTCATTTTCAATATGTACACACAAGAACTGAACATGGAACACAAAGACTGCCTACTCTTAAGTGGCACGAAAAACAAGAAATGAAATATTTATACTGTGAATACTCAGGACAGTTTGCAGTCCAGCACATAGCATCAACTGTTATCGTGTTTCCATGAATAATCCCTGAAAAAATTTTAAACATTTCCTGAAACTAATCTCTAAACTCCATCTGAGATTAGCACATGGCAAATACATATTAAATTACTAAGTAAATGGCACTTGTCTAACTGGTAAATACCAAAATACTATGTCTAAGTGGGCAACTTCTAAGGAATTTGGATACGACACTCCTGAAAGTCCCTCCATGAAGTGATGTCAAATTAAGAAGGAAGTGCACAATCACAAAAACCAAACTGCAATAACTGCAAGAGTCCTGAGAGGATAGGTATGAATAAATGATAGTCATTCTATACACAAGAAATTCAGCTTTTCTTTTTGATTTAACACATTTTGCCTGTGGAATTACTTCAAAGTACACTCCATGCTATAGTTTTGTTAAAAAAAAAAAAAAAAAAGCAGTACAGTTAAAAAAAAAAAAAAAAAAAAAGAATAAAGTGCAAAAATTTCTTTAATAGCCTTCAATTCCATATTTTAAATATAGTGACAACATTACACATTCAATTCCTAATTAAAAGGAATATCTGTTCAAAAAATAGCAGTGTCAACAACATTCTCTTCAAACTCAAACACTAAATTTAACTTAAGATTTAACTTCACTTTATATTGCTGAACTAATATCTAGTTGCATAACCGTTGTTTTTGATAGCTGCTGTGATCTGCGTTGCATTGAGTCCACCAATGTCTGGTACCTAGAAATGGGTATTTCAGCCCAGGATGAACAAACTACATTGCACAGTTCCTGTAAATTCTTGGGTTTTGCTTCAGAAACTGGATTTTTAATGACACCCCAAAAGTTTTCAATGGGGTTGAGGTCAGGGGATTGAGCTGGCCACTCCATTACCTCAATCCGAAATGTCAAGAACCAAGATGTTGCTCGCTTACTCATGTGTGTGGGGTCATTGTCTTGTTGAAACACCCATTTCAAGGGGCATTTCCTCTTCGGCATACATAATCTCTTCAAGTATTTTGATGAGTACAAACTGATCCATAAGCCCTGATATACTGTATGATAAATAGGCCTGACACCAAAGTATGAAAAACAGCCACATACCATGATTTTTGCACCAGCACGCGTCACTCTTCACAGTGTACTGCGGCTTGAATTCAGTACCCAGGGGTTGTTTGACATACGGTCGACGACCACTAGACCCAGAGAGAACAATTTTACTCTCATTGGTCCACAGAATGTCATGCAATTGCTCTTTGGGTCAATCGATGTGTTCCTTGGCAAATTTTAACTGATCCTGCACGTGGCATTTTTTTCCAACAATGGTGCTTTACGGGGGCTTCTTGCTGACAGCTTAGCTTCGATCAAAGGCCCTCTGACTGTAACCGCACTTACATGGCAATTTTATATCATCCTTTACTTTTCTGGAGGTGATGATTGGCTCTTTCGCTCCTATCATACCCAGCTTCGAACTCGATGTTTCTTTTTAATTCGAGCTATCGACATGCAATGTCTTGTGGCTGAATCTAAAATGGTGCTGATGTTATAATGTTGACGCTGACAGACTGAACTTATTATTCCAATACTAGCTATGCTTTGTGGCTGGGATTAAAAATCTGTTTAACTTTATTTGTAAGTCTGTAATTTGCGTGGTTGGCGAATCCTTTAGAATTTATGGGCAATCCATATAAGTTGACAAATATGCCTCTTGCGATGTTTTTGCGATGTTTTCCATGAAAAAAAGGAATAATAATAAAACTAATGGTAAGATGCGCAAATTCCGTACCATTTAACCAGCACACCCTTACTCATTTCAAAAGCTCAAAATCTGTACTAAATACGGACAAACCGTAGGGGTTGACAAGTATGTTCACATGTATGCACTGATGGGAACCCTATATTGACTTGTTCCTATTCCATGCCATTTTTTCATTCACTGCACATATTGCAAAATGGCTAAATGAAGCACAGTTATAACAGAATGGCACTTTTATATTCTCCATTTTTGAACTTGATGTTATTTGATGCAATGTGGTAACAGAATTTACCATTTCCTCCATTTTGAACTTATTTGTTGTGTGATGTTATTACTTGATACTTGTCATTCTAATACATTTCAAACTTACCCTATTTCATTATTATTTTGTTGGGTCGATGAGATAGGTTGGCCTTGAAAATCCCCCCCTTTCCAAAGTGGGGAATGACAGAAAAAGTTTGAGAACCAGTCTGCACTACTACATCTACAAGTGAATTATTTACTATGTAGAAATATCACTACTTCTAATAAAAGTGGTTCATCAGGTTATTGAGGTTGTACTGCTTTTTTTTTTTAACACAACTGTACATGCTACCCTTGTGATGACAATGATCAGAAGGCAAAGGACAAGGCACCAATTAGCTTTTTTCGCCTTGGTCCATTGACTTTAGTTCATTTTGTAATCACAAGGCTAGCATGTAGCATGAAGTGTCCCTTCATGCACTATTCTAACCACAATTCTCCCCCTCAAGGGAATGAAAAATGAATTACCAACAAAATGAATATCACAAAAGCAGCAATGTAGTTTTTCCCCATCTGGTGCGCAGAGGACTGCAGAGACACTGTAAGAGAAAAGAACCCAACCTGGTCCTGTTTGCTTTGAGTTCCCAGCAGGTAGTGCTCGTCGTGAGGATCCTCAGGGTCTCCCCTAGAGCGGTGCTGCAGTGCAGTCATCTTCTGCCCCACAATCCCAAAGGTGGCTGGGTAGAACAACGCCATCGGTGCCTGGGTTACCGAGATTAAGCCCCTTGTCACAACCCAAATAGTAAGTCAATCCATCCATAAATAAATAACACCGCTGATCAATCCAAAAAAAACTGAAGTGCAGCTATCACAGAAAAGAAAGAGCAGTGTCATAAGCTTCTAAAGCCATAACAAACCACAAAACTAGCTCAGCAAAATGCACACTCCAGACCAGATTTCAACCTGGAGATCTACCATCTCATAGGTTTTCACTGAAAGCCGAGTAAAGCATGATGTGTTTAGCTGCTAATTAGTAGATTCGCCAGATCAGTCACTGAAATGAAAACCTTCAGGGTGGTAGAGCACCAGGAAAAGGGCTGAACCACTCCTGACAATGCCCATCCCAATCAGGGGATAACTCGAGAGGTTTACAAGACTGAGACGTTGAAGAGGCATTTTCATATTAAGAAAAAAAAAAAACTTCATGTTCTGATAATACTTTTAATGAATTCAAGTTCTACTCGGGCGAAATAATTAAACATGTTTAGTTAGTTTAGCCTGTGCAATGGTCCTGCAATGATACTGAGACATAGCAGAACAGTTACAGCCACGTAGCAGAACCATTATGTAAACATTTTATAAATATGCGCCCGATGTTTCTGTCACTAGCTCAAGCCAGTTTAACGACTAAAAATGTAACAGCACTAAAAATATTCAACCCCACCTCGGAAAAAGTTGGGACGGTATGAAAAATGCACATAAGAACAGTTATTTCCAAATTTGACTTTTATTTCATTGCAGGCAGTATGTAGACTACAAATTCAATGTTTTGCCCAATCAACATAATTTTATTTGACAATGCACATCCATCTAGCCCAAAAAAAAAAAAAAAAAAAAAAAAAAAGCTGGGACAGGGGCAATTTAGGACTAGTAATAATGAGGTAAAACCAATTTGGATAATGATGTGATTTGAAACCACTGATGTCAGAAGGTGATTGTAATCATGATTTGGTAGAAACACAGCATCCAAACAAGGCCTAGTCCCTCGGGAGCAAAAATGCACTGAGATGACCAATTTTCCCATGAACGCATGAGAAAATCATTGAAAGGCTTAAAAACAATGTTCCTCAAAAAAAGACAAAAAGGAATTTGGATATTTCACCCTCTACAATGCACAGCATAATTAAAAGATTCAAGGAATCTGGAGGCATTTTGATGTGTAAAGGGCGAAGGCACAAGCTTCAGCAGAATACCCATGATCTCTGATCACTCAGACAACACTGCATCAAGAACCATCATCCATTTACAAGTGATATAACCAAAAGGGAAACCTTTGACAAGTACTACAACATGCAGTTACATCCACAAATCCAAGTAAAACTTTACTGTGCAAAAAGGAGGCATTAATAGCGCCCAGAAGTGCTGTCTACTACTCTGAGCTTGGAGACATCTGCAATGAACCATCACACGATGGAAGTGAGTATAGTGTCAGACTAATCAATATATCAGGTCTTCTTTGGATAAAATGGACGTCCTGCGTTCTGGACCAAAGAGGAAAGGACCAAGCAGACTGTTACCAGCAACAACTCCAAAAGCCATGCTCTGTCATTGGTTGTTAGTGCCCTTGGTAAGGGTACCCTGCACAACAGTGAAGTCGATATTAATGCTGAAAAGAACACTGAGAATTTGGAGCATCATATGTCGCCTTCAAGAAGACACCTTTTCCAGGGGTGTCAGGCATATTTCAACAAGACAAAGCAAAACCACATTCCGTTCACATTACAAGGGCATGGCTGCATAAGAAGAGGGTGCAGGTGCTGGACCGGCCAGCCTGCAGTCCCAACTGCAGCACATTTCGAAACGCGAAAATGCAAAAACCAAGACGTTGCACACCTCAAGACTTGTTAGCATGAAAAATGGGGTAAAATTACATCTGAAACATTCAGTCCCTAAGCATGTATCAAGTATTGTGAACAGGAATGTTCAACATTTCAAAGTGGTAAGTACTAAATTGCCCCAACTTTTTTTGAAACATGTTGCAATAATAAAATTAGAAAACTATTTAATTTGAAAAATTAGTAAATTTCACAGGGTGGTACATCATACAATCAGCTTTTGTATTGCTTTCAACATAATAGAGTCCAAACCTTTTCTTATTTGGGGTTGTAGATCCAGTCTGTGAAACAAAGTGAGAGATACTTTTTTTTCCCTGAGAAGTACATCACAAAACCTACATACCTTACTATGGGAAATATATACTACTGATTTCTAGTACTACGCTTATTCCATAACAAGCCCAATGAAGACCGGCGAAGGGTATACCTGTAGCTTTTCATCCCCAAGTCGAAGCTGGTAGAGCAAAGCAGGAGAGTCGGGGAACCGCGTTCGAAATTCATGATCCTGCAAGCCTGAAATGTCCTAGAACATCAAGAAGTGAGAAAAATGACACCAGACTATTGCACCCATTTTGCCCACACAATCTGCAGCTCCACAAACCAAAGTTTACTTACAGGGCACCTGTGATGGTCCAGCATTTTTGTACTTTCATTAGACTACCTAGTGAAAACAATTTACATTACTTAATTCACATTGTTTGCCAACACAAATATACCGAAGTAGCCAGTCCTGATAGGGATGATCAGCCCTATTCTTCTCACCAAGCATCCCTTAATAAAACGCTACATTGTAGATTGGTTTTGGGCTGCTTTTTTATCAAAATATTTCAATATTTTGGCAAATTGTAGATTCCCTATAGTTATATGGGCTACATTTTTAGTTATCAGAGCCCGTTTTTTTTTAAGATTAAGGGGAAAAGAGCATTGCTCAAACATAATGAAAGGGAACAGTACAAGTTCCTCCCTCCTTCAAAACTCCCTTCAGAACTCATCAAATACGCAATCCAGCAGCTCCAAAACACTCTCGAGGACAACTTGTGACCTGCAAATTCACCACGCTATGAAATAATTTATAATTATTATATAATGAAACATTACGACACATTAAGCAAATACTCGGGACTACTTTCTTGAGTAACCCGCCGGGCAGATTAACACAGTGCACAGTGCGCACCTCAGACATTGCCAGTTGCTGCAGTAAACATATGCTTTTGAAATCACTCCGCCCAGCCGATATGTCTGGAATGTAGTTCCGGTTATGCATTTGCCTTGAAAATAACTCTGTCTCGTAATTATACATTATTATTTTATAGCATGGTGAATGTGCAGGTTACAATTTGTCCACGAGAGCGTTTTGGAGCTGCTGGATTGCATATTTGATGAGTTTTGAAGGAGGGAGGGACCTGTACTGTTCACTTTCATTATGTTCGCTGAGCAGCTCACGTCTTTCCACCCCCGAATCTCAAAACAACGGGCTCGAATAACTAAAGGTAATGTACCTACTCATATAACTATAGGGATCATGGCAATAGGCCAATTTGCCAAAATGTTGAAATATCCCTTTAAGTCAGTCAAGTTTTTTTTCCCATGAATGAAACATCGTTCAGTTGTTTTATTACCCCCTGCCACAAGGTGGATGGGGATATAGGAATGAGTGTTGTCCTTCCGAGGGTTTGTCCATTCTCTCCGTCACGTTTCTTTTCCAGGCCACAACTCCTAATCTGTTCAACATTTTTAAACAATACTTAATACATCATATTGTGTAGATTTGCCTTTTCCTACATCAGTCTGTCATCCCATCAGTCTGTCTGTCGCTCCACCATGTTTTTTCTTTCCAAGCCAGGTATCAGTCATCCTGTTCGGTTCCATGCCAGAACTCCTGAACCGTTCAGCATTACTCAGCTCACTTTAATAAACGGCAACATCTTATTGTGCAGATTTGCCTTCTCATTCTTCTGTTTGTCTGTCCATCCCTCCACCGTGTTCCATTTTCAAGCCAGATATCAGCCATCCCATAGCGATAGATCTGAGTATTTCATGCTTGTTAACATTGCTCCTGTGATCTGGAAAAACCTAGTACGTATTTCACTTCGGGTAGAAACTAAGTTTGACCCTCATTTGCAATAATTAAGAGTGGTGAAAATTTTAAAGCACTGGCTATTATTGTTATTTGAACTGTCAAAATCAAGCTTCTATTACTTTTTTGTGTTAGGAGAATTCCAGAACCCAAAAGTTTTAGTTCAATTGTGAGACCCTTGCCACTGATAAACTTTTTCCAGATTACAGGAGATTGGTCTTTAATATTTTATGTATTCCAGCAGATATTAACTAGAATATGTTTTTACTCATAAAAACGTACGTCTTCCCCCCCGGCCCCCCTTCCCTGCCTAACCCACCGGACGGACGGACGGACGGACGGACAGACAGGCACATACCAAAAGGCGGCACTGCAGGACCTAAGTGTTAAGTATGCAGAATTTCGTTAAGATCATGCAAACGGGTGTGGAGTTATGCTCCGGACAAAAATTGATGACATCCAGACGAACAGACAGACAGACGGACAGACAGGCACATACTAAAAGGCACCACTTCAGGACCTAAGTAGTAAGTATGCAAAGTCTCATTAAGATCATGCACACCGGTTCGGAATTACGCTCCGGAAACAAAGTGGGAACGCAGACGCGAATGGGAACGCGAACCGAGCCTAAAACAATATGTCTCCCGACTCCCTCCGGGGGGGGCATAAAAAATTTTTGAGAAGCACCACAGTTACCTCTTAAGCTTGAAAGACTAATATTTATCTCCCCCTGTTTGGCAATTACCACTGAAAAAGCACAAAAAAATTGGATCAAGGGTCCTGTAGCTTACCGGCAAGCAGCCTAACAGCGATGATACAAGTTATGAAAATTTCATGTGAAGTTTGACATTTGAATCAATGAAAATCAATGTCAAGGTCACAAAATAAAAGTTCACATACATTTATAAGACCTTCTGTAATACAATCCTAAGCTCTGAAGCAGTTTTGGTGATACAGGTCATTAAAATATGTCAATTTGTATTCAATATGTCAACTGTGAACTTTAAAGGTCACAGAACGTCAAGTTGTGGTCAGCAAATGGACTTCATATATGACTTTCTAGATGTCTCTATACAAACCTTGGCTCAATCTGTGACCATTTTGGTGATACAAGTCATTGTAAATTCACTGTGGAGTTTGACCCTCAAAAGGTCACTGACAGTCAAGTTGAATGTCACCAAATGAAAGTTCATACGTGACTTCCTAGATGTGAGTAACACAAACTTAGGCTCCATCTGTGACGTTTTAGTGATACAAGTCATTGAATTTTCACTAGGTCACATCTGACCTTTGAAGGTCAATACAAAGGTCACCAAATGAAAGTTCATATATGACTTCCTATATGTCTGTAATACAAACCTAGACTCCATCTGTGACCGTTTTGCAAGATAAGTCATTGTAATTGTATTATGTAAAGTTTGACCTTCAAATGTCATCAACAGTCAAGCTGAATGTCACCAAATGAAAGTTCATATGTGACTTCCAATGTCAGTAACACAAACCTAGGCTCCATCTGTGACCTTTTCAGTGATAGAAGTCATTGAATTTTCTCTAGGTCAAGTTAGACCTTCGAAAGTCAATATGAAGGTCACCAAATGAAAGTTCATACATGACTTCCTATACTTCTCCAATACAAACCTACACTCAATCTGTAACAATTTTGCTGACATAAGTCATTGAAATTTCACTGTGAAGTCTGGGCATTCAAGGTCACTGAAGGTCAAGTTCAATGACACCAAATGAAACTTCATACATGACTTCCTATATGCCCGCAATACGAACCTAAGCTCTGTCTGTAATAGTTTTGGTGATAGAAGTCATTAAAATTTCACTATGTGAAGTCTGACCTTCGAAGGTCGCCGAAGGTCAAGTTCACAGGGTTCCTACACATTTGGAATTTCAAAATTCCATACTTTTCCATACCCTAATTTCCAGACTTCTCGGGGGTTTTTTTTTTTTTTTTTTCCAGAGAAATATGCTACATCAGAGTAAATATATCGGTGTATCATAAATAAAAAAATCTACTTTAATTATTATTAATATCTTTATTTTAACACATTTTAACAGGCCAATGCTTGCAATTTTTTTGTCCCTCAAGTGTCTGAACATAAAACTGTAACTAACCACACACACACCCACACCCACTGAATTATGTGCAATTAATTGTAAAAAAAAAAAAAAAAAAAAAAAAAAAAAACATACATACCTATACCTAGGTTACATGCAGGCAATTCTGGTTGTTCCACTTAAAGTTGTACCATAAAAATCAATCATGGGGCGCCCCGGTGGCTTATCGGTCTAAGTGCGCGTACCATAAAGGCTGTGTCCTTCCCGCAGCGACCTGGGTTCGAAGCCGGCGCAGGTCATTTGCTGCATGTCTTCCCCCATTCTTCTCCCCAACCTTCCTGTCTCTCTACACTGTATAACTATCAAATAAAGGAAAAATTCCCAAAAAAATAATCTTAAAAAAAATCAATCATGACCTTGTCACTGTCAGCTGAGTTGTGCATACCGCAAATTTGGAAATGCTCCACAATACGCGAAATTTCAAGTACACTAGCTGGTCTGCTGCAGAAGTCTAATAGACTATTTAATAGGCCTTAGCTTCGGTGACTAATACTGAAAATCGGAGTGCAAATTTCGTGATATCAGACTAGCCGTTTTTTTTATTTACCAGTTATTATTATCATTTGCCAGTTTTATTTTAATTTCGCTATTTAGATTTTGCGCATTTAATGGAAATGCACACAGAGAGAGGACGATATTCGACGTTATTAGCCCCAAGAATCACAGTCTGCTTCGTGACCGTAGACTGCTCGTGACACAGACTCCTATTTGAGGCATTGCGCTGATAAGAATTCTGGTCGCAGGAGTACATTGGGCAGGCGTTACCAGTTAGTTTTTGAATCAATTTTGAACATTTGCTGTAATCGACAAAATATCATCCTACTGACAGCTGGCCAAATATTGGAACCCCAAAGAAAACGGACTATAAATCTGTAAGAACCGCAGCTTTTCCCATCTTTATCGTAGCCCTACTCCTATGAAAATAGCCTAAATAATCTTGCACTCGGGCCAATCAGTCACCGATTTCATACATATTGCGTGAATAATCGTTTACACGCGGAACTTCAGATCAGAGTGGAAGAGCGCATCCAATCTAATCTATCAGAAGGTTAGCGATTGATGTTGAAACGCTAAATAAAACCATTTGCCACTGGACGCATGCATCCATAGCTGGTATCACAAGACTCAAAACAGGAGTCTGTGTCACGAACAGTCTACGGTCACGAAGCAGACTGTTTTTTGGGCTAATAACGTCGGACATCGTCCTCACTCTCTAGGTGCGTTTCCATTACCCTTAGAAATGCGGAAAAATCTAAATAGCGAAATAAAAAACCGGTAATGAAAACTCTGTCTGATACCATGAAATTTGCTCTCCGATCTGCAGTATTAGTCACCGAAGCCAAGGCCAATTAAACAGACTATTGGACTTCTGCAGCAGACCAGCTAGTGTACTTGTAATTTCGCGTATCGTGGAGCACTTACATCTTTATTGTCAGACGAGCATTTGCAAATTTGCCGCGTGCACAACTCAGCTGTCAGTGACTTGGTCGAATGTTTGCCATTCTTATCGATGCATGAGAACAGCCGAGCTGTGATTGGCTGATGGCACGTAGAATGGTATCACAGCCGAGCTGTGATTGGCTGATGTACGTAATAGTATCAACCGACCTGTTAAAAAAAAAAAAAAAAAAAAAAACCGGGGCCCGGCCAAAAACACGATCCGGATTGATTAAATTTTTGGAAATACCTAATTTTCTAATTTAGAAAACAGAATGAGAACAGTTGTAATATTCTGGAAACATAAATATTTTTCCCTACTTTATTTTTCATTTTCCATACTTTCTAATACCTGGAAATTCATCAAATTTATTTCCATACTTTTCCATACTTTCCATACTTGCGTAAGAACCCTGAGTTCAAGGACACCAAATGAAAGTTCATATATGACTTCCTATACGTGTTCAATGCACATATGTTCCCAATCTTCAATATTTTCAAGCCTAGAAACCTTTGAAAATTGTAACATTTTGCTTGAGCTCAAGTTTGACCTTTCAAGGTTATCTGAGGTCAACTTTAACACAGCCAAAATATAGGTCATATATTACTTCCTATATGTCAGTAATACAAACCTAATCTCTATCTGCAACCATTTAGTTTCCACAGGTGATTTGGCCAATTCTCCATAAGACCCAATGTTGAAGCACAGCACCCCCAACTAGACCCACTTCCGTCGATTCAATCAAAATGGCACTCGCACTGTACATAAAGTGTATCAAGGTGAGTTGATTGCAGGATTTAGAAAAAAAAGTTATCAGACAGATTCTGAGAAATAATTTTTTGAAATTTCAAGTCATATCTTTTAACATTGTTAATATATTCCCTGACCTCGAGTTTGAACTTTCAAAGTCATCTGAGGTCAACTTCAACATAGCCAATGAATAGGCCATATATGACATCCTATATGTCCATAATACAAACTTAATCTCTATCTGCAACCATTTGGCCTCCACAGGCCATCTTGCATATTCATTAAGTACAGCGCCCCCACTAGACCCACGTCTGTTGATTCAATCAAAACGGCGCTTGCACTGTACATTGACGGTACCAAGGTAAGTTGATTGCCCGATTAGGAAAAAAATTTATCACGCAGTTTTTGAGAAATAATTTTTTGAAATTTCTCAGTCCTATCTTTAACATTGGAGCCAAAATTTCAAGGGCCCATAAAACGGACAAAAATGATTCAATCAAAAATCCGAGAAAAATGTCTGGAGATATGGTCTGGTAGTATGTTATTACAAATTTACACGAAAATTCATCAAGCCAAAAAAAAAAAAAAAAAAAAAAAATGTTCTGGACACCGGCTGCCACACAATAGCTTATCGGCCCATAGGGCCGGTAAGCTAAAAATAGTGCCATTGGGCACGGTAGCTCACTTGGTTTATTTCAGGCTTTAGTGTTAGGTAAGCTCGCCAGAGGTAGTATTTTTTATGCTTGGGTCCAAAATTGGGAAAATGAAGACACCTTTTGCAATTTGTACAGGAAAAAAAAAATTTCAAGAAAAATTCAGCATTATGGTTTGATGTTTCATCAGGTAATTTTTTTTGCAGCTCAGTGCTCTTTTTTCATAGTGCAGCACAATTAAAATATCAAGACCCAGACACCAGATCATTGGACCCAGCATTATATACTGAAGAGTTAACCAGTTGGCTATTGGGCTCAATTGTGTTGCTCAAGGAGTAGCAAATTAATTTATTTAAATTAATTCAATTTATTTCTATGTCCTCAAAAGTACGTGTATTCAAAGTTTCAGCATTCTAGCTGCTTTCAAATTCTCTCCAGCGTGATATAGCGCAATGTCAAATATGGCTGACAGGCGGCCATGTTCGATGTTGAGTTTTGACGCCTTGAGCGAATTTTAATCTGTACATCCATCGGTACCTCCCAACCAAATTCAACATCAATCGCTTCAGTGGTTTGGCAGAAGAAGATCAAAGTTAACGCAGATGCAGACGCTGATGCCACTGAGTGATCCCATAAGCTCCCTGGTCCATTGGACCAAGTGAGCTAAAAATGTGCTGCAGTAACCAACAGGAGGAGGACTGAATGTGAATTGACAGTAGACCCGGCCTTTGGGATAGCGTTTCATTGATCGTGTGCGTTCGGGGCAAATCCAGAGGAGCTCACAGGGGGAGTGCCAAGTATTACACCAGTGTGGCATACCTGGTCCAGGTGACAGAAGGTCTCCTTTAGCTGCTGTAACAGGATGCAGTCCATTCTGTTGGACAGCTGGCAATCCCTATAGGGGAATCCAGCTCTCTGCAGCAGCCAGAAGAAGCATCGGGTCACATCAGAGCCTCCATATGCCAGACACAGCCTGTCGGGGGGTGCGCACACAGCTAGACATTAGGCCACAAAACCTGCAGTGCACAAGCTCGCAGGGAACACCCTTCACTCACTTTTATCCCAGCCTAGATGGGCTGCATGAGATATGCCCACGCAACACTTAGTCACTGGAGTGCAGTTGGGTTCTTAGGAACATTATCACAGGATTTCACATCATAAGGGCACATACCTTATGCTGTCTTTGGCAAACACTCGAAATTATAGAGAACAAGGAAGCAAAGACTTGTCTGGTCAGCTGGGTATTAAGTTGCAGCAAAGCTGACCTTGGACAGCAGCCAGTGCGGAAGACAAGATTGGAACTTGACACCACTACTAATTTTCCACGTTAAGGAGCAAAGTCCACAAATCCCCAGCAAACAAGGGATCAATTCTGCAAACTTATGGCGTACAGAATGGTGTACTCTACAGAAAGAAAGACCGCATGCTCCAACTGTGAGAGGAAAACCTGTGAATCTTTTTTTGAAACACAGCCTCACAAATTCAGTGACAACCCAGCATATCACTGACACACATAAACCATGTTCACTTTATAAGGGATAATTAAAATAAAACTAGGTTTTCAATCATCCGGAAAGCTTCTATAGAGGATAACTTCAACTGTGTTGGGTTGAAGATGCTGCTACTGCATATGAACGTGCTTAAAATCCTTCCACAAACATACTGAAGCACTGTCAGAAGAAGAGACCAAAATAACACTGAATCACAGTAGCTGGGGGACTTGAGCACCTGGAGTTTCGATGGGACACACCATCTTCAACACAGCACAGGCTGGTCTTCTGATCCCCCACATCCACCACACAGGCACTGCTCAGCCCACTGCCGAATGTGGCACACACGGACTCCTGGTGCACCACGATGGCTACCGAGAGGATGGGGAAAATTCAGCAGAGAATTATCACTTCCCTTCAAGACTGGCAGAAAACGTTGCAGTCGTGTTATTGAACAATTTAGAGGTAACGTTACCAGTCTTAAAACTGCGACTGGATGGTTTCTACAGCTAATCGGAGGGTAGCTGCACAAGCAGAGAAAACAGTTTGTCCAACAGAACTTACAGCTAGTGATAAAACTAAAACCTGTTACAAGCTAATCAAGCTCACTGCATGTCATTCAGGTTATGCCTGAGGATAAATCCTGAGGCTAACAGAGACCACACTAAAAGATACAGCAAAGGTTTGGCTGTGCTTCTTCTCAACCGTTGTTAAATTTTCAAATCACAAATATAAAAATTACTTTATATAGAAAAAGGTAAAAACATACAGTGCTTAGCAAATTTATTAGACCACCTGTCATAAAAAAAGGATAAAACATGAATATTTAAGAAATTTGTCAAAAACTTGTTCAAAACTTAAAATTATTGTGTTATTTCTTCGGCAAATAATGAACTGAAACTACTAAATAGTCCTTATTTACACATAAAAAAAAAAAAAAAAATCTATATTTAGTACAGCCTCCTTTGGCCTTGATAACTGCTTGCATTCTTGCATTCAACCAATAAAACTCATTTTTATGTTCAAGAATGGAAGAATAAAACTGTTATTCCGCATCTTAATCGAAATATAATAATGTGCTCAACTATTTTTTTCCCCTGCTTTTTTGGAAAGCAGTAAATTCGAAAATTCGTAGATAACAAAAATTATATTTTAGCATTAAAAATATCATTTCAGTTAAAGAGCTCGCGCATACTGGTGGATTAACTATTACAGAAACAAAAATTATTTTGGTAATTACCAACACTGTTAATTTAGGGCAGCTGTAGCATAAACCTTACATTGGGTGGTGGTATAATAAATGTATTACGCACTGCACAGCAGGTGCGTCAAACTGGCCCATGAAAGGGCCAAGGGGCAGGTTTTCATCCCAACCGAGCAGAAGCACACCTGATATAATACATCAACCAAGCAGGCTGAGATCAGTTGATTAAATTAGTCGCATCGGGTGTACTTCTGCTTGGATGGAATGAAAACCTGCAGCCCCTTGGCCCTGTTATGGACTAGTCTGACAACCCTTGACCTACAGTTGTCGCCAGGAATCTAGTCAAACAGATAACTGTCTGACAAAATACAAACATTAACTGTCTACCTTCTTATCACCAGATGCACAGACAATTAGTCATTAATTGCCATTTCAAAATGTGCTTCTTTGTGACATCATATGGTGAAGTGACTGACCAGAGGCAAGAGATAATGATCAACGTCAGCCAACCAGTTAGTTCCTTCACTGAGTGAGCTCTTCCTCCATGTGATGTCACAAAGGACAGATTTTGAAATAGTTTTTTATGGCTAATTGACTGTGCACTTGGCGACATGATAGTGAACCATCAAAAAAAAAAAAAAAACCGAGCTTATGCAAACAGCCCCAGATGTCTCCCAAAGCAAAGACTGACATCTCATGGACAAAGTGAATATTACACCAGATATACAGCCATACTATCAACCTTCACTTCATGACTAGTTCTGCACTAAGAGCCAACAATCCCATCTGCAATACATTATAAAAGCAAGAAAAGCACTGATGTTATCTACCAACTGTGCAGGTGTGATGTGACAGTCATCAGTGATCTCTGTTCAAACCTCATTGTCTTATTTTAGTTTCTGTGAATCCCGTTTCTGTGCCAACTTTTCTTTCAGTTCTGCTTTCTCTGTCCAGCGCACAATTCTCGGCGTCAATTCAAGAGTGAGCATCAGTAAATCAAAGCAACTCTTAAATACCTGAAAAGCCCATGTTCACAAGAAGCATGTTCACCAGTTCCTTTACATGCTGTCTGTTGTAGATGTCAGGGATCAACAGGATGCATCTGTAATACTACCAGACAAAAAAAAACATTTCAGTGTTACTCTGTAGGAAAGAATTTAAAATCAGAACCAGTATTGAATTTCACACATAATCAACAGTGCACTCAATTACAAAAATTGCTTTTTGATCCAGTTTATTAAAATCCTCAGAACTATGTCACAGTAAAAAAAATATATATTTCCACAGAAACAGCCTGAATTGCAGGATAGTAAAAATGTTGATGGGTCAATCCAAGAAATGATGTTTGGGCCCATTTTAGGGTCTTTTTGACTTCAGAGAGCTATAGAAAAAAAATAATGCACCATTCTTCCTGTTTCTAATCTCATTTGAAAGAAAACATTCAGGGCTTCAAAAGAAGGGCAAATTTGCATATGTCGGCCCATAATTTCACGAGTTATTGAACCCCAAAGTTAAAAAATTGCCCAAAATTGCCATTTTTGGGCCATTTTCACCCCATTCCAAGCCATGTATTGTCAAGCCAAATAGTGCTAGACCACCATAAACTTATTTTTTTCCTTAGTGGGGGGGCATATCTAACATTTCCATGTGGTTTATGTGTTGGTCCAGGTTCATGACCGACATTTTTTTTCCCCTTCATCTTTTAATTGGAATTTCAACTCGTTGAAACGCGAATTAATGAAACTTTTAGACCATCAACTAGCATACTAAGAAGGTAGTTCCACTGTTCATATTACATCCAGCCAAGAGGGTCCCTATAAGGGTTATGTACATAGAAATATTTTTTTACATACATTGACCTGAGCCTGTGCCAGCTTGAAAAAACTATTTTTCAACACCGGCCTCGTCACTCACGGTTCACTGACATTTACCCATATATAGAGCAAACTACTGCCAATTTCTTTACTTCCTACCATCCAAACAAAGTTATAGGGTATACGTAGCAACCCTAAACGTAAAATAATAAGGAAAATTAATTCAGGTTGGCTCTATGGGGTGTTGCTCAGTGAGTGAAACGCGATTGATCATCCGGCGCCAAAAATGTTGCGAGAAGAGGAAAGCGACTTCCTGTTAACCGGCAAAAGTAAACTACATCCGGGGTCCTTCGTAAACAACTCAGAGGATCTCAAGCTTTGATTGAGGCAAGTTTACGGCAGATTTTACCGCAAAATACAAGAGAAATTCTTCATAAAGATAAGGAATTTGGATGAAATTCTTACAAAATATTGTTGAGGGGGTGTCTGGGTGTATGCAGATGTCTCAATTTGCACCAAAACAATGCATTTGGGTTCTATAGGTTAAAACAGATCAGCGAGTGAAATTTCCAAGCCGGGACGGCCATTGGTTTGCGTGTACGGAGCCATTTGCCGTGCCTGGCGTGGGTTTGGGGAAAAGTGATACGTGAGTGACCGGCCAGCCACCTTGCCGAAAATGGCCTCTGTGGCTTGAATTCCTGTATCCTTGGCTGTAAATCGATGTTAATTCTGTAGAATGAGGTGCCCCACGTGTTTTACTACCTTTTTAGGCCATGTTTCAGCATTTTGAGCCGACCCCCACCCCAAAGAAGGGCAGAATGGCGAAATTTTGTCAGAATTTTCACTTTTTGGCCCCCAAACGGCCTAATTTCGCTATATTACTTGCTTTTTCCATGTTATATTCCTTACTACACCTATCGTTTTGGTGTGTTCAACCTATCCTGGGTAGTATAATATTGCCACAGTGCAGGCCTAAAGGTATTTGGCTGCGCCGCGTCACTCGTGTCACGTACTACGATTATGAGCACCATACACCTCTATATGCACAGCCCAGGAATTTTCACTTGTTAATATTTTAGATAGGCCTCTTCTCTAATATCCTGACCAGAAGTAATGAACATTGTGCAATACCTTCACTGCTTTTAGGTACATCTTCCCATCGTCAGTCGCGTTTCAATTTCTATTTTTTCGTCAGAAAGGGCACCTCCACCCCATCCAGCCTATTAATATTTCACCAGAAGATGGCCCTATGGTACCCCTAACTTACACAACAGCCAATATGTAGATACTGCATACCTTTTTTTTAATCAAAAATTTTTTGGGGCTGTATTTTGGGTTTTGATTGGATATTTGGTCACTATCAGTCGCGGCTCGTGAACTGCCAACAGCAGAGGCTCAAACAATCCCTTAAAAAGAATGATTGATCATGACCTGTTTTCAATCAGTCATTTAAATTACCATTACAGAAACTCTGAAAACTCTCAACATTATCAGGTGTGGCCAGTTTTCATTTTTAACGCATACCTGTCAACTCTCACGCTTTCGGTGTTAGTTGAAGTGGCATATTTTCGTTCCTCTGCTGTAGTCAGCAATTATTCAATCAACGAGTATGTAGATTCTGGCGCAGAACTTAAGTCCTTGTGCACGGAGGAGCTGGAAGCAATGGAATTGCATGAAGACGTTTCAAATTATCTCATTTCATTTAAACAATCGCGAAACACATGCATTGCTTCCAACCACTGAGTAAAGAAAAGCCTGTGAATTCCGGAGTCGTAATCGGTATGCGTTGTAAATGAAAACTGACCACACTTGTTAATGTTAACAGCTGGCCCGCGCGGAGTCGCTGATGTCGCGAAAAAGAGTTAAATTTTATTTTCAAAGGCATGGTAGAAACCCTAGATGGGCCAGATATGTGTATTTATGCCCTTAATTTAATAGTAGAACATGTTTTGTGTATGTAGGAGTGATATGGATACAATCCAATGATGTATAGTGGTGCTGAGGTGGACTTTAGAACATGTTGTCAGAGGTGAAACGCGAGTGACGAACGAGAGGTTTTCCGAGGGTCAATGCAGAGCCTGACTGAGCTGTTTAAGTAATTTAAGGATGGCAAAGGGTAACTGTTTTGTATAATAGACACACTGTAAGCAAAGTACAGTGATTTTGAAGAGTATCTGATGAGTTTTGAGGAAATGAGGGTAAAGTTAAGAATGTGAGTCCATTTTTTCCAACTTTTACCTTTTGCACTATATATTCGATGATTCGTAATTCTATAAATTTTCAACCCTGGTTTTTGATTTTTTGTACACTTAAAGTAACATATTGTAGTCATTTGTAAACAAAATTTGGTGTAGATATGACAAATATTAATTGTACTTTTGATGTTGCATTTAATTTCATCACTCATGTCTCACGCGTTTCGGAAGGTTTTACGGCGCGTGATAAAAACTGACCCGTTTGGCGTTGGTGACTTGAGTGAACCATTCCATAAAGCCAAGATATAGGGCGATCAATAAAATAAAGTGTTATTAAGTAATACTGAGTTTGTCATTTTCATCCCCCTGAGCATCATTTCTTGGATCGACCCTGATGCATTTAAAACTTTCCCGAAGACAATGAACTACGGGTGGGTAGTTGAATCATCTTAATATGAATCATCTTCCATGAATACCAGTTTAGTGAACTGATCAACATACTGTTTTTGTTGAGAGATATTCAATTATGTGATTTTTAGAGTTGTATTTCTGAGGTTATTTGCAATTTTCCTCCAAAGTGCAACTCAGATTTGTGGTCAGTCCTTTTTTTTTGTTGCTGGTTTTTGGTGTTTGTACAGAGTTATAATTTTTGACACTGCTCCACATGCCACCTTAAATAACTTCACCATTTTTGTGACCAAAGCATATGAGAACAGTTCAAGTAAAAATTTCCATTTCATGAAGCTAGGACTTTTTTTTTTTTTTTTTTCCTATAGTTTGTTGTACGTATCTATGAAGGATTTGTTGTCAAAAAATTTGAGGATTCACCGTCAAGCTTCAATAAAATCATGTAAGAAGTAAACCTCTATTGCAGATCAAGTAAAAAGTGCCCAACTTTAACAGCCTATATCTCAAAATCACGAAGTGTCATGAAATGTCAACTCTTACTTGACGTGCTGGCAAATACAACTGAAGCAAGAACTACTTGGCCCATGAGAACTGTGTTAGGAACTTCATCCTGCTTCATAGACTTATCTCTAAAAGTGCTGCTGGTTCGACCTCTTTTGAGCAGACAAATGCCGCTAAGTGGCATTAAAATTAAAAGGAATGACCTGTATAAATGTCTCGGTAATTGTGGTTTAGAGACTTAAAGTGGGCCATGTTTCAGATGTGCTCGTCATATTTTGTTCACCGCCAGTACATCACCTCTCGAAGCTTTACCTTCAGATCTTTCAGAGGGATTTCCAGAAACTTCTGTATAGCATAGGACCATATGGCCTCCAGGTCAGCCAGCACAGCAGTGAGAGAGCCAGAGGGACCACTGTGAATATTCAGCTGACCACGGCAAATAGGCCAATGAACATTATAGCAGTCTGCAGGGTTCACATACAGGGCCTATCAAAGTGGATAAAAAGGTCACTTGAAACATGCGTGTTCCCCATGTCAAATTTCAGACAAGAGAAAAGGTAACCTGATTGGTATGGCAGGACCATGGAATTATAGGACTGAGTATTTAGTTCTTGCTCTACAAAGGAAAAAGAGCTTCATGGCCCCACCACATGATAAGGAGATTGTGGATAGTTCACTGTAGTTCCTCACCTCATCCCCCACCAGAAATTCTGGATGTTGGGTTGTGTTGGTCCACTTCACTCTTGGGCTGGTGTCCAGGATTGCAGGTCGTATCTGACGATTGTACGACCTCGCCTTTGAAAACAGGCAAGCAGCATTTCAAAGTGACTTCACCATCTTTGACGTTAACAATGATCTTGAGGCACATGAAGTCCAACTCACCTGCTCAGCAGAGACCGGAGTTCTTCTCACCCCATTGGACATTTTCTTTGACCAAATGGCCTGGTCAACCATTTTAAGACCATTCTGCCTCTGCTCATTACTCTCTGGCCTCTTCAAATAAAAATGAAGAAAGATATGATAAACTACACAATTACCTATTGATTATGTGAAATCTGTACATAAATGCCAGCGCTAATGCTAAATGAGTTCAGATTTCAGTCACTGCATAGCTGCGCATGTATAGATGATGGTGGAATAATTTAAACTCAAAGATATTAGAGTCATTCTACTGCTGAAGACATTTAAGCCTACTGAAAATTACAAGGTGATGGATAGTACAAACAAAATACAAAAAACAGCAAAATCAGCATGCAAGATAAACATCTCTCAACCTATTGGGTTTAATTTTGAATGGAACGGTACTCACATTAAGACCTTCTCTCATAAGCCATGGGTCCTCATACCGGGGCTGTCCATTCTGTTTATGCCTTCGTGCAATGACATGCGGAATAGTTGCAGGAAGGGTATCTGTGGCTCGGCCAATCCTCAGCGATTTAGATCCTGGATGTATTACCACCACAAAATTGCTCTGGATTTGCTACAGGATAAAGCAAAATGCAAGTCAATCTCAAAGAAAGCAAACCAGCAGACACATCGGTTCTACATGTACTGCCTTCCCTGGACTATTCAGTACAAAATGAGTATAATTCTATCCCCGAAATAAGAGTTTTGGGGATATCATGGTTTCGCCCCACCCGCCGCCGCCGCATCTGCAGATTTTAGCCGTTAGCGCGATAACTCACAAAATACTTTACATTGGCTTCTCATTTTTAGCATATGGGTAGATATGGTAGAGAGGATGAACTGATTAGATTTTGGGCAAGTATGCACTCCTAGGTTTGCCACTGGGTGGCGCTATATATTGAAAAAATCTGTTTTTTAACCATATCTCTGGAACAATTACTTACACAGACCTCAAATTTTCCTCATATTGTAGGTCTAGTAAAGGGGAATCTAATAAAGGGGCTTCGAGGATTGGGGAATTTCGGGGATATACCCCTTGCTGTCGGCCGCCGACAGCGTAGGCCTAGTTTTGTCAAGTGCGTGCTGGAGCAGCGCAGTGTTCGTGCATAGCAAGTGAATAGCTAGAGCGTATTGAGTGTGCTGCTGCAAATATCTCACAGGTAGAAGGTCGTGTGTTCAAACTGAGTCTGGAGGCATTCTGCACTGTAATGTGAAAAAAAAAGCCACTAGATGGCAGTATTGACTTTTTTTTGTTAAGCCCAGTCTGGAGCTAGGTTTGGGGCATGTCCTGGGCATGCCTCAGAGGGGGCTGGAAAAGAGTATTTAAGGAGAAAAATTGAGAGAGTGAAAGGGAGTAGGAGAAATTGCAAGGAGAAATTGTGGAAGGATACATTTGACCAGACCTGTCACTCTTTTCAAGACCTGTGAAGCTTTTTGTGGATTTTTGCCTGTGTTGGAGCATTTTCCTGTCCCAGGACATCGCAACATAGCAGCCCCATCTCAATTACCAAGGGACTGTAAATATCTCATTTTTTTTTGTATTTCAATCTTGGTCAGTAGAGTAGATTGTACATTAGTTCCAAGGGTTTGTTTAATTAAATCTGTTAAAGTTTTAAAATTTTGTCTGTCATCCCTTGCTGTCCGCTATGCCATAACAAATTGGGGCCATAACAGCACGAAGTTAGCATCATCTCCCCATCTTCACGAGGGCCAGGTCACGTGGTAACAAAGTTACAAAATGTGGTGTATTTTGCATCATAGCTCCAAAACTAAGTAAGATCAAGTTACAATTTAAATGGCTTTCTGTAGGTCTTCCCTCGTACTTCAAACTACATAATAGCCAATTTTGTTCATTTGATATATTTTGGGTTAACGGCAAAAAACTGGTCAGGAACGGAGTTACAAATTTGTAACTCCGTTGCCGACCAGTTTTTTGCCGTTTTGAATTTCCATTGACATTGACATGAATGCATGGCTAATTAAAGTCTAAATTGCCCATCGGCATGAGTGCGTGAGTGAATGGTAGGTGATCCGTGCGATGTACTGTTGGACTGTCCGGGGTTTATTCCTGCCGCTAGCCCATTGTATGCTCGGACATGCTCAAGCCAACAACCCCGACCCGTCATCCCAATCCTGCGCAGGAATAAGCAGGTAGGGATGGATAGATGGAACAAAAACCAACAACATGTGAAGCCTAATCCCAGCGATGATGCTCTATAACCACTCTGGTGATTAATATTCTGAATTATAATTATGTGTCATTGTTGAATTATTTTTGTGTGATATTTTAAATGTCTGTAATATAAAAGTTTTTTTAAGTGCTTTTATTGGCAATTGTTTAAATGCTTGATTGAAAATTTGAGAAAAAAAAAAAAAACAAAACACCCCATGAAGCCAATATCCACTTTTCATGCTTCCAAATATCAGAGATGTGTAATGATGTTTCCAGGGATAAATTTTCCGTGGAGAGTGAGTGATGGAATGTCGAGTTCTGGGAGTACAACAGAAAACATACAACGAAGAGGAAAATTCAATCACTCAAAAAAAAGAAAAAAAAAAAAAAAAATCCTGGATGTCCACTCCAGGCACTTGTAAAACGGACACGTTATCAAAGAGCAGAAAGAAATTTGAGGGCAGCGCGCGATTATTACTCATCAATTTGAATCAACAATATATTTTAAGACATCCACAATTAATTTTTAAAAGGGCAATTCCAGCTGAAGTGTAACATGACCACTGAAAATTCAAACATGAAATAGAAATACAATTTATGTATGGCCGTATTGTTAGTATATCCAGGTGTATGGTTCAGAAGAAATTGAAGGTCTGAGGCAAACCAAATTTTTTTGGTACGCATATTAAATAAAAGTTAGACATCATTCACATACTGAAGTTGTGAAGAGAGGACTTGGTTGGTTGAATTGTAGAAAAAAAAAAGTTACTGGTTGTTCTGAGAAACTAAGGGCCACGAGTGTGACATTTGTCCCGGGTGGTTGGAGGGGGCGGGGACTCAGTCAGTAGAGGATGGACTTGCAGACTGGGGCCTTAGAATTAGGAAATCATGAAGACCTCTTGAATAGCAATGGCTGGCATTGCTCTAACAGTCATTACGTTTGCATGCACAATTAAGTGGAGCTATGGTAATACCCTCCAGATACTTGAAAACTACTGGTAATGTCAGTAACGTAATGCGAGTAACAGGACTGTTTTGTTTTATGGGCCCGTTACAGAAAATTACTGTTGCATCAAGTTGAAATCCTGGTTGTGTTAGAATTTTCAGTAATAAAGGTTCAAAAATGTATAAACTAATTTATTCTGTAATGCATGATTGATCAAGAAGATTGGACCAGACTTTAATGAAAAAAAGCCATGTTACTAGCCATGTTACTTTTGCGTTACATGAGTAACGCTTGAAAAATCCAGTCTGCCAGCATAACCATTGAGGGGTTCATTCCAGGTTTTCTCTAGTAAAGTTGACTATGGTCAGAGGTTGCCACAACGTAGTTTTGAAATTCTGTCCATTGAATAAGTAGTGAAACAATTTTATACCATAGCCTAATGCAGTAAATGTAACGTGAGTAACGCTGGAATTGCCCAATAGCACATCCGTCCAGAGTTAGGAACTTTCAAGATAAGAAGAATTTCTATGGTAATGTCAAGGGGCTCATTTTAAGCACAACAATAAACTTTGAAGTTCCTGGTGGCCCTAGCTGGCCAAGTATTAACCCTATAATGCCCAGACACAGACATCATTATAGGAAAAATATGACCCAGTAATATTTTTGAAGTATTGAGGGGTAGTATTCAGATCCACTGTTCATCATTAGGTTTTGTGACAGCAAAATATACATTGCTGAACAGAACTTCTTCTAATTCCAGGAGTATCATATCTGATACAGCCAAAAATCAGCAACCCTCCAGAACTCAACACTCGAAATTTCAAATTATTTATATGCTCTCTACTATCTATAGCTATCCCTTAACATGTATAAGAATAAGTTTTTGTGTAATATTTACCTTGGAATGCTGAACTTCACTGCCAAAGTCCAAGGAAATTCATAAATTCCCACTCACATGGGAGCTACTACCTTGAAGTGAGTGACTAGGGGAGAGACTACTCCTGTAATCTCACTTCTTTCTTCCAGGTGGCAGCACTGTGTATCAGATATGATTCAGTGAGCAGTAGTGGTTGTGTTGCATCTTACCAGGTGGGCATGGTCCTTCAAATTTGGTGTATCATATATGATACAGGGGGCATTATTAAGTTATTCAATGACAAATACAAGTACCTCAAAAAATTACCGGATAAGCATATGCAGCAAACGCACCCTTTTAATACAACGTTATATTGCTTTCTTCCAAAGAATACCAGTTGTCTAGGCAACCTTAAGATGGCTAAATAGCCATCACCTGTCATGATATTAGCTAACTCGCTAAGTGTGTTGTTTCTAATAAATAATGCACGCAATACCCCAGACAAAGCTTAGCTAACTTAAGAGATGGACACATTATTTAATGTAAAGTAAGCCAACAGCTCTTAGATCCCGAACAATTCGGCATTTTGGAAAAAAAGAAATTAGTCCAGCCAACGTTAACCCTCCCTCGCTTCCTTTCACGGTCTAACCAACGTTATTTTCTCAGTACATTTTACTAGCTTAGCTACGTGGTTGGCTACCTTTAGCTCACTAGCTCGCTAACGGTAGCCCAGTAGAAAGCACCAAGCTAGCCAATAAGGTAATAATGCTGCATTCGGTAACGCGTCCCACGAGCCGTGTTATCGAGACACGACTGGTGAATTCCGTTCTTTTGACTTCACGACCTCACTGTCCGAATGATCCTTCCTCGTACCTTCGACTTAATTCACGACACGACTCCTGTTTACGAGTGTTACCGAATGCAGCATAAGCCATCTGTGGATAACAAGTGAGCTAACTTAGCTAGCTACCTACCTCTTGAAGAGGCTCCGGTATGACGGGTGGAACTATCGGCCTCTTCACGCCACGTTGCTCCTTCTCTTTCTCCTTTTCACGTTCCTTTTCTTTCTCCTTTCCATTGTCCTGCTCCCTCTCCGCTTGCGTCATTTCGTTTATTGGGAAAAAATGCGAACGTAAAACTAGGCGGTCCTACCACTGCACACCTTGGCTAGCAGCTAGCGTTAGCATCATGACAAGCGGCCACTGTTGTTGTCACGTGAACACGACGGACTTCAGTGTAATTTACCCGAAGTTTCACGCCGGTGGACGAAACAAATCATCTCGGAGTTTCACGGCAATGCGGAAAATAATGTACTTCAATAATGGGCTAATGTTATTTATTAAAGGTTAACACGCAGCATAAAGACAACGGCACGATTGAGCGAATGAATATTTGCAAGATTAGGGGTTTTCTAGTGATGGGTCAAACAACACCGGCTTGTCAGTGCGTGTTTCGTGCACAAAGAGCGATACCCCGTGTCGGTGCGCGTATCGCTTTCAGAAAAATCACGTGACCAACACAGTTGCCTTATCGCTTGGCGGGTGAGCTTCAAACTGTGTTTAAAAGCAAGTGACACTGCCCATTCGTTTGCTTCGTGCTGGCGGGGGAGGAGACTTCGTTTGTTGCTGTTCTGTGAATTAATTTTTTTGGCTCGTCATCACTCAGGGATATGGAACTAGCATAGAAAAAAAAGGAAATTTTCTCCAGTCTGGGATCATTTTGATCTCATAACACCGGATCAGATCGCCTTGGCCCTGACATGCTACAAAAACTGCTGTTTCTGAATAAAAATGTGTGAACCCTGTCTTCTCCCCTCACATGTTGTGTAAACAGGACCATTTGTCACTCAATTGGTGTCCATGGGGGTATACTACGAAGCTGGCTTTGTGATTAAGCCTGACTTCAGCACTTAGTAAAACCAGGAACCTCTTCAAATCTGGAACATGGACTAAAGAAAAAGGAGCTGCTCCGGGTTTTGCTTTAGCTTAAAGTCAGGCTTAGTCACAAAGCCAGCTTCGTAGTATAGCCCCCCATGTCTCAGAATGAATTTATCTCGTTCAGTCTCACGACCTACTCAATATCCAGGTTACCTGCAATTATTTTTGAATTTTCAGCAGATGTCGCCACTGAGCAATACACCATTACAGTATCAACAGTTAGGAAATGTGCCACACACTCAATGAGGCATCATCTACCCATCACTAGGGTTTTCCCTTGGAGTTTCAGATGCTACCTTAAATTTAATACGCCAAAAGTGGAAAAGTTGCATCTTCAGAATAATGTATCTTTTTTAACAGCTACAACAGCACCAAGTTGGTAAGGCCAAGTGAAAAAAAAAACATTTATCGTCCCTGCCCGTGCCTAAAATCGGCGCCGTGCCAATTTTTTTTTTTTTTGAATGTTGCGCCAGAAAACTAGCCGCGCATGCGCAGCAGACTTAATTCCGGCATGTCCCGGATGAGCAGGCCGCGGCATTGTGTAGCAGCACTGTGTGTGTCGAGTTTACCTTTCATTCTGCAAAAGCACCGCATTGATTGCGCTGCATCACGGTGTCATTCGTCCTCGTCCAAGTCGTTTGAGGGAAAAAGACGATGCTGCCACCTAAACTGGCGCTTGATCCTGTCAGATTACCCAATATTGCTGAAATAAAAAAAACATTTTTAAAAAGTGCGCCCGCCAATTTTGGGCAACCTCCCGGACGACAAACAAAAGGTTTTCTTCTTTTTTTTTTTTTTTTTTTACTAGGCCTAACAAAACTTCGAGTGAAAAAAAAAAATAAAGTTTAGTTTTGTGGAATCCAATCTAGTTTATGGATATGCCCACACACAGTGCATTCCTGATTCAATAATATCATCATTCAATAGTGTAGGTGTTTGGTATTCAGGTACGTGATCATTGCCATCAAGTGCCACCAAGGAACAAGCCCAATCACAATTAAAACTTTTTTGTGAAATACATTTCGTTCAAGGGGCATCTTTAGTTTACAATGTGACGTTATCTGAGCCAAATATCTGATTCGTGACTCGAAAGGGTCTGAAAGCAGAAAGCGAAAATGATAAGACATTGGAGGGGTACTTCAGAAGTATAAAGTTTTATTAAACATAAAACGATCAAATGGAGAGCATTCGGACCTTATGAGGGTTTTGATTAAGTTCACAACATGAAATGCAAAGTTCACAGAAAAGTACAGGTTAACCGAGTCTTTTTTGTTTTTCGACTTGGCTGCAAACTGTAAAACAAAATGTAACATCACCCACCTCTCTTTGTTTCACCATATAAATAAGACACCGATCTTTCCATTAACCAAATGCCCTTTTATTATACTCTATAAAACACAAATTAGAGGGAAAAAATTTATTTGACAGTCAATGGTGAAAGGGAAAAAGGAACTGAAGAAGAAATGAGATGCTGCTTATCAGCTGCCCTGGCCCCTTAGAGAAGGAATTCCCAGTGCAGCATCAGGAATCTGCCCGTCAGCAGAAGCAGCTTGAGGAGGAGGAGGCAGCACGCACGTCCACATCAGCGCAGATGTCACAGTTCCCATCAACTGGGAGCCCTCAGCACTGGCACTTAAAGCCAGCATGCTGCACTCAACGCCCGCACAAAATTGCGGGCGTTTACCTGTGAAGGTCACAAGATGGTTGATTGTGAGACTCAAAGTATTTGACTGACTTTTTTACCTCTATGTGATTTGGCACAGGAACAGTGGCTCAGTAATCTGATATCGAGCCACCACATGAAGAAAAATACATCTCATTGATTGAGTTTTTTTATGACTGTCATCTTATACATTCAACACGGTAAGCTGGAAGGCTGCAGAATGGCAACATCTTGTCTCCAGACTGGCAGCATTTGCAGTAGATTTACACCCATCCTTCACTGTTTTTAATACCAATAGTCATATAGTTCTGAGAGGTCACACTGGCAGGGCTGTAGAAGTCACCATAGAAAATCTGCACTTGCAGTTCTCTTCTTTGCCTTTTAGGATAATAAGTCCAAAACCAGCTAGATTTTAATTCAGTTAATGAAAAATGAAAAAATGCGTACATCAGCTTATTTTGCCATATATGGCTTCTTTAAGAATTACAAATTTGACACCAATCATCTTATCTGAAGTAATGTGGGCTGTTTCACAATCAGCGTTGAATTTTTGAATGAAACCAACTGACCCCTAAAAACACTTTACAATGAAAGCATTCTGGCGTGTTCTGTCCATTGTTTCACAGCTACACATCAGCCCCGGCTATATCAAGGAAATCTGTTCCATGTTCTCATAAATATCTTCGTATGCTGGCTCATTTCTGACCCTGCAGAGATTTCATTTCATTTTACTGCAATTAAAAGGATTCCATTTTAATCAATTACATTCTGAATTTCTCTTTAACTCCAAGTAGTTTTTACTTTGATAGGTGCACTTTCATTAACACTAGGAAGATACTTCAATGCTAGCAACATCCTTTCATAAACAAAGTGGCTCCATCAGTATCTTATGTCTGTCAAAAATGTCCTCTGCGGAAGGTAGCCATCAAATGTAAAAGTTACAACGGGGATTTGCGAGATATTAATTGGCTTTTCTGAGGCAGTATATTCAGCTGTTGCAAACCACAAAACATCATTTGGATAGGGTGCAAGGTGCATTCTGCGTACTGCATCAGATGAGCTTAAACTGTGTGTTTGTCAAAAAGCGTCCTCGCTGGAACACCACAATTATTGTCGTCACTACAACTCCTTGCTGCGGTTAGCACTACATATTGTACCAACAATGTTGCCTGGCACTTGCTAATATAATGTCTTTGATATGTTTTCATTTTAACGGTAGATATCTTTACCCAGTGTCTGCTTGCGTGTATCAAGTCAAAAATGTCCTCTCCGGAAAGGCAGTGTGAAGTGGAAGGTCATTACTTCATGTATTAGAATCAGAATTGAATGTTTTGTCACTATACCCAAGTACAATGAAAATCCGTCGGGCAACTCTGTGTGAAGTTGATAGTTACAAGTACAATAAATAAATAACGTACAAATATTAAAACAGTAGAGATGACATTATTATTATTATCATTATTATTAATAAATAATAATACCCCGAAGCTCCGATATTTTGGATATTTACGTCCGTTCTGACAAGGCATTTTTTGGCACCAAAGAACCACAAATATTTCAAGTTGGATTTTTGGACTGCTGTGCACCCAGGAAGTACACCCTGATTGTGATACAGCCCACGTGCAAAAATTAAAGCACGTATACTTTACCACAAATTGAGTGTTGTAAAACAAGAAGTGTCCAAACTTTTTACTGGTACTGTATATTTCTCATTATATTCATAAATATCTTTGAAAAATTACATTCAATACCATTTTTGGTTTAAATAATTTCCTGTAGAGCTTGCAAATGCAGACCACTGCATTCCGTAAAAAAATTCATTTCCCTGCCAGAATATACAGCCACCATGCACAAAATTAACAGACTGATAGGGAAAACAAATACAATCCATGCAGCATGTTCTCCTGTTTTCGGCCATATAGTTTGCACCGTTTAGGCCTGTTGCCTTTAACCAGTACATTAGAGATGCATGACTTTTAATAAGACCTGCTGACATGGCCTAACTGAAGACTTGGGATGACATAAATAACCTTAGTTTCAAGCATTCAGACTTGCACTCATGAAAGCCAGCTGCTCACCTTCCTCATCCTCCTCCACCCATTGGTGGCGGACTGGGGCCTCCACCATGGTTTATGCGCCCCATCCTTCTTCGGCCCCCAGGAAATCCTGGTGGGCTGTGATAATATAAGAAAACATAAATCAGATGGAAAACAAAACAAGAGCAACATCTTTGTATGGGAAGGGGAACACTGTGCATATTTGAAAAAACCTAGTCTACCTGTATGATTCCAAAAAGTGGGATGAGAACAAAAACAAATGAGACAAATCTTGAGACCCACCCTCTGCCATCGCTAAACCTTGTTGATGCACCAGAGTTGCCATCCTTCGATAGACCTGGCTGGAAGATTGTCTGAAAGCTGGAAAAACAATAAAATAAGCAATTTAAGTATTCAATGTCATAGTGTGAAACGACAAATGGATTCATATTCAAATAAATAATATACACAAGCTATAGATTAAGTGAATTAGATAACAGTTACATGCAAACTCAAACGCAAGGCAGCAATTTGCACCGAGCAGTAATGCAAAGATAAAATATACTGAATCTTACAACAATCCAATGAATTCCAAAGCACCCCAAAAAAGGTCAGTGAAAAAAGATAACCTCCATGGAGACTGGCTCCGACTGTCCAGTACCTGACCTGGAAGAAAGAAGTGAGAGGATTAGATGACGAGGACGGAAAACGTTCATGAGTTGGGGACAGAGAGTGTGTATTTTAGCGAACCTGATATGGAAACTGCGCAAGCATATCTACACCACTTGAATAAGACACGGCTAAAAGTCACTATGATTTCATAACGTTAGTTCGAAACGTTGGTTTAAGTCGCTAGTTGCCAAGCGAGCCACCCTTTTACGATAAATTAGCTAAGCGGCTCGTAAAATCGTTTACAAAGCGTAAGTAGCCTATTCCTGAGTGCTTTGCGAAGGCTTAGCCAGTCAACTACGACGATAAGTGGACTGATTAACATTTATTTACAGGGCAATGCGAGATGAAAGATTACATTAATTACGTTAATGCTGATTTATAAGAACATCGTCTTATTCGTGGATGCATATCGAACGCCAGCAAGCTAACGTGTTTATCAAAACAATTCTCACCATCGGTAGCAAGAACCTAGCTAGATTCGCGAGGACACATAGAAAAGGGAATCTTTAGCAGACGTTAATGTCCCATTCTCGCAGAAAGACATGTGCGTTTACCCCTTTGAAGTATATACGTTTCAAGACACGAGGATCAAGAACAATAACTGATAAAGCTAAAAGCGAAATTGTCAACTCACCGTTAGACACGTACACCATTTTACTCAGTGTCGCATCTTTGCTGACACCTTTTCCGGATCCAGCGATGCGTCATCAGTCAAGGCGGGGCCTCTTCAAGCGTTTTGTCCTCACCTCAGTCAGAGCCATGTAGAGAGAGGGTATGGCAAGCCGTTTTAACATTTAATAGGTAGACTGGATATGTGTTGCAGATATCCGCAATTCAATTCTTCCTAGTCAAAAAGAGCATTTCAGATATCTACAATGACTTTCTTCCTATACACAGTTGTCATTTAAGATATCTACTACGTCATTCTTCCTAGGACAAATGACGTCACTTTTGCCATTCATGTCAATGGGGTTTCTCATTACAGATATCTACATTTCAGTTGCAGATATCCGCAGTGTGAATTACGGATATCTGCCACTAAATTACGACTAGTTGTAACTCCAGTTTGAGATATCTACAATTAAATTTTGACTAGTCAAAATTCCAGTTCAAGATATTTTTAATTGCCCTCAATTCAAGATATCTACATTGCTCTTTGTAGATATCTTAAATTAAGTTTTGCCTAGTCAGAGTGTATGGCAAGCCGTTTTAACATTTAATAGCGAAGTCTGACTATCCGGGATTAACATTGCAGATATCAACAACGTCATTTTGACTCGTCGTAATCACATTGTGACTAGTCATAATTTTACTTCAAGATATCTATAACGTCATTTTGACTAGTGAAAACTACAGTTAGAGATATCTGTAATTCAGTTTTGACTAGTAACAACTGAATTACAGATATATCTGCAGAAACGTCACTGAAAGCGACACTTTCGACTCGTCACGCATCCCAACTGACAAATGTAGATATCTGTATCCAGTTTTGACTAGGCAGAATGAACTTTAAAGATATCTCAAACGTCATTATGACTAGTCAGAATTGTTGTGCAGATATAACATTGTTAGAAAATGCCATAAAATAGAAAGAGCTTATCACCAAAGAATTTTTTGTGGCTAACGAGAGCTTTGTTCACTAGAGATGAGAAATTTACAGCGCATTTAAAAAGATATCTCAAATGCCATTTACGTCGCCAGAAAGTTGCCAAGAAATTGTTGGTAACATTGTTAGAAAATGCCATAAAATAAAACTTATCACCAAGGAATTTTGTTGTGAGCGAGGCTTTGTTAGAGACTTGTGGTAGAAATTTACAAGCGTGCCAGCTAACCTGCAACGTCGCCAAAGTTGCCATTTAGTCCGAATGGAAACGTTTGGTATCGGAATTGACGGCGCCGCAACGTCGTGATATGGTCACTTTCGGTAACGTTGTCATTCGGTAACGGAAATACGTTGCGCGACGATTATGGTCTTAGGTTCTGGGAATAACGTTGCTGCGACGTCCTTACCTGGTCACTCGATAACGTTGTCATTTGGTATTCTGAGTAACGTTACCGCGACGTCCTGATATGGTCACTTTTGTCACGTTGCCATTTCGTACCAGAAGTACATTGCTGCGACTTAACTTTGTCAGTGAAATAGAGTACATGAAAAAGTTTGGTCTGAAATCATTGTTAGGGTACTGTTTCAGATATTCATAATTTACCCTGAACGCTCCTGTTGTGTTGACAGGAAGGTTACTTGAACATCCTGGCAATTCACATCACTGGGTTTCCTGTAGTGATATGAAAACTCATCTGACTTCAGGCCTAATTCTAAACTAATAAAGTGTTACATTACACTACCATCTGCAATCAACACCTTCGTTTTGTTGGAAATCGTACAGGATTATGTGTAGATGTCCCAGTCATAAATATCAGTTCTATCATGCACACACATCACTGAAAATAATATGAAATAATAAAATCTGATCACGTCATTCAGTTGTGTGCATCCTACATCTTCAGAATGGTAGGAAATTAGAAAAGGCAACATACAAATTTGTTTGAGAATATTTATTTACATTTTACAAATAACACAAACACAAAAAAAAAAAAAAAAAAAGATGGCATCAATTTGTAGTAAGCCATATTTTCTAAGCAATGCTCATTCAATGCATTTCTACATGTTAACCTCAACAGAATGGCCTGGTAGGTACACATACCAGTATGTACCATTTACACGCAAACTCAGGTCTGAAAAAGGTGAGAAACTTCGGGCCGGGTGCGGTTGCAATAAGCAAGCCACCCCCCTCCCCGCCAAACCAGTCTTGTAGTCTGTACAGTACAGTATTTCCCCTAGAATTGTTTGTTGCATGACCCTCCCCCCTATTTTTTGCAAGTTTTGTGTGGAGCAGCTACAGCTTCCAGGAAAAGTGAAGCCACTTTCACTGAGCACAACAAAACGAGAGTCCAAAATGCACAACAACGACAAATATTATTCTTAATGTCAAAGACGGTACTGTTTTTTAACTTTTGTATTGCTATTTATACATTTAAAATTTACAAACTTATTTAAAGGGTCCGTAGGAGCACTCCAGTTCACTCGAAAATCAGTAAACAATTCTATGAGAGCATTCCAAGTACATTGTTAGGCAATCTGCCTAATCAGTCACTCACATTTTTTTTTTTTTTTTTTTTTTTTAAGTAATGTGTTTCTACAGTCATTTTAAGTCAAGGCTTCAAGCAACATTGTGTATGCTTAAAAAATTCAATAAAAGGAACCAAACATTTCTAAAGTAATTGCTGCAAATTATAATGCCTTGTTAATTACTGTTTAAAAAGAATCTTTGACAAGAGCTCCAAAACAGCCCTTCTTGGCAGTATTGTATACTTTACATGGTGTAACAAAAAACAAAATTATTCACATAATACCTAAATATTGACAGGCTGTCATCATTTTACAGTTTCCAGGCACGTAACAGGTCTCCAACATTGGACTGCAATTCACAATCAGCAACAAAAATGGAGGCATATCAGGCTAATGAGAATTCATTTGCTCAGTACAACTTTGAAAACATACTGACAATGATGAAAATGTGATCCTAAATTCAACAATGAATGCCTAAAAGAAACTAAATAAAAAACATGTTTGTTTTGCCTCACAACTTGAGAAACTGGCCATTTATCATTCATCACCCATTTTCAAATTAAAAAGCACTGCAGTGAGTGGTTCGAGGCCATTGAAACATTTTCAACTTCCCACCATTCCCATTTACTGTTTGTTGGAAACTTTCAGATTTAAAAGAACTGCAGTTCTCGAAGAAACTCAAAGATGCTTCATTTTTTACAATGTGCAGTACTGAGTGGCTGTGGACTCATAACTCCCAAATTTATAACATTAAAAAAAAATATATATAGATGAATTTAAGTACTGCTTGACTAATAATATACTGTCGATGACCTACATGGCCACACTGATAGACAAAAGGTTATCTCAGCATTCACTTCAGGACAACCATGCCTGTGTACAGCATTAACCACTTAAATTCAGTAGCCCACAATTGATCCACTCACATTAATTTTATCCATGTTAACTGATTAATGTTCAATTTACGCTTGGAAAGCGGCTAGGCAGATTCATCGATCCATAGTGATAATGTTTTTTCAGCATGAGACAGGACATCTTGAAAGATTTCTTGCATGTATACACAACAGGAGGCTATTTAATCTATCTATACCTCCCTTCCACTTTTGCCTAGAAACAAGAACTTTGCCCCTTCATGCATGTAAGAAATAAAGTTAAAACAGTTCATGCCGTAAAGACTGAACTTCCAACATAACCAAATAAGTTCTTATAAACTTTCACCTCAAAACTACACAAATCAAATTTTGGAATGGTTGCAGATGATCTGCGTTATGCTCACAAGTTGACCGTTTCATGCCTTTGTACAGACAATGGAAACGGAGTGTCTCTCATTTTCTAGGCTGTGAGTGCGTCAGAGATGCCATGTACAGCTTCTGTTTCTGGCCAGACATCAGATGTTATGGATGTTTGATTACGCACCACTGTGCCAAACAGTGCCAGCTTCCCCTTCTTACCCCGGGTTGGAGCTGCTTACGAGGCTAAGATGGGATATCTGAGTAAATGATGTTATAATGTAATCATCCATTGTGATAAGTGAATGATCTCTACTCGCGGAATGATATGCAGACATGAATCTGAAGCAAAAAACCCACTGCCATTGGCAGCGGTCATTATACAGAAATAACTGACCTCGAACGGTTCCAAAGTGAATGGAACCTCCCGCAGCGACAAAGCGGCCTGCACGACAACGGACACACTCCCCTGGGTTGGTGCCGCTTATAAGATGGGATACCTGACTAAACGAGGTAAACATAATGTTACAGTGCATTAATCTACAAAGTATCATTGATGCGTCATGTGATGTGGTTTAAGGCCACATTAGTAATGTAGACATACAACTTTCTTGCGGTACTCTGAAGCCTTTAAGCGCTCCTCAAGGTCTTGAAGCTCCAATTCAGTTTGGGCCACCTCTAGCTCCATTACTGGAGCCTCTGTCCTATCTGAAGAGGTTCTCCTTAGAAGCTGGATTGCCTGGATTTTCCGTGTGCTATACTCTAGGAATGCCTCAACATGCCCATGCCACAGCAGAGACCACAAGAAGTAGAGGTAAATGTAAACAGATTATTTCTTCATGATCACAAAGAGTCTGTCTACTATGGGCAATTCTAAGGAAAATGAACTTTTTTGTCACGTCCATAACGCCAATAAAATGCCATGGTGTTCTATATTGTGAATGATTACATGAAATTTGAGCATTTGCTATTTTTGTCGATAGAACTTGTTGAAAACATTTCATTGAAATGCCATGGTATTTGTATGATTTGAATGATTATGTGAAAGGTTTCGTACAAATTTCTGCATATACATATATACTACACAGTATATAATTCTAACATCACTTGCCTTTACTTATAGAGCCTACGCTTCCTCCTCCACCAGCATGGTCAAACTTGGGGACCTCTCATAGTACGTTACTGACAAATTTCCATAGTCAACAGCACCTTCAAATGGACCACATACAATGCATTAACTACATTCAACGTTCAAGGCAAATACCTGTAATATTGTGTATGAGAATGATGGTTAAAAACAAATTACAATAATTCTATGACTTTACATTTTATGTTCCCAGATTCAAGCATCGAACCAAGAGGTTTTGAGGAGCATTGCATCAGCAGGCACCCAGGTTAGTGCAAATGAGCTTGGGCTTGACTTTTCTCTGAAGATTTTCAATACAGAAAATAAGTTGATTAAGGAAGGAACAAAAAGTTAGTGACATGTTCATACACACTCAGGTGACCGGGCAGAAAATGTGCCAACTTGGGCCAGGAACATTCAAGGTAACACATTACTTGAATCAGCATTAGTAATTAGTTAATTAGGTAACCTAAATGTATTAGCTGCACACTTGTTTCACCAGGACCATTATAACATTGCCAAATAAAGGTTCTGTTTGAGGATGTCACAATAAACTGACCTGAACATTTTAAAATCCCCATATTGTAAAAACTATGCCAATGAAACATTTGCCACCATCCAAATTTAATGACGTCCTAAGGATACCAAAAAAATGCAAAAATCTTTGTTTTTTTCTAGGAGTCCTACCATATTTTAAAAGTTTCCTCCTGACTGTACTTGAATCAACATAACATAACACTGGTAATAATACAGTTTACTTTTTAAATTACAGACACATTACAAGTGCTACTGCGGAAGATGGAGACTCTCGAGGAGAATCAACGTGAGGCAATCCAGCTTCTAAGGAGAACCTCTTCAGATAGGACAGAGGCTCCAGTAATGGAGCTAGAGGTGGCCCAAACTGAATTGGAGCTTCAAGACCTTGAGGAGCGCTTAAAGGCTTCAGAGTACCGCAAGAAAGTTGTATGTCTACATTACTAATGTGGCCTTAAACCACAAAACATGACACATCAACAATACTTTGTAGATTAATGCACTGTAACATTATGTTTACCTTGTTTACCCAGGTATCCCATCTTAGCCTTATAAGCGGCACCAACCCAGGGGAGTGTGTCCGTCGGGTCATGCGGGCCATTGCAACCAATTTGGTTTGGAGCTCCTATAGTCTCCGGGGGAAGAAGGGGAAGATGGCACTGCTTGGAACACTGGTGTGCATGACAATAAAACGTGAGTCCAAAATGTCAAACAAAGAGGGTCAGAGCCCCCCCCAAACACACACACACACACACAAACACACACCTCTCAATGAAACCAACTTTTTTTGAAAGCTCTGGCCATGCTGAATATGAATTTGAATGTTAACATTGAAAATTTTGGGATGCACTACATGAAAACTATGAATAGTCCATGGGATGGAGGAAGCTGGGACAAGTCTCAATCACATCTAGAGATCATAGGCTTTCAGAAAATATGTACGTAGTTTATCCTGTTTAACCTGTATAGCCTACCCTTGGTTCATTTCTGATTCACAAATCTACAAATCCTATATGGACAGATGATGCATTTTTGCCTTATACCCTTAAGGGAAATGGGTAAACAGCAAAAAGCTATACATTTTCGAAAACCTTATACCCTGTAGATGTGATCTAACATGCATTGAGACATGTTTCCACCTCCTCCATCCCATAGTTTTCTAATGTATTCCAATGGAATTAAAAAGCTTTTTGTGTGTGTGTGTGTGTGTGTGTATACATGCCAAATAGCGAATCGACAGCTAACACTAACTGAATGGGGCACAGAAACTCACTTTCAGTTTCATTTTGCTATCCCCCATTCAGTTAATTTGGTCAATGTTGTATCAAATTTTCTGATTCTTTTTCCTACATCCAGCACTCAGTGACCTCAAATAACAGGGCTATTGACTGATTCACACCGGATTTCCCCTTTAAAGATCAAATTAATTTCCCCTTTAAAGATTCTTTCTCTCCATTTTCTATCCATTTTCAGAAGCTGTTATGAAGTGGAAGCCAGGGCTTGGAGAGAAGACAGTTGAGGTTCTGATTGCAGAAACTTTGAAACATGCCCCTTCAGCCCACTTAAAAGCTCAGGTAGATAACATAGCAACATTCCACTTCCTCACATAATCTGCATAATACTGACATTTAATCAATTAATATCCAATCGGTTATACAGCGGTGAAAATAAATATTGAACGTGTCAACATTTTTTCCAGAAAAGGCATTTCTGATTGGACTATTGACATGAGATTTTTACCAGTAATTGGAAATCAGAAAATTAAAGCCTAAGTTATGTGTAGCCTAATAAAGCAAAATGGGGGGGGGGAGTATTGAATACACCGAGAAAAAGCAGTAAACTGAGACCAGAAAAGGCAAGGAATCAGCTCTAATGTATCAGTAATTTGAAGGTAATTCTGCCTCCTATCTGTGCACAATAATATCAGCCACGTTAGTAGGCCTATCCTACATTTTGGTGGGCCACAAAGAGGTTTTTCAACATTGAAGTGTGGCACAAGAATGCCTTATGGTGGCAGAGCTCTCCCAAGACATCTGCAACATTATTACTGCAAATGCATATCAATCATTTTGGGGGTTTAACATTCGGATTTCTTTACATGTGTGGATTTTCTTAGATTAATAGGCTACCAATGTTTGCTCAAAATTTCAAGTCAACAGTCCAATCAGAAATAACCTATTCTGGAAAAAATGTTGACGCGTTCAATACTTATTTCACCGCTGTAGGCCTAGCTATTGACCTACATTAAAATCAGATACAGCTCACGTTACCTCCCTCTCATATATTTTTCCTTACGTCAATTTGATTAAACCCATCATATTTCGAAGCACAATCACGTCAATCAGGTGTGTTTTGAGTAAGTTATTTTTTATGATTTCAACCGCGAGAATGGCAGTCTTGGGGCATTTTACGTTTAGGCCTACAAAACGTTATTTTTCAAACCAGCAACATTTCACTTCTTGTGGTAGTGAGTAACGTTCGCCAAACCGAAGTGTCCCCAACTCTGCACGCGTATGGACAGATTTTATAAAGCCGTAACGTAAGCCTACCCGGTTGTCCGATTGACGTGATTGTGCTAACGTTACCAACACACCGTATGAACAATCCGAAAATAGTATACCTCTAGAATTTTCCTTTAAAACTAAAAATTCGTCCTTTTCTCCATTTACAATCAAGACACTTAAGCCTAGGCTATCCCACGTGAGCTACTGATCCAATGCAAACACAAAAATGTTTCTGGCTTTAGCCTGATCTTAGCTCCGCAATGGTTTGAATAACAAACGGCCCAATCATAATTTCTGAAGACTAATCTATGTAAAATGATACTGAACGTTGCGTAAACTGCAAGTTTGCATACTGAACACCGATATTCTCTCACCTTTTATGCTTCGCAGGCACAGCAGAGAGGGCAACGGCAGCAGCAGGCGTTTGAAGAGCAGCATGAGATGGAGTAGCCTGTCATTGGTTAATGTTGAATGAGAGTTCGAAATAAAATAGCTTGTTGTGGAAACTGTGGAAATGCCTCTTTCTGCGTAGGTTTGAACCCCTTATTATGAGGTGACCAGAATTCTAAGATGAATATCGGGGACATTCTATAATAGCCTATCATTAAAATAGGCATAATAATGTTTTAGCTTCAAAAATCAGGGACAAAGTGGGTTTTCTTGTATATACCGAGGGCAGACCAGCAAAACGGGGGATGTCCCTGGAAATCAGGGTCGTCTGGTCACCCTCCCTAGCCTCCATAAGGGCAAATGAGGACTATGTCCGCCCAAATTTTTAAACCTGGCGACGTTTTGGCAACCTGATAAAGAAGGTTGCTAGAATGTAGCCAGGAGGTATTTTGGTTGCTGCAACGTCGCTAGGACGTGGCTGTTACGGACTGGCAACGAAGGAAAATTACATCCTGGCGACATTTTGCCAACCTGTAAAAGAAGGTTGCTATAATGTCGCCAGGACGTTGCAGTTACGGACTGGCAACGTCGGAAAGTTACGTCGCGTTTCTGGTGTCACCTTTCACACGCGACGTTGCGGCAACGTCGGAGGTTACGTCGCGGCAACGTAAGTTTGGTCGTGATTTTAAGTTGCTGCAACGTCGCGGCAACGTAACTGTGTTAGCTGGGCAAGCCGTTTTAACATTTAATAGCTAGACTGGATATGTGTTGCAGATATCCGCAATTCAATTCTTCCTAGTCAAAACGAGCATTTAAGATATCTACAATGACACTCCTCCTATCCACAATTGTCATTTAAGATATCTACAACGTCATTCTTCCTAGGATGAATGACGTCACTTTTCCATTCATGTGAATGGGGTTTCTCATTACAGATATCTACATTTCAGTTGCAGATATCTGCAAAGTGAATTACGGATATCTGCCACTGAATTACGACTATCTGTAGATATCTACAATTAAATTTTGACTAGTCAAAATTCCAGTTCAAGATATCTTGAATTGCCCTCAATTCAAGATATCTACATTATCCTATGTAGATATCTTAAATTAAGCTTTGCCTAGTCAGAGTGTCATTGTAGATATCTTTAACTGGATGTATGTCTAGTCAAAATTAATTAGTAGATATCTCAAACTGGAATTTGGGATATACGTAATTTCATTGTAGATATCTGCTATCAAGTTACAGATATCTCGGAGAGAAATCTGATAAGAGATATCTCAAATTGGAGATATCTTTCACTTCCATTCTGCCTAGTCGAAATGTAATTGAAGATATCTTGAATTAGAGTTTTGACTAGGCGAAATGACGTCGCAATATCTGTATGCCAGAAAGTTCGACAGCAGAAAGCTGCATTTAAACGCTATGTCAGAGCAAGCAGAGGCCGAAGTTGTTTTTGAGCGAGTTTTTAATGCCGCAGCCCGTCCACGACAGGAGCTGTCAAATGCACAGGGTTTAACGTTACATTCTGCAACAACGACTCTTTCAGCTGTTACTCCAGGGGCGCGTTTCCCAGAAGCGTAGTTGCTAACTAAGTTAGCAACTTACATAGTTCATCCTTTCACAGTCAATGGGCCCAACTATGTAAGGTAGCATCTGTGATTTTGGGAAATGCACCCCAGAATTCGTCGTACGTCCTCAAGTGTGTCTGGAGACTACAAATATTCGATACGCTGTAAATTTCTACCACAAGTCTCTAGTGAACAAAGCTCTCGTTCGCCACAAAATTCCTTGGTGATAAGCTCTTTCTATTTTATGGCATTTTCTAACAATGTTATCCACAACAGCAACCGCCATTTCTTCCGCTAACGCTGCACAACAATTCTGACTAGTCATAATGACGTTTGAGATATCTTTAAAGTTCATTCTGCCTCGTCAAAACTGAATTACAGATATCTACATTTGTCAGTTGGGATGCGTGAAGTCGAAAGTGTCGCTTTCAGTGACGTTTCTGCAGATATCTGTAATTCAGTTGTGACTAGTCAAAACTGAATTACAGATATCTCTAACTGTAGTTTTCACTAGTCAAAATGACGTTATAGATATCTTGAAGTAAAATTATGACTAGTCACAATGTAATTACGATTCAAAATGACGTTGTTGATATCTGCAATGTTAATCCCGGATAGTCAGACTTCGCTATTAAATGTTAAAACGGCTTCCATAATGTGTGAGACGAGTCAATGTCGTGACGTTTCTGCAGATATCTGTAATTCAGTTGTGATAGTCAAAACTTCTCTAACTTTTTCACTAGTCAAAATGACGTTATAGATATCTTGAAGTAAAATTATGACTAGTCACAATGTAATTACGACGAGTCAAAATGACGTTGTTGATATCTGCAATGTTAATCCCGGATAGTCAGACTTCGCTATTAAATGTTAAAACGGCTTGCCATAGAAACCCCATTCACGTGAATGGCAAAAGTGACGTCATTTATCCTAGGAAGAATGACGTTGTGGATATCTGAAATGACAATTGTGGTTAGGAAAATTGTCATTGTAGATATCTGTAATGCTCTTTTTGACGAGGAAGAATTGTATCGCGGATATCTGCAACACATATCCAATCTAGTTATTGCCATAGCGAGGGAGTGTTCGACCGCGTCTGCAATAGAAGCAGGCCGTGTTCGCATCCGCGCACTAACGTACTACTCGCACTACCGATGACGTCAGATTTAGGTGCAGGGTGTTCACTTAAGCGTGGGGAGGGAGTTTGTGTCCGCGAGAAGTTCCCGGATGTGTACTAGATCGGGCAGACATTTTGAGGGTGCATTGTCAGCTCACTATTCATACATAAATTGCCCAAGATGCAACGCGACGTAAACCGCCAGAAAAACTCGCTGAGGAATCCCAGATAGCAAAAACTTGTCGGCCCAGATGCGGGCAGATGACGGGTTCGGACTCTATTTTAATCGGCCCGATTCCGTATGGCCGTAATCTGCCCAGAATCTGATTGAATCACCGCGCGATTCTGGCGCAGTTGCCTTTCTGCCGTCACCGCCGTCAATTTGCCATTACTCACCCAGATCCGGCCCGATTACAGAAAAACTTATGTGGCCCGGTAACCACATGCTGTGTCGTTTCTGCGACATGCCATAACCCTTCCTGATACGGCCCAGTTGTAGAAAAATTGATCTGGGCCAATTACCACCCACTGCAACTCAGCCGACACTGCGTGCACATCGCCAGAATCCCGCCACATGCGGCCCAGTTCCAAGCCATACCAGTTTTATTTGGGCTGCCAGATTTTACCTCCTCTATATTAAATTATGACAAATATTTTAATGATATTTCATAATAATAGTAACGATAATAATAATGTAATTACTGTAATAGTAATGCAAAAACTTTGACTTGAATCTTACAACAGGAAATCAATATTCCTACATACTGTTTTAAGTTATATAGATAAAATGATTAAATAATGGCGAAAAGTCAATATTTTACATGATAAATGTTCATTGTCTACACAGAAATGTTTCCCAAAATCACTTCACTGCAAAACAGACCTTCCCTAGTATTTTAATCTTGTATTTAAACTTAAAACTTATTTCTATTACCCGTTTTCAAGCAAAAAAAGTATTGCTACTGGTGTAAAAAGTTTTTATTCATTTCTACATTTGCCTATGGGATAAGATTTCACTCACCCCAAGGACAAATCTAGAAATGAGTCAATTCTCGCATCAGCGGCAGAACGTTTTTCCACATGGAAAGAAGATCATTGAATAAAAGTTTGAGTCTATTTACAAGATTAAAATGCACAATGAGGTTTTGTTTTTGCAGGGTTTTTTCTTCATGCATTTTACATGCTGAAATCCTGAAAACTGCAATACTGAGCATAGTAGTCATCGAAGTACTTGAAGTTGCACTGGTAATGATAAAAGGGTTTGAAGCACACACCAGGTATTTAAATTAGATTCAAAGCAATTTATTAATGTATATTATTCTTAGAATGACACCTGACAAACTAGTGCATTGAATTTTTAATCAAATTTTATTTCAAATGAAATGGACATCAAGAAACAAACCCTGCATGCTTTCTCCTGATATTTCCCCCTTAATTTTCTCCCCCAATCCCAATCATTCCCAAGCTGAAGCCATCACTTCACATACTGCTGCCACCAGTGGCTCCCTTGCGAGATCCATTTTTACAAACAGCGCCTAGAGAAAAGGCAGGAGAGGGAGAGAGATTTGACTTTGATTTTCTTGTCAAGTTTCAGTTAAACTGTCACATTAACCATTTACAGAACATCATAGTAATCCCACAAAATTCAGCAAATTTATAAGACAATCAGTAAAAATCTAAATGCTTCAGAGACCATACAGCCTCAGTTCCACCAAGCAGCCCAGTTCAGTTTGTTACACATTAACAGTTATATTTATGTTTCTATTATCAAAAGTTGTGAATGGTACCACAATAACAATCCCAACCTGTCACATTTTTTGGTACCCCGCTATTGAGGTATCCAGCCCACTGATCCGAAACTAAAAAGTGGAGCAAGAAAGAGTGCAGTTCGTTGATTGGTGAGGAGAGGCTCATCACTCTTGCTTGACCGAGTACATGGTTGATGCTACAAGCCATACCTACATAGAAGAGTGTTCTGCGCAGTAACGCAAACCACATCAAGGTTTTAAGGACTGGACTACACAGGTTACGTACCAGTTCTACTGCCATAATACCATAAGTGTTTGGCTTAATATAACCAATAATTCATGTAAATGATATGCTAAATCAAACACCACAACAAATAAAACAGACATTTTACAATTAACCAAATACCAATGTGGCCAACAAACTGAAGTCAAGTTTTTCTTTCCCCAAATGGATGCCTATACATTAACTGTGGCGTTCAATTCAATTTGAGCCGTGCAAATTTAAGTGTGCACTCGTAAAAAAATGGCATGACAATTTCTGAAACAACGACGTGTGTTAGCTAATGAGCAAATATGTATGTAACATTTGATGAACATTTCTCCAGTGCCAAGTTCGGCATTTTGTTGAGGTCTGGCATTTCAGTAACAGTAATAATGCCTCCATTGAAAGCTAGCTTGCTACCACGCCAATATGATGTAATACAAGTTCGCTAAATTAAATGCACAACCAAGTTTATCATATTGACCAAAGCTAACTTGCATGCACAAATTAGCAGCTATAGCGAATTAGCTAACGTACTCCCCGAAATGATCTTGCAAGCTAGAAAATGTTAAGTGTGTGTCCATGAGAAAACCATGCAAAATCTGCAAAAAGTGACAAGGTGGGGGGTCGACAGATCGAGCTCAAATTTCTACCATAAACTGGTCTTATGGTAGGATAATGGCAGGTAAAACCTTTTGACAAATGATCACACGGCTAAGAAGTAGCAAGGGGAAGCCTGTTTTAATTCATTTCCTTTAAGATTATTAGCCTGATTTTCATTGAAAATGGACATATTTGAAGGTGGTTTTCACATTTACACGAAATACGAACACATATTACTATTATGAAAATACAAGTTGATATCATATGTAATGTTTCCAAGATCAAGTGGTGTCCCAGTCTTGCTCCAGTTAAACGCACCATGCCCTACAGATTTGCATTATCCTCAAAAGAGGAGAAACTGGGCCCTACCTAACAGTCAATATCTGAAATGCTGCAGAGAGTTTGCTAATATCCTCTTCACAGTATGAAGGAGAGGAACCTCTCCTTCAGTTAAAAAAATAAAATCTTTGGGCGCCCCTTCAGATATGTTGGTAGAGCACTCCCCACTACCCCAATTTTAACAGTTCCGACTCAAGCAAACAAGTTGGCTTCATATGACTAATATTAACTATGATGAGGCTCTGAACACACTTATGAGTCTCTAAGAATCTCCCATGTCCAGTGCCACTGGTGGGGAACTCCATTTCCCACTGTACCCTCAGGCCCTGACCACTTCTCCCCCTACCCTCTTAATTTGCCTATCGTCTGGCTTGCCATACCTAACAGCAACAACGGATGCAGTAGTGAAAATGGCGTCCAACTGGCGAAATCTTCCATGCAGCAAAAAAAGTCCATGACATGCAGTTTTTCAGATATTTCTACTGGTCTAGAATGTGGTTTGTTGAAAAAATATGGGAAGGATGACAGTGTTGTGCTGTTGAAGCAGTGCACGAAGGAGGTTGCATCGCATTTGAGGAGTTTGAAGGTCCCTGCTGTTGATATTGTGAAGATACAAGCAGAGTGGCAGCTAATTGCTCTGCGTGCAGGAGTGTTTGACTTCACAAGCAGTGTACTGGACAACCGAACCATCTGCCCTGTGCATTGTTATAAGCTGGGTCTGAACTGGAACCCCTCTCGTCGGTGTCCACGCTCCAGCATCTGCACATAAACCTCGTTATGATCGCAGTTTTCGGCTGGGATTGTCTGACTGTCTAAATGTCTTATTTCATATGTATACCTTTGTACAACCCCAACTCCGAAATAGTTGGGACAAAGTGTAAATTGTGAATAAAATCAAAACGCAATGTCTTTCAAATCACACCAGTCAGTATTTTATTCACAATAGAACAGAGATAACATAGCAAATGTTGAAACTGAGAAATTTTACAATTTTATCCACAAAATGAGCTCATTTCAAATATGATGGCTGCTACAGGTCTCAAAAAAGTTGGGAAAGGGGCCTGTTTACCATGGTGTAGCATCCCCTCTTCCTTTTAACACAGAGTGGAGGCGTCTGGGCATTGAGGAGACAAGTTTCTTGAGTTTAGCCATTGGAATTTGATCCCACTGTTGTTTAATACAGGCTTCCAGCTGCTGGAGAGTTTTGGGTCTCCTTTGACGGACTTTTTGTTTAATTATGCACCAAATGTTCTCAATCGGTGAAAGATCAGGACTGCAAGCAGGCCAGTTTAGCACACGGACTCTTCTACTACGAAGCCATGCTGTTGTAATAGCAGGAGTATGTGGTTTTGAATTGTCCTGCTGAAATACACAAGGCCTTCCCTGGAATAGATGTCGTCTGGAGAGGAGCATATGTTGCTCTAAAACTTTTATATACCTTTCAGCATTCATGGTGCTTTTTAAAACATGCTATTGTCCCACACCATATGCACTAATGCATTCCCATACCACTAGAGACGGTGGCTTTTGAACTGAACACTAATAACAGGAGGGGTGGTCTTTCTCCTCTTTAGCGCGGAGGACACGATGCCCATGATTTCCAACAAGAATGTTAAATTTGGACTCATCTGACCACAGGACACTTTGCCACTTAGCTACAGTCCATTTCAAATGAGCCTTGGCCCACAGAACATAGCAGCGCTTCTGGATCATGCTCAACAATGGCTTCCTTTTTGCATGATGGAGTTTTAGGTGGCATCTGTGGATGGCACGGCAGACTGTGTTTACTGACAGTGGTTTCTTGAAGTATTCCTCGGCCCATTTATTACTGTCAATGACAGAATCATGCCGGCGAGTGATGCAGTGGCGTCTGAGGGCCCGAAGATCACGGGCATCCAGTAAAGGTCTTCGGCCTTGTCCCTTATGCACAGAGATTTTTCCAGTTTCTCCGAATCTTTCGATGATGTTATGCACCTTCGATGATGTAAGTAAGTAAGTAAAGTTTATTTATATAACACCTTTCACAGACAGGGTCACAAAGTGCTTCACAGTCATTTACATAGAGATAAGAATATAATGAGACCTTCAAAGCCTTTGCAATTTAACGTTGAGGAACATTGTTTTTAAAGTATTCCACTTTTTTATGCAAGCCTTCAAAGGTTGGCCATCTTTACTTCTGAGAGACTCAGCCTCTCTAAGACAGCCCTTTTATAGCCAATCATGTTACACACCTGATGCCAGTTAACTTAATTACTTGCTAAATGTTCTTTCAGCTGATTCTCTTATATATTAATTGCTTTTTCAGCCCTTTTTTGCCTGTGTCCCAACTTTTTTGAGACCCGTTGCAGCCAGAAAAATTGAAATAAGCTCATTTTGTGGATAAAAATGTTAAATGTTGGGTGCCCTGGTGGCTCATCGGTCTAAGTGTGCGTATCATAAATGCTGTGTCCTTCTGCAGCGACCTGGGTTCGAATCCGGTTCCTGTCATTTGCTGCATGTCTTCCCCCATTTTTCTCCCCAACCTTCCTGTCTCACTACACTGTATAACTATCAAATAAAGGAAAAATTCCCAAAAAAATAATCTTAAAAAAAAATGTAAAATGTCTCCGTTTCAGCATTTGAAATGTTATCTATGTTCTATTGTAAATAACATATTGGCTCATGTGATCTGAAAGTCATTGCATTTTGATTTTATTCACAATTTACACTTTGTCCCAACTATTTCGGAATTGGGGTTGCATATCATGGGGGGAGGGTGACTGTGATTGATAGACTTATCATGAACTTGCTTTATTGAAATGATCCTATTACAGCACTGGAACAAAGTTTAGTATAGAGGAAAGGCTCATGTGCTTTGAATGTTCTTTTGTTTCTTTTTCTGCTACTAATAATAGCAACTAATTCTATTATATTAAATTCTTTTGTGTTTAATCTTTGCCTGAATGACCAAGGCCACCTAAAATGAATTTTGGTCGGTTTTGAAGTCCTCTGAGTGATGGGCTAGACCTCAGTTCAGTCTTCCACCCCTCTGGATTTTAAAGATTTAATCCTGTATCATCCCTGAAGATCAAGCTACATGTATACAACAGCCAAACTACTATCTCCGTGTCCTTGTTGAACAGGAGTAGTTGAGGGACGATCTGTGTTGACAATTGGGCCCACTAGAAATGCCACAACTATCCCGTTAAGAGTGGATTGCCCTAAGAACTACCCACCTGGGGTGCTCTGGGTTTGTGACGTGGTAAGATGGGTTAATTGATAACATCCCACATCATGAGAAAATTGTACAACAGACATTACAGCTTAGTTTTAATCACTGCCGATAGGTGGCAGCATTGCAAAGTACTTGAAAATAGACCAATTTCATTCCACTGGTATTCCTTACTGAAAGCAGCGCCCAAAGATTTTATTTCTGATTTTGAAAGAAAAAGTCAAAAGGTACATTATGAAGTATGGCTCATCATCCAGCTCCCTGCAGCAATTTAGTTATGGGGTCCAACTTTAACCATTGTTCAAAACTTGTATTTTGGGTAGGGGGTGTATTGTCCATGTTATCTCTGCTAATGATTGATGTATCCTGATAATTTTCCACAAATAAGTAGATCACATAATAGGTATGCTACCGTCAAAATGGCAATCTTCTTGGGTTTTGAGTATTTTGTATAGAGCTGCTCAAAATCCCCACCTAAAAACACTGTAAAAAAGGCTTAAAAACATCCAAATTCCAGCTTTTGGCTCTAATTCCACAATGGATCAAGCAATTGGACTAATATTTGGCATGTCATCATCCCTTCATTGAAGGTACCTCAATACCAAATTTCAACCAAATCGGCCGACCCCCACATTGTCACCATTTGCATGGTCTTCTTGTGGACACGCACTTAACGTACTGTAATTAATCAGTGGCGTTGCCGAGTTTAGCCAAACACGGGTCCAATTACACAGAGGTCCAGAATCACCACAATGGAAGTAGTATCAAAATTATACCCTTTATTACACCAATTTAAAACAGCATCATGGAGCCTGCAGACCAGCAACAACAGACTCAGTAGATTATGCACATGACAAATAGCCAACACTTCACAGTTGCACAGCAAGCAGAGTGGATACACCAATCATAATGACACCAAATAAAGCACGCGTGATCAGACTAATTGTTCTGGTTGTAGGTGCTACACAGACCTGACTAGACAGATGCAGAAGAGTACAATCCAGTTATATAAAATCAGGTAATTATGATGCATCATTTTTACACAAACATTTCAATACACAACGTTTAATACAAGGAATTAAAACAAGACTCTCCTCTAGTTATCGAGACCCTCTCCCGGGGTCTCCTCCAACCGGGCAGAGCAACAGGAGGGAACTACTGGGTTGGGCAGAGCAGCAACACCAGTAGTTAGGGGCACTGGAAATGAGAGCTACTAATAAGTCCGGTCCTACCTATCTAAAAAATTTACCCACCTCTCTCTATCTATCTTCACCGCCGGCGATTCTAAACAACCGCGAACGGCATTAAAACTTGTCCCCCAAGATAAGCGCTCAACCGGCTCTATCAACTTGCACTGGGATCACACACCCCAACAAAGAATCTCCCCATTTCCTCCAGAGCAGGTGCATTTATAGCCTCAATAATTAATCCCCGCCTTAATAGGCAATTTACTAATTGGCTCCCAGACCAAATTAGATTAAGTCCATTACAATACCTTAGGTTTGACGGTAATGTACAATAACCCCATAAAAATTAAATTGGCAACTTGTAAGCGAGGTATTACAATCACTAACTCAGCTTAGCTAAAATAAACTGTGGTAAAGTTGGTTTTATATTCGGATATTCAGGTTCCGGCGTCAATAACTCATGAATGAAATGTCAAAAAATGAAGCTAAAAATAGGACCAAGGGCCCTGTAGCTTCCCGACAAGCAGTCTTATAGTGATGATATAAGTTATTATAGTGATTCTAATATAAGGTCACTAAATAAAAGTTCACATACATTTATAAGAAAATTTCTGAAGCAGTTTTGAAGAAAATTCTTGACATTCTAATCAATGAAAATCAATGTCAAGGACACTAAATAAAATGTCATTATACAAACATTTATAATCTGGCCTCCTTTGACACACAAACACAATCCTAAGCTCTGAAGCAAAGTTTTGGTGATACAAAATGAATGTCAAAAATCAATATGTCAATTGTGAACTTTAAGATGGTCACAAACCTAGGTTTATCTGTGACCATTTTAGGTACAAGCATATGGACTTCATTATCATTTGACCTTTCAATCATCGCTACCAATTAAAGTTCATTATACAAACCTTACTCAATCTAGGCTCCATCTGTTTGTTTTGCAATACAAGTCATTGTAATTTTATTTTTGTCAAGTTTGACCTCAAAATGAATGTCACCAAATGAAAGTTCATATGTGACTTCCTAGATGTCAGTAACACAAACCTAGGCTTTATCTGTGACCTTTTTAGTGACAGAAGTCATTGAATTTTCACCAGGTGAAGTTTGACCTTCAAAGATCAATATGAACGTCACCAAATGAAAGTTCATATGTGACTTCCTAAATGTCTCCAGTACATTCTATCTGTAACGATTTTGCTGATATAAGTAATTGAAATTTCACGGTATAGTTTGGCTATTGTTGGTCACTGAAGGTCAAGTTCAAGGTCACCCAATGAAACTTCATACATGACTTTTTATATGCCCACAATACAAACCTTACCTCTATCTGTAATAGTTTTGGCGATAGAAGTCATTGAAATTTTACTATGAGAAGTTTGACCTTCGAAGGTCAAGTTGAAGACCACCAAATGAAAGTTCGTATATGACTTCCTATTCATCTCCAATACAAACCTACACTTTATCTGTAATGATTTTGCTGATATAAGTCATTGAAATTTCACTTTGAAGTTTGGTAATTGAAGGTCACTGAAGGTCAAATTCAATGTCACCAAAAGAAACTTCATACATGACTTCCCATATGCCCACAATGCAAACCTAAGCTCTGTCTGTAATAGTTTTGGTGATGGAAATCATTGAAATTTCACTACGTGAAGTTTAACCTTCAAAGGTCACCGAAGGTCAAGTTCAAGGCCACCAAATGAAAGTTCATATATGACTTCCTATTAGTGTTCAATACACATATGTTCCCAATCTTCAATATTTTCAAGCCTAGAAGCCTATGAAAATTGTAACATTTTGCTTGACCTCAAGTTTGACCTTTCAAGGTCATCTGAGGCCAACTTTAACACAGCCAATGTATAGGTCATATAAAACTTCCTATATGTCAGTAATACAAACTTAATCTCTATCTGCTACCATTTTGCTTCCACAGGCAATTTTGCCCATCCTCCATAACACCCAATGTTAAAGTACAGCGCTCCCACTAGACCCACTTCCGTTGATTCAATCAAAATGGCACTCGCACTGTACATAAAGTGTATCGAGATGAGTTGATTGCCAGATTTAGAAAAAAGGTTATCAGACAGTTTTTGAGAAATAATTTTTTGAAATTTCAAGTCATATCTTTTAACATTGTTAATATTTTCCCTGACCTCGAGTTTGACCTTTCAAAGTCATCTGTGGTCAAATTTAATATTGCCAAAATATAGTTCATATATAACTTCCTATATGTCGATAATACAAACTTAATCTCTATCTGCAACCATTTGGCCTCCACAAGCCATCTTGCATATTCATAAAGTACAGCGCTTCTGTCGATTCAGTCGAAATGACACTTGCACTGTACATTGACGGTACCAAGATAAGTTGATTGCCTGATTTAGAAAAAAATTTATCACGCCGTTTTTGAAAAATAATTTTTTAAAATTTCTCAGTCCTGTCTTTAACATTGGGGACAAAATTTCAAGGGCCCATAACACGGACAAAAATGATTCAATCAAAAATCTGAAAAAAAGGTCTGTAGATATGGTCTAGTAGTATGTAATGGCAAATTCACACAAAAATTCATCAGGCCAAAAAAAAATAAAAAATGTTACGAATGACGGAAGCCACGCCACTTCATGCCATGACAATAGCTTATTGGCCCATAGGGCCGGTAAGCTAAAAACACGTTCCGAATGTGCACACAGAAGACAACAAGCTATAATGTTCGTATTGACCGAGGACGGGCAGAATTTTTTACTTTTTGACAAACTTTCAAATATACCAGCTTCCCGAGCTTCTGTGACATAAGGGACCTTCAATAAAGTTCTCCTTCAGAAATACATTTGTAAATAAATCATTCATACCTTTACAAACATGAGTTGCATGGAAGTAAATCCAACCCTACAAAAAAACTAAGTATTAAAGCTACAGTTGGTAACTATGAGGAGAGAGAGGACTTAGCATGAAAATTTGAAAAAATGCAACTTTCAGATCCCTCCCCCTCCCTCTCCACGGCACTCCTGCCCTAAGACCCTCCCCCAGAGGAGGCTGCCGTGCACGCGAAGGCACGCGAGCTGTTATGCATGCGACTGCAGAGATATTTTGCAAGTTCACATAATGAAAACGGCCAAGTTGCTGAGGCTAGACATTACTGTTGTGAACAGTCAACATTGCTGGCCAACAAACGAGCAGAAATAAATCATGTCGACATGAAAAGTAATCTACAGCAGTATGTATTCAGTAAAAACCCAGCACACGCTTTTTTCAGTAAGTTACCCATTTTTTTTGAGTACAGAAACTGTCGTGAATCCTGCTGAATGGCCAGTAAACCATGTATGACAGCATTTAGCTGTGAGAGCACAGAAATGTCACACATATTTATGAGGACAACAACACAACCGATAAGACGGCCAGGTCACTTCACAAAGATATTTTCTGCTACTTTCTAATAAAGCAATGCCAGTAATGTTAGCCCTAGCATCGGAAACAAGCTAACGTTAGCTCGACTGCAACATCACAGTAACATCACATGCACTACGGAGTAGTGTAACAATTACAAGACACTGGCTATTCAAACAGCGACTGTGCTTGTAAGCGACCTTCACTCGCTTATTTGCAGAGCAAAAATGAATTGACGCCGGTTAGGGCTGGGGTAAGTAGCAGCTGTGCATGTGAGCGGCGCCAACTCGCTTACTTGCAGAGCATTGCGGAGCAAAAATGAACCAATGAATAAACCAGGGGTTTACCTGTCAAGCAGAAAAATCGCCAACTCTGCGTTGGTTTTTAATCCGTCCAGATCACAGAGTTCCCTCCACCTCTGAAAAGCCACTCCGATGTTCACTCTGGTTTTACCCTGGACTTTGTCTAATTCTTTCTTTTATGCTTTTTTTTCTTCTGGCTTTCTCTTCTTACTTGTCTTAGCCGTGTATGCTGTTGTCCGTATCGGTATTTTTTTCCTCGCTGATGGCTGTTGTTGCGCCAATAGTTTCTCTAAGCTCCTGAACCCTCTCTCGGAGATTTACCAACTGCAGCCTTAAGTTATGACAGTGGAAAGCTGTTGAACATGTTTTATTTTTATTTTCTGATATTTTTGAAGTTGTAGAGTGGTTCTTCATAATGGACGTAAGGCAACGAGCCTGTTTCACTGCACAAGCAATAAAAATATATAATTCTTTATGTTTTGATCAAAACAACCAAAATCATAATAATCATTTAATACAAATTAATTAAGGGCTGGCAGGTTGGCTCACTCTGTTAAGGTGCCACATTATAGAGTAATAATGACCACCATGACGTGGGTTCAGACCCCAGTCATACCATAACAGATTAAAAGTTATTGAATTTTTCACACATGCATCCAGACTATAATTAGATAAGATTATAAAATTGAGTTTTAAAAGGTGCAGTATGACCTCTAGGTGGCCCTCTATAAAGTGTGATTGGCTTTAAGGCTGTCACTCTGGCACATCCAATACCATTGACTTTTGTTCACATAAAAATTTACCAAAATTAGAAAAAACAATAAATTTGAGTTCTGAAAGATGTAGTACAATTTTAAGGCAACCCTTAATTGTAATGGCTGGTAAAATTGAGAGGCCAAGTGCAGCAGCCAGAGAGAGAACGAGCAGTAAAGACACAATACAAACACAGAGAATTATACAGACCACCAGAAAGTACTCGTGCTTCCAAAGGACTTATAATAGTCCAAAAACACGGAAGCAACGCGAGAGAGAACAAAAGTAGAAAAGGGAAAATTCCTAAAGCAGAAGGAACTCCAATAATAACTGGAAGATATAAAGTCACACAAATCCTGACTAGAGATATCTTCGGCTATAGAGCTTAGCTACACACAGACACTCTAGCAAAGGAGGCGTGGTAGACTTCTGCCAGCTGGGAAAAGAATCCGATTGAAAAGGAATTCGATCTCGTCCCGGGACGAGAGCCACAAAGAAAAGTCCAAAACACACGCACGCCTTTGTTATGGCCCCAATTTGTTATGGCGTCGATTTGTTATGGCCCCAATTTGTTATGGCGTAGCGGACAGCAAGGGATGACAGACAAAATTTTAAAACTTCAACAGATTTAATTACACAAACACTTTGAACTAATCTACAATCTACTCTACTGACCAAGATTGATATTAAAAAAAATGAGATATTTAAAGTCCCTTGGTAATTGAGATGGGGCTGCTATGTTGCGATGTCCTGGGACAGGAAAATGCTCCAACACAGGCAAAAATCCACAAAAAGCTTCACAGGTCTTGAAAAGAGTGACAGATCTGGTCAAATGTATCCTTCCACAATTTCTCCTTGCAATTTCTCCTACTACCTCTTCACTCTCTCAATTTTTCTCCTTATATACTCTTTTCCAGCCCCCTCTGAGGCATGCCCAGGACATGCCCCAAACCTAGCTCCAGACTGGGCTTAACAAAAAAAAAATGTCAAAGCTGCCATCTAGTGGCTTTTTTTTTCCACATTACACCTCACAAACCATGACATTAATTAAATGTAATTAGTTTTGGGGCTGTGATACAAACCAGTCCAAAGCTATTGATTTTTATTTGTAACAAAATAAATCACCGAAATTACACAAAACTAAATATTTTACTTCTGAATTGTGTAGTATGACAATTAGATGACCCTCTATCAAATATAATTCGTTTCAGGGCTGTCATCATAACTGATTAAAAGTTTTTTACACATGCATTCAGACTATAGTAAGAGAGGATTATAACAGTGAGTTTTCAAAGATGCGGTATGACCACTAGATGGCCCTCTATAAAGTGTAATTGGTTTTAAGGCTGTCATTATTACTCATTCAATACCATTGACTTCTGTTTTAACATATATGTTCACCAAAAATTAGAAATGAATGTTAATTTGAGTTCTGCAAGATGTAGTAGTTGTAGTCGCTTGATAGTTGCGGGTTGGACCCCCCTTTGCCTTCAGAATTGCCTAAATCCACAATTTACACTTCGTCCCAACTATTTCAGAATTGGGGTTGTATATTTAGAGGAACCTCGTTTGCTTTTTGCTGTCCTGTTTATAATACACGGTTAATGCAGCTTTAGTCCAGACTCTGTATTACTGATAGTTTTTATTAAGGAACCTCATTAGGGGTTCAAGCCCGTAGGGCAGAAACCCTATTGTTTTTATGCTGGTTTATTATTATTAGGGGTTCAAGCCCGTAGGGCAGAAACCCTATTGTTTTTGTGCTGATTTATTATTATTATTATTATTTCTTTTCTTCTTCAGAGATGTTTTCGCAAATTCCCGTGAGATGGTAAATGGTAGAGACCTGAAATTTCACACATTGGTTGGAAGTTGCGTGTAAATGCTGCCCAAGGCATTTTTAACTCAATCGGCCTGATGGGGGCGCTATAATTTAAGAAAAACAGTTTTTCACTTTAAAGGTCATAACTCCTAGGCTGTAAGTCCAATTTATACGAAACTTGGTACAGACATTCCTTGGTGCAAACTCTACAACTTTCCCAGATGGAAACCTAAGGTCCGGCATATTAGATTTTCCGCAATTTTGAATTTTTTGAAAAACACATTTTTGAGATCTCCTCCCAGACCATAGGTCCGATTCCTTCGAAATTCGCTGTGTTGAAAAAACATTTCTGGGATATTCTATCACCATTATTCTACAGAGTCACACAAGAAATTAAAACTACCTCCAAAATACCCACACATATGAATACTGCAGTGATGTCACTTGTACTAAAACCCAATAATGATCCAACCCATCCCTCCAGCTACCGCCCTCTCTCACTAATTAATACTGACTTAAAAATAATCACAAAAACACAAGCAACAAGAATAGAGACAGTCACCCCTATATTAATCCACCCTGATCAGACAGGCTTTATCACAAATAGACATATCTCAGACAACATCCGTAGACTCTTTAACTTAATCAATACATCACAGCAACAACAAAACAAAACCATCATTGTATCACTAGATGCAGAAAAAGCATTTGATAAAGTAAATTGGACATTTCTATTCGCTACCCTACATAAATTTGGCTTTGGAGAGTCATTCATACATTGGATAAGAACACTCTACACTTCACCTAGAGCCACAATAACCACAAATGGGATCACCTCACCAAGCTTCACACTTCACCAAGGAACCAGACAAGGATGCCCACTCTCACCATCTCTATTTGCCATTTTTATCGAACCACTCGCAGCAGCAATACGACAGAATAACAAAATTGAAGGAATTCAGGACAAAAATTCAGAACACAAACTTAGCCTCTATGCAGATGACCTACTTCTATACTTACAGAACCCCTCCGTATCACTACAGGAAACTTTTAATGTCATTAACAACTTCTCCAAAATCTCACATTACACAATAAATTGGAACAAATCAACTATTCTACCACTATCTGAAACAGCTTGGAATTCTGCAGCCCAAGATCCACCCCTTCCACTTTACACTGGTAACATAAAATACTTGGGCATCAATATCTCCCCCAGACTGTCAGAGCTCTTTAACCTCAACTACACCCCCTTAATAAAAAAAACTGAAGATGATCTCAGACGCTGGACAAAACTTCCACTCACCCTCATAGGACGAATCTCAACAGTCAAAATGAAAATTCTACCCCAAATAAATTATCTGTTTTCAGTTCTCCCTATCCCCCCCACTGTCAAATGGTTCCAAACATTCAACTCAATAACAACTCAAATTTATTGAAAAAACAAGAAACCCAGAATCTCACTCTCAACATTACAAAATCAAAAATCACAAGGTGGCCTCCAAGCACCAAATTTCCTCAATTACTTTCTATCAAATCAATTACAATACTTATTCAAATGGACTCAAAGACATTAATACAATACCCCATGGCTAGAATTAGAACAAAATCGATGTAAACCCCACCTTAATCACAGATCTTCCCTTCCTACCACAATCAATTCAAAAACTTAACTATAGTAAATATAACACAATCTCCACAACTCTGACAGCCTAGTGGAAAACTCACAAAATTACTAAATCATCACTCCCACCATGCAAGTACACTCCAATTTGGCACAATCCAGACTTTCAACTACATAACACCCCCGTTCATTTTCCATCATGGCAACAAAAAGGAATCACACATCTCCAACACCTATTTGAAAACAACCAACTCATTTCATTTAACACCTTAATCCAGAAGTACGGGGTAGGAAGAGACCAGTTCCTCCGCTACCAGCAACTTAAATATGTAATAAAATCAAAAATTAATATAACCAATAACACATTAGAACCATCGAAACTAAGTACAGAGATCATGAAAATTACAAACTCAAAGAAAATCACCTCCAAACTATATAAACTTATATCCATACAAGATACCTCAATTTCACTTCCAACCACAAAATGGGAAAATAACTTGGATATCTCTCCTGGCCCCGACTTCTGGATACAAATCAATAATAACATCTTCTCTATGTCCAGTAACTCCAACCTGCAACTGATACAATACAAAACTATCCATAGAACCCACATCACCCAAAGTAAAATGTTCAAAATGGGATTAGCAGACACAGACAACTGCATACAATGCAATCTGGACACTAAAGACAATTAATTCACGCCACTTGGGTTTGCCAACCGGTTCACTCCTTCTGGACAACAATAACTGGAAAGCTTTCTGTGATTTTTGGCTGCAGAATTCCAATGGACCCATCACTCTGCCTACTAGGAAATACTACAGAAATAACCCTTCCACCAAAATTTAAAAATCCGTTACTTATCTCTCTAACCATCGGCAAGAAAATAATTTTTTCAAAACTGGAAATGAAAAAAATCTTGTCATGTTACTCACTGGATCAACCTCCTCAAAGCACACATTTCAATAATCAGAACAACAGCCCACAAACAAAACACTATATCAGCCTTTAATGAATCATGGAACCCTTTCATAACCCACTTTGAACTCACCCAACCGCCAAACCCACTTCCATGACCACAGACCCCAGTCACTATAATCATCACACATATCAAAGCACACTATGACTCTTTAATCTTTATACCTTATTTCCTGTTTTTTTTTTTTTTTTTTATTATTAGTTTTGTTGCTTATTGGCTAATTTAACAATTTTGCTCATTCTTTTTTTCCCTCTTCTTTCTTTCTTTCCCTTTCCTTTCTCTTTTTCTTTTTCCTTTTTTTCTCCGTCTCCCAATCATTTTGTGTCCTGTCCATGTCTATCCATATCTGTACTTTCCTGTACTGCTATACGTATCTTGGTTTTTTGTTATACCCTTCCCTCATTTTGGGATCACTTATTAAAATAAAAATAAAGGAAAATAAAGCTGACCTCCCAAGAGGGGGGGTGGTGGCGGGAAAAAAAAAAAGAAATTGTTCATCCTATCGCCACAAAACTTGCAGGATATGTACACATAAATACCTGAAACATACCTGAACAGTTTCATAGCAATCAAGCACAAGGGGGTGTTACAAATGCACAAAATAGCCTCGCTACCGCGGCGGAACGGGGGACAAAAACCACTTAAAGAGTATGTTGCAGGTATTTATGTGGACCTATTTCGCCAGTGTAATGATTGGACCAACAGCTTACGCTGTATAGTCTGATTTGTGTTATGTTAGGCTATTATGTGCATAGTATTCAGCTCCGTCCGGCTGTCCATCATGTCCCGTTTGTTCTGAACGCGATATCTCAAGAACGGTTTGACTAATTCCATTCATCTTTGGTGTTAAGGTATACTGGTGTGATACGCTGACCCCAGTAGATTTCCGTGACCTTGGCATTATTCTCAAGGTCATTACAACCATTTGACCACTTACAAATTCCTTGTCAACATGATATCTCAAGAACGGTTCAACCGATTTCATTCATCTTTGGTGTTAAGGTGTATTAGGGGCGGGGGACATAGTATTCAGCTCCATCCGTCCGTCCGGCCGCCCGTCCATCCGTCCGTCCCGGCCCATTTGTTGTGAATGTAATATCTCAAGAACGGTTTGACTGATTCCATTCATCTTTGGTCTCAAGATGTATTAGGGGAGTGCTCACAGCCCACTCGATTTACATGACCTTGCCATTATTCTCAAGGTCATTATGACCATTTGACCACTTACAAATACCTTGTCAACATGATATCTCAAGAACGGTTTGACCAATTCCATTCATCTTTGGTGTCAAGGTGTATTAGGGGCGGGGGACATAGTATTGAGCTACATCCGTCCGGCCGTCTGTCCATCCCGTCCCGTTTGTTGTGAACGCAATATCTCAAGAACGGTTTGACCGATTCCATTCATCTTTGGTCTCAAGGTGTATTAGGGGCGGGGGACATAGTATTCAGCTCCGTCCGTCCATCCTGTCCCGTTTGTTGTGAACGCGATCTCTCAAGAACGGTTCAACCGATTCCATTCATGTGGACCAAGATGTGGTATGACCACTAGATGGCCCTCTATAAAGTGTAATTGGTTTTAAGGCTGTCATTATTACTCATTCAATACCATTGACGTCTATTTTAACATATATGTTCACCAAAAATTAGAAATGAATGTTAATTTGAGCTCTGCAAGATGTAGTAGTTGTAGTCGCTTGCTAGTTGCGGGTTGGACCCCCCTTTGCCTTCAGAATTGCCTAAATCCACAATTTACACTTCGTCCCAACTATTTCGGAATTGGGGTTGTATATTTAGAGGAACCTTGTTTTCTTTTTGCTGTCCTGTTTATAATACATTGTTAATGCAGCTTTAGTCCAGACTCTGTATTACTGATAGTGTTTATTAAGGAACCTCATTAGGGGTTCAAGCCCGTAGGGCAGAAATCCTATTGTTTTTATGCTGGTTTATTATTAGTAGGGGTTCAAGCCAGTAGGGCAGAAACCCTATTGTTTTTGTGCTGGTTTATTATTATTAGGGGTTCAAGCCCGTAGGGCAGAAACCCTATTGATTTTGTGCTGGTTTATTATTATTATTAGGGGTTCAAGCCCGTAGAGCAGAAACCCTATTGTTTTTGTGCTGGTTTATTATTATTAGGGGTTCAAGCCCATAGGGCAGAAGTAAGCCTGTTTCGAGCCAGTGGCCCATCGGCCCGGTGCTTAACCCCAGTTTCTGTGGCACGAAGCGACTAGGAGTATTACTACTCCCCCTGGACAGGATGCCAGGCCATCGCAGGTACTCCCCCAGCTCTTAGTCAGGTTTCCCTGACTATTTGCTGGTACCCATTTATACACCTGGGTGGAGTGAGGCGTGGAGTGTGGGAGTGAAGTGTTTTTCCCAAGAACACACCGCGAAGGCCGTGGCCGGGCGACCTTACGATCTCAAGTCAAGCCTACTTGACCACTGCGCTACCGCGTCTCCCTCGTAGGGCAGAAACCCTATTGATTTTGTGCTGGTTTATTATTATTATTAGGGGTTCAAGCCCGTAGGGCAGAAACCCTATTGTTTTTGTGCTGGTTTATTATTATTATTTCTTTTTCTTCAGAAATATTTTCGCAAATTCCCTTGAGACGGTAAATGGTAGAGACCTGAAATTTTGCACATTGGTTGGAAGTTGTGTGTAAATGCTGCCCAAGGCATTTTTAACTCAATCGGCCTGATGGGGGCGCTATAATTCAAGAAAAACAGTTTTTCACTTTAAAGGTCATAACTCCTAGGCTGTAAGTCTGATTTACACGAAACTCAGTACAGACATTCCTTGGTCCAAACTCTACAACTGTCCCAAGGACCCCTAAGGTCCGCCATATTAAATTTTCCGGAATTTTGAATTTTTTGAAAAACACATTTTTGAGATCTCCTCCTAGGCCGTAGGTCCGATTCCTTCGAAATTCGCTGTGGATCATCATTGGACCACCTTATCAAAGACTGCATAAGGCTTGTTTGTCCTATCACCACAAAACTTGCAGGATATGTCCACATAAATACCTGAAACAAGAACGTGAAGGATCTTGAAAGGATCTGCTTCAAGGAATAGTCCAATATCCCTCCCAAATGTGTGTCTTAACCTTGTCAAAAATGCAGGGAAAGACTCTGTGCTGTTATTATTGCCAGGTGGTTGCACTGGGTACTAAATGAAGGGTGCCAATTATTATGAAACCTTGATTTTGTTTAAATTTATTTTGTATTAAATGATTTTGGTTGTTTCCATCGAAACATTAAAAAAGCATGTCACACATGTTGGTATACTCTGTTTATCCATAATTAGGCTGTAGTGCTAGAAGGAAGCATACTAACTTCCTGCAGCTTTAGAAATGTAATTGCCAAGGTTTGTGTAACATCCCTTGTACGTCTTGCTTCATAGTCATCACTCTCATCACAGCACATCATGAGCAGCGTTTGGCAAATCTGTTTCAATATACTGTTTTAATTTGTCTTTTCTTGAGGTGACTGAGGCATTTGTTATGTCTGCTCATATTTGAAGTGTATGAAGAGTATACTTCAAAAGTTACATCAGGGTGTTTCATCACTCAAACAATTTGACTGTTTCTGCAGTGTGTATTGTAATGTGAGGTCACTGCTTTCAAATTCTCCACTTTGTGATCACATTTTGGACATCTAATCTTAAGGTTTCAAATAGGAGTGTTAGGAAATTTATCAGAAAGAATACTTCTGTGAATTCTATCCACATGTGGTTTGTAAGATCCAATGCTGGAGAATGTTTTGCAGCAATACTCTCTTTCAACATCGGGAACGTTACAGGATACTGTGAAATTTGGCTCATTACTATGAATTACAGACAGGTGATCAGTCTTGATATGTTTCTGCACTGGGTACTGCAACATAATGGACAAGTCAACATTTTGCAAAGAATGAAGATACCTATACCTTTAACGTTCTCATTCTGGTTCAGCAAACTTGAAGGAAAGCATTTTTTAAAGACCCGATCCTTTACAGAGATTACCATGAAACACACTGCTCACCTGCAGGTCATTTCAATCAGGAGACACTCGAGTGAAATCAGGAAATATTTATTATGCGTTGAGCGTAAGTGGAGTAACATGCTTAGAATCAGACAAGTCTTTAGCGCTTGGACTCTTCGGGAAGTATGAAGGTATTATTGGTGAAAAAGGTTTGAGCACCTGTAACAGTGGAATTTGTAGTTGTGTACATCGATTTGTAAGTGTATCAGTAAATTTGAGGTCACATACTCTATGAGTTGTGTACTTGTGTTGCATTTGTGCAGAGAAAAAAAAAACTACAACACTTACACATTCACAAATTCTTAATTACAGGTGCACAAATCCTATTTTACAAGTCACAGATTAAAAAACTGACACACTCACATTTTTGCTCCTATTGTTGCAATGTATTTGGTGCAAAACATTTGTGCACCTGTATCAAACAATGTGAAGTTGTGGACAAAATTTGAATATGAGCAAATCTGAATGTGAATTTGTGCAATAAAAGTTCAATGTATGTGAAATAATTTCTCACAAATATATTTCTGTTCTTTTAAAACACAAATACAAATCGATAACTACAACTACTCGAATCTTCCCCACGAGTCACAGATTCTGTTTCCTGCAAGTCACAGATTCTGTTTCCTACAAGTCGCAGATTCTGTTTCCTACAAGTCGCAAATCGCGCCCCGTCCACTGAGATACTTAGTGCAAAACTATCTGTGCGTTCAGTCTATGGAGAAAAAGGCGGGTGCTGATCTGAGATCGACTGATTCCACAGCCAATCAGAGGAGATCGGCTTTCGTCCCACAGCCAATCAAAGGAGAGGGGCTTTTGTCTACATTGCGGAGTGAAAGGAGAATTCCGTTGGTGGAGTCGATTCAGCACCAGAGGTTTTTTTTTTTTTTTTTTATTAACAATATTAAACATACAAAACGTGTATGCGGCATAAACAAAAAGGCAATACCCATCAATTTCACTTATCTACATGAATCACCAAGTCTGAGCAAGTACAATAGAAAATAAATAAAACTTACATCTACAAAAGAGAGCATATTATGGGTCTGGGAAAAGAAGGCAAAGAAAATCAAATAAATATTGACCTTTTGTCATATTGCAATATTTCAAAGAAGATTTATATAACAATAGCTCATTCACAAATGCGGTAAAAACAGGGGAGGGCTTCAGAAACCGACACTTATGAATAAAAAATTTGGCAAGGGCAATCAAATTATTATAACTAAATTCTATCTTTTTAACTTCCAATTGAAGGCCGAATCTTATGCTGTCATATGTTAAAGTTGGAATAGCATGTCCACCATTAGCCAACCAGTGCTGGAAAGCAACCCAAAACATCTTCGTAATGTAACAAGAGAAAAAAATATGCTCCGTAGTCTCCGCATCAGAACCACAAAATGTACAGTTGTCCAAATTTAACTTAAACCTTTGATTTAAGAAATCATTACTCGGGTAAACCTCATACAAAATCTTAAACTGTAATTCTTTCACTTTTGGTGGAATAGGGAAGGATAGGTAGCTTGTCCTTATTCTCTTTACTACACTATCATTAGGGAAATTCTTGAACATATAAGTTCTTTTTAACGGTGAGGGAAAACAGATAGAGGTGAGGACCTTTCTCAACAGCTTGTTGTCACATTTCTTATCCATAAAGTGACATCTTTCAATGATCAATAAGGGCTCCAGTGGAATAACCACAGAGTAAGTCAGCAATCCTTTTACCAAATGGACCATTGCTTGTGGGATCGCCTTAATTACTGCCTTAAATTGCCTATTAGTACATTTCAAATTATATTTCTCAACAAAATGCTCATATGTCAAAATATTGCTATAACTATCCAATAAATGAACAATGGACCAGACACCCTTCTCCCACCATTCCCTGTAAAAGACAGATTTTCTCCTAATCAATATACATCTATTATTCCAAATTGGAACCATGTGCGGGGTGAAGTTATGCTTGTAAACAAGCTTCCAGTACCGAAGGACTTGTTGATGAAAAGCTGACAGCTTGACGGGTAACTTAGCAATATCAAAGTCACATTTCAATAAGAAATCAATACCACCAAAATTCCAAAAAACCTTACGTGGAAAATCAAACCAAAAACTAGTACCTTTTTTAATAAACTTTTTCAACCACTTCAATTTAATTGTACCATTCATTATATCAAAATCTATCACATTTAAACCCCCTTCTACAGTGGACTTCACCATATCACCTTTCCTTATGTAATGGTGCTTATTTTTCCATATAAAATTAAAATTGTCCTGATTGATCTTCTTAATCAGTCTATCGGGTATCTCCAATGACTGAGCTGGATAGATGTGTCTAGACAAACTCTGCATTTTTGTAAGAAGTATTCTTCCAAAAATGGATATGTCCCTTTGAAGCCAAGTACTAAGAATAGTCTTGTTCTTAAGAATACTACTCTCTACATTAAATTTCTCTCTGCTCTTTTTATCTTTTGTGATCACAACTCCTAAATATTTGACTTCCTCCTTTACTGGGATATTGAGCACCTTAATTAAGGGATGATCATGGAGAGTCAAGATTTCACATTTCTTCATATTTAAAACTAGACCAGATGCCTTGGAAAATAAAGCTATTTATAAATAAAGCTGCTGGTATTTGTGCAGTATCTTTAAGAAATAGAGTGGTATCATCCGCTAGTTGACTTATTACCAATTTGTTTCCCATAACATTCAATGGTTGGATATCTTGACAATTTTTTAATAGAATTGCTAATAACTCCGTTACAATGATAAATAATAAAGGCGATGCCGGGTCTCCTTGGCGAATACCTCTCTTAATATCAAACCTCTTCGATGTTCCCAGTGGCAAAGAGATCGAACTATTAATATCCCTATATAACATCTGGATTACATTTATAAATTTCTCCCCCAAAGCCAAAATACTCTAGCGCTTTTAAACATAAATTGGTGTTCGACCGTGTCAAAGGCCTTAAAAAATCCAAGAAAAGAATAACTCCATCATCCTCAATCATCTGTCTATAATCTAATAAATCAAATACTAGTCTAATGTTGTCATGAATCAGCCTACCTTTAAGAAAACCAGACTGAGTTTCACTAATAAAGGCTGGCAACCCATCCTTTAACCTGTTAGCAATCACATGTGTAAACAGCTTATAATCTACATTCAACAGAGTAACAGGGCGTAGATTATCAATATACCTTTTATCTTTTCCTTGTTTCGGTATGAGAGTTATTAATCCCTGCTTCATTGTAGGTGTAAGTGACTTATTGTTCAAAATATCATTTATAGCATCAAATAAAAAGCCTTTCAAATCCTCCCAAAAAAACTTGTAAAAATTAGATGTCAGGCCATCTTGCCCTGGGGCCTTCCCAACTGCTAATCTTTGGACCGCTGCATCCAATTCTCCCATACTAATCTCAGCGTCACAGTTTACTCTAAAAGCTGAATCTATTTTTGGGATATGCGCTCTTATACTCTCCAAAAAGATGTCTGAGTCCTCATTGGAATATGCCGAAGAATAGAGTTTAGAGTAGAAGCTGTACATCTCTTCAGAAATTAATTTGTGATCAGTACACTCAACATCATTAATCAATAAAGAGTTAACTATATTTCGCTCCTGTCTCCTTTTCTCTAACCCACTGAAGTAAGATGTATTCTTCTCTCCTTCCTCTATCCATTTGGCTCTAGACCTTACATAGGCACCCTGGGCTTTCTTTTGATAGAGAAGATCAAGCTTGGCCTGTAGAGTTATGAAATTGCTCGCATCACTCTCAGATATTGAGACCTTATTACAACAAGCATTCAAGTCCTGCACTAACTGGAACTCATACAGCCTTTGTTGTTTGCATCTCAATTTACTATACTGTATTGAGAATTCTCTTACTTTAAATTTAAAAAACTCTCATCTGCTGCTACAACTAGATATATTACAGTCATTTTTATATTTTTGTATCAGAGCCTTAATAGTCATAACATACTCCTCATCCTCGAGCAAATTTGCATTAAACTTCCAATAACCCTTCTTGAATTTAACCTTATTCTCTGGATCTAATTTAAGATGTACTACACAGTGATCTGTCAGGGGGGCACTACTAATAGACACATGAGAGGCATATTTAGAAACTTCAGGAGTTATTAACCATAAGTCTATCCTGGATTTACAGGCACCATTCGGTTTGATCCATGAAAATTGATAACTATCTGGATTTTTATCTCTCCATATATCTATCAGGTTATTAGAGTTTAAAACGTCTAACAAAACGGTATTCAAATGAGTAGAACTATATTTAGATGGACACCTATCTTTCCATTCATCAGGTGTTAGATTAATGTCCCCACCAATTACAACAAACTCAGTATGAAACCTTTCCTTATATTCTTGAATCACATCTGCCACATCAGATAGTAGTTTCTTGTTTTGATTGGTATTATTAAAACCATACACATTAACCAAAATAACAAAGGTCCCGTCAATCTGTAACACAACAGCAAGCCAGTGTCCTACCTCATCAACTTTAGAAGTGATAATCTTCCCAGGACACCTATTAAAACACACGGCTACACCGGCCGAACGATTAGAACCATGACTGAACAGAATTTTCTCTCCCCATTGATTTGACCAAAAGGTGGCGTCATCGCCACTTGAATGAGTCTCTTGCAAAAAAGTGCAGCAAGCTTTCAGTCCTTTACAAAACAAGAATACAGCCTTCCGTTTCACGTGATCTTTGAGACCTCTTGTGTTCAAAGAAATAAACGATAAACTTGTTCTCAACATAAGCGGAGAAAAGAAAAGAAAAAACAAGGATTGCTGTGAAAGAACGATTTAAGATTACACAGCTAGATCTATCAAAAATATAAAAGATGTGCTACTGTAAAGGTTCTCTAAACTTTTGTTTAGATATATGTATGTAGAAACCCTCTTAGTTTTTAACCAAACAATATACCCCTGCCATAAACTACAATCAGAGAAACGTCTGACCATGTCTCATGCCTAAATCAGCGGTCTCACTCTTTGGCATGAATGCGGCGACCATTTATGTATCCGAAAGGTCCGCGGTAGTATGCCCTCTCACCAGCCTTCCTCGCTTCCATAATCTGCGGCCACAGTTTCTCTCTCTCTATCCTGTCGGCACTGGTCAAGTCTTCAGTAAAGCGGACTCCTGCGGATTCGCATACGGGGGACTTCTTCGTCATTCTCCAGATACCATCTCTGTGCTGTCGCTTAACAAACTGGATAATCACCTGGCGCGTCTTGCCGGGCTCCAACCTTCCTAAGCGGTGCACAGTGTCCACATAGTCATCCATCTTCCCGGCCCACTCCGGTGCAATCTTCCCGAGCAAACGAATCACCTCCACCCTGATATCTTCATCCTGCTTCTCCTTCATCCCCCTGACCCTCAAGCTCCAACGACGTTTGTATCGGTCCTGTTCTCGCACCCTCTCTGTGAGTTTGTCAACTTCTTTCCTCAGCGCTGACTCCTTTACTTCCAGCACCGCGACTTTCTTCTTGTTCTCCTTCACCCCCTCAGCATTAAACTCAATGGCCTTGGTAAGATTAGCCAGCATCCCTGCATTTTGAGCCAACGCCGAACTAAACTCCTCCATCTTCCTGTCTTGGTTATCAAACCTAATATGGAGTGCTTGAATAGCTTCCAGCACATCAAATGTGGATGGAGTCATTTTGTGGATTTTCTTAACATGAGAGCCTTTAGACGGCGTTTGTTGCGGGGAATCACTCGCCTCGTCAAAGGTCCGTTTTCCATCGTTGCTAGCTGGAGCCTGGGAATCAGATATTTCTTGTTGAGACGTAGCTTGGTTTCTCACATCATCTTTCGGGTTTTTTGGATCCATATCACACTTCTTAACATTGTTGGACATGGTTAGAATCGTATTATTAACTATTCAGCAGGGGTAGAATATTCTAGTTAACTTTTGAGGAATTGCCTACACGAGCTCAGACAAACACAGCTGCTCAGACCGCCATCTTTGCCGAAAAAAAAAAAAAAAACATTCAGCACCAGAGGTGTCTAGTGACGAAGTACATGTGCCTCGTTACAGTAGTTAAGTAGTTTTTGAGGATTTGTACTTTACTTGAGTTTTTTTTTTTTTAAACCGACTTTTTACTCTGCTACATTTAAAAAGAAAAAAGTATTCTTTTTACTACGTTATTTTGACAGTGGCCAGTTCGATACTCGTCACAAATTAAAATATTAATGTAATTAATCATTTAAGGATTATCAGGATTTGGCGTGCTCGAGAAGAACAACGGTGCTCGGCACGGTATCTTAACCGCGCTTTGAGCAGATGTGCCCGCCAGCCGACATGGAGCTGCAAATTTATGCACGCAGTTACAATATTCTGTCACAAGATGGCAGACCAGGATCAGTTATTGAATATTCACAAGCAAGCAGCTCAAACACGTTTAGAATATTATGGACGAGTTCACTCCGATCCCTGTTTTTCAGGAGTTGCCTGAATTAAACTCCTCAGCTAAGCCTGATGTGCAAACTGCTCAATACTCTTGCCCACAGTATCTACCCAGCAGTTCAAAAAAAAATAAATAAATAAATCTCTCTTGCAACAGAAAAAAATCGTTGCCCTCTCTAGCAACCACCTCAGCTACAGTGAGCCAATGGTATTCCAATTAGTTATGAAAAATCAGTTTTCTGAAGCAAATATTCGACATGGTATTGATACTATGTCATTCTACTGTTAATTATTGTCAATTCTAGTGGTTTTGTAAACTGCCAGTAAACTCAAAGAAGATGAAGTATAAAGCACAGACTGCCTGTTTGTTTTTTGAATACTGCATCTTTCATTCACCTACAAGTTGATTAAAGAGAACAAGAAGAGAACAATGTGTGGTTGTTTTGTTTCTTTCTATGCGCATTATGAAAAAATGCTTTGTAGGTGTACTTGCACTTTTGATACTTTACGTATATTTTCTCACAAGATACTTTTTGTACTTGAGTACATTTAATGTGAGCTACTTTAAGACTTTTACTCAAGTAATTTTCTTATGGGTGACTTCAACTTTTACCAAAGTAAGTTTCAGTTATGGCACTTCTACTTTTACCTAGTTATTTTTTTCGAGTGCTTTATACACCTCAGTTTAATAATACCGTGTATGTGCTGAACAAACAGCAGCAGAGACAGCGATTTAGGCAACATTTAAGGTAGGTTGAATTCTTAACCACATTAATAAATTCACTCCGACGCGAAGCTGAGCGATTTAGCGTCCTGTCACTTTTCCTCTGTTTTGCTAACGCTAACCCTCCTCCCTGCCGCATGCATTTGTGTTCAATGAAGTCGTTGAGAAATCAATCCGTGGTGCGGTGGATTATAATATACTATGTTATTAATCGCTTATTTCCGTATTGCCTTGTTATTTGCCTTTTGGTCGTGGTAACTGCGGCACTCGCTCTCTTTTAAGAAGCAGACGACAGTCGCGGACCTAGCATTTAGCGCGTACTTCAGGCTACTACTTCAGAAGTCAGTCATAATACTGTCATGATAGCACAACATACTTAACCAATTAATAAAAATATTATAAATTGCTTATTTTCGCATTGCCTTGTTATTGGCCTTTGAGTCGCGGTATTAGCCCTCGGCCAATAACAAGGCAATACGGAAATCAGCGATTTATAACATATAGTATATGATAATCCACCGCACTACGGATTGATTTCTCAGCAACTTCATTGAAAACAAATGCACGCGGCAGGGAGGAGGGTTAGCGTTAGCAAAACAGAGGAAAAGTGACAGTATTTTCAGCTTCGCGTCGGAGTGAATTTATTAATGTGGTTCAAAATTCAACCTACCTTGAATGTTGCCTAAATCGCTGTCTATGTTGCTGTTAGTTTAATAATACAGTATATGTGCTGAATCGACTTCACCTACGGGAATTCTCCTTTCACTCCGCAATGTACACAAAAGCCCCTCTCCTTTGATTGGCTGTGGGACGAAAGCCGATCTCCTGATTGGCTGTGGAATCAGTCGATCTCAGATCAGCACCCGCCTTTTTCTCCATAGACTGAATGCACAGATAGTTTTGCACCACGTATCTCAGTGGACGGGGCGCGATTTGTGACTTGTAGAAAACAGAATCTGTGACTCGTGGGGAAGATCCGAGTAGTTGTAGTTATCGATTTGTATTTGTGTTTTAAAAGAATATTTTCGTGAGAAATTATTTCACATACATTGAACTTTTATTGCACAAATTCACATTCAGATTTGCACATATTCAAATTTTGTCCACAACTTCACATTGTTTGATACAGGTGCAAAAACATGTTTTGCACCAAATATACTGCAACAATAGGAGCAAAAATGTGAGCGTGTCAGTTTTTTAATCTGACTTGCAAAAAAGGATTTGTGCACCTGTAATTAAGAATTTGTGAATGTGTAAGTGTTGTGTTGTATTTGTGCAGAGAAAAAAAATCTACAAGGACACAACTCATAGAGTATGTGACCTCAAATTTACTGATACGCATACAAATCGCTGTACACAACTACAAATTCCACTGTTACAGGTGCTCAAACCTTTTTCACCAATAATACCTTCATAGGGAAGACTCGTAGAGCAGGAGCACGGCTTCAGAACGGCAGCTGGAAAATCCCCCGAAGAGTCCAGACACAGATGGCGGTGGTGGCTGAAGGCTAACAAAGCTGAAGCGGCAGGACAGAAGGTCTGATGGAGCAGAGTGGCGTTGGGGAGGAGGAGGGTCAGCAAACAGCAGCATTGGCGAACTAGGGAAGAGAGAAATGACATTTTAAAAGGACAGCAGCAGAACGATTGGCTAGTGATGCGCCTGTGGTGTACCCCGGTTGGATAGAAGAGATCAGCGGTTATACCAGCTGACTGCTCAATTGACAGCCCCAGACCATGACTGCAGAGAATTACGAGTGAACATGCGAGTGAATGATAAAATAATAAACGGAGTGGAAGTGCGCGAGAGAATCCTCCTGATTGAACTTTCGCTAAGCTGCATTTCAAATGTGCAAATTGCATTAATTGCCAAATGAGAAAAAAAAAACGCTCAATTGCTCCACTGCCAAATTAATTGAATAAAATAGAAATCAAAAGTCCAGTTGACTACTATGCCAGTTATATACTTTACGTTGTCATTGTGGCAAAATGTACTTCGGACAAACTCGGCGTCCGTTTAAAGCAGTGGTTCTCAAACTCGTTCCTGGCGCCCCACTGTGTTTGCTGGTTTTTGTTACAACCACAACTGCAATCTTAGACTTTTAACAAGGTGTCGATTTGTCTTAGTTAGCTGCATTCCATGTTTAGCGCAGTTATTTACCACCTTTAGCTGCATTTTTATCGACATATCCACTGTGCCACGAAGAATAAAAACCCTCAAACATGCTATGCTTATTTTTCCATATTGTGAGGATTTGCAGGTAAAAAACATTTCTAAACAGATCAAACTAGACACGGAGCAAATCAGTAAGCTCCAAATTGGGTTGCTGAACACAGGTCTTTTGAATTCTTTCAAAATAATTCGCCTGAACTTAATAAAATGAACATGAAACGAAACAGGTGTGACTTAACTGTTTGCCAAATAAACTGTTGGTTTTTGCAACCATGTGTTGACAGTTTCACCAATGAGGAACCTATTGATTACGTTGATTAAGGGTTCGGTCAAATGTTTCCCTCTGCAGTTATTCATACTGGTTTCTAACATATCTCATTGTGGATATAAAATTTTAATTCTTCATGGCATGTGTAGATTTGTCAAATATGGCTTAAGAGGACAAATAACTGCTCTAAACATGAATGCACCTAATTAAGGCAAATCAACAGCTTGTTTAAAGGGGACCTATTATGCTGATCCTTCTTTTAATACATATTAGTAATGTTATAATGTTGGTTGTCCATGCTCAACCTCTGAAAAGTTTCTAAACATAAGATACAGGGGTTTTGCCGTAATCCAAGAACGTGATTTTGTGAGCGTGATTTCCTCTCTGAACAGCTCCTCCCGAGATCTTCACGAGTTCTGGGCAAAACCTGACGTCAGGTTGTGCCGTCCAATTAGTACAGACGTAGCCAGAGCCAACCACTGCGCTGGACCTGCCCACACCGGAAACTATTCTAGCAGGCACTAACAACGGCAGATCATACTATGCCTTAGTAGCGTCGACACTTTTGGAAATACGAAAGAAGAACCGCAGATCATTTGAGGTGCAATTTTGTTAGTATCTCTCCCAAAGCTACTTGTCCGTTTACTTTTGCACGCGAAGAAAAACAAATATTTCTCTTCGAAAAGACAATGCCACCAGAAATCAGTGGGTAGCTTTTTTGTTTGCTGGCAGCAAACAGCCACGCCAAAGGTAACGTTAGCTGTTTGTGCTCAGCATTTCACCAAAGACAGCTTTGTCAATAAAGGATAATTCGACACAGGATAAGCGTTTCAGCTGCTTCTCAAACCTGAAGCAGTTCAATCGATCAAGCGCTCGGAGCCACAAGCTGTAAGTAACCATATAACAGCAAATAATGTAAGTGAAGCTAACGTGTTACGGGTGGCTAGCAGGACCGCTAGCGATAGTTAGCACTAACAACTGGCCTCAAACGCAGGCTTTGTAAAATATCTGAAGATAAAGCCTGTATCAGTCGCGACTGTCCGTGACTCACAGACACAGAAGCTGTAAGTTGCTTTTACTGCATAAGCCAACCTGACGTGATAGCCAGTTGATTGTGGCTGTAGCACAGCGGCTAACGAGCTGTTACTGTTGCTAATGTTTGTGTCCTAAATATGCAAGAGTGATATCAGGGAAATTCTACAGAAGGTGTGTGAACATAAACCTCATTTGAAGCTAACTTTTTAATACTTGTTTGTAATTTGGATGCTTGGTACAACTGTTCACAGTAACAGAACTTGCTGTCTGTAAAACCTGTATTGCAAGGGTTTGTCTCTGTGGTTATGACCGCCGTTACCAGCTACTGCATGTTAGTTTGCGTGCTCTGCTAATTAAAAATGCTCCTGGTTAACTTATATGCAGTAATTCTGATCGGTATGCTTGTGTTACTTCAGTAAGCATCAATGTGGCAGTTTCATCGTAACGTTGCCCGATTGTAGCCACTACAGTTAGTGATCGCTTCACTTATCCATGACCGGGATCGGCCGGATACTTCACAAATGTCTGAGCAAGCTCTTTGCTACCGTGAAAGCAATGCGAAACGCAGAAGCTCTACCGGTTTACAAATGATTTCTCTGCACTACCTTGACATAATTTCATCCCCCTTTAGAAATTGTTGTGGCTAATAAAAAGCCGAAAAAGGCGGAGATTAAATGGGTAATTCTTTCCTGTAGAAGTGATCAATTCACTAGCTCCACATAAGCAACTTGTCCGCGCTAACGGAACTTACGGTCTGCAAAACCTGTATTATGTTCATAACATAACCGAGCTCTCTCTAGCTGTCGCGCACTATCCATGAAGCTGCTTTCACATCAGACACCAAACAAATTTTTTGCGCGACAGATTACATTCAAAGTCATGACCGCTTATCAGCTACTGCATGTTAGTTCGCATGCTCTGCAAATTAAAAATGCTTCTGGTTAACTTATATGCAGCAATTATGATCGGTATGCTTGTGTTACTTCGGTAAGCATCAATGTGACAGTTTCATCATAACGTTGCCTGATTGTAGCCACTACAGTTGAAGCTAAATGGAGAGGTGCTGTATGTGTCTGCCGAGTTGGGCTGCAGTTAGACCAGATGTAGATTTTGCAGAGCTTGGGGTGCGTTTTTGGGTGCTTATGAAACGATCGCTTTACTTATCCATGACCGGGGTCAGCCTGATACATCTCCAATGTCTGGGCAAGCTCTCTGATGCTACCGGTGAAAGCAATAGGGAAGCACACAGCCTATAACGTGTCCGGAATAACAAACGATTTCTCCGCATTCCCATCGATTGAATATTAGATTCTTTCCTGTAAAACTGATCGATTCGCTAGCTCCACATAAGCAACGGTTCACGCAGACAGAACTTACGGTCTGTAAAACCTGTATTATGTTCATGACATAACTGGAGCTCTATCTAGCGCTCGCACGCTATCCATAATGCACCCATTTTCCGCGAGGAAAAGCTGGTCATTCCAAAGCAATAAGTAAACCATTACCACGGGCAATTTCCGAAAAGGCCGTTTAGCTTGGAGCTTTTGCCCCTCCGTCATATACCAGCGCGGAAGCTGTTCGTTTCTCCACGCTAACAACACACCACAGCGATGCACACGAACCAGCAGGTCCTAATACACACCGAAGCAGTCCATAAGCTGTTGGTACACTTTTAGCTGCTCCTCACTGTCAATGTTTCCCTCTAAACTCAGACCCACCGGATTTCTACGGTCTCTGGTCTACACTTGGGCATGTCGACCCGTTCTACAAATGTGTCTATGTGGGGTGGATTCTAGCTTTCCCTGCATCCCAGCTCTAAAGTAAAAAAAACCGCTGTTACTCACCACTGTCGCTGTAGCAAACTGTAACCGATAGCAAATTTGAGCTTGAGCTGCCAGATTTTCTCACTGCGTCCTCCACTTTCGCCGCTGCGTTTGTTAGAACTGTAATGTGGAAAAAAAAAAAAAAAAAAAGAGCCACTAGATGGCAGTATTGACACTTTTTTTTGTTAAGCCCAGTCTGGAGCTAGGTTGGGGCATGTCCTGGGCATGCCTCAGAGGGGAATGTCCCAGAGAATTGGAGAAAAGTCTGGAAGGCGGGAGGGGGCTGGAAAAGAGTATATAAGGAGAAAAATTGAGAGAGTGAAAGGTAGTAGGAGAAATTGCAAGGAGAAATTGTGGAAGGATACCTTTGACCAGACCTGTCACTCTTTTCAAGACCTGTGAAGCTTTTTGTGGATTTTTGCCTGTGTTGGAGCATTTTCCTGTCCCAGGACATCGCAACATAGCAGCCCCATCTCAATTACCAAGGGACTGTAAATATCTCATTTTTTTATTTCAATCTTGGTCAGTAGAGTAGATTGTAGATTAGTTCAAAGTGTTTGTTTAATTAAATCTGTTAAAGTTTTAAAATTTTGTTGTCATCCCTTGCTGTCCGTGACACCATAACAAATTGGGGCCATAACAAATTGACGCCATAACAAATTGGGGGCTCGGGTCTGGGATAGACCATTGTGCGAGTCATTTATTGAAAATCTAAAATTTCAAATTGTGAAATTGGTTTTTGAATTTTCCTGGATATATATTGGCAGATCAACAGCAATGGATGATTTCTTGGCATCACCAACCGTAGAGGTTTTGAAGTCTTTTAAAAAGACAGAACTGCTAGAAATATGCAGACAGTTAGAGCTGACAGATGTAAAACCAGCCATGCGAAAAGCAAGACTGGCTAGAGAGATTGTTGAATATTACATTGATGAAAATGTGTTTGCACCAGAAGATCTGGAACAGTTTCCAGTGGAAAATCCAAATGTAGAAATGGAACTTAAATTAAAAATGCTAGAGATTGAAAGAGAGGAAAGAGCATTCGAGAGAGCAGAAAGAGAGAAAGAAAGGCAGTTTGAGAGAGAGAAAGAGTAAAGAGCAGAAAGAGAGCGACAGAGACAGAGAGGTTTCGATTTAGAAAAATTAGACAGAGAAGAAAGCCTCCAAATGGAGCTACCAAAAATTCAAAATGGAAGCTGTAAACAAATTTCATGCTAGCCAGGAGGTAAAGCTGGTGCCTCCATTCTCGGAGAAGGAGGTTGATAAGTATTTCCAGTGCTTCGAGAAGGTAGCTAAGAGTTGTCAGTGGCCAAAGGAACACTGGCCTCTGATGTTGCAAACTGTCCTCAAGGGTAAAGCTCAACAAGCCTATTTGGCTTTGTCTGCAGATGATTCCTCTGATTATGAGGTTGTCAAAAAGGTTATTTTGACAGCTTATGAGTTGGTTCCAGAGGCTTACCGACAGAAATTCAGAGGTCTAAAGAAATCTGACAATCAGACTTATGTGGAATTTGCTAACGAGAAGAAGGTTTGCTTTGAGTGCTGGTGTACTTCTATGGAGGTCAAGGATGATTTCGACTCACTAAAAGAGATGGTGTTAGTTGAAGAATTCAAGAACTGTGTCAAGGATGATATTAAGACGTACCTTAATGAGAAGCAAGCACTGAATTTGCAATCAGCTGCCAAGTTTGCAGACGAATATGTTCTCACACATAAGTCCAAATTTCAGTCTAGCAGTAACAATAGATGGTCCCAATTTCAGAAGAAAGATAATGGTGATACCCAAGATTCCTCACCCAAAGACAAAGACAAATCTGGTGATGGTGTTCAGAAATCCAGTCAAAGGTCTGATCAAAGTGTGAAAGCTGACAGTGACAAAAGTGGTCTAGTTTGCAATTATTGCAAGAAATCTGGTCATGTGACAACTCACTGTTGGTTCCTTAAAGCTAAGAAAGAAAAAGAAAAGGATACCAAACCCAATGCCTTTGTGAAGACAAGGTTAGAAACCCCTGTAGTAGATGACCGATCTGCTAAATTGCCTGCTCCTTGTGAGGCTAAGAAGCCTGATACTGCTGACTTTGTGAGGGAGGAATTTCTTCCATTTGTGTCAGAGGGATTTGTGGCTCTGAATGAGCATTCTCCTCCTGTACCCATATATATCCTAAGGGATACCGCAGCTTCTCAGTCACTCTTGTTGATGGACTCCTTGGAGTTACGTGATGAGACTGCTTCTGGGGATTTCATACTTGTACAAGGTATTGAAGGGAGGACTGTATCTGTACCCCTGCGCTCTGTATTCTTGAAGTCAGATTTAGTTACAGGACAGGTAAAGGTGGGACTTATGTCAAGTCTACCTATCAAGGGTGTTTCTCTGTTGCTAGGCAATGACCTGGCTGGGGGCAATGTAGTTCCCCCTGTTCATCTTACTTCACAGCCGAGCACTGAAGATGGCGATGAAGACCCATCTCTGTATCCTTCCTGTGCGGTGACCCATGCTATGGCCAAGAACGCTCAAGAAGAAAATGATGTGGTGCAGTCCAGCACACTGAATAGTCATGACTCAGGTGGTTCGCCTCATGACTCTGTTCAGCCTACTATGGATTCTCCGTTTGAGGACTTATCAGACACTTTTATCAGTTCTCTGTTCAGCCAGCCAGATGGGTCTGGTGATTCTGATGTGTCTGGAGACTTGTCTCTGTCCAGAAAGCGGTTGATTCTGGAGCAAACCAATGATCCTGAAATTTGTGTACTAAAGAAGAGAGCCCTTCCTGATGAAGAAATAGACGCAGTTCCAGTTGGGTATTATCTCAAGGATGGAGTGTTGATGCGAAGTGGCGCCCTCCTGATATCCCTGTCAATGCAGATTGGGCAGTGGTCAAGCAAATTGTTGTTCAAGGTCTACAGGAATGAGATCTTAACAATGGCTCATAGTTTGCCTTTTAGGAGGTCATCTTGGTGTTAACAAGACTGTTGACAAGATCATGAAACACTTCTTCTGGCCTGGACTTCGGAAAGATGTTTCCAACTTTTGCCAAACCTGTCACACTTGTCAGGTAGTTGGAAAACACCAGTTAGACCCACCTGTAGCTCCATTGCAGCCTATCCCAGCATTTGGGGAGCCCTTCTCCAAGGTCATCGTTGATTATGTTGGTCCATTACCCAAGACTAGATCTGGAAATCAGTACTTGTTGACAATCATGTGTGCATCTACCAGATTCCCTGAAACCATACCTCTACGCAACATCAAGGCAACTGCAATCTCGAAGGCTTTGATAAAGTTCTTCACGTTGTTTGGCCTTCCCAGGGAAATTCAGTCAGATCAAGGTAGCAATTTCACTTCCGGATTGTTTCAGCAGGTTGTGTATGAACTAGGTGCGAAGCAAATTCTTTCCAGTGCCTATCATCCAGAGAGTCAGGGTGCCTTAGAGCGGTTTCATTCCACTCTCAAGACAATGATGAGGACTTATTGTTATGACCATGAGAAAGACTGGGATGAAGGTGTTCATTTGCTGTTGTTTGCAGCTAGAGAAGCAGTGCAGGAGTCTACTGGATTCAGTCCGTTTGAGCTAGTGTTTGGCCATGAAGTGAGAGGACCTTTGCTATTGTTGAGTGAATAATGGCAAGAGAAAGAGCCGCATATCAGTCTGTTAGACTATGTTAGCAAGTACAAGGAAAGACTGCATGCAGCTTGTGACCTAGCCAAAGAGAACTTGAAATCAAGTCGGGAAAAATGAAAACTTGGTATGATCATAAGGCTAGAACCATGAGTTTAAACCAGGAGACAAGGTCCTTGTGTTGTTTCCCTTGCAGTCCAATCCATTGCAGGCTAGATTTCATGGTCCTTATGAAATTCTAACAAAACTCAATGATCTCAATTACATTGTGAAGACTCCAGATAGGAGAAAGCCAAAACAGTTGTGTCACATTAACATGCTGAAGCCTTATCATGATAGGAATGCTAGGGTTGCAGCTGTCACTTCAGATCCTCCTATGGCTGAGACTTGTGAAGATGAGGGGGAGTTTCAAGATGATGAACCTAGAATTAAAGCTGAAGTTCTTTCATGTAAATTGTCAAATTCTGAAGTGTTGCAAAATCTTGAGGTAAAACTCCAGCACTTAGAGCCCTCACAGAAAGATCAGTTTGAGAGGTTGGTCAAGAAATATAAAGATCTATTTCCTGATGTTCCAAAGAGAGTTTCTATAGCCTCTCATGATGTCGATGTTGGACGACCTGATCACATGGAGTGACTCCTGGGAAGAACATCTGAAAGATGTAGAGACGTTGTTCCAGCGCTTGACCCAGGCTAACCTGACTGTTAACCTGAACAAGAGTGACTTTGGTTGTGCTACTGTCACGTATCTTGGCTACGTCATAGGCCAGGGTAAGGTGGCACCCATAAATGCTAAAGTCCAAGCCATCATGGACTTTCCAGTTCCTGACAACAAAAAAGCTTTGCGGCGCTTCCTTGGAATGATCGGGTACTACCGCAAGTTCTGCAAGAACTTTGCTGAGATTGCTCTCAGTCTCACCAACCAACTGAAGAAAGGCGTAAAGTTCACTTGGGATGAAGTATGCCAAAGAGCCTTCGATCGCCTGAAGTCTCTGCTGTGTCACTTCCCCGTGCTCAAATCTCCTGACTTCAACAAACCGTTCTCCATGGTGGTCGATGCTAGCGACCAAGCTTGTGGATCTGTGCTCCTACAGAGAAGTGACTCTGATGACATTGAGCATCCCATGGCATACTTCTCCAGGAAGTTAACTCTCCACCAAAAGAACTATTCCACAATTGAGAAGGAGCTGTTTGCTCTGGTTCTATCCTTACAACACTTTGAGGTTTATGTTTGTACAGGGCAAAAGCCAATGATTGTATATACTGACCACAATCCATTAATGTTTTTGAGTAAGATGAAAAACAAGAATCGGAGATTGTTGAATTGGAGTTTGATTTTACAGGAGTTTGACTTGGAAATTAAGCATGTAAAGGGTACTGACAATGTAATTGCTGATTGCTTATCCCGTGTTTGAGTATGTGTCTATAAATCACGTGTTTATTAGCATATTGTATTATATGTATATATATACAAGTGTCTACTTAACCATTTTTGTATTGAAAAGAAAAATTTTGCCTTTATGAGTCAAAATTTTTCCCTTTTGGAATGGAGGTGTAATGTGGAAAAAAAAAAAAAAGCCACTAGATGGCAGTATTGACACTTTTTTTTTTTTTAAGCCCAGTCTGGAGCTAGGTTGGGGCATGTCCTGGGCATGCCTCAGAGGGGAATGTCCCAGAGAATTGGAGAAAAGTCTGGAAGGTGGGAGGGGGCTGGAAAATAGTATATAAAGAGAAAAATTGAGAGAGTGAAAGGTAGTAGGAGAAATTGCAAGGAGAAATTGTGGAAGGATACCTTTGACCAGACCTGTCACTCTTTTCAAGACCTGTGAAGCTTTTTGTGGATTTTTGCCTGTGTTGGAGCATTTTCCTGTCCCAGGACATCGCAACATAGCAGCCCCATCTCAATTACCAAGGGACTGTAAATATCTCATTTTTTTATTTCAATCTTGGTCAGTAGAGTAGATTGTAGATTAGTTCAAAGTGTTTGTTTAATTAAATCTGTCAAAGTTTTAAAATTTTGTCTGTCATCCCTTGCTGTCCGTGACGCCATAACAAATTGGGGCCATAACAAATTGACGCCATAACAGAACAAGTTCATTTCATTAGATCTATATTCAAGTATCAGGTTAGATTGCGGAATTTTCCCGCCGCTTCCTTATCAGATTGCAGACGTGTCTCGCGTTTCACCCTGGCGAGCCAGACTCGGAAAACTGCGTTCTGCAGCCTCGTCCCGCCCAATTCCGCCATCCACAGAGCTGGCCAGTCAGAAGGAAGTGGGTACACGGGGAGTGGGGGCCATAGCGGAAAAGCCACCCCAATGAGGCGTTTCAGGCAGAGACGACAATGGACTACAAATGGGGTTTTTTGAGGATGGCAGTATGAGCTAAATAAGGACCCTATTTGGGCTTTGAACTATCAGGAGTACTCTAGGGGAGTCCAAGATCAAAATATAACCTTGGAAATATAGCATCCAAGGTCCCCTTTAAATCATGTAAAACGAGTGCCCATTCACTTAATTTCATTTCATTCCAATTCATTTTATTTGTGAAAATTTAGGAAGCATTGTGACTTCTTGGAGATGCAAAGGAAGATTTTGCGCATAACACATCTCAAATAGGGACAGGACACACACACACACACAAGCGCGCGCAGGCACACCCACACGCACACACACACGCACTCACACACACATACACCCTAACCCTAACCGTAACCCTCCCTCCACTGTTCATACTTTCCTAACCTTGAGTCTCCCTCAATCATTCTGTTGAGAGTTCTCTATGCTTCAGTAACAGAGCTAACCACTATAAGAAATTGGGAACAAATGCAAGTATTGAGTCCTGACATCCCCTACAGAGGATGTTGATGAAGTAGCTGTTTTTCAATATGAAAATATTGTAGCTCTGTTCTGCAAATTCATACAGATCACAATTGAGATGTTTTCCAACTAAATCAATCAAATTATAACATTGAAAAAAGATTTTAATTTGGAAAATCATGCTTGCCCCTCCTTTTTCCATAAAATGCGCTGCACTGGATTCCCGCCATTTTGAAAAGAGCGGGAAAAAGAAGTTGCAATGGCCACACCCCCCAAATATGATATCACTGTTTAGCTACAGTTGTCCTCTCTCAGGAACAGCAGAATTTATTGAAGTGACGTGTAGTATAGGAGATGGCAAAAACCTAACGTCCTCTATAGAGGACAAAAATGAATTTCATTTTCGCTATGTTCACCGTTGGGCTAAACTATAGTCACTAATCTCCATGGACCATCATGCAGACGTTGTTACCTGTAAATCTTTCTGTATTTCATGTCACGTGAAAAAGCAATAATCATATTTTTACCTGACCCCTTGTTGCATTTCTTGTTTTTCAAAATCATCACTTTGGCATACATTCTGTGCCTTAAAAAAAAAAGTACTAATTTATGAGGCAAACAGTTTTTATGGGAAAAGAAGGACATGCCATGTTAAAAGAACTACAAAATTTTATTTGAACTACAACAATCTGGGGGATATTCAGAAAGTCGGTCATCTTCACCACCATTATCCGTTTCTTCAGACCCTTCAATATTCTCATCAGGTAGCATCTTATCGTTGTCACATCTGGCTGTTGTGGCGGCCTGTCAGTCATTGTAGAATGGATGGAATACAGACAGAACATAATTCAAGAGATCTTTGATGTCTTTCAGCTTTTTTGGATTGATCGCCACGTGCCCTTCAACACCAAGGAGTAGCACTGCCTCAGTCACGTGTGGTCAACCACTTCCTTAACGCTTTGTCACATGCTGCAGGGTGAAGTTGCCTTCAGACGTCGACTTCCAGGCTGCTCAGCCTGTCAGGCTGTGTAAACACCGCCCCCAAGTACAGCCAATCAGATCGCGAGCAAGAGTACAACCAATCCGCTCACGAGGCAGCCAATTCAATTCGAAAGCCTTTACTCGGGAAGTGGGCTTAAGAACAACAATATTGTTAATAACGAATGCGTTCAATCTTCTTTTCTCATTAAAGAAACTGATTAGTGAGGTAACGTTAGATATTTCAGCTATTTTGATTATGTTAACCAATGCAAACAAGTGCTATTTTTTTGTCTTACAGTTAACTTATAGACCTAACCTTAGCAAAACAAGTAATACACGTTAACTTAAACACTTCTACAAAATATCTTCAAGTGTAACTCTGTTTGAGACATAAAACTGGCCCACTTGTGAGATATTTTTGTTCAATAAGCTGTCTAGTTGAGCTTCTTAAAAACTTCAACTGCAAGTTGCTATAATGTTAGCTGCCTTCAAGGATGATTGTAGAGACTAGTGCCTTGCAGGCTGGTTAGAAGGCTAATGTTGATTTGATATTGTATAATATTCAGTAGTATTGCCTCAGATGCCTTCAAGGCTGATTGTAGAGACTAGTGCCTTGCAGGCTGGTTAGAAGGCTGTATAATCTTCAATAGTATTGCCTCAGATGCCTTCAAGGCTGATTGTAGAGACTAGTGCCTTCCAGGCTGACCGTAGAGACTAGTGCCTTGCAGGCTGGTTGGAAGGCTAATGTTGATTTGATATTGCATAATCTTTAATAGCATTCAGTCAGATGCCTTCAAAGCTGATTGTAGAGACTAGTGCCTTGCAGGCTGGTTAGAAGGCTGTATAATCTTCAATAGGATTGCCTCAGATGCCTTCAAGGCTGATTGTAGAGACTAGTGCCTTCCAGGCTGACCGTAGAGACTAGTGCCTTGCAGGCTGGTTGGAAGGCTAATGTTGATTTGATATTGCATAATCTTTAATAGCATTCAGTCAGATGCCTTCAAAGCTGATTGTAGAGACTAGTGCCTTGCAGGCTGGTTAGAAGGCTGTATAATCTTCAATTGTATTGCCTCAGATGCCTTCAAGGCTGATTGTAGAGACTAGTGCCTTCCAGGCTGACCGTAGAGACTAGTGCCTTGCGGGCTGGTTAGTTGATTTCATATTGTATAATCTTTAATAGTATTGCCTCGGATGCCTTCAAGGCTGATTGTAGAGCACTAGTGCCTTCCAGGCTGGTTAGAAGGCTAATGTTGACTTCATATTGTATAATCTTTAATAGTATTTCCTCGGATGCCTTCAAGGCTGATTGTAGAGCACTAGTGCCTTACAGGCTGGTTAGAAGGCTAATGTTGATTTCATATTGTATAATCTTCAATAGTATTGCCTCAGATGCCTTCCAGGCTGACCGTAGAGACTAGTGCCTTGCAGGCTGGTTGGTAGGCTAATGATTTCATATATATATATTATATATATACACAGTCGTATGCAAAAGTTTGGGCACCTCAGATCAAAATTTCTGTTACTGTGAATAGCTAAGCAAGTAAAAAATGACTGCTCTCCAAAAGGCATAAAGTTAAAGAGGACACATTTCCTTTATATTTTAAGCAAGATTACTTTTTAATTTCCATCCTTTTACTGTTTCAAAATGGCAAAAAAAAAAAAGGAAAACGGTCCAAAGCAAAAGTTTGGGCACCCTGCATGGGCAGTACTAAGTAACACTCCCTTTGGCAAGTATCACAGCTTGTAAACACTTTTTGGAGCCAGCTAAGAGTTTTTGAATTTTGGTTTGGGGGATTTTGCCCATTATTCTTTTTCAAAGGCTTCTAGTTCTATGAGATTCTTTGGCTGACTTGCATGGACTGCTCTTTTGAGGTCCATTCACACAGATTTTCAATGCTGTTGAGGTAGGATACCTTGAGGGCTGCGGTGAAACCTTCAACTCGCACCTCTTGAGGTAGTCAGTTGTGGATTTTGAGGTGTGTTTAGGATCATTATCCTGTTGTGGAAGCCATCCTCTTTTCATCTTCAGCTTTTTGACAGATGATGAGATGTTTGCTTCCAGAATTTTCTGAAATTTAATTGAATCCATTCTTCCTTCGACCAGTGAGATGTTTCCTGTGCCACTGGCTGCAACACAAGCCCAAAGCAGGATTGATCCAACCATGTGCTTGACAGTTACAGAGTTGTTCTTTTTATGAAATTCTGCATCCTTTTTCTCCAAACATACCTCTGCTCATTGCAGCCAAAGACATCTAGGACTTGTTTCCGAAATGCATCAGTCTTGTTCAGATGTTCCTTAGCAACCTTCTGATGCTGAATTTCATGGTGAGGATGCAGGAAAGGTTTCCTTCTCATGACTCTTCCATGAAGGTCATATTTGAGCAAGTGTCGCTGAACCGTAGGGCAGTGCACCATGACACCATGGTGTGCTAAATCCTGCCAAAGGTCTTTTGTTGTCAAATGGGTGTTTTGATTTACTTTTCTAGTAATCCAATGAGCAGTTTTCTTGGTCTTCCAGACCTCAAGCTGACCTCCACGGATTCTGTTGACTGCCATTTCTTAATTATATTATGAACTGAGGAAATCGCAACCTAAAAACATTTGCTATCTTCTTATAGCCTTCTCCTGCTTTGTGGGCATTAATTATTTTCATTTTCAGAGAGCTAGACAGCTGCATAGAGGACCCTATGGCTTCTGATTGTTGGGCCAAGGATAGAGAAGTCTGGGTATTTTTAAACTTCAAAATTTGCATCACCTGGCCTTTCCTAACGATGATTGTGAACAAGCCATAGCCCTAACAAGCTAAATACGATCTGAGACTATAGTCAAAGCTACCTGAGAGCTCAAATCTTTTGGGGTGCCCAGACTTTTGCACGGTGCTCATTTCCTTTTTTTTTTTTTTTGCTCTAGAATTGTACAAAACAAAAGTAATACACCAATACTGCTTAAAATGTCCAAAAAAAAGTGTTGTATCTTTAAATTTATGCCATTCAAAAATCAGTTCATCTTCTACTTGCTTAACTATTCTCAGTAACAGAAATTTTGATCAGGGGTGGCCAAACTTTTGCATACAACAGTATATATGTGTGTGTGTGTGTTTACAATTCTGATGCCTTCAAGGCTGACAGTAGAGTCTCCCACAGCATTACTGAGGGGGGCCTCTACTGAGTTGGAGCCTTCAAGGCTAATTTAAAATCTTCTATTTTTCAGCCCATAGATTTACTACAGTTCAAATCAACCACGTTACCTCAGAAAATGACAGCGGTGTTGTTGCATATTGACATCATCTTTACTTTTTACACTCTTTTTAGGAGTTCAAACGATGTTTCGGCGCCGTCGTGGAGCCCTATCTCCCTGCCCCGCTAAAAAAAGCGCCCGCCCCAGCACCCACCGGGGCCTTGATGTTCCTGCAGCAGCACCCGCCCTAACACCCACCCCAGGCCCTGATGCCTTGAAGGCATCTGACTGAATGCTATCAAAAATTATACAATATGAAATCAACATTAGCCTTCTAACCAGCCTGCAAGGCACTAGCCTCTACGGTCAGCCTGGAAGGCCTCTGACTGAATACTATCAAAGATTATGCAATATGAAATCAACATTAGCCTTCTAACCAGCCTGCAAGGCACTAGTCAAATCAGCCTGGACACTAGTCTCTACAATCAGCCTGGAAGGCATCTGACTGAATACTATTAAAGATTATGCAATATGAAATCAACATTAGCCTTCTAACCAGCCTGCAAGGCACTAGTCTCTACAATCAGCCTGGAAGGCACTAGTGCTCTACAATCAGCCTTGAAGGCATCTGACTGAATACTATTAAAGATTATACAATATCAAATCAACATTGGCCTTCTAACCAGCTTGCAAAGCACTAGTCTCTACAATCAGCCTTGAAGGCAGCTAACGTTACAGCAACTGGCAGTTGAAGTTTTTAAGAAGCTCAGCTAAACAGCTTATTGTACAAAATATCTCACAAGTAGGCCATTTTTATGTTTCAAACAGAGTTATACTTGAAGTTATATTGTAGAAGTGTTTCAGTTAACAAGTATGACCTGTTTAGCTAAGGTTCAGTGTATAAGTTAACTGCAAGACAAAAAAAAAAGCACTTGTTTGCATTGGTTAACATAATCAAAATAGCTGAAATATCTAACATTACCTCACTAAACAGTTTCTTTAATGAGAAAAGAGGATTGAACGCATTCGTTTTTAACAATATTGTTGTTCTTAAGCCCGCTTCCCGAGTACAGGCTTCCGAATTGAATTGGCTGCCTCGTGAGCGGATTGGTTATACTCTAGCTCGCAATCTGATTGGCTGTACTTGGGGGCGGTGTTTACGCAGCCTGACAGGCTGAGCAGCCTGGAAGTCGATGTCTTAAGGCAACTTCGCCCTGCAGCTTGTCACATCCAGTACACTCCATTCCGTCTCCTCATTCAAATTATACTTGAAATAGACGCGGGGTGGTGCTTCATGGCTGAGTGGAATCCACTGCATATTCAATTCACATGCCACCTGGTGGCAAAAGTCATGGTCAGACCACTGTGGCTGTGAGACTTTCTAAAAATTTGCGGATTAGACCACTCTGGCTCAATGGGTTCAACACAAAAATTGAAGTGACATGATCGTTAACTCCTGGATGCGCTGTTTGTGAATTAGGGACCAGTCATCCATGCCAAGGTCATATTTATCTTACCACACATGGTCATGCTAACGGCAAATTGATTGATCGATTGACTGATTGATTAGTGAGTGATGCCCAAGCCTCATCACAACACTCTTTCCTAAGCCTCGCTTATCCAGGAGGAATGAAGTGCCAGAATTTTATTGGTCTCAATTTTAGTTAAGTGTGGCCGACTTGGGTTATACTACTCTGGCTTTGACGAATCTTATCAACGTCTGTCACAATATGATCCAAACTCTAATTTTTATTTTTTTGGGGTTAGACCACTCTGGTTCTCCGCCATTCAGATGTGTTGTTGTTTGTGCTGGTATGCAAGAAATCAAGTCTACAGAATCACTATGAACAATTTGGCTGACTGGTTTTTTCACTCATCACTGTGTTGTAATGAGGACAGGACCCACCGCAATTATCGTTTTGGATTTATTATATTACACAAGTATAATCTGTGAATTTATGAAGCAAAAAAAAGTTCAGCTGTCAAACTAAACAAGTTTCTTATTCGCAGCTGATTAGCCACTTGCGTCCACTAGATGGCACTAGTTGCTCAAACATGAAATGAAAACGCTAATGAACCCAGATCTGGAACCCTGAGCACTTATTGTTTTCCTACAAGCAGGTGGAAATTAACATTCCAGGTTCACTTTTCCACCGCTGGGAAATTGTGCATTACATCCCTCTGATGTGCTAGAATTTCCAGTCATTTATCTTCTCTTAATTATCTGTCCATTGCATAGGCTCACACCACTGAAATGAACATCTGATATTGACATTGTAACAGCGACCTGCCCTTATTTATGTATAACTGTTCTGATTTATGTCGATGTGCTGTAATGTCTTGTCCCTGAGATCTTATGACAAGCACACTTATACGACTGTGGTCGGTGTTTCAGGAGTTTTCTCTCTGTTAGGAGGTTTTTTTTTGTTTTTTTTTGCTCATTTACCATTTTGGGGATTAGGCTGGACACTGCCCTTTTTTTTTTTACTGACCTTTTGTAAAAAGCGCAATAGAAAAAAAAATTGATCGAATTGAATTGTCACATTGGCATGTGATTTTTAAAATCGTAAATGCAGTAAACATTTAAAAAAAATTTTTGCATCACAGAATAAGATAAACAAGATACATTTTATTTTTGAAGGATATTCACTACACCTTCGTTTGCGTATTTAATGCATGTGCAATACCCTCCCAATGTCAAATGTGTGCAAAATGTAAAATCCAGAAAACTGGAGTTGCCAATTTTAAACAGTATCTAACCCTATGAGTGTGTGTGTGTGTGTGTGTGTCTGCGTGTATGTGTGTGTGTGAGAGAGAGAGAGTGAGAGAGAGAGAGGGAGTGAGAAAGAGAGAGAGAGGGAGCATGCAAATTAAAATATATGCGCATATATGTTTGTAAGTATATACATTATGTGTGTCCATGTGTTTGTGCATGCATGTGAGTGTGCATGCATGTTTCGTATGAGAGAACAGTTTATGCATCTGTGTGTGTGTGTGTGTGTGTGTGTGTTGCCCATGTGTATGTGTGCGGGTGTCTGACTCACTCAGTGTGTAGCCTGTTACTCTCCAACCTGATGGACTGGGTCTGGCTCATTGCAGCCCTCTAAAGGATGAAATAGAACTGGAAGTGGATGGATGGGTTAAAATACAGTCCTTAGAGGTCAGGTTTCATCTTTGAAAACATATTAGTTTTGTAAGGATGGTTACTAAAGTGTGGAATAGATGAGGGAAAACTGTGCAGGGTCTATGAAGACTAAATGAGTCCTTGAAACATAAGTGGAAGGGATGGGGAAGATAGCCAAACTCCAGCAAGCGTACATGATGAAAGATTTTTAAAGATTGGAGGCTAAGCATTGGTGCACAGTATCAACCTCAAAGAAAACCTCCTCTCACTGTCATCTGTCATTCTGGACAGATTCTTGAGAGAGATAGAGACTGATACGGAGGACAAGTGAAAGGTTATATATCCCTCATTATTTAGGAAATGTATATTCTGGATCAAATAGCAATCTATAAAATATGCTGATTATGGAAGTTATTGGCGAGTTGCCATTTGGACGGATAACGGCTGCCATTATGGTGCTTGTGCTGCATTTAGAAGAATGCACTGACCCGATTCAACCTTGTCTACCGGCAAGTAAGAGTACAGACTTGTACTGAAAAGAAAAACAGACACTCACACACACACACACACACACACACAAGTAACAGCACTGATATTGCTGGTTTCTTCTCAAAACATGAAGAGTAATTACATTTAAAATTGCCTTACTATCTTAATATTCTTGTAAAAATAAGCTAATCTTAAATGATAATGATTTCACTTGATCATTTGATGTAGCAACCTGCAACAATGAAAAAACCCAACGAGAACTTTCCATTCAATAAAAATTTGCCCACAAAAAAACCTAGTTTGCCAATGGGCATCTTATTTTGTCTCTCTCCCTCTCAGTTGTTTTACTGAACATACTTTCAATTCACCCAATTTATTCAGCTGATGTTTTTTTTCCCCCAGAACAACTGACATGTATTAAAAGAGGTTAAATAAGAACGCCCACACTACGCAAAAGCATGAATAACTATTTTCCATTTTGTTGAAGATGGTGGCAGAGTGAGTGATGAACTCACAAATACCTTTTTTTTTTGCAGTGATGCTGACAGTGGTGCTTGGCCTGACTGATTACAATTTGGTTGCATTTCAATTCAAAGGCAGCCTTCTGAGATTTCATTAATCTGTGCTGGAAGCTAACTTTGGTTCCTGCTGCATGCAAGATTCCTTCTCACCAGCCTGGCTGTCTCCCGGCTTCATACTCACACATGACCTAATTCACTGGATTATACAATTGAATTAGTAAAAAAAAAAGTCTCACTGCATGCTAACTGCAAGGCTATTCCTCTCAATGTGGATGGGCTTTCTTCAAAGTAATTTGGACCATCATTCACTTATCTCATATCCAATGGTGCACTCAATTACTGACAAATACTGTATACAGATGGGTGAAAAATTCATGGAAATGCCTAAATAGATGAGTGGCGAAACACACTGAATGCTTTGACTCATGAGCACTCCATGATACCATAAAAAAATTGACATCCTATAATGCTCTGTTGAATGTGCAAAAATGCTGCGCAAGCTCAGTTCACCTCAATTTTGGATCAAGATAGAGAAATGAAAAAATCAAAGGGACTTTAACGAGGCTTTAAAGAGGGTTCACTTGAGGCACAGACGTTCAGAGATTCTATCAATCACACTGCTCGATTGACTTGTTTTTCAATAGGAAAAATGACTAACGTGACATCTGAATTTAAATTTATGGGGAAGGGGAGATACAGAAAATAGGATTTGTAATTTGGGTCAAACCAAAGCATTTGACCCTGATGCTTGTGCAATAGCATACAATATGAAGGAAGAACATGAAGATTAACTCTGCTCAGGTACAATTGAACGGCAAAATTGAAGGGCAACTCTTCCTTAGGTGTAGTAGAAAGGTAAAACTTAAGAGAAACTCTTCCACAGGCACTTGCACAACAGAGTGGTAAAACTTAGGGGCAACTCTTCCTCAATTATACTAGAAAGGTAAAACTTAAGGGAAACTCTTCCTCGGGTGCAATAGAAAGGTCAAACTTAAGAGCTCTCCCTCAGATCCAATAGAAAGGTAAAATTTTCGAGCTCTCCTCAAGTGCAATGAAAAGGTAGAACACAAGAGCTACTCTTCCTCAGGTGCAAAACTTAAGAGCTACTCTTCCTCGAGCACAATAGACAGGTAAAGCATAACGGCGGTCTTCCTCAGATTAAATAGAAAGGTAAAACCTAAGGGCAACTCTTCCTCAGGTGCAATAGAAAGGTTAAATTTGAGAATTACTCTTCCTCTGGTACAATACAAAGGAAATCCTGAAGAGCGACTCTTTGTCAGGTACAATAGAAAAGTAAAACTTGAGGGCAACTCTTTCTCAGGTGCAATGGAAACATAAACCTACTGAGCTATTTTTCCACAAGTACAATAATAAGACAAAATTTAACAGCTTCTCTTCCTCAGGCAAGCTAGAAAGGTAAAATGTTATAGCTACTCCTACTGAGATACAACAGAAAGCTTACACCTGAAGGTAATTCTTCCTCAAGTATAATGAGATGACAGTGTCATCACTATCCCCCGCCATGATCAAGGGCCTTAAATATGCTTCGACATCCATTTTCGAACACAACGTATATCATGAGTGGGTTATTAAGCATGCAAAATTTCATGCATCTAGGTATAATAGTTTCAGAGAAATCTTGTCCCCATTGTGGCCTGGAGGAACGGACCTCAATCCAATGTACCCCGGTCCCACTTCCTGACGGGGGATAATAAAGGGGTAAATCTAATGAACTACTCTTCCTCCGGTGACTGAGAATGTCAATGCATGATGTGATTGGACTGTTATAAAAATTGTATGTCAGGGTACACACAGAACTCAGGCAAAGACAGCAGTACAGATCCCAAGCCAGAGTTTTATTTTTTCAGGCTATGGTATAGACTCGTAATCTGGCTCGTCGAACAGGCGGGATTCGTATCCTGGATGCCGTGTAAAGCTAACAAAGCATTTCACAGTAAGAACATCGTCCCAACAGTCAAACACACTGGTGGTATTGTGATGATCTGGGGCTGCTTTCGGGACTGAGTGACTTGCCATGACTGATGGTACCATGAATTCTGCTCTCTACCTGAAAATCCTACGTCGAAGAATGTTCAGCCATCAGTTCATACTGAAGTTCAAGCGCAATGTGGCGATGCACAACCTGGACAATTATGTAGAGTACACCAGCAAGTCCACCTTTGAATGACTCAAACTGTAATTATGTTAAGACTATTCAAAAACAATACTCAATCCAGGACATGCATTCAGCTGGCTGTTTTTTGGAACATCCAAACTTCCTGTACAGTGGCTTCTAACTCTCCATAACATCTGCTTAGCATATTTGCCAGCTCTCATTCCAGGACCCCTGACAGATCCCCCATGGTGGTCATCTAACTGCTTGCCTGAAAGTAACATTAATATGGAACTGAAGATAAGATTCACATTACAACACAAACAAAATGATGGCTTTGAAATGTCCTATTCACATTCTGATTTCAATTTATTTAAGATGCTGTGGCATGTCATTAGGCAGTTCATGCTTGAAAACCCTCCAATGTGGTGAAATTAAGATGATTCTGCGAAGAAGAGCGGGCAGAAAATTTGCCACAGCAAAGTAAGACTCATTGCCAGTCAATGTGAATGTTTGATTGCAGTTGTTGCGTCCAAGGGTGGCACTACCATAGACTGTATAAAAAGATGGACGAAGCAACCGTGACGTCACCCATTGGTTTCAGCATACCATTTAGGAAGACTCGACTTTGGCAATTTGAACAGTGCCATTTTGAAACCGGATGTGATTCCTATTGGACGAGACCGTGAATTGAAGATGCAGGGAGGAGCAAGGGATGGATCTATAGGTGGATCTGACCGTATCTAACGAGGACCAGAGGATAGCCACACCCCCAAAGCATATCTGGCTTTATCCTTTATTCTAGTCTATTTGGGACCATAATTACTCGGGCCGGTAGGCCACGAGTCTAAGTTTCGGCTCCAGATCTTCTTTTTTTTTCTCTCTCTCTCAGGGTCGCGATTGTCCTGCTCATGCACACGCGCGGTTTCGCGATTGGCCCATAGATATATATATAGAACACTAGATTGCTGATAGGGTACGCTCAAGTGAAGCATCTGTTCCAGGAGCATATACACCTAGAAGTTAAATTCGCACGTACACTCCCATTCATTTTCGCCTACTGTAAAATTATCTTTTCAAAAACTTGCGTGCGAGTCGGGGTGATTTTGGTATCGCTGTGCAGAGCAACATTTTCTCTCCCTAAATATGTGCTTTTTTGGAGGATGGAAAGCGGCACACTTACTAAAGGGAAGATCGATATGTTACTCGGTGTCAACCTTAAAGTGCGAGCAGAAAAGTTCAGTTACGGTGACCGAGGCTTTTAATGACCCCCTGATAAGATAATTGCTTTGAAGTTTTCGCCGTTATAAGCAACGTCGATGAATGTCCATATACGTTATCAAATTACTCTCTGGTTTCCTCACTTCATTGTACCCTGATTGAGCGTATTTGCTGTTGACCGAATTGTTCATACTGAATCATATGGCTAATGCCAACGTTGTTAAAAGGAAGCGCTAGTTCACTCTGGCTACTCCTTTACTAAGCATCGTCTTTACCCCTGTCCCATTCTAACACTGCTCTCAAAAAATAATCACTGCGCAGCACGGATCGAGGGGATAGAGAAAGGTTTTTTTCTCCTGATTTCTAACAGCTAAGCCTTTCTCCCCTCCTTGTCTTTTGGAACTCTGTATAAACAGACAAAGCGACTTCTCCATTGTTTTAAATATTATGCTGGTAAGAAATATTGTCCTTGAATGTCAATTACAAGTAGCTAGCTACTTAGCCACCTTGTTCATTTTATTGAGTGCTTAGTCAATGCAGTTCCCACCACGGTAAGGGTACCAAGGTAGCTTGCTGGAGACCGTTATCGATCGCTAGCGTTTGCTTTAGTCAGCGGTCTATTTAAGTCAATGGGACGGCTAATTAGCTAGCAAGCAAGCGAATGCGATTTTTTCTATTAAAGTGACAAATTTGCGTTTCTACGTTAACTTACGCATGAAACGTTTTATTACAGCCCTTCAAATGACTATTGCTGCAATGCTTATATTGACTTATTTGAAATTGGCCCCATAGGAAACCATTCATTTTTATGAAGAAGTTGGGTGTATCAGTATGGCGGCCGGGTGCTTCACTTTGGATAATATACATATGACATCATCAGCAATCTAGTGTTCTAAATATATATATCTATGGATTGGCCCAGGCCTAGACACGGCCCGAGTACAGGCTCTGAGGATCCTCTTGTTTACAAAAATGAACATCATGATATATCAAAGGAGACTTGAAATTTGCGACAGATACCATAAATAAAGCGGAAAATCATTATTTAAATAATAAATCAGGTGGGAAAGTAGGGTCATTTTCTCCTACACTTCTACAGCATTGAACTTCTTTCTGCAACCACCATCTGCTGGCCATTAAATAGAATTCAATTTTAAGAGATTTCTGCATTGGCTTCACTTTTCAGACCCGGTTCTGAGTCCATCTTTTTATACACTCTATGGGCACAAGCAGTTTTTAGGTTTAGAGGGGCTAATATTTTTTCACATGGGATGCAGGTTTTGAACTCTATACCTTCAAGAAATGAGAAGATCATTTAAATTCTGAATTTTGTCTTTACTCAGGTTCTCTTTGTCTTATATCAAGATTACTCGAATGATCTGAAACAATTGAATAAGCAAACAAGAAATCAGGAAGGCGGCAAATACTTTTTCCCGGCACTGTATGTTGTTCCATCGCTGCAATACAAATCCAGAGACTGGTAAAATGTATGACCTGGCATGTTTGAAACTGGGGCTTGTTATAGCCCAACACCATTGTAAGGCACTTTTTTGCTTTATTTATACTTGAATGCTTTTATTTCCCTCTGTACAGGTTGATAATATTCCCATATTTCTTATTCATTAATCTATGAACACATCATGGAATTCTGGACGTGAGAAATTGGAATTAAAGTAATAATTACTGTACAATATACAATAATGAGCATGCTTGCGACCAAAGTCCCAGATTCTGTTTCTACAAATTCAGTTCCACATACTGCTCCATGGGGGATGAAAAGTCGTTTAAATTTGTGTACACGGGTGGTAAATGCAAAGAGAATACATGGGGCCTTGACAGATAGACATCTGTAATTTCCTGTGGTTTGTATTATTATCATTTGTGTACATGTCTGGGCTGTCCTGCATGATTGTGTCTCACCATGCAGAGACCAGATAAAACTGCAGTTTTGATATAAATTCATGAGCTTTCATCGGTGATATAAACCAAAAAATAAATAAATAAGTAAATAATAAAAAATAAACACCACCGTGATGCATTTAATTCTCTACCCTTCATGCCAGGCATGAGTTGAGAAAATGGACATCAGCAATGAACTGCTTTGTCTTTTTTTGCCTCAGTTCACTATGTTTTCCTGTTATCCTGTATTAAAACAACTGAATGATATTGATATTAACCCCTTTGTGCAGAATACAAATAATGCCAAAATTTTCCTGTTATGCATGAGCCTTTTGAGGCTTTATAACTCATTATTTGCGTAGCAGCGACCGTGCAAATTTATTCCAGTGAAGCAAGACATTAGGAAAATCAATTACAGAATTGTTCAGGAATTAAATTTTGGAATTTACTGAGGCCGGCGTATATTTCTGCGCAAAGGGGTTAATGACCGCAAATATAAAAGTGTGAATTAGCCAACAGGAAATCCAGTTATGGTTACAATTTACGGAGCCATTCAGTCTAAATAATACTTATGCATTACACCGAAGCTGACTAATGAATGCAAATGGATGACAGGGTTTTTTGGATGTGTCTAATGCTTTCTATTTTATTTAGAATTATGATACACATCCAGGGCCAGAGGTTGGTAGATAATACAACTTTTCTCAAACCACCCCCATAAATCTAACTTTCTTAATGGGAGTGTGTGCTTTGGGCATGAGTAATTTATAAGTGATGAACCACTCCTGCTGCCTGCCCCCCCCCCCCAAAAAAAAAAAAAAAAAAAAATCGGCTTATCTCTCTTTTGGACTCTACCTCTTTGGCATGAAAATCCTGTGTGCAAAAGCTCAAAACCAGGGCACATTGTGAACAGGCCTGTTTTTTCACAGATATGACTTTCAGTTTTAAATATAAGCTGCGAGGGACAGAGAACAAGGCCTTGAATTTTCTAAAACGATTCTTTTGTCGCAGCCAAAGTGGCGTTGAGTTCCTGCATTTAAGCCGCTTTGCATACTGGGAAATAAAGTCTATCTGTAAAGGAAGCTGCACAGTCTATGTGATTTGGACATTTATGGCCCCAGACACAGCTGGCTGCCTTCACAGCCAGCTTTTGGCTTCAAATAATCGGGTGGAGATTGGCAATAAAGTTTTCTCAATCTCTTATATCTGCACATGCTTCAGTTGATGTTGCCATGAATTTAGCACTCACACACTTTGCCAATACCAAACAAATATGTGTCGTATTGGTCATGTTCTCATATAGAATTAATCTACAATTTCATATCTTGCTTGTACAAACAGTATATAAGAATTCAACTGACATCACTTTTTCCCACAATTACCTTTCAGGCATGCCAAATCATTTGTAAGTAGCTAATTGCAGAATTAAAAAAGAGATACATTGATGGTTTTCGGCTCTGACTTGAATACACCCTGTGGCCTACTAAGCTTGAGCAGAAAAAAGCAGGGGGTGTCAGGAAATCAATCCCATCCTCCCTTTGGGGAATATTCAGTACCTGCAGGTTGATGTTGAGGTGAGATGTTAACTATAAGCAGGCAAGAGCAAACTGCAGGCAATATTACACGCAGAAGTTGAGTGAAACAGCACAGCAGCGGCAGAACAAGAGAGCAGCTTTAATAGCCTGCCATACATTGGGACGGAGCAGAGAGAAATATGCATGGCAGTGTCTATAAGAAAGAAGACATGTCTTGGGTTGTCTGCCTGAACAAGCTCCGCTAGCCAGGCTTCAATTTGATGTAAATGTGTTCAGGCCATTTTGAAAACGTACAAGAGAGTTCCATTATTTTGAAAATGAGCTTCTAATCGAGCTGTGGACAATTTTGTCATCTCAATAGCAGAGGAAGTCCATTATTTTTGTATGTATTAATTTTTCATAGTGAAGATACAGATCCCTTTGAGACATTTTGTCATTTTAATGGTGATATGCTGAATTCATTGCAGAGCTTCTGTGAAACGTGCAATATTGGCTGGTTATGCCTAATAAAGGTTTCGAGATTTTTACTCAGTTCATTTTAATATCCTGTTAGCAGGACCTCCTTGATTCTTCAGACAAACAGAATTTCTTTGACAATTATTTCATAAATATACATTTTAATGAGGAGCATTGCCCTGGAGCATATGAAAGAGAAGAACAAAACCCAGAGGGAAGAATATTATATTTTTGTGAAGGAGCAGAGGACTTTTAAAAAAGGTTAAATTGTAGGTGAGACTGAGATGATTATTTAAAAGTAAGTTTTACAAAAGAGAAATTAAAGGAAATACTGCTCCCACGAATCAATAGTTGGAGGAGTTGCGTCAAAAGTAGGCCCCTTTACAACATTGTGCTCAGCGTTGCCAGATGGGAAATGTTAAAGTATCGTACCAGAGGCTTAAAATTACCATATTTTGAGGGAAATTATTGTATGCGGGTCATAACCAAGGGAACAAATAGGAGTAAATGTGTAATTTCTGAAAACACTTATTTATTGAGATGGACGACTTTTTGACACCGCCTACAAATCTAGCTACATTGTTTAAATTTTTTTTTTTTTAAATGCTGATGTAGTTATATGATGCGTGGAAGGGAGTAGTCTTTCGCAGCTCATTCCCGAAAATAATGTAAGTCACGTTCATCATCACAACAAGCATAATTGGCTGGAAAGATGTCCCGTGAGAAGAGATGCGTAAACACAAACGTAGGATCCATATTTTACTATCCTGATCGTGTTGGAAAATTAATTAAAATGAGGTAGCCTAGACTGATTAAAACTACTGATACTAAGTGTCACAAAAAAATCAAATGATCATACTTTATAGGACTTTTGGCATTATTGATCGTACATCTAACGGAGGGCAAAATTATCGTACAAAAACGATAATTATCGTACATCTGGCAACACGTATTGTGCTTGTTTGTGCTCGTCTTACCTGACGGAGGATTCTGGAAGATGGAGCCATGGGACAAGCCCATTGATATGGATGACCTCTAAAATATTTTTGAAAAAAAAAAAACATTCAGTCACCATCAATACCTTTTTATCCCCCCGGCATATAATGCGGGGGGATATAGTCATGGGTGTGGTCGTCTGTCCGTCCGTCCGTCTGTGAACATTTTGTTTCCGGAGCATAACTTGAAAACGGTTCAATATTTTTTTTTTAAAAAACTTGGTGTGCACATTAATCATGACCTGAAGTGGTGCCTTTTGCTAATCCGAAGTTGATGAATTTTGTATTTTTCCTGGTTTCCATGGAAACATTTTGAACTTAGAATTTTAGGGGGTATGGTTTGTTTCCAGAGCAGGCGACATTTTCATTCTTTCAATATGTGGGGCTGGGGGATATGCCTCCTCCTGATTGCTCTTGATTTTTTTGAAGTGAGAAGATCTTAGGAGCTGTGCACCTCAACTCAGATATGGAATATCTTGGAGAGAGGAGCATTGCAGATTAGGATTATTTTACTTGTTCAGTTGAATGGGTGTAATCTAGCATGGAATTTGACTGAGGGTCAGGATACTAACAAAATGACATTTTTTAGGCGTTGCAGTACTAAATACATTTAACTGATCACAATCTACAAATGCGTAGCAATAATGTGCATGATTCAAGTCGCAAAGTGTGCAGTACTCCCATACATTTCAGCATTCAGATTATTTCTCTTTTTGTAGGGCTTCGGGGAATTCAGAAATTGCTTCATATTCCGTGAAATGCAAAATACTTATAACCTAGAACCGAGTGAAGCAGTGGAAGGACTTAGTATTGGCGGAACAAATTAGACTTCCTTGGAATTGTGATTAATGCTGTGATCTTAATGAGATGCCATTTATGCTTTGTGAGTGATTAATGTCAGAGTATATGTGTGAAAATATTCTTCACAGACCATACTGATCGCAGTTAGTGTCAGCGCATTCTGTACCATGTGTCTTTGGACAGAAAAAGAGGATCTCAAGAGCGGCCCTACGTCAGGCTTTCCATTCTTTTCTTCACCTGCTGTCAAGCATTACCTCAGTGACCTCAAAATCACCCATGCTTAACCGACAATTTCCCCACATGTCTTTGGGAGTGTCGAGCATGTCCGTGAGCAGTAGCTCATAAGTACGACATTAGCTTCTTATTACCAGGAGTGGGTCATCACTTTCCAAGGTTTTTAATGTGTCCCTTGGAAATACCTTTCAGATAATGCAAGACCAGCAAATTTATAGTTTAATTTTTATTTTATGGATTGAGGTTGGACCCTGGTTGAATGGTGAGCATGCATTTCTTTGTACGTCATTGACCAGTATGCCTTGTTCAAGGAAACTGGGCATATCCAAGGTCTTTGTGATTGCAAGCCATTAAAAAAAAAAAGAAAGCAAACTGTACATGGCTAAAAATCTGAAGAACCGGTTCTCACCTCACAGCAATGGTTATCCATATCATGAGATGAGTTATGAGATCTATGACCATGACCATGACCCAAGTCAGACCATAACGTTTTGTATTTGACCGCTTTGGATGTGTGAATGGTTTCTACATACCCTCCCACTTCCACTCCTGCACCACTGTGTTGCACACCCCTCAAGTGTGCACCGTGAAAGATTTGGACACTCAGATTATCTTTAAAGCTATCATGTTATCTCTCAGGGTTCTGCTGCATGGCCAAATATAAGCTGTGTGACTTCCTGCCAGTATTGTGCATTAAATTTAAACAGTATGTACTAAAAAAAAGCAAATTAAGCAAGAATGACATTTTACTCACACATAAATGGTTCGTGGATGCAAATTATTAATACAAGTTCCAGAATGTTCTGCAATAGATAGATATTTGAGGGTGATGCATAGCATTATGGTGTCTCGTTATTTGCACTAGATGACAAACAAGGACGTTTTTCAAAGTATACTCCTTTGCAATAATGTTAAGGTGAAGATCTTGCAAGCTCCGCGACTAAAGTATCCCTGGATGACCTTATTCTAGACCATTCATCTGCCTTTTTAACATTCATACAACTGCTTGCATTAGGGGAGCGCTGTAAATGTATGACTGATGGGCTCCTCTCGCCAGCTTTCTGCTCCGTGTCTTCTCCAGTCATTCTCTCCTCCCTTCCTTGCCTGTCCGTCTATATTTGGAACGGATGTTTTAATTATGCATGCTGCTGGGGTGCTTTTAGTATTATGGCCTGTTTTGGGGCACAGTTATTTTCAGTCCTGTACTGTATGTGAATGACAGTCAAAAAGTGCCGAGTGATAATCAAGTGCAAGATATTTTATGAGAAGAGTAATTTCATTAAAAGATTGTTTGTTCATCATTTTATCATTTACAGCACATCCAAATATAGAATTATTGCTTTTATGTGACATATTACCGTGGTAGAATGAATGAAGTGCTCAGATTGATGAAGTTGATAAAAAGTTTCTGAAGGACAAAATATTTCCCTCGGCAATGCTCTCAAACTATAAGGCAGAAACCATCTTAAATCTCTGTTCTTAAGAGTAATAAAGCTACAAAAATGGCCCGTGTGAGACTTTTCTAGTACATTTATCAGTGCATATTTTTCTGGGTAAGACAGTGAACAGTTTGTACATACATATCATATTAAATATGACTTGAAATTGGGAAAAATTATAATGACTGCTTAAAATCTGTGACGCATAGACATCACCATACACTAGATATCTTCTCTGGTGATGCTCTGCGTCTGCCAATTCTATGATGCAGTCATCTTCAGTTTCTGCTTGTTTCTGCGAGTTTTCACCTTCAGTCATCCCTTCAGCATGTAAAATGAATATTCAACTGGATTCAGTGATTGACTTATCCAACAGAAGAAACATAACAAAAGTGTGTCACTGTCCGATGAATTATGGTGCTCAATGTACATTTAATTGCAAAAAACATACATATTTTCCCTTCTCATTGCACAGAAAAAAGGCACCATTCCAGCATGTTATCTTGTTGTGTTCTGGCATTTGATTACAACTGCTTGGGTTACTGGAACATTGATGTTCATTGCTTAATGTGCAGAGTGTATTGACTGCTGTGTGCAGCGTTGTTGGTACACAGAGCTTTACTGTATTGCAAGCATCAGAAAATCTTATATTCTTCTTTATTAGGGTCCCTAATAAAAAATAATGAATAAAATGTCTTTATATTTAGCAGAAGGTTGTCAGGCAACACACCTTATGACAGCTGCTTGTCATTTTCACAGCAAATAATTATTGTGCTAGAACACACAAATAAGACAGAATCCAATGGGAATTAGCTTAGGCTGTTTTTATACTCTTGAAAGGTTGACAGTTTGTAGTTCTGAATAATTATAGTGGAATTTAACAAGATGTAGCCCTAACACAATATTTAATTTGGTGTTTAGAAATGTCCGTATTATTCAACATCCTTCCTGGTAAGATACTAAATAATTCTCATCAATTAAACAAAAAACAGAAAATAACTACATAACAATAACAACTATAAAGAAACTCACTAGTCTACTTTGTGTCACAAATTTCAGAACGCAGCAACCACACATAGATCACAGACAAGCTGTTGGGGCATCTGTCATAAGTAGAAGCATTTTCAGTACGTGAATGAAGAGGATCATCAAAAGACTGTTCAAGATTAGGCAGGAGCAAACGGGTACATTGGAGGTCAGGCCAGACATAGTAGTGCGGACTGGTGTGTGTTCAGAGGCCGAGTTGACAAGCCAAATAGAGGGCAGGTGCATGGAGGGCAGATGCACACTCTTGCACTTACATGCAGAAGTAACTGGGAGAGCCGCCACTTGCCAAGACCGCAGGCACTGGGAAGAGTATCCCTAAGAAATAGATACTTGATTTCTTGAGATTAAACGCTGAAGATGGAGAACAGCAATCTGTTCAAATGAGAGACAAGGACCAGGAAGTTTAATGCACGAGGATGACAATCAACAGAGTGGAAAGGACAGGGCAAGAACGGGGAGGAAACACAAGGTGGCCGGTGGGGGGGTAAAATGCAACAATAATTAAATAAAAAGAATTAATTACCAAACAAAATTGAAACTGACAAGGATGGCTAGACAGCAGGGAAAACAATTAAGGAAAACACTCAGGACTAGACACCTTATGAGTTTGTTGAGCCGAGCAATTTCTTTCTTCAAGGGAAAGGGACAGGGCAGTATACAAAAGGTTTATTTCTGCAGAATGATTTCAGGACCTACACATTGCAAAATGAATAAACCTGAACCACAGAAGCTGGGGCAATCCACACCATATTTACCTTATGCACCACAGAATCAGGGACGTCAGGCTACTTTGTGAACAAACCTCTGTATCAGCACGCAACTCATTTCAGAGCGATCCAGTGGCAGTAAACAAAAACAGGCTGAGTCGTCTATTTTTAGCTGCCAGCTCGGTGGGTTTATTGTCGATTCTAAAATACAAAATATTATGGGCAATATACCTTGCAGTGGAAGAGGTTGACATCATTTTGTTTTCTGTTAATATTCCTTAGCCAGCAAGCCACTAGCTAATATGTCTTAGTCTTCGCCTGAACCGGCATTTTGTCAACCGGAAATGGAAGTTACAAATGCATTATACTGGGTTTACACATAACGACGACAAGTCACGAATGCCACGAATCTAAATTCATGACCAAGGATCACGAATTTGTATTGAATTTGATGATTGGGGGCAGAGGCGTCACGCGTCATTCAGTTCAGTTCTTGACAGCTTTCGTGTTGATTCGTAACGACGCGTGACAGTATGGGCTCAAAGAATGGCAAGAATACACTACGAATGCCTGTCACGCTCTATTACGAATCACCACTAATCACTACGAATCGACTAACTCAATTGCGAACTCCACGAATCGAGGGTGATTCCTGTCATTCGTGGAAGATTTTTTGGCAGCCAAAAACATGCTCCACGAATATCACGAATGTCACGAACCGACTCGCGCTGTTAAGAACCCTATTCAGATGCGTTAAGTCACGATACGAATGTCACGAAAGTGCCACGAATTACGATAAAATGATATTCGTAACGCATCGTGCCTATGTGTAAACCCTTAGATGTTGAGGTGGGCTGTATTGCAGTCACAGAACTTTGACAGAATACAAAACAATGTATTTGATTGGTTAGGCCATCTGTTGTGACAGAGTAGAATCACTGGATAAGTTTTACTACTCCAAATTAGTTCACAATGACCTCCAGCCTATATTGCTAGTAAAGCAGGAATAATTGTGAAGTCATAGATACTATTTATCTAAGGATCCAGTGAGGACAGGGCGACTTCAGTTATCTCTTCCCAAAAGTTCACCAGATGGCATGTCAGAGACACAGAGCGCACAGAGCCTTGGATTCTGAATACGGAAAAGAAAACAGATTGAGAGAGAAAGAGAGGCGCACACATACAGAGACAGAGAATCCACTAGGCGCATAGCAGAACGAGGGCACTCTAACAACTGCACAATACATCTGCATGGTGTACTATGATAACTCTTGCTATGTCTGTTTATAATTGTTGAAGAATGATTTGGGAAACAGTCCCACTAGACCCGTTTATGCCTCAGGCACTGTCAGTTCAGCTTGCTGTTTCTACACTGTGCCCACTGCCCAAATATGTGCCTGAAATATTGTCATCTGGCAATCCCATCCCCCGTTTTTTGATCGTCATGGTGACCTGAAAGGTCGACTCACCCCTGCCTGAGGGTCTCCTCTGTAGTATCATTGGCATTTCTCACCATGGTATTACAGTAGCTCAAAGAAATTCTCTGAATCTATGGTGATCTTTGGTGATATCCTCCATGACATCACAGCTGTCCAAGAAACAATCGCAAAGATGGTTATAAAACGTTGGTCACTGTTCCTGTCCCCTCTGAACACATGCTGCCATCTGCAGATAGCCACACGGGTCAGTACTCAAACATCCTTTCAATTCCTTCTGGAATCTATCAACTGTGTTATTGTGTTCACTCTGACAACTGAACCTGACTATAGTCCAAGCCCCATTTTTCCAGTTCAGTTGTCTCCATTTTCTCTTCTAGCCACTCAGGGTAGGGTTAAGAACACTCTGCAATATTTTTTACATCTCCTGCATTCAAAGGAGCCAGGCAGTTCATCGTCCTGAAATTAGTGAACCACTTTGCATGGTCTTATCGCTGTTTGAGGTTAAACTGCCCAGTTCTTTGATGGTTGTTCTCATGTTTGTCCAAGACATTGCTTCGTGTGATTCAATCATTGTTGCGTTTTTACCTGCTCCAACGCACGTAACAACCAATGAGGCCGTACATTCTTTTTGAACTGTGGCTGCTGCATTTTCACCTGCTCCTCTGTCTGTAACGACCAGACAGCCATGTATTCATTTTTCATTACAGCCGACTCCCTCATAGGAGATAATATTCTCTGAGCTCCATCTAGAGAGGGTTCTGATGGTGCGCCAGACTGATATTTCTACAGGACTTGTTCAGGCTTGCAGGTTTTTCTCATGACACAAGTCTGATGCATCCCCCACTCTCTCCTACTGATTTAAATAGTTAATTTAAATCGATTGCCCTGTACCAACTTATTTCTCATTTGCGCTTGTGATCAGTTATCTCCTCGTCTGTTTTCTACTCTAAGCTTTCCATTTGTTTTATCAACTCCTCACCAATTTGCCTTCCTCACTGCATTTTAGGTCCCACCTTTCAGCATCCTGCTGCCATGCATGACTCCTAGTTTCACATGGCTGCACTTTATCTAATAACTTTTTTGCTCTACCCAAGAAACCTTTAACATTCCAGTTATGATTATCATACCAATGGCTCAAAACACCTGCACCTCAAGATTTCTTGTTCCTTTCGTAAGAACCCTTATAGCACTCTGCCTGCTTACCTGGTCCTCCTTCCAGTGGGAAGGGTCTGTTTTAATCCTTGACACTCGTCCACACCGTCATTAATAAACCCTCTTATCTCCTTTAACAACTTTGCCTCCAGGGGCTCATTTTTGGCTTTTACTTTGTGCCATTTTTCAGTCGCACTATTTCAAAACTGTGGAAGTTGTCAGTATGATCACATATAGATTGCCCGGAATGAACAACTAATAAGCAAGTGACAAATTAATGAGAAAATCGAGTCCTGGGATGCCATTCAATATTGAACGCAAGCCAATGCAAATTTGCATTTATGAAATTCCATTTCTGTCAATGAACACTTAACCACCACAACTCAACTCGCACATCAAATGGTATCCTAGAATGTTTTAGGAACATATTATATTTACAGCCTGCCTTAATTAATAAAAAAGGGCACTTTGTCGCTGCATTGGGAGAGTTTGTTGGGCACTTCCATTGTTGCATTGTGTTAATGGAATTTTCAGCTGGCCTTCTTATCAGCACTTTATGTAGTCTAGCAAAAAAACTCTTCATTCTTCTGATATATGATCTAATTACTGAGCTAATCATTGATTCCCCCCTCAGTAAGACACAAGCCTCGTCTTCCTGAAAGAGATTTATCAGCTCTTTCACTTGGAGGACATCATCATTATCCTCTTACAATCCACGGAGGTCTCTGACAGAGGTGATTCTTTCGATTGCCTTTTGGGAAAGGGGAGAAATTTGAGGGGATATGGAGAAATGCATGCACAGGAAAGATTGTGATAATGACTTATCATAGGACATTGCAGTGAGTTAGCACTTGCTGGAACACTGTGTGTCTGTTCCCTGGATGGAAGTGATTTGAAGAGGTTTAGTTTAAACTCCATTTTTGAACTTAGAAATCCACAGAGGAAAATATTGCAAAGCTAGAACATAGTACCCTGAGGTACTATTAAGTAAACACCATGATGGTAAATGAAGCAGAAAAACTGGCATTGCTTCCAGGCATTAAGACAGAGCTGGTAGCATTTGAACTCTTTTATGTAGTCAGAGTATTTGCCAAAGCTTTTTTTACAGTGTATACAGTAAACTAAGCAGTCATTTACAGTCATGGGATATCATTCCCATTCATTCACCAATGGTTGAGCGCATTAGAAAGGCTATAATTCACTGTAATAGCTGGTGCCTTTGAGAAATTACTGCTTTTCACTGCGGATTATGGTGGCAGATAGAGTCAACTTTAAGATTATAGCTGCCTTGTCATAAATTGTGCATTTCTTTTATAATATCTTGAAATTCAATCATAATAATGATTTTATTTTTTCCAATTGAGAAAATCCATCAACCCCTTTAACAAAGGAGTTGGGAGTCTGGAATAGCCATTGCCATGCTAGTTTTAGATGTCTCTGCTCTTAATAGACCTGATTCAAATTAGTGCCTTGTTATATCAAACATCTGCAGCTTGTCAAGAGTTTGTAAGGAAGCAACCATATGAATCAGGTGGGATAAGCGCAGAGAGACACCGACAACATGCTGGGATAAAGCTCTCCAGGAGCCGGGTCCCCTACCCCTGCTTTAACCGATACTGTATTTCGCAAAAAATTGCACATATTTTAACAGCCTATATGTTTACACCTCCATTTCATCATATCTTACTTTTTGGAGCAATGTCCTGAAAGAAAAAAGGCAATTCTATTCAGTTCTAAGGAATAATGCACATAGTTAAATAAACTGTAAAATTTTTTTCTCTTAGTTCAAAAGGTTACATTGTTACTAAAACTTCTATTAAATAATTTGCGTTCGACTGTATAATTCTTATTGGACCTCTTCGTCTTAAAATCCATCTTAAATGATTTCCCCTTCCCAATTTCGTCTATTTTTGTATATTTGACACAATTTTTAAATTTTGGATCTTCATACAACATTTTTAAATGATCATTTAATTTATTGAAATAAAGGAATGTCCAAATTCAACTGGCCTAGAGTAGCAATGCAATTTCCCCCTTGGATACACAATCAGGTAATTTTAAAAATTGAATCAATAATTGGGCAAAATTAGACTAGAAACACCCAGGCTTGATTACAGTTGAATCTTGCCATCTCTAAAATAGAAAACTGTGCCGTGATCAAAGGAAATTGCCAGAGATGAGACAGGAAGTTATGAAATACACCAGACCAGGAAGGGTTAAAAAGCTATCTCTCAATTTCTAAGGCTGGATGTCCAAGCACACCACATTGAGAGCCATTATCTCCAAACTGAAAAACCTTGGAAACCTTGTGAGTCGTCCCAGGAGTAGCCACCAGTATTTTACAGAACCATGTTTTCAGCTCTCTTCAATAAAATCCTGAGGCAGATTATCTGTTCATTCATCCATGAGCTGTTGCTCAGATATAAATGGGTTAAGCAGCAAGAAAACAATCCAAAGCACGGATCACGTCCTCCTCTAAATGGTGCATATCATCTGAAATCAAGATTTGAGTGGCTTAGTCTAAGTCCTAGCTTGAACTGCATTAAGATGCTCTGGCAGGAATTAACCAGGCTGTTCATCCTCAATAACTCTCCAATACAGCTCAATTAAAGCAATTCTGAAAATTATAGCAGGACAAAGTTTATCCGCAGTATCCACAAATGAGAACTACAGCATCAAAAGCATTCTGCTACATAGGGAACTAAGGCAGCAAGGCACATGTGGATATTTCATTATCTGACAGGATATGAATGTGAACCTTTGAACCCCAGGGGACCCTCTCTTCATTTCAGTCCTTGTCAGCAGATCTCACTCCATTGTCACATAAAAGCACCAGTATCTGAGGCAGGTATGCCCTCTTTAATGTGAATGATATGCATTCGAGTGTGTTTGTTCGTATTTGTGTACTGTGGTGCTCTCTGATATCCTAAAAATGCTTGATAGTATCAACTTCCAGAGTGACGATGACAAAGTTAGAAGAGCGCATTTTCAAAAAAATGCTCCTGAGAAGTGTTTCAGAGTAACCATCCTCAATTTTAAATAACAACAAGCACTTTTGTTCAATGAAACTGAGCATTAATAATATTTTTTCACGCTGAAGGAACCATAACAGGATTTTACTACCTTGTGGTTGCAATTAAGCAAACATTGATCTCGAGCAATCCCAACCCTGTTCCTGGGGATTTACCATCGTGTAAGTTTTCAATTCATCCCTTATTTACATCAGAGCAGTATCAATATTATGGAGACCAGAAAGGAAATTTGTCTCAGCCCTGAATCACACAAACAATAAAAAAATCACCTTTTAACACAGTGTATGACTCAAAAAGACTGAAATACTAATTTACGCACAAATAAGGAAAGATCTTTATTACCTTCGCCAAGGAAGTTATGTTTTCACTCGTGTTTGTCTGTTTGTTAACAGGATAACTCAAAAATTTACGAGCGGATTGGCACGAAAGTTGGTAAAATGGCAGGTGGTAGTGCAAGGATGAGCTGATTCAATTTTGGAAGTGATCCAGGACATCTGGATTCTAGATCCGGAACAAAGTAACATATACAGTCTTGTGCAACTTAATTGGATAAAGGTGCTTGTCAATTGAATGAGCTGAATGGAGTGCAAATAGCCGTACCAAGTGATGGATGTTTTACATAACCACCTCAAAGATCACTGCATAGTACCTTTTAGCCACGTTTCATTAAGTTCCTTGACTTGTATGGTGCAACTAATGTGATAGCATCATCAACACAGTACTGTAACTGTGTTGGACTGGCCTGGTAATTCACCTGACCTCAATCCTATTGAGAATCTCTGGTCCATCATCAAGTCAAGGCTGCAGCAAAAGGTCTGCACCACAAAAGCCGAAGTCATTGATGCAGTTGTCCAGGTGTGCCATCACGACAAAGAAATCAAGGCAACCAAGTCAGCTCCATGCCGAAATTTGTGGAACAGCCTACCAAGAACCGTGGAGGACACATCTCATACTGAGTGCTGAATGTAGATGCTATTAAAGTAATAAATAGCCTGAAAACCTTTGTTGTTAAGTTTTTCTCACTCCAGCCTGCTTTATCCAATTAAATTATCCTATTTATCCAATATTGTATCTGTATAGAATGATTGTCCTGTATGTAATGAACATATTTTCGTAAAATTTCAGCGTTACATAGAATCTACACTAATGTAGAATTGATTATAGTTGTTGGTGGTCTGGATAATATTCTTGTACAAAAGTAGATCCAGAACCAATAATACTGATGTATGTGCTCTACTGAGTGCCATTCTGGTTGAATATAAACCGGTATTGTAAACAAAACTAAGACATAAATAAAACAATAACTTCTGAATTTCTGATAAAACCTAATGTGATGTACGCATGTAAATAACACATATTTACATTGTAACAACAATATTCACCAGATCCCAAAAAATTCCAAGAGAATTTGAATACTGTGCATTGCTATGTTTAGCAGCACCAGTATACATGTTCGCTTGTCGGGCTGTCCTTCGGGTGTATGTGGGAATATCACGCAGTAATCTATGCAGCGGTAACCTTGACGTTAATGAGGTCTCACAGTTTCATGGCTGACTGCCCTGAGGTCAGGCAGGGAGCAGCCAGGGATGAAGGGTTTTTTAAATACAGAATGCTGCCTCATCACAGGATGTGGAAGAGCCAAGAAGCCAGTTCACTGTCCATCAACACATTTTAGAAAATGCTCATGAGTCAGGTATTTCACATATTTGGTTTGAAAAAATAAATAAATAAAAATAAATGAAAATACTGTTTCAGAAGTGTTGAGTGCAATATCCATGTCCCAGTATATACAATCCATATACAAATATTCAACAAACATACCCAGCTCTGTGGACTGCCCATAAAAAATACTTTTGTCAATTTCTCAGAATGCTTTGTTAAAATGTGCCACATTTAAAGTTATTTCTTGTTAATTAGCGCAAGTGTGATTCTCATCACGGAAAATTAGTATTCAGCGCAAGCAAGGGGGGGGGGAATGAGGCTTCTGCTTTTGATGAAAGGGCTCTTCCCCCCTGACACTTTGACAGCATCGAATCCAGTGGCCCCACAGAGCTCCGCTGTAGTGAACTCCGAGGTCAGCGGTGGCTGTAGTAATTACCATGATTATTATGATTACAGCCACAATTATTATCACCATTTAGCAATTTGCATAGCAGTCATTGTTGCTGAAATTCCGTGTGACCGCTTGCATTCAAAGCAGATAAACTTGTCTGGCCTCCAATATCTGGGTTTGTTTTAAATTCATTATGTGCATAACAACCTATTGTGAGCTTCCCTGAGCAGCTGGGAGGTAGGAAACATATATCATGTTATTTTCAGTCATGGATTCTTGCAGAGAAGTCCTTGTTATTTAAGATAAATGCCCCAACTCTTTGAATTGTTGAATATTTCAGTTCTGCAATTCCTTTTTTTTCCGTACAATTAGAGATACCACAACATATAGACAGGAAAACAATATACCAGCTAAAATAAAAATCATTATTTCACAGAGTCTCACAATTAATACCACCCTTTTATTACATATATCCACTGCTTTTATAAAGCAAAATTTGCGGAACATTTTTAAAAACTGAGAAAGAGGAAGGGAACAAGTTTGGACGCTGAGGATTTACATGTCTAACTGCATTACTACTGCGGCAGCTATGCATTGACATCAAAATGCCTTTTTGTTGCAGCATGAATTTTTGTTCCAAGGCTGCGCCACTAGACACAGCAGGACGTAAAAAAAACCAAATCCATCACACGCCCCTGTAACTTTATATTCGAATTGATTAAATAAAGTTATGCAATGCACAAAAGATTTTTAATGCTTTTTTATACTTGATCATGCAGGTTTTTTACCCATGGAGTTGGCACATTCATCATTAAGTGAAAAAGTTATTGACCTAACATTTTGCTCTTACTCAAGCCCCCACAAGAACAGGCAATATTAAAGCAGACATGTATTGTAAAAATGGGCAACTTATACCTCTACGGAAAGCTAATGTCACTCAGATTATGAATAAAACACTTTCTGGACACTCACTCAAACAGGAAGAGAACAAAAGAGGCATTTTGAACACATTTTCAACTCGCAAACATCCCTAAAAAAATGAGTGAAAATAGTTCCTTTCTGATGGTGTAATTTGTGGGAAACAGGGACACAAGGTAAGAAAGTTGAGTGCATCAACCATCAGCTGCCTGTCATAATTTGCTCATTTCTTGGTCTCATTTCGTTTTACATTTCTAGCTGATTGGATTTATGATTGTCAAAAAGTATGTTATTGTTTGGCTATTAGGTTAGGTCAACCATTTAAGGCTCCGCTTTGCAGAGAGCACCATGGCTCAGGTTGGAGCCCGGGTTGCGCCAGTGCCCAGCAGCCTTTTCAGAGCAGCACACAATTGGCTTTGCGCTGCAGGGAAATAAATTGGGAGGGACCTCCAGTTTTGGATTATGGGATTATAGCATTGTTCGTTGCCTAAGAGCTTCCTGCTAGCCAGCCGGGCGCTCATCGGTGAAATTCTAAGCCTGTGCATGTTTGGGTTCCCTCCGCCCTCGCTCAGGCGTAGATTTCTCAAAAGCGTAGTTGCTATGTTAGCAACTTACATGGCTAGCTCGACCACATACAGTCAATGATTCCTACTCAATAAGTTAGCGACTATGCTTTTGGGAAACGCACCCCAGAGCTTGCTTCCCACTTCCTTGCCGATGCCTGAGGCTCTGGCTTGTGCTAGTACACTTGGCGGTAGCTGTGACCAATTTCTTCCTCATTTTCCATCTCTCCTACCTCTCTCCTCATCATCATCACTGTTGCTTGTTGTCGAACTTGCACTTGAATCATCCTCTTCAACTTCGATGTCCAAGTCAAGCAAAAATTTTGACATTTTTAGAGGATTTCGATGTCTTGCTTGCAAGATAAAATGCACATACAGTAGCCTATGTGTCACAGCTGATCGCCCGAGTCACGTCACAGCTCTTGGCCTGATTCACAGTGCTTTTCAAGGGCGATATTGGAGGTTGCTGAAAGCCTGTTTTACATCCATGATTACTCTATTCCGCTATCATCTCCGGGTATAAAGTGCTGATAGTTTAAGAGAGTACTGCATGCCCCTTTGGATGATACCAAATAAGACAATTTTTTAATGAAGTTTCAAATCAATACATGTCTGCTTCAAGTTACAAACTACAAGTAGGTGCTGTGCATTCATGTGCCCAAACATGCTTTCTAGTGAGCCTCTCTTCGTACCTGTGACATGCCTGCAAATGAGGGACCTGAAATAAATGAGTGAGAGCGGATTAAACTGCTCCCTTTAAGCACTGGGGGTTAATCAAACACTCTTGCATATAGATTAATTCGAGTTTTTCAATGATGTAGAGGAGGACACACCACCCTTCAAATAAGTGGTCCTGATAAAATGTGCTCTTATTCTCACAGATATTGCGGTTTCGATGATTCATCTTTCAGAGCATTATAGATGAAGGCAGATAATACCACCATGTGAAGCATCACTCTCCTTAATTGATGCCCAGTGTGTCTCCAAATCAACAATTAATGTTCAAATATAATTTTACATCAGTGGGTGGCTGTTCCATTTCTGCACCACTGGTAATATATACTTGGATTGGAACATTCTGGAAAGCACAGTGAAAGATTAGTCACCCTGGGGAGGATAAAGTAACTGGACAGGATGTGCGCACAAAAAGATCACAGAGATGCGTTTTGAGTCACCATTTTCCTAAGTGCATACTTTTGTTCTGTGCACTGTAAAGGATCTGGGGTTGAAGACCTTTGCTCATGACTGGAGAACAAAAAATGATACTACTTACGGTGTACTTTAGTAAAGTGCACATCTACATCTGCATAATACTTCCTTTAATACGTGATATCTGGTTAGCGCTGCTGCCTCGCAATAAGGAAGTTCTGGGTTCTAGGCCCGGCTGCCCACTGCTCCTGAGTAACTATGATGGGTCAAATACAGAGACACACTAGGCCTACGCTGTCGGCAGCCGACAGTACGGGGTATATCCCCGAAATTCCCCAATCCTCGAAGCCCCCTTTATCAGATTCCCCTTTACTAGACCTACAATATGAGGCAAATTTGAGGTCTGTGTAAGTAATGGTTCCAGAGATACGGTTAAAAAACTGTTTTTTTCAACATATAGCGCCACCTGGTGGCAAACCTAGGAGTGCATACTTGCCCAAAATCTAATCAGTTCATCCTCTCTACCATATCTACCCATATATGCTAAAAATGAGAAGCCAATGTAAAGTATTTTGTGAGTTATCACGCTAACGGCTAAAATCTGCGGACGCGGCTGTGGGTGGGGTGAAACCATGATATCCCCGAAACTCGTATTTCGGGGATATAATTACCCCACGAGGTTCAATAAAGTATATCTTAACTTGAATAGATATGAATTCGAGAAAGTGATATTCTCTAGATTATTTTTGAAGAGGCCGAGAGACCTTCAACACATAGACCACATATTGACCATAGATCGTAATTATTGTTTGGACTAAAGGCTGGAGAGCTGAAGATGCAGGTCCTTAAGTGATGAGCCCAAATACACCATAAAGCTTGACTCATGGTCTGATGAGGGTTGCTGGGCAGAAATTATGTATTTCTGACAGAAGAAAAGTGTCGCTCAAGACTTTCCTCTCATGTCGCACGCCTGAAGAATTTTGTTATGTTACAGACATGGTCATATTTTGTCATGCAATGTGATTTGGTAGGATATAGGTGCCAATCAGGATGACATAATGCAAATAAACAAGCCGGCTGGAGGATAGCGTCTAGTTACCATGGAGACCACTGAAACCTTTCACAAAACATAAATAGAAAACGTCACACAGCTCTTTCAATTTTGTTGAGCGACAGCCATCAAAAGTGTCGAGTGCCCTACAATAAATCAGGCTTTACTCCCCATGAGGATATACAATACTTGCTATCTGCATATTATGTGCAATAGCAACTGGCTCTGGCAGAGCTGTAACTGCAGGGCAGTGCATGATTCAGCACCACTCACACTGTCCAACCCTGCTGTCCTCCCACAGCTGTCTCCACTTACACATTCATCAGGCAAGCGGCTTAAAAATAGAGCGTAGCCACTTTGACGTGGGTTCATGGTGGTCTCTCCCAACAACCCCCCCACCACCACCACCAGCACCACCTCCTTCTTTCCAAAACTTTCCAAAGAAATAAGACAGAGAACTTCCCAGAAATCACTGTCGTGGAATCGAGTGATTAAAGACGTTAGTCTTTTACAAAGTTTATTATGCTGGTCAAATTGAGAGGAAATAATTAAACAACTGTTACAAACAAAAAACAACTGATGAAGTCTGTGCCTGTATCTGTGTCTGTGTAAAGTCTATGAAAAAGAACTTCCTGATTCCCGGTGGGACACATTACATTCACTCTGCTCTATTCGCTCTGGTAGTCACCTGAGAAAAATTGCTTGTCATTTGTATAAAGTTATCATCAGCACTTTTTGTGCAGCTAGCCCTACCCACTTTTAGTCGCCAACTGTTTCCGCTTCCCATCATCACGATTCCCTCATCTATCATTGAAAATGAATGACAGCGTATCGCTTTAGTCGCTAGACATCACTGCAATGGGAATGCCCTTTTTAATCTTTTCCACCAGGACTTGCCATCATAGGGATTATATCTCTGCTCTCACCTCGCCTTAAAGCCCATTACTTCTCCAAATCCGTTCTCATTTACGTTTCTTAATTTGCAACTAAGTATCAATTTGTTCAGTTGCAAGGATCAATTACTGTCCATTTCCCCTTGCATCATTGTTCATTGCAATAATTATGAAGCATTTTCCTTTGCACATTAATGGTGACATAAGACATCAACGTCTTTCGAAGTGTCAGAATTCCTGTAGCTCACAAAATGGTATATGCATTTTTTTCTGCGTCAATGTTCAATGAGCTTGATAGGCATGAGAAAACATTTTTAAAAATGCGGTTTTGCCGACTCAGGTCCACGTGTTAAGTTTGCTTATGTAAAATTAAAACTCTGTCTACAACCAGTGACATTAATATAATGCAGGTTAATGCTCAACCTGTTTCTGATTAAGAATCGGACAAATTAAGTAAATTGATTTACTGACCAAATAGGCTACCAATAAGCTGCATTGCCATTAACAATTAAGACATACAGGTTTGCATCAAACAGGATGGCTACAATATGAGATCGCAAAGATGGGTATTAACTGAAATTTCCCAAAATTCCACTTTAAGGTAAAATGCTGTACAGTAAATGCTGCTAAAGATGGCAATTAAATAAGGTTTAGATTTTGTTACTAATTATTCAGTTAGATACAGTTGTAATTGCAGTTCACACTATCTCATATTATAGCCTTCCTACAACTCTCCCAGAAGCTGGACTATAAAGACCAGATTATTGACTTTTCCCACCATTAAAGTTTGACACATAGCATGCTTTTAAAATTATTTTCAATGCATGCCATGTGTCAAACTTTCACGATGCACTAATAACCAATTTACTAAATTTTTCAATTGTCAACGCTTCGCCGGAAGAAGCGTTGGTAATTTAATAATTTTTTTTTTACATATAAACTCACAATCACAAGATCACAATTTAATAAATAAATAATTATTGCATTGCGGCAACAAATGAGCAACTGCGCTTCCTCACAAATGTAGCCTTTTCTTTCGAACGCTGAATACATTTTGATGAACTACAATCTTAAAATAAATTAGTTTGCTCTGCTGAAAAAAGCTGCTTGAATGGGAGATGGAATTCAGGGAAATTACTGAATTAATTATTTGTTTTATTTCCTCCTTTCCCTACAATACGACTATTAAAGATGCAATTTGTAAGATTGCACCTCCTGCCCCAAACAAATGTGGAGGCAAGATTTCACCAGAGAACATAGTCTGTCCAAACAATCTACCATTGCAGTCATAAGTTATATTAGAAGGCACCAATTAAGAGCAGGGTAAGAATAAGATAAATTATACTTTATTGAATCCAAAGGGTTCAATTTTCAAAATCAACCACACTTCTGAAGCACTGAAAGTGGGTCAATGTTATAATTTTCACGTGTGGTGTCAGCCTACAGTTTATGTTATACAGTAGCTTGCTTAGCTCAGTTTTAAGCAAGACCATGACATTCAGACTATAACCATGCATCGACACCATATGGAATTTTTTTTTCAGTTTCTTTGCACTGGAGACCCGTTTTGCTAAATAGCCAATATTAAAAGTTTAGTTTACTGTTTACTTACCAGTTGAGAAAAAATGTTGTGACTTAACAAGCCCTCAAGGTAGCGTTATTTTTTCTTCTTCTCATGTTAACCTGAGGGCAGACAGTAGCTACCATTCAATGACACTATGCAACACTAGCACGCTTGTAATATAATGTGGCAGTCTATTACATGACAGAGCAGGCCGGACAGGGCTGGGTCTAGCTGGTTAGCACGCTAACTTCAGTAAATACAGTATCTCTACAACACAGCACATAGATGTCTTAGACATAATGTCAAAAATGTTATTCCTTCACATCCTGTTGATAATTTAATTTTTGAATGTTTAAAAGTAAAATTCTGGCCAAATCCTTAAATATTGCACTTTTCGCTCATAAAGAAGATGAAGCCACCTTCAAAAATGACCTCATTGTTTTGATTTGAAAAAAGTCAACTAGGTCTCTTATAATATATATCCTCTTATTTACAAATAGAATATTATGGCTCAGAGGGTAGATGGGTGTAGAACATTAGCACAAATGGTCTCCATATAATCTTGATTGATCACAGGTTCAAGTTAGTGCTGTCACTACCTCGTCAACCGTAAATTCCTATGTTCCTCTGTAAATTACCACTGTTTAGCTCCACCCACCAATATGTCAAATGCCCTTGGGCAACCAGGTTTCATCACACTAGTAAATCTATAATATGGGAAAACAATGATGCACAATTGTACCACCATCCATTAATACTACGTCCAAAATCTCTTCGATGTGGCATAGCAATGGAAATCAGTACTGTATATTTTCATCTGTACAGCTCCCTAGATTGAACCTAGTACAGGTAGATGAGTGTAGAGCATTAGCACAAATGGTCTCAATGTAATCTTGATTGATCACAGGTTCAAGCTAGTGCTATGTCTTTTCCTCATCAACTTCCTCAGATTACCAATGCTTAGCTCCTCCTACCAGTGTATCAAATGCCCATGGGCAACCAGGTTTCATCACACCAGTGAATCTATAATACGGGATAATAACGAAGCATGATTGAGCCTCCATTCATTAACACTTCATCCAAAACCTCTTCTATGTGGCATAGCAATGGAAATCAGTACTGTAAATTTTGATCTGTTCAGCTCCAATGTTTGAACCTTGTACAACAGGACTGAATGGTTTCTAGTTCATCTGGCAACAGTTTACTTGTCGTGACCCAGAGAAGAGAAGGCTGGCTCATCTCTCACTGAAGGAGAACATAAATCAGTCACTGGCATGACTGAATGATCCCAAGTGCTAGGTTGACAGGGCCATGTTAATCATGCATAAAACAGGTAGCCTGGTGGTAAGTACAATTACATGGAGCTACTGGATGGGGGACCCACACTGTCAAATCGTCAAATACACATCAAGTAAAGCTGTTAGCTTCAGTAGTGTGTTGCGTAAAGAAATTTTTTCTGGTAACACTGTCAATTAGGAGACTTTTACTTCTTCTAGGTGGGTTTTTAGGATCAGTGGACATCACCCAACGAACAACATGAACATATTCTGATCCAGTATTTTCAAAGGCACGTGGGGTTAATATATTTGGAAGATGAACCCAATGAAAATGTACTGGTTAATCAGATATCAGGTCTAAATAAAGCCTACTCAGGTGATAACATGGTGGTACCGCAACCAAAACAATCTCACTGTTATTAACATGGCTGCAAGAAGGTATCCTTGATGTACTGTTATCTGTTCTGTTTATTTAACTGAAATAGTAAATCTGAACTCAAGTGAATTTGCCAGTGAGAAACACACCTCTCTGCTTCTCAGACCAAGGTCTCCTGTAAGTATTATGTAATTAGAAGAAAACAGTCAGCAACACCCACATGAATGCATTGTAGAATAGTGGATAATGCATACTGCAGCTGTTCTTGTGTGTCGATGGGTGACACAACAGTCACTAAGCTCTCAGAGAAGTAACTTTTATAATAAAAAATACAAACACCATTGTCAATTCCAAACTATGAAAAAGCTGGGAAAGGGAATAACGCTGCTATTGTCAAGGAGGTTAAATAAAAGGTGTAAATTAAATTAAACTTTTTTTTTAAATTTCTGCGGTGTAGGTCTAAACTGAAACCATGTGTAATAACACAAATGTCGAATATTTTGTCCAATAGAGCGCATTATAAAAGTTAGGGGGTCAAAGAGCATCATGAGTCATGATGATTTTTGAGCTCGTATGTAAATAAGTTGCCCAGGAAAAGAGTCGGCAGAATACCTGAGTTTAACTGTCATTAGGATAATGTTTCCAACAGCTCGCTACATCACCATTTGAAAAAGCATAAGTTTCTAAATCATTTTCAGAGACAACACTCTCTTCTTACTTGTGTGGTTCACAAAAAATCACCACGCAGCATACATACTTTACGGATCAATTTAACTGCATTTGAAAAAAGTACAACTTCATTGTTTCATGAGTATTCATTGTATGAATGATAATATCTGAGTTTCTTGGGCTGCAGAACAAAACAGTGTCCTGCCTTTAGTCCTACATTAGTCAATCGCTTGAGAAAAAGTTTTACAACAAAAGCACTACATCTTCATAATAATTTCCAAATGATGAAAAACTGGTGCGCAAAATTTTGACCCTAAACTGCCTTTCAATCGTTTTTTTTATTATTTGATTGAAAAGCTGAGAGGTCAACAGGATGCAGCAACATTCATTAGGCTAGTTAGAATTAGTATTTTTACTGCTCAGCGAGAAAAAAACAGAGTGAATGTCAAATACGTAAATAAAATGAACTGTAAACGCAAGGTAGGGGGAGGACGAACAGACGGAGGGAATATTTGCCAGTTAAGGCTACAACGATTTCATGCAGGATGGCATGAATTTTTTCCTTCATTACTTTACCAAGGGATTCTTACACAAGCATAAAAATTAATAATTTATTCCCATCCTTTAGTCACTTAGTCCGCATTGATTTACTTAGCCTGTGCTGCACTTCCTGTCATTCACAAAGCCGTGGGCTAAGTCCAGAAACAGCTAGCGCGGCGAAGGCTAGCGCCGCACACAGCGGATGTATCCAACAGCACATAATGACACATCATACGAGAGACGGGAAATAAATTGCAGCTTGGAAGATGGTCCGTTAGAAGTCCAGTGAGTTTCAGTTCGTCAGTAGCCCACCGTATGGGCTATGTTTTTTTTTTCTTGATGAAAAGTAACGGACTCCTCACCGTTTCCTCCTGCAGAGATATCCAATCTGTCATACGGCGCTGCGTTAAATGAACTCAAGAGATCTCGGGTGGGTGTGTGCTCCCCTGTGTGTCAGCTAAAAACCACAACCCACTGGACATACTCCTCCCGGCGAAGCCCGCTTTACTGCACAGAGGGGCACCGCTATCTGACTATCTGGAGTTCGTCTTCTTCATCTGTACCTTTCTCCCCTGCTATCTTCTGTTCGTCGCTTTCGTCAGCACTTTACCCGTAATTCCTGCTTGAGTGAGCCCTCTTCGCTGCATGACTTGTCATGGAAACTGAAGAGGGTTTCCTGAGAAGAGTAGATTAAATTAAAATAAGCGGACATTCAGTAGCGTTTAACCGGCCATGAAAGTATTTTGTAATTGAGTGAAATAGCAGCAGCAACAACAAATAATTCTAATCATAATACAGAAGATTCGATCCGGTGCAGGTCGTAGTGGGCTTGCTGTCCTCTGTGTAGCTAACCTTTTTGATCTCACTGTCCTCTCTACTTTGAGGCGGTGAAAGGGCAGCGAAGAGGCACCGTAGGTCATCTTAACATTTTTGAATGACTTCGCTTTCTGCGGGAGTTGTGAGCGGCTACCTTGCTTGCTTCAGTACCGTAAAACTATCAAATTAATTGCTTACGTAAGAGCGCGAAGGAAAAGGAAAAAAATTAAACTGCTTAAAACAGCCGCGGTTGGTTTTCTCGAGACAAAATTTGCGTCATTAGGACTTAAGTATGACCAGGAATTACTGATTTTTTTCCGGAACATTTTCCGTTTATTTTTTCAACCAGGAAAGGAGGCGCATCAGGAAAGGAGCGAAACTGCTGTAAGCCCGTAACTGGTCGTTGCTGCAAGAAAACAAGAAGATGCTGAGGCGTCTAAGTACAGTCCTTTCGCGTGTGCGTTGTTTTTCTTTCTTTCTACTTTGGATAACACTTGGTTTGACAGTCTTCGACGTGGACGGGTCACAACAAGGGATACCCTTATCCGTGTAAGTGCTGAATATCCTTTAACTCATGGTCAGGGTTGACATTATTTGTTTTCGTAATGGTTTCTGCACGACAATCAGTTGTAACTCACGTCGCAGTGAAACATTCTGCGATTACAAAATTCCATCACTTAGGCGACATGGCAACACAGTACACGTTCTTCCACAACAGTGACTTTGGACGGATGAATCGCATACTTCAACTTAGTATCGCAGTGAATTGCAAGTTTACACATGGACGTGAAGCCGGCGCTATGACTGATGAATAAATCCTTGAGGGCATTGCACATTTCCATTTATTTTTGCGCAGGCTGTTATTGAATATTGTATTAACAAGCCAGGAAAACTTGTTAATGTGTTAATTTTATTGTTGACCCGACCTGCAGTACCCCCCTGTACTATGCACGATTCAAATTTGTATTGTGCTTGTAAAAGATAGCAAACTTTTGACAACTTGCAGCCGGTTGGCCTATCATTGAAATGGCAAATGATAGGTAATGATATGAATATGCTTTTAAATTGACATTTTGATACAGCCTCAGTCCGTGGGCTATCCGGATTCCCTCGAGTGTTTGTGTTCCCAAAATCCCAAAATGAATCCGAAACTTGTATGTTTCAACGTCAGACAGACTGAAAATGAGTGCATTCGCATTTTAGTTTCGTTGATACATCCCTCTTAAAATCATTTGTTCATGTTTCCGGAAAGGAAGTGGCAATTCGCCCCGCAGCGGGGTGAACTGGGGGAAAGCGATCGGCTTTCTGTCCCACAACGGGGCCGACAAGAGAAGCATGTCTGCTATTTGCCCCGCAGTTGGGCCAATAAGAGATTTAATTTTATAATCCCCCCCGCTGTCTGATCTTTCGCGCTGAACCGCTGCGGGGTGAATAGCCTCTTCCTTTTGGAAAAGTGGCTGTGTGTTGGGTACGAGGGACCTTAGCTGTCAGGGGGGTGTACGCAAGAGTAATTAATTCAGAAATATCACCTGTCCTGAAGTGTATGTTAGACATCCTGTAAAAATCATGTACGCTCTAACTTTACCTCCCGGATGATGTTACTTTTTTCAGTGTTAAGTTGTGGGCCTCAGCGTTTGGGGGAGAAATGAAATCCATCTCAGCCAAGTATTCAGGCTCCCAGCTACTGCAGAAGGTATGTCTTTACTAATAGTGAGTACTGTATAAAGTATGGGTTGAAGTAATAATATTTGCATTTGAAGTGGTGGCATTTTATAAAATGTAGCCTATTCTTTTTCATGCTGCATCTGTTTGATTGTCATGCTGTTCAACTTGCCGTTGAATATCCACAGTCCAGCTTTCTGATGTGAATCGGTATCAGTAAAGGGGGCTGAACTGAGACGTCCAGCAGTACCAAAGGGTTCTTACCAACCGGCCTGGAAATATTTTGGTCTGCGGTGTTGTTTGCAACATGGCGCAGCATGGCAGATATTATAGTACAGGCGACCATGCTCACATTTATTTGCGTTTAAGCCTGATAAGGTATAACATTGTATGTGGTAAGTTTTTTTTTTTTAAACTGTTTTTCAAAAGTCACAGTTTTAAAAGCAAAGTCAAAGTAATGACTGGCTGGCACTCGTTGGTGTTACAATTAATATGCATGCGTAGCCTACTCGAACAGACAACGTGAATTTTTATGGATAATTCGCTAACTTGTTCACGCATTTTCAAGCACCCCTTTCTCCAATCTCAAGCCTTTAAATAGCCTTAACACGCAGTCACTCTGCAGAATGTTGACCCATTAATGATGGTTATTCTGAAGCGTGCTGAATCACAGGTGCTGTTACACTGATGTGCAGTGCAATGCACTTTGCTGGCTGGCTGTGGATGGCACTTACCAGTGAATACGGCTGTATTGTGTATCATAGTTGCAGTCCCACAATCCTTTTATTCACTCATCATCTGGCCCCTATGCCAGAATGTATTACATCATCCCAGATAAGAGGAATGAGTGTGGTTATCTCCTCCCTTCAGCTGTTCAACTGGGATGTACCCCCCCCACACACACACACACACACACACACACACACACACACACACACACACTTTTCTGCATGCCGCAGACACAAAAAAGGACAGTCAATTAAATTCAAATGAGGAGGATGAGAATTGATTGTTGAAATCCTTGATCAGAAATTGCATCTTTATTCATTAACTCATCTAGATTAAATATCACAGCCTGTGGCCTTCATGATTGTTACATTAGCTTTTTTACTGATAGTTTCATTGAGAAAGTTAAAATAAAGTGCTGCAAGGTGAAAGGATATGAGCATCGAACTAAGTATATTGGTAATCTGTCAATCAATGATTCCATCTGCCATATTTTGTTTTATCAAACCTGGCTCAAATTATGTCTTTGATCAGAATTAACAAAAAATACTTTGAAGTATTTTTATCAGAGATTTTCCAGCTGCCGTGCTGTTGGATTTTTTTCATTATCAGCAGTGCAACAGTTATTCGTTTGTAAAACAGTCAGTGCTTATTCTTAATGGGTTAATTATTTTGCATGCGTGCAATTGGCTGAGAGATTTTTATTGACTGCCACAATCCCAGAGGATGGCGTGATAATGCCTCCCTTGTGGCCGCAGCAGCTTTTAATTGGTCCAAAAAAGAAAGGGAAAATGGATTGAGAGTCAGAAGTGATTAGCATACATAATAATCGTCAAACTGATGGGTTACCATTTGTTATTATATGCTTGACCCCGGAAAGTAAAAGCATTACATGTGTTTATGTTAGAACTGCAAAGTCCCAAAACTAAAATTTAGTTGGAAGGTGTAATAATTGTCTTTTGTTGTACAAATTGTTGTATAATTAAACATTTGCAGCATATGTCAAGGGATTGCAAAGTATAACTGGCATATTTTGGTAGTGCAACTAATTTGAGGAAATTTCCATCAATAAGATTTCTATCAATAAGATGTGCAATTTGTCATAGGTAAACGAAAAAGAACCTGGAATTAATTCCCATGAACACTCAAAAATTAAAGTGCTTGAATTATTAAAAAGGTTAAATCAGCTGGTTCCACATAACAGAGTTAAGTAACTTGCCATTCATTTCTTAAATTATATTGGCCTAAAATCTTAGAATTTAATTAGAATTAATTTAAAACAGTTGCGTGGAATCAGTTGATATTTAAAGAAAATATAACATTTCATTTTGTTGGCGTAAACACAGCACCGGTGATATATGAGCAAATCCTTAACACCCTCAAAACACAGCTTATTATTTTCTCAAAACTCCACTTAACTGAGTCTTTATGCTTGGCAGTTTTCCTGTCGACTCTCTATACTTGCTGCCATGTAGGATTTTTACGATTGAAAAAAGAACCAGAAAAAAAATATTGCGGTGGTGGCATTGCTAATCAGCAGAATTTTTACCACCATCACTGAGATTAGAATCCACTAAAGAAGGTGTCAGGCTCCCGAACTGCATTTTAGTCCGCTGTGAAATTTTTCTGATAGAATTGGTGTCTGAATTAGCTGGCTTGTGCGTACTCCACCAGGACCTCACCAGGCACAATGAGTTATGGCTTTTCATTGTAGCCTCTCCTGTCCTGTATTCGGCAGATTTAAAAGAATGTGTGCGCATCGCGTGTAGGGCTGTGTTGTGTGGCACCATCGTGGATAAACAGATTTTGACACCCAACTGTAACTAAGTGTTATAGAGTATCTCAACATCACAGTCATACGTATATAATTACAGCTTATCTATCTGAAACCTTAAATGAGTTTTATGTTGCAATAATATTATGTGTAATAACAGATAAACCCTGTAAATAGATGCATTGAGGATGCTACGGTGCTATACTCCGTGTTTTGATGAATTATGTAAATAATTGTAAGCTGAATGGCTTTGATTGAGATTGGCTTTTTTATGTTGACAGATAGCTATTATTTGAAACAGCTCAAGTGCTACAGCTCTGCAGTATCTACCTAAAATGACAATATTATGATGTTATTAGGTCCCTCACACTTCAATTATGTGCTAAAAAGACAAAAAGAACATCAATGAAAATCAGAAATATGACTGCATCTCTTGCTGCCAGCTGTGGTGTACAAATCTTGCTTTCTGTGCCTGTTTTCGAGTGAATGCTCATGTCATCTACCTGAAAGTCTTACATTTTTAAGGATATTTTAATATCATTTCAATATAATAGGTACTATGTCAGAAATGTCCAGACGTCATTTTATTATTTTTTTCCCTGTTAATTTCTCGAAGTATATCTAAGAGTTCTCTCAATAGTGCTGAGGAACACTCTGAGTGATTATTTTTCCCCTTGTACGCTATATTGAAATCTTGCCGTCCTGTTTTTGGACTGCAAAGGACTTAGAGTAGGCCCGCTGTCAGACGAGTGCCACTTGCAGTCTTCTCTGTTCACTTTTGAGCTGAGCTGGATATTAATAGCTGTCTGGGGGTGGGCCGGTGAGCTGAAGCACAGTGGAGAGTGTTGTCAGTAAAAGAGGATGCATGTACTATATATTCAAAGTATTAAATCAACAGCAATCCTACTAGACATGCATTGTGTATTAATTGCTAAGTGTGGACATACAGGACACAGATACATGGCATGCATTCAAAATGACAATGTAGAAATTTACAAGTGTATGCTTTGAGTACACATTTGTATGTTTTTATGTAGTGTGCATGTATTCATATATTGTGCACCAGACCATTGCTCTATGTCATGAGCACTCTTAAAATATTTATGTCACGTGAGTTATATGGATAGACAGTACAAACGGGTGACAAATTAAAGGAAAAATCTACATGAACAGTTTTAGTATGGCTGCCAGATCAGCTCCATCACACCTTTGCCTAGAGTCTACAAGTGTCGAACGTTACTGGAGGGATGAGGTACCTTTCTTTCAAGAGATGTTCCTTCACATGGTCTAATACTTTGTTCCAAAATCTCCCAAATTTGTTCAGTTGGTTTGATATCTGGTGATAATGAAGGCACTGGCATATGCTAAGGATCATTTTCATACTCATAAAACCATTCAGTGACCTCTTATGCCCTGCGGGGCTGGGGCCACTGCAATTCTGGAAGAGAGCACTCTCATTGTGTTAGTAATGCTTCATCATAGGATATAAAGTTGATTACACTCTGAGGACAAGTGGACCCAATCTATGCCAGGAAAATGAACAGAGGTATCTGCATTTGTTACGTTTGTCCACATATTTATTCACATTTTCTACTTTTATTTTTCACCTGTCTGTACATTATGGTATGGACATTTATAGAATGCAGTACTTCGTATTTTGCATGAGATGATATTCAGGAGAGAAAAGGCCATATGCTGCTTCTCAGCAATGTTTCATCCAGCCTGCTCCAAGCCTATGCACAAAGTCACTTCCTGTATTGAAAAATTTGAGCGTTTCAAGGTTAAGCGAGCCTCGGGCTCCATGCAGATGGGGGCGGGCTGGTTTATACGGGGCCGTGAATGTATGCAGCCGTGTGGGGGGGGCTTGCTGAGCTGATCACTATGAAGCTTTAGCCCTAATCGATACGCTTCAGTTTTCACACATTATGCAAATGGCCCTTTTCTGTGAAGCTAAGCTGTGCGTATATGCACACGGCCGTGAATTTTCACTGGCTCTCTGAGCTGAGAGAACATGACAGGCCGAGCATTAAGACGTATAAATACATTATTGCAGCCGGCTGGCAAAAATAGACCAAGCATTTGTATGGTATCATGTTTTGCAGTTGCGAACTCAAATTTCATCGGTCGTCGCTCACGCGGGGAATTGTGGTTAATTTTTGGTTAAAATGGCTTTGGTTCCCATCTTGTTTGTTCCCTGTGCTTTTTAAAACATTCCTTGAAGACCAAATAGCTGGATTTTATGTTTGTTTACCGATGGCTTTTGTGAATCTTCTATTGTTTTTGGAAAAAATGTGTTTTCATATCAAGTACCAGCATTGCTAATCAGTGAGGGGTCAGTGCTACCTTGTGTTGATAAAATGTGGGACTGCGGTGAAAGACAAGGCATTAGCTCGTTCGAATTGCTTTCCTGCCGGCCTGTGTTGAGATGCGCTCTGAGGGACAGGCTGATAAGACCGGTGAAGTGGTACTATTACCACCAACGAACACAAACCTGTCCCCCAAGAACCCTCCTCAATTGAAATATGTCAGTGTTAAATAATTGCCTTTCCCTTAATCGCTCGGCGAGGAGAAAGGAAATGCCTCTCTCCCATGTCACGCCCGGCGAGCGTGCCGGGACGAGCACGACGCGCGCGGCGGAGGATCGGATGTTGCTCCGCTGGATGTCGATAGCTTATGTCTCAGAGTAATGGCAGTGGACTCACCTCTCTGGGCTCCCGCTGCTTCCATTATCAACGGTCATTTCTGTCACCCTGGTGTCAGGAAGCCACATATTTATATGTAGGTGTGAAGAACTCTACGCCATTTCAGATGAAGGAGACGGCCATATTGCTGCTGCACTGAATCGTGGGTTCAGCCGACATGACTGAGCGTTGTGGGTGCGGGAGGCTTTTAGCCAATGACTAAATCAGCTGTTAGTCTGTGAAGGAATGTAGGAGTTGATACTTCCTGCCTCTGTGTCTGTTAATAGTGTATCAGACTTAAGTCTCAAAATTCTTTCATCGCCCTTCAGACTTACGATGTCATCTCCATTTATGGTGCCTGACAAGATAAATATAAAAATTATGAAAATGGGTTTCAAAAATAGATTTGAAAACATTGTTATACATTTTAAAATGCCAAATAATAATGTCATGTAAATTTTCTGGTATTTTGTTTGCACGGTGAATATTTAATGCGTATCTTCTTGTGTTTAAAAATATGTTTAATTCTTATCTTCCCTCGCACATTCAGAGTGCGCTGGTGCTACGTGGGGCTGGCAGTCAGGCGTGTTGGGCGAGCTGTTTGTGTGAATGAGCCCGAGAGCTCCCTGATGTGAAAAGCACTAAAGGTAGCGGCACCGAACACGTGGCCGCAATCAAACCACAGCAGCGTGGAGATAATGCAGGCGACGGCTCCGCAGGAACAGGCGAGCCAAAGCCGGAGAAAGGGGCACGTCGGGATGTGCCGACGGATTGCACTCGGAGAAAATGGGATTTCGTTGAATTCCGTTCACCTGCGAAATTTTCATGGAGCTCAGATTAGGGCAGAGCCCTTCTTATATCCTCCATGGGCTCCATCCTCCCCTATGGTATATGAGATAAAATAACAGAGGAAGAAGTGATGGTAATAGGACCATGTTTTCTTTTTTTTTTGAGGGTTGCCTAACCTGGCTCAAGCACAGCTCGCCTTTCCTCGCCTCTCAGCTTTTGTCGGGGAATTGATTATTTCACGCCTTTGTCACGGGCCATTTAACTGCACAGCATCTTCACTACACTCATTGTCAGTTTAAAATATGCTTGTTTCTGTTCCAGTTGCCGCTGCTTTAGAGCTGACATCAACCAGTTTAAGGGAATATAGGCATAAACAATCTCATATCGTTTCTCATATATGAATATAAAAATTCTTTTATTTAACTGATACACACATATATAAACACATTTCTTTACACTACGATGCAAATTTTGTAGTAAGCTTGTTTATGTTTATGCAGTGTAGTACATTTTTTGATGACTTTTCATGTGGAAGTTGTATGCACCTTACATACAGCGTCCATAGAATTGAGGAATATAGATATTTATCATATTGGTTGTATCTCGAGTTTTGAAATTGTATTGGTGTAAAATAAAGAGACAACCGCCAACAAAACTCCATAAAAAACCGCACCAATAAAATGGAGTTTATGGATGTGCTGAAAGATGAATGTAAGGCACTGTCTGTATTCTAGGTGCAGATTGCAATATCATCACTGGGACAGTAGTGTTTATTCAGTTAGAAGTTCAGGAAGCAAATCTGCTGTAAGCAGACTTGGCAAATTATATGAATTGGAACCTTAAAAAATGACACAAAAAGATACCTTTAATGACTCATGGATTTGTCTCGAATTGGATATTTTTTAAGAACATATACTGTGCAAAGAAAAGTAATTAGTCCATAGAATTACTTTTCTGCAAATGAACAGACCTCAGTAAAATTTTAAATTGAAAACAACCTTTAAAGAAACACACATTGGCAGCCGAGAGTTTTCAGCATTTTGCTAATATGGCAGCCGGCTTCCCTGCGTTTTATATTTGGTGTTTTTTTTCAGCTAAATGCTTCGGGTAAAAAGGTAAAATGAAATTTTAGCACACACGTTTATATTTAATACTTTGATGAGCAAAATTTAATGTTATTAATCTACAAAACACTGTTACTTTCGCATTGTTGATGATGGGAATAACTGGATGATTTAGAGAGCTTAGCATTGAAAAATCATACTTCATATACATTTTGCCTTTGTCCGAATATGTAGAATCTTGATAAAACAAATTGCTATTTCATTAATTGAAATCAGTCCAGGGTCAATACTATTCCCCCCAAAAAGTGATGCTTGTCTGTCTATGTCCTGCTTCTGGCGGATGGAACTGTGGGGCAGCTAACTGCATTTCATCTTTGCATTGACTCTTGGTAATTTATAGGGGGAAGGACAGATTTACCTTGAAGTCCATCATTGAGCAACGCGCTGATAATCAGTCTGAAAGCCGTTTTGTCTGAGTTCATAAATGAGCAACAACAGATTTGAATAATGTGACAACCAGCGTTGTTGATCTTGGTCAATGGCTGCTCAATGGCAGAAGTATGGCCTGTGATGCAGAGGAAATGTTATTCCCTCTCTTCCTCGCGCAGAACTGAAATGAGCGGATTTTGAATAGTGCTGTGATTCTGCTATGATTATGTCAAGTTTTGGCTTTGATTTCACTTTTTCAGTGATATGAAAAATTGTTTTGCCCCCTTCCTGAATTATTCTGTTTTTGCTTATCTGTCATATTTAATTCAGACCATCCAGCCAATTTTAATATATGACAATGTCTATTTTGTGTAATGCAAAATGCAGCTTTGAAATGATAATTCCATTTATTGAAGGTAAGGAGTGACTCAAAATCTGTATTACTCATGTGAAAAAATATTTGCTCCCTAAACCTAATTACTGATTGCGCCACCCCTGGTGGCAACAACTACAATCAAACATTTGCGATTTCTGACAATGAGTCTTTTATATTGGTGTGAAGCAGTTTTGATGCTGTCTTCTTTGCAGAATTGCTGTAATTCAGCCATATTGGAAGGTTTTTGAGCATGGACTGAACAGCCTGTTTAAGGTAAAGCCACAGCATTTCAATCGAATTAAAGTCAGGTCTTTGACTACGCCACTCCAAAACCTTAATTTTGTTTCTTTTGAGCCGTTGTGAGGTGGCCTTGCTTGTATGCTTTAAATCATTGTTTTGCTGCATAAACCAACTGACGAGGTCACAAGCTGATTGGCTGGACATTCTCCATGATAATTTTCTAGTGGAACACAGAATTCATGGTTCCATCAATTATGGCATGTCTCGTAGTTTCTAAAGCAGCAAAGCAGCCCCAGACTATCACACTATCACCTCCGCAGTTGACTGTTGGTCTGATCTTCTTATTGTGGAATGCTTTGTTAGCTCAGAAAGTTCCACTTTTGACTCCTCAGTCCATTGAATATTATCCCAAAAGTCTTGGGGGTCATGAAGATGTTTTTTTGGTAAATGCGAGACGAGTCATTGTGTTCTTTTTGGTCAGCTGCGGTTTTCACCTTGCAGCTCTCCCATGCATTTCATTTTTGCTGTCTCTCCTTTATAATGGAATTGTAAATACTGACCTTAACTGAGGCAAATGAGGCCTATAGTTCTTTAGATATTAGCCTGGTTTCTTTTGTGACCTCCTGAATGAGTTGTTGACACACTGTTGGAGGAATTTTGGTTGGCTGGTGGTTCATCACTGTTTTTTCCATTTGCAGCACTTTTTTGCAGCACTGTGCAGTCAGTGTTGTTTAAGTTTTGGCCTGGCATATGATGTAGCCTCATGTTACCATAGATGCCTGCCTATTGAAAGTATGGTGAAGATTGACCTCTGTGGGTTTATTCGCTGAGGTGGATGGTCTTGGTGTGCATGGCTTGGTGAAAATTGTGTGAGTGAAAGGCTGTGCAGTTATAATCAGACCTGTTAAAGTTGCATTCATTTGCTCTGTGCCTGTGGAGCTATTGGGGAAAAAAAAGAATCATCACAATCTTCTATTAGTTAGTGAATGCAAACACGGCATGCCCTAAGTTGATGCACTTCTTTTATTTGCATTTTCTTGCAGGAAATTCTATTCATGAATTTCTTTATCGCACAAATGCATTCTGCATATCAATTGTTCATTTATTATCAGCCTGACATACGATCAGCACTGATATAAGACAGAGCTTGAACATGGATCTTAACAGCACCTGATTCCATTGACTTTACTGTGGCCCAGACCCCCACTGAATGTCGAGCACTTAGGAACAAGTGACATGTGTACTGATTGAATGAGGCTTCAGTTTTTGTCATATAAATCTCGCCTGATCTGTGCTTTAACAAGGAACTGTGTGCACTATCTTCTATCCATTTTTGGAGCAATAGTCCCAAAATGCACTGTGTGCAGTTGTCATGCACTTCTGTTGAAAGCTAATATAGAGCTGGCATGTGATGCCTCTGATTACAGATCATCATATGCTGTAATACAACCCCAATTCCAAAATAGTTGGGACAAAGTGTAAATTGTGAATAAAATCAAAACGCAATGACTTTCAAATCACACCAGCCAGTATTTTATTCACAATAGAACAGAGATAACATAGCAAATGTTGAAACTGAGAAATTTTACAATTTTATCCACAAAATGAGCTCATTTCAAATTTGATGGTTGCTACAGGTCTCAAAAAAGTTGGGACAGGGGCCTGTTTACCATAGTGTAGCATCCCCTCTTCTTTTTAACACAGAGTGGAGGCGTCTGGCCATTGAGGAGACAAGTTTCTTGAGTTTAGCCATTGGAATTTGATCCCACTCTTTTTTAATACAAGCTTCCAGCTGCTGGAGAGTTTTGGGTCTCCTTTGACAGACTTTTCATTTAATTATGCACCAAATGTTCTCAATCGGTGAAAGATCAGGACTGCAGGCAGGCCAGTTCAGCACACGAACTCTTCTACGACGAAGCCATGCTGTTGTAATAGCTGCAGTATGTGGTTTTGCATTGTCCTGCTGAAATACACAAGGCCTTCCATGGAATAGATGCCATCTGGAGGGGAGCATATGTTGCTCTAAAACCTTTATATACCTTTCAGCTTTCATGGTGCTTTTTAAAACATGCAAGCGTCCCACACCATATGCACTAATGCATCCCCATACCATCAGAGATGCTGGCTTTTGAACTGAACGCTGATAACAGAGGGATGGTCTTTCTCCTCTTTAGCCCGGAGGACACGACGCCCATGATTTCCAACAAGAATGTCAAATTTGGACTCGTCTGACCACAGGACACTTTGCCACTTTGCTACGGTCCATTTTAAATGAGCCTTGGCCCACAGAACACGGCGGCGCTTCTGGATCATGCTCAACAATGGCTTCCTTTTTGCATGATAGAGTTTTAAGTGGCATCTGTGGATGGCACCGCAGGCTGTGTTTATAGACAGTGGTTTCTTGAAGTATTCCTTGGCCCATTTAGCAATGTCAATGACAGAATCATGCCGGTGAGTGATGCAGTGGCGTCTGAGGGCCCGAAGATCACGGGCATCCAGTAAAGGTCTTTGGCCTTGTCCCTTACGCAGAGACTTTTCCAGTTTCTCTGAATCTTTTGATGATGTTATGCACTGTCGATGATGAGACCTTCAAAGCCTTTGCAATTTGACGTTGAGGAACATTGTTTTTAAAGTATTCCACAATTTTTTTACACAAGCCTTCACAGGTTGGAGAGCCTCTGGCCATGTTTACTTCTGAGAGACTCAGCCTCTCTAAGACATCCCTTTTATAGCCAATCATGTTACACACTTGATGCCAGTTAACTTAATTACTTGCTAAATGTTCTTTCAGCTGATTTTCTTATATATTAATTGCTCTTTCAGCCCTTTTTTGCCTGTGTCCCAACTTTTCTGAGACCTGTTGCAGCCAGAAAATTTGAAATAAGCTCATTTTGTGGATAAAATGTAAAATGTCTCAGTTTCAACATTTGAAATGTTATCTATGTTCTATTGTAAATAATATATTGGCTCGTGATCTGAAAGTCATTGCATTTTGATTTTATTCACAATTTACACTTCGTCCCAACTATTTCGGAATTGGGGTTGTAGCTGGCAATATTGCCAGAGGGAATTGCAAATTCATCCTTTACACAAACATAACCTTGCATGGGAGCCATCCTTTACACGAACATAAGCTTGCATGGGAGCATCTATCAGTGCTGATCAACTGATTTTTTCAGTATGTACTCTTAAGATCTGTTTAAATTCTTTTTTTTTTTTTGGACAGGTCTTTGTGGAAATGCTTTTGTAAACAATAGCTTTTTATAAATTATGGTCCTAAATTTTCTGTCACAAATGAAGGAATGAAGCTGCGCTTCTCTTCGAGTGGCGCTTCCTGAATGTGCAGTAGGACTATCAGCACAGGGACAGGAATTGATGGCGCCCTGGTGATGTATACGGCTCTTGCAGCATTCTCGCCAGTTATTTGCTGACACAAAAATGCATCTGCCTCGGAGATAAGCTGAGAGCCATCCCTGGGCTTACTCATTGTCAAGGGCTTCTTGGCTCATGTTCCATTATAAACTGGCCAGTGATGAATGTGCACAATGGTGATAAATATGCCCTTTACAACCATTCATCATCAGACGCTATTCAGGCCAGCCGCTGATCGGCGAGGATAAGAACGCAATCCGTGCGGTTCTGCTAATGAAAGGGACCCAACTGTCTGCCACTCTTGCCATCACTGCCTCAAAACCTGTGATTATCTGTGTAATTATGTGTTCGAACAGTGTGTGTCAGGCAGAGGATACACTGTGCATGGTGCTGTGCTACAAAGTCGGACGGGCATATTGTTGAAGGGGAGATTTGAATTGTCATTGCAAGGTTAAAAAATGAAGATAATCATTTTCTAATATAATGCTGGTGTAAATTTTGTCATTTAGTTGTATTTTTAAGCAACACTATGTAGTTTTTTCACTCTCAAACTATATTTCCAAGATCATTCTGGTGATACATCAACTCAGAAAAGGTTGAATGACACCTTTGTCGTGGCACGATCGCGTCTGCATCGCCTTCACTGGCACTGTGTACCTTCGGGTTTCGGGTAGGAACCCAGGCCACCCAGGCCCAACAAGAACTACAAAACTTACGCTTACTGCTTTACGGGATACTTCACACAATCCCACTCCCCCACGTCTCTCAAGACCAGCGAGCGAATGTAGAATGAAGCAGAGTTGGAAGTGGTTGTAATGGCTGAAGTGGCGGGGAAACCGAAGAAGGCAAAGGTGTTGTCCGAGGAGACATTTAAAATAAAACGAGAAAGCGATAAAATAAGAGCCAGGACTAGGGTCAACATTAGACTGGCTTTCACTCGCTGGCGAGAGCTGAAAGAGGAGGAGGGATGTTGACCGATGGCGACCTGGCGTTGTTACTTTTGGACAAGTAAGTACAAATTGTTACCTTAATCCTTCATTCTAGATCTAGTTCTAGTGTGTTTGAACTTGCTTTGTGTCAGGCTGTGTCATTGAAATCATCTAGTACCCCATTTATGCTCAGTCAAATAATCGTCTACAGCGATTTATCTAGCTAGCTGGTATCTGACATGCCAGGTAGTTGTCATGCTATCACTAGCTGGCAAACACTGCTAAACTAGTCGCCAGATAGAATAGGCTTATGCTTATCCAGACGGCCGGATATGGCCAAATTGAAGTGAAATTCGCCCTTCACATAGAAAGCAGATATGCAATGGATATAATCATATCTGTCACATATTTGTTGCATATCTGTCACATATCCGTTGCATTCCTGTTACATATCCATTGATGCATTGGACTAGTTTTCACGCTGTGCATGTCAGCTGTATTCCTACAAGTGATAAACTGTGCAGACTGCAGACGTGTCTCAGTCAAATGTAAGTTATTTTTTCAACCTTGCGGATTTACCTGCGATGCCTTACATTATAGGCTACAAAGATGATCACCTTTGGAGTAGCATTCCATCACAGTAGGACTAGCAAAAACTAAAACACTAACCTATGTTTGCTAACATGTGCTCTCCAGTGGGTTTTTTTTTTTTTTTTTCCGTGTTAGGTTTCGTTCCTGACATTCAAAGTGCATTCATAAAATGCTGTAAAGGGCCGTCCACACTGAGAAAGATAACTATAATGATAACCATAACCAAAAAAATTTGAGCAACAACACTGATGAACGATATCGTTGTGTAAACATTGATGTTGTGCGTTCCAGCCGTGTCAGAGCCCTTTTTTCTCTGCGAAGTCATCTGCCATGTTGAATGAACGCAACGCCCTGTAAATTCCGATGGATTTTGATTGGTGGTCAGTTTTTCTACTGTGCATAAAATTGCCCTGAAAGTGACCGCAACGATGTCGTTTGCCATTATCATTGTCGATATAGTTGTTGTGTGGACTTTGTCATCTACGTGAGTTAGAGTCTCCCTTACCTGGTCTGAAGACGTGGTTGATCGGATCGCACATTACATGTCCTGCATCAGAAAGTTTGCTGGTGTCGTTGGCTTGTCAACAGATGCATGTGTTAACAGATTTTACGGCAGTTGTTACAGACAATACCGTTTATCAACTGTAGGGGGACACCGCGAGCGAATCCGGCGAATACTACATAGTGTTGCTTTAAATTTTACATTTATGACGCACATTATCCAGAGAGCAAAAAGTTCACTTGACAATTTCTTTTTTGATGTATTTCCTTCTTTTTCATCTAGCGTGTGAACAGTTGATTTCCATCATAAGGCATGGTTTGCAAATGATACAATTCTGATGTCTGCAGAAATTTCTAGTTTTGCTGGGAAATGAGTGTAGTTAAGTGGTTAAAGAGTTCATATCTGGGGTGTGTCTGTACAGCTCTCTTGTGATCTGGAAAAACCTAGTACATATGTCACTTTTGGGAGAAACTGAGTTTGAACCTCATTTGTAGTAATTAAGAGTGGTGAGGATCTTAAAACACTAGCTATTAGAGTTATTCGAACTGTCAAAATCAAGTTTTTATTATTTTTTTTGGTTGGGACAAGTCCAGAACCTAAAGGTTTTTGTTCAGTTGCAAGAAAACTTTTTTTTTTAATAAATCTCTTTATTAGATTTTTTGTTTACATATAGCGATACTTGACACATACAGTGTGTACACATAATCTTGTTGAAAGGTAGCAGACAGTTTGGCTTACACAAAGTGTGTTGAAAATGACAACAGACTTAACCTAAGCTAGAACGGCTTCTATGAATGAACCATAGTTAACCATTATCCCTTCCCACCCACTGCTAAGAGAAAAAAAAAACAAAACACATGACCACTAGTGAAGTTACTAATAAAAAAAGAGCAATTAAAATAAGTAAATAGAACAAACTAAAGGATGGGGGGGGGGGGGGCATCCAGTCACTTTCTGGGTGAATAGTGGTTCTGTCTAAATCAGGGGTCACCAACTCCGTCCCTGGAGAGCTACCATCCTGTAGGTTTCTGCTCTACCTCCTATTCAGCACACCTGATTCAACTAATTAGCTACTTAACAAGATCACTAAGCTGGGCAATTGAGTGGCTAATTAGTTGAATCAGGTGTGCCGAATAGGAGGTAGAGCAGAAACCTACAGGGTCGTAGCCCTCCAGGAATGGAGTTGGTGACCCCTGGTCTAAATATTCTAAAAAGGGCTGCCAGGTTTTGTTTAAATCATTACTAGAGCCCGCAAGTGAGAATCGAACCTTCTCAAGTTTGATATGAGTTAGGACCTCCCTAAGCCAGCTATTGTGTGAGGGGGAGAGAACATGTTTCCACTTACACAAAATAAGGCATCTGGCCAATAGAGTTGTAAAGGCCAATACCCAGCACTTTGCCACAGGGAGATTAGGTGTTATAAGTGGGGGGGAACCAAACAGGGCCGTGCATGGCTCAGGACTAAGATCCATATCAAGCACCATTGCAAGTGTGTCAAAAATTTGGCGCCAAAAGCCAGTGAGGTTCAGACAGGACCAAAACATATGTGTGTGCAGTTGCAAGAAAACTTGCCACTGATAAATTCACTAGGTTTCTCCAGATCAAAGGAGAGCTGTGGTACGCAATACAAAATCCAAATGGCTCTAGTGAAAATACACAGCTGTATAAATGGATAATTCTTCTTAACGTGCAAGCTGTGTTCATTTCTCTGGATAAGGGTGCCTGCTAAGCAATACATGACTACAGTTTTAGTTTTATTGTACATTTTTTTTGGACATAGATGCATGAAGCCCATGCTGTCCAATTTTATGAGAAGGGTTAGGTTTTCCCACGATGGACTTTGATGCATGTGCCACTGGAAACGATGCCATCGTTTGGGAAACTGATTGTCAATAAATGCGCAAGAAATGAGTAAGGTGTCTTCCTTACCATGAAATCCCAACATCCTTTTTGTGCTCTATCGAGGCAGTAATTACAGTCATTCAACTTGGTACATTTAACAGCAGCCTGACTAAACCAGTGTGGCCCCGAACCTATATTGTGCTGTTCCAACAGAGGGAGGGTGGTAAATGCTGAACAGAGCCACTTCCTGTATTACAAGCAGTAAGAGTTGGAAAAAAATACATGTATAGACACATTGTAGTTCAAGAGTAAAATCCACACCATCAGAACGCCCTTATAGACGTCGGCGTACATAAATTTTGAAATTTAATCGCTTGCTAATTCTGTAATTGAACTTCCAAATGTCTTGCTTCACTGGAATAATTTTCCACAGTCTCTATGACACAAATACTGAGTTATAAAGCCTTAAACAGACTCATGCACGATAGGAAAAATTGGCATTATTTGTAATCTGTGCAAAGGGATTAAAGGAGACATATTTTGGAATGAGTGCTGAGAACATTCATCATATTCCTGTGCTAGTACATATGGTTCTGAGTGTTGACACAACTATACAACTAAGTTCCCACAGATGTGCTACCCTTGAGGGTTGCTTCTTAATTGTTCCGTCCATTATGTCCCAAATAAGATTAATTTTAGTGCGCGCGCTGAAATAAATATAATTTCTTATTATGTTTATTGGTGAATTACAGCTTGTTAATTAATTCAATAACTTTGGCAACTATCCTGCGAAATTGAATATCCTCTTTGACCTCTCACCATTCACATCTGGCATTGTGCCATTTAAAATGCCAATACTGTAGAAATGTACCTTTCCCATTTTCTTCCATATTCAAAAGTTTAGATATCAAGTAGTATCTGGGGCAGATTTTTGGTTTTGAGTCCAAAGTTTAGTGTGATTAATGTCAAGCTTTGGTTTTTCCTGCCATTAGTCAATATAGAAATGCCAGGGCATGTCCAAACAAGCTGGGCATAGAAGGAAGTGACGTCATGTTTGCATTTGAGGAAAATAAGCATGGCTACTACATGGAATCAATACAAATTGGAATCAGAATTTGACAAAGACATTACAAAAAATCCAAAACAAGTATAAGTCCATTTTACGTACCATCATCAGGGACTACAGATGAAAATTAGCCTGCATGGCTAGATCTGGCACATGTACATGATGAATTTAAGTGCTGATGTTAATTAATGTGCATTGTCCATTCTTAAATAAACAAACAAATCTGCAAGGTGAAGTGAAAAATAAAAGGAACATTTTTTGTAATGGTGGCACTTCAATGGCAATATATCCCCAAATGACGAGTCAGGGATATTATGGATCAGCGATTGTCCCGCCTTGTCCGCTGCATCTGTTGAGATTTGCTTGTGAGATTTGCTACAGGTAACAAATTTCAACTGGTTCCTTTCATATTTGGCGTGGGCCTTGTGAGTGGCAAGGCCACGAAGCCCATCGACTTTGGGAGAGTCTACACGCCGACCACTGGACGACTAACTGTTGAGTAGAAATATGTTAAAATACCTTTTGAAATTCTAAAAACATGAACAAAAACATGACTAAAGTGTCTTAAAACTTGATCTTTTGTGTCACAGCACATGAACTGCAGTACATGTGCAGCTTTAAAAGAGAGCTCATGTGGCTGCAAAAAGTGTTTTCACGTTACAATCTACGATAGTTTTGTATTATAGTGTAAGGAAAAGAAAGTAACAAACTTGAGTAATGACAATGAGCCATACTGACCTACAACGCTCATCATTTAATTTTGTTACGAACTTCAGAGAAGGAACAAGGTTCAGATCCTCAGAAAAAAGCCACAAGTGCACTTTAATGAAAAATACTTGATTAGCCGCAATTCACAGTCAAAAACCAAAAAAGAATCACTCGCAACTTACAAATCTCAACTACAATGGAAAATAACAGTAGAGAGCTACAACTAAGCATGGAGCTCAATGAAGGGTATGTAATAATCCAGAAAAGATGAGACAAGGACCAGGAACTTAAATACACCAGACAACAATTAACACTGAGGGAGAGCAGGTGAGGAGGCAAGGGAATGGAACAAGGAGGGAGGGGACTGTAACAACACAAAAGTAGAATAATGAGATTAAATTAACAAAAAATAGCCTGGAACAGACACAGACTGCTGGATTGGGGGCGACAACACATAGAGCGGGACTTGACTTTTTTATATACAAACCAGGCACTATCTTGCACTAGAACGGGAAAAGATATATACCTCTGCCTGTATCTGGTTTAGGAACTTGGGTTCAATATTTGCTGATACATATTGCGTATACTCATTAGCTATTAAACTCATGGTTGCCATATTTTAAGGCACAACTTGTCTTAGCGTAGTTTCAATCGATACAACTGTATATTATCATCACCCGCTAAGAACTGGTGCGGGGCTTACAGGATTGAGTTTCGGCTGTCCGTCTGTCCTTCCGTCCATCAGTCCGTCACATTTTCAATGGAGACAAGTCGAAAACTATGACAGTTACATAGGTAAAATTTTGTATGCTTAATAGGCTAATCATGATTTACACTGAGTGCGTATATGGATGTCAAAGCATATTTATTTATGGAGTTTGGCCCTTGATCATGGCGGGGATAGTGATGACACTGTCGTCGTGTTTCATAAGTGTTGGAACAAGGAACATTTTGTCATGGCAACTACAGTACATGATTTTTTTCTGTAAACAAACCCCCATAAATCCTAGTGGACATGGTCCCGACTCACTGTCTCCCACGTACAGTTTCTGAGGAGTTTTCAGTTATAATCACAAAAGTAGTCCTGCCAAAATGTATGAACCTTTATTCAGTCCTGGGTCGTAGCTCTGGGACAAGGGAGTGTCAGCACTTGCTTTAGCATATATATGATAATAATTTGAAATTTAAATTTATATTACTGAATGGACTCATATCTGAATGTACAGACGGTACAACCTGGTGTATGGGGAGATAATGTTACCAGTGGATGTTGGCTGAAAAAGAAGATAACATCTCTGAGTTACTTTACTGGGTAGGGTACATCTAGGGCTTTCAGGTAAGCCTCAGTTCATAAATTTTAAAGACTGGTATGCTCTTCTACTATAACACTGTCCCTGCTACAGCTACATCAAATGGTTATCAACCTTGCTTTCTGGAGTCTTTTTAGTTTGTATGATTGAGATGTGTAAGGACAATTTCAAGTGAGGTTAGTGCAACAATTAAACCTCCTCAGCTCTATTGCTGACTATAATGAATGTTAATTCTCTGGATGTCATTATTAATTGTTGAGCTATTATTCAGAGAACTCTGGTGAGCAGTCTATTCCATTTAATATATCATATATAACTCCCAGTTAATTGCTATTTGAGTTCCAGAAGAGCCAAGTTTGACTGACTAAGTGTGCTTGACCAAGTTCTTTGTCCAACTGCTTTGTTTCCATGCTCAGATGGCATTTTAATAATGTGTATTTTTGCTTTAGCTTCTCCTGAGGAGAGTAGGCCTATTCTTTGGATGCCAATATTAGATGTAGGACCATTGTTTCCAGTACCGAACATTTGTTATTTTGGCTTAATGCAATGCAGACTGCAATCAAAATTTGTAAGTGCTTTTTCTTTGTTGTTGACTTGAAGCCTAGAACCATCTACTTAATGTTACATGCTTACAGTCTGGCTGAGTCATGATTTTTGGATGCCTGCCCCTCAACCATTTCTTTCAACTGGCATCTAGCTGAAGCTATAAAAGGGGGTGCTTTGCTTGCAGGTGATACTGTATGTCCACACTGTATGAAATGATTCATTTCTATGATAAGAGCTTTGTCTTTACAGTGCAGACAGTACAGTAGAGTAGCATCCTCATGTTAGGCAGCTGAAAACCTGTGACACATGGCAAATCTGGGCCTATCTTCATAGTTTAAGCGTATAGTCTGAAAGTGTAGTTTAGTGAAGTTGAAGGTTTGCAGTTTGTTTGCCTGTGGATATTTGAAGCACTAATTCTGATGCATGGTTTTTAAGGGCTAGACTATGCATTTTGCCAAACCAATAATGTCAATTTTCATTCCTTTTGATGTTAACTGCATTTGTTCTTGGCAGATTGCTAATTATATGATGGAAGCTTTTGCAAAACATCGAATGGGCAGATTTGCGTCTGATGGATAAGACCTGTTCATGCGGAATTCTTTAGAAAGAGTATGAATTGTGTAACCTGTTTACATACGCTTCTGTCCTTTGTTTTTTATAAAGGATATTTTTTTATTAGACCTCTACTTCACTTTTCATACAGTTGTGGAGTAATTAGTGGAATTGTCTGGGTTGTAAATGTTGGGCTGTCGAAATCTCATCGCTTCAATTTAAAATCATGAGATGACCTAGCAACGGGGTTAAAACATGCATTGATGCATTAAAATTGCACAAATGGAATATGTCTCATTTTTTTGCATCCAAAATATTAAAAACAAGTATGATTTAATTAAAAAAATGAATAAATGCATGTATAATGTCAAATTAAAGGCAATACTGGCATGACCAAGCTTTTAGGTCATAAGACTTATCTGGTCAAATAAACCATTCTATCAGCTTACAATAGATAATGAAGCTCTCGCACTGATATTCCTAATCGGCATTGGTTTTTGGGTTCACCATCACGCGTGAATTCCTGTAATTGGTCGCCAAGTTTGTTCTCTTGAGTTTTCCGTTGAAGGACAGTTTACGCTGTATATACTGTATCTGTCATCAGGAAAGTATGTTGCTGGCAGAGATTGTGGAAAAATTGGCAGTTAGCAAGTTTAATTTGTCATTTCTGCAGTTTTACATTTCAGTCCAATGTAGTGGCCACCCAGTAGGATAAGTGATAAGGAATATTTAATATCATTCCCTTAATATTTTGTGTGTGTGGTTTTTAGTGTCCCTTCATATTTTTGGGACTGGAGGGTGCACAGTTTATTGTGTGTAACCTATGTAGGTTCATTACTGATACTGGTTACTATGCTATTTCTTTGGCAAGTTATTATATTCTTGGATATCCAAAATGGAGTTTCATAAACTAAATTGCAAAAGAACTTACACAAATCCAGAATTTCTTGCCATTTGCTGCCTGTCATTCTCTCTTCTCTGAAGAACAGGCTGTGTTGAGTGGGAATCCCCTCTATGATGATGAGCTCTGCTCTGTTTGGCAGGCGAACAGAGTGAACTGAAGAGACCAGTCCCTTACACTATGCATCAACGAATTGTGACTAATACATAAAATATCCCATGCTTAACTGGTGACAATCTCTAAATACACGTGATATGATTTAGTACTAAACTCCTCAATGAGTATGGAAAGGTAGTATGCGCAGGCTAAGCAACCTTGAGGATAGCACTAACATACACGACCTAGCATGACATACAGTGACCATACAAGTTTAACTGCACTTAAAATTCAGTATTAAAAGTATCAGAAATATAAATAAATAGATTAGATTCCAGGATTATAGTTTATTTGCAGGCACTTGGAATGGACCCATGCTTCAGTAGTAACTTCTTAGCAGATACAGCATTGTCCTGGCCTTCTTTCAAAAGGCAGTTGCACACAAACAGACAGGGATAAACTTCCTCTGGAATGTTGTTGTTGGCAAGTGCGAGAAAAGGGATGCTAATGCTTGGAGGGCGAGAGATTGGTTGTGCGGGGCTTTGGGACGGAGCTGGGCACACAGGCAGATCTGGCAGGAGTGAACCATGCAGAGCAGATCTGTTGGTGGTGTAGGAAGTCGCAGGAATCTTAAGCCACGCGTTTTAAACACTGAAATGGAGGAAGGGAGTCTCATGTTCAAACTGTATGCTCTTCAATGATAACCTGCCTTAAGCTGTTAGATAGAATGGAGACCACTGTACAGGTAGACCGAACTGGTGGAAAAGTAGCTTATATTATATGGGTCCTTCAAAGCAACAATGAAGCTGCAATATCACTTATAACTTGGGCTGGCCAAAATGTAAACTCAACTGCATTTAAATTTAAATTCCCCGACAGGGACATGGTCTTTTGCTAGGGTTGCTGGGTGAAAGAAGGTGTTGCACATCATCAAAAATGGCAATTGTGTTTTGTCTTAGTTCCGTATTGCACTCAGTCCAACATAGAACCCTTAGCATTTCCCTGCCGGGCTATAGTACTGACACAATCTGCATGTTTAGTCTGGATTAAAACCCATCAAGGTTATTTTAGCCCTGGAACAAGACCCTGACAGGACCATACTGCAAATGCATTTTACAGTGTTTTGACGAATTCTAATTTATATTCTGAAATATTGAAGTGCTCAAAGAGTTCGAAATTTTGAAATTATTCATTATTAATGGAACACTTTTGAGGGAACTGCCAAAAATGGCCAGCCTGAAAGGAGATACTCTGCTTTGAGAGCATTTAGAGCCATTTACATTGTGCCTCCGATTCCCTTTTAGTGTATCAGGTTAATGCACAGACAAAACCTGCTTTAATCCTGTGCATATAAATCATGGATACCTCATATAAATGTTATTCACAATTGGCATATCATGGAGTTTGATTTATGCGGGCCTGAGGATGGTTGTTGAGCCATCATTTAAGGTGTGGTTTCATTAATATTTCACTAAAACCCTATTTGTGGTCTGGAAATTTGGTTTCTTGTGGAAATGGCCGTAACAGAAACTGCTAATTTCTTACCTGCGCTAATTAGCACGACAAAACTCCATTTACTTGCAGAACTGAGTTTGATTGACTGAATATAGCAATGCAGGGAGTGCCTTCTATGTCAACATGTTACAATTTAGTGACCGCAACATACTCAGTGAGCACTCATCATTATTGCTGTAAAATAGTGTGTATAAACTACATTATGTCAATTACTGATTTTATCTTTTATATTTTGACAAATTGTACCTAACCTTTCTGGCTCTGCATATTTTAGCCAAAAATGTGGGCAGTGGCTTTGCACTGTGCTTTACTCCATGTCAGTGTGGGAATGGAAAGGTCAACATCTGTTTTGTGAAGAAATGTTCTTTGACATTTAGTGGCTCTGAAAATATTATTCTGATGTGATAGCCTAACCCTTGACTTGGTAAACCATTTCCAAATGTATTGATTTGAATATTTCAGTGAGCTGAAAAGTGATCTGCACAATCAGTAGCCTTTCTGGGTCCTGTTTGTCAAGAAATATTTAAGGGCTGCTAATTACAAGGCCTATTTTGATATTCAAGTAATTTTATGATTAATAGACCGCTAATTGAATAACTGGGTGATTGATGCAACAATTAACATTAGGAGCACCAAATCCAACACCATGCAGTGAATATCGAATGTTTATTTTTTAAGTCTTCATTTTCTATCCATGTTTTTTGTCCATCCTTGACTTTTGTTTAATCTCTTACACCTGGGACTTGCCATCAGAAATATTATAGCACTGATCTCTCACCCCACCTGAAAAAGCATTACCTTTCCAAACCCGATTCCATTTACATTTCCTAATTAGCATCTAACTGTTAATTTGTTCAGTTGCAAGGATCAATCGGCAAAATTATCCACATGTATGCTGACATTACATGTCAATGTGTTTTGATTTCTGAATTCCTGTAGCTCACAAGACGGTATATTTTTTTTCTGCATCAGTGTCCCATCGGCTTCATATGCCTAGGGAAACGTTTTCGAAAATGCGGTTTTGCCGACTCTGGTGTGCTTGTTAAATTTACTTATGTAAAAATAAAACTCTGTCTACAACTAGTGACATTGCTATAATGCAGGTTAACTCTCAACCTGTTTCTGATTAAGAATCGAACAATTATTGTCCCCCGCCGCCGCGGTAGCGAGTGGAGCGGGGGACATAATATTCAGCTCCATCCTTCTGTCCGTCCGTCCGTCCGTCCGTCACGTCCCGTTTGTTCTGAACGCAATATCTCAAGAACGGTTTGACAGATTCCATTCATCTTTGGTGTCAGGGTGTATTGGTGTGATACACCAACCCCAGTCGATTTCCGTGACCTTGGCATCATTCTCAAGGTCATTACGACCATTTGACCACTTACAAATACCTTGTCAACATGATATCTCAAGAACGGTTCGACCGATTCCATTCATCTTTGGTGTCAAGGTGTATTGGGGGATGCTCACAGCCCACTCGATTTACGTGACCTTGGCATTATTCTCAAGGTCATTACGACCATTTGACCAATTACAAATACCTTGTCAACATAATATATCAAGAATGGTTTGACCGATTCCATTCATCTTTCGTATCAAGGTGTATTAGGGGCGGGGGACATCGTATTCAGCTCTGTCCGTCCGTCCGTCCGTCCGTCACGTTCCGCCCGTCACGTCCCGTTTGTTCTGAACGCGATATCTCAAGAACGGTTTGACAGATTCCATTCATCTTTGGTGTCAGGGTGTATTGGTGTGATACACCGACCCCAGTCGATTTCCGTGACCTTGGCATTATTCTCAAGGTCATTACCACCATTTGACCACTTACAAATACCTTGTCAACATGATATCTCAAGAACAGTTTGACCAATTCCATTCATCTTTGGAGTCAAGGTGTATTAGGGGCATGCTCACAGCCCACTTGATTTACGTGACCTTGTCATTATTCTCAAGGTTATTATGACCATTTGACCACTTACAAATACCTTGTCAACATGATATCTCAAGAACGGTTTAACCGATTCCATTCATCTTTGGTGTTAAGGTGTATTAGGGGTTGGGGGACATAGTATTCAGCTCCATCTGTCCGGCCGTCCGTCCATCATGTCCCGTTTGTTGTGAACGCGATATCTCAAGAACGGTTTGGCCGATTCCATTCATCTTTGGTCTCAAAGTGTATTAGGGGCAGGGGACATCGTATTCAGCCCCGTCTGTCTGTCCGTCATGTCCTGTTTGTTGTGAACACGATATCTCAAGAACAGTCTGACTGATTCCATTCATCTTTGGTGTCAAGGTGTATTAGGGGGTGCTCACAGCTCACTTGATTTAAGTGACCTTGGCATTATTCTCAAGGTCATTGCAACCATTTTACCTCTTTCAAATACCTTGTCAACATGATATCTCTAGAACGCTTTGACCGATTTTATTCATCTTTGGCTTCATTGTGTATTTGTGTGATACGTCGACCCCAGTTGATTTCCGTCACCTGGCGGGGGACATGGTCACGTTATGTGGCAACACTTGTTTGAATTAATTTACTGACCAAACAGACTAGCAATGAGCTTTGTGGCTGCTAATGATGAAGACATATAGCTTTGCATCAAGGCTACAGTATGAGATTGCATGGATGGCAATTAGCTGAAATTTCTCGAAATTCCATCTTGGAGTAGAATGTTATAGTAAATGCTGCTGAAGATAGTATTTAGATAAGCTTTACATTTTGTTTCAAATTAATTAATTAATTATATAATTGCCATTCATATGATCACATAGTGTAGCCTTTCTACAACTTTCCCAGAAGCTTGACTATAAGGACCTCAGCAATGATTTTGCTACCATGAAAGTTCGACACATAGCAGGCATTTAAAATGATTTTAAATGCGTCATGCGTCAAACTTTCACGATGCACTAATAAGCAGTTTGGTAAATTATTCAATTACCAACTTTTTGACGTAAGAAGTGCTGGTAATTTAATAATTAATTGTTATCGCATCGCAGCAACCAGTGAACATCTGCACTTTCCCACAGATGTAGCCTATTCTTTTTAATGCAAAAAACATTTTGATTAAGTGCAATCATAAAATAAATTAGGTTGCACCGCTAAAAAAATTGCTAAAACGGGAGATGGAATTCAGAGAAAGTATTGGATTAATTGATTATTTGCTTTTTTTCCATCCCTACAATATCACTATTAAGTACTTCGTCAGTGAAGCCCATTGGTGATCTCTGTCATTTCTTGATAATTTCTTAAAATATCTGGCTTGTATACTGGTCTTGATTATTTGATAAATAAATTGTGTGATTATTAATCAAGCTATTTTAAATTGGAACAGGCGAGAAAACAATTATGCGTTTTGGGGTCAGAGGTCACAGCATGCCTTTGAAAATCCCATAATGCCGGCGTTACCACTAGGGGAACGTTGAGCTTCTGAAGGTTAAAGATGTTGCTTCTCCACACTATGTTGTTCACATTGTAATATTGCACTCAGATTTTGAAATGGCCTCTTTTTTTATTTATTTATTTTTTTCAGCCTAGACTGCGCCACTGTTGACTCCTTTGAGTCCTTGTTACCCGCGAATGGCTCTGCTTAGGCAGAGGGGAGGAGAGAGCCTATTGTACATTTCTCACCTTTAATGACTCATGGGTTTTTTAAGCATTTTGTTAAACTAAAGAATGAATGTAGAGGAATGTTTAGGCTGTCATGTTATGAATAATTACAGGTAGTTTTATTTCTTCAATAAGTCCAAAGAGAATATAGATCAAATTGACCTAGGTTATTCTCACATGTGGTTTTGAAATCTAAGCATTCTTGATGGCATTCAAGCCGTGAAACATTCAACAAGGCAAAGGAGAATCGCTCCTGTTGATCCCAGTTTTCGCATAGATTGTGCTGAATAGACCTTGAACAAGACTAAACTGCTGTGAAAAAGTATTTGCCTCCTTCCTGATTTCTTATTTTTTTGCATATTTGTCACGCTTAAATGTTACGAATCATCAAACAAATTTTAATATTAGACAAAGATAACCCGAGTAAATACAAAATGCAGTTTTTAAATTATGATTTCATGTATTGAGAGAAAAATGCTATCCAAACCTACCTGGCCCTATGTGAAAAATTAATTGCCCCCTAAACTTAATAACTGGTTGTGCCACCCCAAATTCCGACAAACAACTGCAATTGAAGCATTTGCATTAACTGGCAGAGATGAGTAAGATACAATGTCATTGACCAGCCCTGCGGAGGAATTTTTGCCCAATATTCTTTGCAGAATTGTTTTAATTCAGCCACATTGGAGGGATTTCATGCATGAACGGCCTGTTTCAGGTCATGCTACAGCATGTCAATCGGATTGAAGTCCGGACGTTGACTAGGCCACTCCAAAACCTTCATTTTGTTTTTTTTAAGCCATTCAGAAGTGGACTTGCTTGTGTGTTTCGGATTATTGTCCTGCTGCATAATCCAAGTGCGCTTGAGCTTGAGGTCACAAACTGATGGTTGGATATTCTCCGTCAGGATTTTCTGGTAGAGAGCAGAATTCATGGTTCCATCAATTACGGCAAGTTGTCCAGGTCCTGAAACAGCAAAGCAGCCCCAGACCATCACACTACCATCACCATGTTTGACTGTTGGTATGATGTTCTTTTTATTAAATGCTGTGTGTTAGTTTTATGCCAGATGTAATGGGGCGCACACCTTCCAAAAAGTTAAAGGGCATCTAAAGTTGATTCCCATTGTTTTTGTTTATCTGCCAATCAGCGAGCCGCACCTGCGCAAACGAACTGAAATAGAAGGATTATGTACACATGTACACAAAACATTGGTTTATATGAATGAAATTGGTCATGTGACAATGCAGGATGTCAACAAAAGCAAGTGATTTGTTTGTAAACATTGGATGTTCAACGTCCCGTCTGAGAATCGACTTTAGATGCCCTTTAAACTTTTGTCTCGTCAGTCCACAGAATATTTTCCCAAAAGTCTTGGGATCATCAAGATGTTTTTGGCACATGTGAGATGAGCGTTTTTGTTCTTTTTGATCAGCAGCGGTTTTTGCCTTGGAACTCTCCAATGGATGCCATTTTTGCCCAGTCTCTTTCTTATTGTTGAATCATGAACACTGACTTTAACTGAGACAAGTGACGCCTGCAGTTCTTTAGATGCTGTTCTGGGTTCTTTTGTGACCTCCTGAATGAGCCATTGATGCGGTTTTGGAGTAATTTTTTTTCTTTCTTTTTTTCTCTAATATGTCTAACACCTTGTTTGATACATCATTGTTGTCTATTTCTTTTTTGGTTTTGACCTGCCAAGCTACTACAGATGAAAACTAGCTAGTATAGCTTATTCTGGTACATTTACATTTTAATTATATATTGGAATGCCTATGAATGTACACTTTCCCTTTTAAATAAACAGCTAAATAATTAATAAATAAATAAATTTTGGTAGGCTGGCCACTCATGGGAAGGTTCACCACTGCTCCAAGTTTTCTCCATTTGTGGATAATGGTTCTCACCATGGTTCGCTGGAGTCCCAAAGCCTTAGAAATGGCTTTTTAACCCTATCCAGACTCATAGATGTCAATGACTTTGTTTCTCATCTGATCTTTAATTTCTTTGAATCATGGCATGATGAGATCTTTTAGTCTACTTCACTTTGTCAGACAGGTTCTATTTAAGTGATTTCTTGATTCAACAGGTCTGGCTGCGGCTAGTGAAAAAGAACTCAAAAAATGTGGTTAATCACAGTTAATTCATGATTTAACAAGGAGGGGCGATTACTTTTTCCACATAGGGCCAGGTAGGTTTGGATAGCTTTTTTCCCCTCAGTAAATGAAATCATCATTTAAAAACTGCATTTTGTATTTACTTGGGTTATCTTTGTGTAATATTAAAATTTGTTTGATGATCTGAAGCATTCAAGTGTGACAAATATGCAAAAAAAAAAAAAAAAAAAAAAATCAGGAAAGAGGTAAATACTTTTTCACGGCACTGTAGGTCAAAACCTAGTAAATGGCATTTTAGCAGCTATACACTTTGAAAGATCTATGGCTAATGAGGAAACTTCAAAACTTCAATGTCAGTCACTCAGTCACAGACTTTCATGTTTATAGGGCTGCTTTGCTGCATTTTTGCCAAAAACATAAACGATCCAAACACCCATTATTTTGTTTGCTGCTGACCGCCATCTCTCGTTTACATTATATCATTACTAGGTGTAGGATCAAGGTTATTGTTAATACACTTGGCTAGCGAAGTGAGATCACAACAACTTTTAACAAGTTATTTTGTGCACTGCTCATCCAACAAAAAAGTTGCACACTATACTTTGTTGGGCCACCTTTAGCTTTGATCATGGCGCACATTTGTTGTGGTATCGTTTCCACAATCGTGGACGATGTTTCAATATTTATTTCTGACCAAATTTGCATTCATTTTTGGCAGAGATATTGAATTGACAATTGGTGAATCAAACCACTCTGTAAAGCCTTCTTTAGCTTATCCCAAAGACGTTCAGTTGGTTAAGGTCTGGACCCTGAGGTGGCCAAGTCATGTGTGAAAATGATTCCTCATGCTCGATGAACCCCTCTTTCACAATTTGAGCCTGGTGAATCTTGGCATGGTCATCGTGGAATATGCCTGTGCCATCAGGGATTATAAAGTCCATTGATGGGTTACGGGTCATTCAGTATATTCAGGTAGTCTGGTGCATTGATTTTATTGCTGCAGAACAGTGCTGAGCCTAGATTTGACCAATTGAAGTACCCCCGGATCATAAAACTGCCTCCAGAGGCTTGTACAGCGGGCACTATGCATGACGATTGCATCACTTCACGGGCTTCCTCTCTTACCCTGATAGGCACCGTCACTCTGGAATAGGGTAAATCTGGACTCATTAGATCACATGTCCTCTTACCATTGTTCCTCATTCCAATTTTCATGCTCCCTTGTAAATCAAAAATGTTTTTTTTCCCAATAAGCCTCTTTAACAACTGGCTTTCTTGTGGCCACACAGCTTTTTAGTCCCAATCCTCCACGTTCCTGTTCCATTGTGCATGTGGAATTGCTCTTACCATCATAATTAAACATAACCATGAGTTCTTCTGTTGATTTTTTTTATTATAAGACTTCCAACATGTTTTTTTTTTCAGATGCACTGAATCAGTCAGGATTAGAAGAATTATTGCCAGCTGAAACATATTCATCGCTGTAATAATTATTTAATCATAGGCTCTTGAGTATTTGCTTATTTAAATCCAAATGGCAACTTTTTTTTGGACAGGCAATGTATGTTCAGATGCACACACTTGTCCAAACCAAAAATTTTTGATTTCCTAACATGGCGAGATAATTAAGTTGCTTAATGCACAAAAGTGAACTTAATCCCACCTATTTTGCTAGAAAACTGACATTAGCAAAGCAGTCGTGAATTTGTTTGTGAGCAAACGTTGACCAGCTAATGTTAACCTCCTCTTAGTGATGAATTGGAAAAATAGCTAACCAAAATGAATCATTTTTGAAACAGCAAGTTAACAACGCAGCATAAACTTGCCCTACCTGTGATGAGTTAATGTCAGCTGCCAGCTATCATTGCATATATTATATTATATCTATACAGCATGGGAACTGCTTAACTCATTTGATAAAGATGACTGTAGCTTAGATTTATGTGTAAGTTAGTAATTCAAACTTCATGGCTTTATAGCAATTTTATCACATCCTATGACAGGCTAGTAATCTACTTATCAAAAACGCACCCATGTTCACCAAGCTGAAGAAGTGTTTGCCAACTTCATGCATTCAGTACAAGTTATTTGGGAGATACAGACGGAGAACATAACTCAGTAGATAGCTAGATGATGCTGTATATTAGCAATGCAGCTTATTTGGTTTTGAGAGTCATCCATAGTATATGGCTGGACCCTGTAACACTGGAAAAGCCTCCAGATAATACAATTGATGACTGTTCATCGCTATTCATTTTGAATGAGCAAGGGCTAATTGGGAAACTCTAGTACTTGACCGACCAGTCACTCATTCCGTCACTCAGTCACTCAGCCACTCAATCACCGACTTGTGCACATATAAGGCTGGCCCGTGATTCATTGCGGTCTGAAAAAATTGACACGTATCATCAGGCATTATGCGTAAATATGTATAGTGAATACATTGAATTATATTGAATTATTTTATTGAATAAAAACTTGATCAAAGTACAATGTTTCATCATTACATAATAATTTCTGGTCTATAAAGTGGCCTACACTTGGAAATGTATTACATTGGATTTGTTTAAATTTACGGCAGGCAGCAATAAGAACAGTTCATGTCACGTTAGTTTATATAAGAGAAGACTAATTACATCAGAAATTCGTGGCTGTTTTACTATAATGGCTTAACTTGTGCGTGCTAAATCCTTTCATTTGAAATTAGAACTAGTAGAGTAACGCCGCCCTTAAACCAAATGACTTTTGAGGCTATTTCACTGACACAGGCAAATTTAGAACATCTGAATAAAATCATGAGAGTTTTACTCGAGTTTGAGCTTGCTCCTGTCATCACAATCATTTGGTGCGAGGCGGTCGTAAAACTGTCAGATTCAGTATTTTACCGGACAAAATGTTCTGATAAAATCAAATCCATTTAATGTTATCGGGGGTCTTTAGTCTCAGCTCATGCGAACAATGCAGTTCAATGATGTGTACTTTGTCAACAAGCAATAGGTGCACTTTGCAAGATCCACAGTCTTTGCAAAAATTTTATATTCTGTGAGTAAAAAAAAAAAAAAAAAAAAAAAACACACACACACACTGTCTTTATGGCACTTTGTTTTAAGATGTGACAGGGTGTCACACATTAGTTTGAAGTCTTTTCAAAGTCCTCTGGCGTAAGCTTGGCATGAGGTTTCACAGTGATTCTATGGGGCCGGGGCATAGATTTAATACTGACAGCAGCATGATGGCCCATCTGATAACCTTTAAGGTTGTAGAATAGTGGTGGCGTTGCGTTTACAAGTAGGGTATGGGATTGGTGTTTTCCCAAAAACTAAATCTGTTCATCATTTTTATTGTGCTAGGGGTTGCATTAAGCAGGTGTTTGCTGGCAATAAAGTCGTCCGACTATAAAATGAGGAAAACTCAGCCATCCTTTTTTGTTTGCACCCATTTTTCTCCTCAGTGGTTTTGTCAGTCTGAACTGCGCATGGGCATTCGGCATTGCCGCAGACTGGAACTGTCAAAGCCGATTTTCCCATTGTCATAAAATTTACGCTGTTTAAAAGCAAATTTGACAGGTTCATGAGCAAGCCTGTTTGGAGTTGTGCTGTGGGCATTACCCAAAGTCTGTATATCATTGTGGCGCCAGCAGTGAAAGTGAAATAGTTTTTTTGAAAATACTTTTAAATGACCTGTACTCAATTATAGGTAAAAACATGAACATTTTATGAGAAAAAAAAAAAAAAACAAGCCTGCTTGTTCGCCTTACTATTCAAACTAAATGCCATACTGGCAAGGAAAAATAATGTTTGAGTTTCCTGTTGCTGCAGTTTTGACAATTGGCTAGTCATACACTTTCCTTTAAAACGGTCCAACTAGATCTTGTGATCTGCAAATGAAAACTGATGTAAACGTCTGTTGTAAAACAAGCCTCTTCTTCCTCTCTGGGTTTGACTATGCCACAGTGCTCATGCATCTTCTTGTTAGGTACGGTTCTGGAACCAGACGCAAGAGTCGAGCAGTGAAGGTAAAATGGGATTTTATTGGAAAGGGGGCGAACCCCCGCAGAGCAGGAGGCGTACAAAGTCCAAATCCAAACAATCCCAGGGACAAAATCCAAAAGTCGAAAAACCAGGGCAGCAATCACAGTAATCGTGGTCGGGAAAAAACAGGTTCGGTACACAGGCACAGGATTGACAGAAGCAAAAGCCAAAATCCAGAGGGCGAAATCCAAACCGTTACCAGGGCAGCAAACACAAAAACTCGTAGTCGGGCAAAAAGGGTTCGAAAACAGATGCAGACAAAAGTACAAAAGAGCAGAGCCAAAAATCATAAGTCGGGCAGTCCAGTCAGAAGATTAACACTATGAATACAAGGCGAAAGATAGCAGCACAGGTAAGCAAGAGGAAACATTCTGACGGGGAACTGCAGTGAGAAGACAGCTTAAATACACTCAAGGGAAGTCACATGCTATGATTAGGATCAGGTGATGAGGATCAGACTAATTACAAAGGAGGGAACATGAGGGAGAGCCTAATCACATGAAATTGGCAAAAGCCAAAACGCGGACAGGGAACACGAGACAACCTATGACAAAACATACAGCTCCAGTTAGGGAGTTCTAATGTGCACAGATAATGAGAGGTAGGACAGAGTGGAGCAGGTGCAGAGGATCTGCTGAATTGCAGCAAAGACTAAGTGCAGGCAAGAGGCGGAGACTAGAACAGGGCGAAAAGAGAGCTTGTTAATCAATTAGTAAGTGCAGCTATACAATCCCTAGTGCTCGTTAGTAAGTTAGTATTATATACAATGTTAGTTTGGGTTAGTAACTTTAACGAAAACAACAAACTGTTAGTATTGGTTAGTAATATAGAAAAGAGAGGCGAAGGAAGCAAACGAGATTGGAAGGAATGTTTGAAACCCAGAAACCATGAAATCACCTAAGCATGTGACACGCAGGACTGGGGAGAAGCTGTAGCTTAACAAAAGACCAGACAGGGGAGACAAAGTGCAATGAAGGGCATGAACAAAAACATGGACCGGAATCTAACAGAATAGTGGATTGGGAATGGCAAAAACGAAAACATGGCAAAGTGCAAAAACTAAACAGAACATGGCAAAACCTAACAGAACTGATCATAAACATAACAGGGAATGGCAGAAACATAATAAACATGGCAGAATCAGAACAGACAGAGCAGAATCATAACACTTCTGAGTTTGATATGATTTTATGTTAAATCCCACAAGTTCAAACAACTCTTCAACAATTTTTTATTTTATTTTCAACATTCTTAATAATGCGGACTATTCGTTTTCCCTGTTTTGAATTTTTATTTTACAATACTAATGCCTTCTCATGATTATAACATCATAACGCAACAATCACTGTAATAATCATTAGTTGGATTATGTCAAAAATTTAGGATTGTAAAAATTCTTGCAGTGGCATGGATTATTTGTAGTCCTAGGGCTTAGAACTCTCCTACAATATCACCAGATGCAGCAAATTAGCCATTACAAGCCATTTCGAACCCTTGATTTGGACGGTCACTTCACCGTATGATTTCGAAATTTGTTTTTGACATATTGTGAGGTGACCGCCTGGAAGCAGGAGGGACTGAAACTTCAGCCAACCAGTCAGTTCCTTGATTATTTTGGGTGGTCCCTCCCCCCGTGATGTCACCAAAAACCATCTTTAAAAAGGCTTGTAATGGCTAATTAGCTGTGCACCTGGTTACATGATGGGGGACCTTTAATGTGGAAAACGGTAATCTTTATTTGAATTTAAAGTGTCTGGCAGTAGGGAAAAATGGTCTTTTCCATTGCATTAATCAGGATTATATGATGTGCTATGTTTTGTTTGAGTGATAGTTTAATTTACAATAGCTCATCATAATCAATAAAATTGTCTGCCAACTGAAGAAAAATCATGTCTGTACGCTTATAACCAGTCCTTGTAACTAAAGTAGTGATTAGGGCTCTGTTTTACTGTTAATAGTTTTCACATTTTTCATTTTACTAATCATTATCAGTGGAAAATGGGCTTTCAGCAATCAAGCCTGTGCTAATGATTTAATTTTGTACAGTAAGCATCTTCCCTTATTTTTTTATGAGAATTCATGCCAAACCATTTGGATGGAGGTTTATCATTTTGCTGTATTGTGTAATTGCATTTATGAGCTGAGTGAAGATGTTTGTTCTTAGAATTGTGTCTAATTAATTTCTGGCTTTTATGAGTTGGAGATCAATTGATCACCATAATTACAGACATAAAAACCTTTTCAGTTGATATATTCTAGTTTTAAAATGATTTTTAATCTTCTTATTGCTTCTACCATACCAGGAAATTGAGAACATTGAAAAATTTGACACAGCATCTTTTAAATAGTAATTATAAAGCTTTGTGTTTTAGTCAAAAACTATAACTCCTGTGCTGGTTTGGCAGGTTTTTGGGAATGGTGAGTGGGCAAATGGGTGGGTAGATGAGAGCCTCTTTTGTAATTAGTGTGATTGTTTCTTGTATTGTTTTGTATTATTATGTTTGTTCTATGTAGATCCCCTTGAAAACGAGATGGACCATCTCTAGGAGTTATCCATTTATACACTTCTTTACTGTCTGCATGTAGTGTATGTCAGTGATCATCTTTTGCCTGTTATTTGACATTGAATTTTATGCCAAATAAAAGTTTGTACATTTCTTTTCTATTAGAGCATATGAAAACAGAAGGAACTGGGATATGGGCAGTGCTACTGACATTTACAGCACTTGCACTGAGCTCAGCTGTGTGAGGGACTCCTCTGTGGACACATTAATCACCTATCGCAGAAAAGACAGACGACTCCTTACTTCATTACGTAAGGATGCTCTTTATAAAGACACAAATATAAGTGATGAATAGACATTAGATGGCAGTTACATTGTTGTGATTAATCATCAGATGTGCAGCTGAATGCAGAGTGAGAAGAGAAGTATACTCTCTCACTCAGAAAGGAGCAGAGAGAGACTTATTTATTAAAGCTGTTTGTTGCTTTCTATTTCAGGAAAGGATTTTGTTGTAGCGCGGTTTGGGTCTAGGCTGATGATAATGATGATGATGATGATGGAACCTCTTGTAATGACCTGAAGAGACGATGACAACAGAAACCTTTGGCTGTCCTGACATCATTATTATGCGTCGAAGAAGGTTTATGTCCCTCCTAATAAAGCAAATAGCATTAATTGATTTTAAAACTTGTATATTTGTATCTTTTATGTCCGTGATTGTACATGTTTCATTTGTGTGAAACTGAACTGCCGTGTTTAGTCCAGTAGCTTTAGCGAGGTGCCTCTTCAATAATTAATTGGTGTATGTCCGTATGCGCCATTACTAAACTATACATGGGTGGGGATCTGGGGACACTGCTGTGGGTCAGTGGAGATCGCTGAGCCAAAATGGTTCTGCCTGCCCAGTGCGCTCCCTTCCTCTCCAGGTGCTTCCTGTCCCTTCTGCCACCTTGAACAGGACAGTATGAGACAGTCTCCCACACTGGGGCGAGCCTGAGTGCCTGGGTTCCCTTCACCTCAAATGTGAAACCAACCAGAATCTAACTTTTTAAAGAGGCTAGCACACTCTGTGCTAATCTGACTGAATGCCTTTGGAATCTATCCGTTGACGCATCTGTTTAACCGTGTAAAAATAGACCTACGCACTCGGTGCTAGAGTGCATTTGTGCGATACAATTATAAATACTTAATTAATATGGATCTTCTGCCAATTGTTATAATTTGTGCATACAGTATATGCTCAAGTGCCTTACAAAGTTTATTTGAGCTGGCCACTCCATATTTTGTCATTTTCTTTTCAGAAACTATCTGCAGAATTTGGATTTAACGTTTTTTGGTTGTTCTCTTGCCGCAATTGCTAAGTCTCTGCCAGTTAATCTATGTGAGGATCACTGATAATTCTGACCATTTTAATGGTGATGTATATAATCCGACTGTTTTTTTTTTTTTTTTCTCTGTTGTTTACTGTCGTGGAAGTTTTGGTGCTTGCTAGTCTCCTCACTAAAGAAATTACATCCAGTAATACTAGAGTAATCAAATGAAGCCATATATTTTTCAGCCTTTTCACTGACAGTGCAAATCTCTGTAGTCGGTTTTGCATTATCCTACCACATTATTTCTTTGCTTTCTCAATTCTGTTCGAGTCCTATGTGTTATGATCCAGACAAGGAACGAAAAGCAGATTCAGGGTACAAATCATCAGGGGAGTATTTATTGATAGCAATGCGGTAATAGAGGAGGGAAAAGCCATAGTCCTGTACTGTAGAGGGGCAGTCCAGTTAAGTTGGTAATGACTGCAGAGGGTTGGGGCATGTCGAGGTACCCAGGCCGGTAGAGGCCGAGTGGAGAATCCCCTCGCAGAAGCAGGACTGCTTGCCAACAGGATCGAAGGGTTTAGCAGGAACCCAATCCCAATCCTGGAGACTAATGAATGCTTGGTAGGTTTTTCTAATAAACTGACTCACAGGAACAGGCAGAAACATAGTATTAATTGGAGTGCAGTCCAAATCCTGGGGACGGATTTAAGACTTGGGTGGTTGTTCCGGTCAAGACTTGAGTAATTCTGTTTTTTATGTTTTTATTAATTTACTGAAACACAAGCAAGAAGAGTGCTTAGCTCAGTACAACAAGATGAAAATGAACTGGAATGTTTAGTAGGGTATTAGCCATGACCATCCAGCAACCATCGCAAGTAAGTTATACAGATGGGACACTCACAAAAGGGGCAAGGCATACAAATGATAACACTAGGGAACAAGAGAGGAGACGAGACAATTAATCAATTTAAGGATGCAAACCGCAAAAACACAAGGACTGCTGGAAAAGGGGTTGAGCTAATTACGGATACATGTAGCTTGTAACGCTATGCAAAAGAACTTGTTCAAAATGTGCACGATTTATAGAAAATTAAAAATTACCTTAAAGTTGAAGCCAACATGGAACATGCAAATATCTGGCCCTTGTCAGTTAGTATGTCGTGACTCCAATATTGGCTAATAGCGCTTTGAAACATTTCCTATAGCCTGCTAGTTCTTTCTATTCTTAAATTTAAAATTTTAATCTCTCTTCCTCGCCAGACTTATCTCACCCAGAAATATCTGCAGCCATGTCCCTCCGAGCGCTAGATAGATCTTGCAATAAATTTATATGGAGGTTGTGATTGCGATTTCATAACTTTTAGCTTTTGTTCTTGTACGTATCTTAGTCGATAAATACCTTGATCCTTCAGATGATTAGCTTACTGAAAGGTCCATTTGTGGTCAAGTTTAAACTTACTGGGGGGTGGGGGTACCCTGTGTTTGTGCAAAAATACCTATAGTCCAACACAACTCATTTCGACCCGCTCCAGTTGTGGGTGGTGAGTGAAATAATTCTACTGCCTTTAATGGTTAAAATTGAATCATTCAAACCTTACTTATACTGAAATTTTTAAAAAACAAAGAGTATTGGCTGTTTTTAGTAAATATTGAATCCAGTAAATATTAATTATACCCTCAAATCAATAATGCCCCACCAACTGAGACTGATGGTTTCTTCTTATGCATTTTGTTCTTGCCTATTAATCCCTCTAAAAACAAATGCAAGCCCATATCAGAAATATGGCCATCTTAGTTGGTTCTACAGAACTTTGTGCAACGATAGCAGTGCTCATTGTGATTGTTTGCATTGATCTTTGCTCTCATTTTTTGGCAACATTGAGTAGACTGTGCTGTGGCACTGAGGCTACAGAAAGTTAATGGAACTGAGAAAGCCTTATACAGAATTCTCCACAGATATGACCCTCGAAGGCATGCGCCTGGATGAGCTACGCATTTTCTGCTGCCGATGACAAACAACAGAAAATTAGTATCGATTGTAATAACTGTCGCCGCCTCCATTACGGTTGTCCTTTATTACGCGTGGCGTTTTGGGAGAATCTGTGCAGATAAGTTACCTGATGAGGCATGAAAGGGGGGCTAATGTCACTGCTTAGGGCTGATTTGAAAGGAGATGGACTATCTCAGAATGGGGCCACTGTCTCTCATTTCTCAGGCTCCTTGTAAAAGCCTTGAACAAAGGCAGAAACATAACCAGCATGTTTGACTGTTTAATACCAACATGAGGAGGTCATCGGCAGTGCTTGAGTTTTTATTTAGTGTGCTTTTTTAACCACAGTTTGTTTTAACCACAGTTTTTGTTTGGGATCAAGAAACTTAGTACTTAGCCGACAAACCTATGTTTGAACAGCGGACATGGTGGCTCCTCAGGCTGTACTAGATCTGAAGTCATTTGTTCTGGCTTCAAGTGCTAAACCCTGGGCTGCTGCCTCCAATCCCGGATCTGGCCTGAGACACAGGAGGGCTCTATGTTCTCTCAGCACTTTTGTTGCAATGTATTTCAAGGAGTGCCGCCGTCAGCCACTTAGACCTCTGTGTCCCCGAGTGCCGTCATTTGATAGGGCAGCGTTAAAGGATCTGCTGAGTCATAATCACTCTGCCACTTTCTCTCCCCCGGTCCTCTCGCCACTAGCAGGGGTTACGAATGGATTCAGTGAGGTGCCATAGTTTTGCAGATTCGATCGTACGTTTCTGTCGAAGCGGGCGACAGCTCCACGATCAGCGTTGCAGATGCTTGATGGCGCTGTTCCACGGTTAAGCCAGCTGAGTGTGATTTATTCACTCTGTGACTTAATTCTGCTGATAAGAAATACGATATGGCTGGACTTCATATTTCTAGTGCACACTAGCCTATCACACTCACCTCTGTTGACCAGGACAAAAGAAGCCTCCTGCTCAACAGAGCTGACGAGTTTTACCTCTTTAAAGGCCATATGTGAATATTTTTTGGGAAACAGCAAGAGTCAGTGAATGTGTTGGCTTTATCAGTTCCTCAATGATGGCTGCTTGGCCAAAATTGGAGGAGGAACAAAAAAAATCCCTCTTAACTATTAAGTAGCCTTGGTGTATTTTTCATCGTTTTCCGTGATTAAAGAGTTTTCCAATGTTTAGAAAAATTCATTGTTTGTTAAACACAGAGCTTGCATCTTAATGTGGCGATTAGATACAAAGTAGAATTCAGAAATAAGATTTTTTTTCACTTAACAAAAAAGATGAACTAGTCTGTTAACTTAGCATTTGCTTTTAGCACATCCTGCAATGCCAGCTACAGTGCTGTGAAAAAGTATTTGCCCCCTTCCTGATTTCTTATTTTTTTGCGTATTTGTCACACTTGAGAGTGCCTTTTTCTAAGATCAGCCCAATACTGGCAAATGTGGCCAACTCACCATCTCCAAATCACTTCATACTTCATAATTATTGAGTTTCGGGCTGGGAATAGGGAAATCAGTCATGATCCTGGGAATTAACCCCTCCCCTGCTGAGCAGGCCACACCCATTTTTCTGTGCCGTATTGAGCTGTAACAAATTGACTGCTCCATATTTCAACCTACATGGAGGTCCCAAGTTTTTAACAATTATTCTTGAAACTAGAGTTGTTGGACTGCAACTTAAAATGAAAAAAATCCTGGAACCTCCATGTAGGTTGACGCTAGCGCCACCTGAAGTCATAAGCAATGCCATTTCCAGCACATGGAAATTGGGTCCTAGTTCCAACCTACATAAAGGTTCCAAACAAATTAGAACTGTTTTCCAATCTCTGCATGCCAAACATCAATAATCAGCAATAAAAGTTTTGGGACCTTTGTGCAGGAAGGAGAATAAGGGACCAAAAGTGGGGTAGATGTGCATGGTCACCCAACTTCTAGCCACGCCCACTAAAACCTACATGGCCCCCCAAATGGACCATCACCAGTATCTGCTACATCCACATATGAACTTTCAATTTTGTCAATAAAAAGCTTGGGACCTTTTCATTGCATGCAGATATTAACCCTTTTATTTGTCAAATTTGGGTATTTCATCTCTATCTGTGTACATACGAATTGTGTACATTACAAATACATTCCTGTTTATTTCAGTGCAAGTTTGATTCACAATTGAAAATTCTTTTGTCAGGATGAGTTAGTTGATATTTCTGGGAGTTCCACTCAAGCCTCCTAATTTTAACTCGATTTGTCGCATTGACATACATTTTAAGCCTTCACAGACCCCAATACTAATAGTATAGCCCTTCCCTGAAATCATGTGCAAAAGTTCAGGTCAACAAATAATTTGAACTGTCAGCATGTTCTGAGAGTCTCATCAACAACTTGTGAAAGAAAGGGTATCACTAAGTCAGTGGTTCTCAAACTCTGTCCTGGCGCCCCACAGTGATGCTGGTTTTTGTTCCCACAACAATTGCAATTTTAGGATTTTAACAAGCTATTGATTTGTCTTAATTAGCTGCATTCCATGTTTGGAACAGTTATATGTACGTTGTACCATCTTAGGCCACATTTTGATGGACATATCCATTGTGCCGCGAAGAAGAAAAACCCTTGAACATATTGTGCTTATTTTTTTATATTGTGAGGATTTTCAGGTAAAAACATTCTGAATAGATCAAATTAGACTCTGAGAAAATCAGTAAGCTTTAAATTTGGTAGTTGACCACCGGTGTTTTGCTTTCTTTCAAAATAATTTGCCTGAACTTAAAATAAAATAAACATGAAACAAAACAGGTATGACTCTATTGTTTTCCCAATAAATTGTTAGTTTTTGGAAACATGTCAGCAGTTTCACCAATGAGGAACCTATTGATTGTATATTGATTAAATGTTCAGTTAAATTGTTTTCCTCTGCAGTTATTTATACATGTTTCTACTATATCTCAATGTGGATATGAAATTTTTATTCTTCATGGCATTTTTAGGGCTTTCAGATGTGGCTTAAGAGGATAAATAACTGCTCTAAAGATAACTGCACCTAATTAAGACAAATTAACAGCTTGTTAAATTCCTAAGACTGCAATTGTGGTTGGAACAAAAACCAGCATACACAGTGGGGCACCAGGGCCGAGTTTAGAAACCACTGCGCTGAATGATGCCTTGGATATAAATCCTTGTGTAGATTTCTTTACAAGGATTTCAACAGGAACTATGCGTCAAATCTGCGCAAGATAGAGGTGATGAATGTCAAAACAATTTTCGCTGCATCACAAAAAATTCATTATTGTGGGCCATCTTTTGAAGACTAATGAGAACAGCAGTTTCCGGAGGTTGGCATTTCAATACACGTCAACAAAGTATTTCAAATTTATCCAGCCTCTGTCTGGTAAAAGAGAAACTTGAAATCGAAACAAGCATTGTATCATATGTGCAAAAGTTAACGGTCATCAGAAAATTGGCAAAAAGCACTTGGAACGAGAATTACATACCATGTAGTTTCCTCTTTATCCAAATCATGTATGATGTGCACTGCCATGAACAACAGGCCCCTGCTAGCCTCAACAAGTAATAATGTGTAAAAGAGACCAGTGCTGATGGGGTTAAGCTAGGCTCTGCAGGTCATTCCTGTTGGCAACACCAAAAGGAAGATTAGGAATAGCCTATTTATAAATGACTCGACACCTGATAAGAGAAGTGTGAAACAGGATGTGGGCCAAAAGATACAGCTGAAAAACCTTGTGAGGCAGAGGCTCAGATGTGTGCCCAGATTTTAACTGAAAAGTATGAAAAGAAGGGTTAATGTCAAAATTTATTGGAGCTAAAATGGCCTTTTGAGGATTATTGAACTCTGATTTAAAAGGAGAAGTATGAAATGGAACTTGGCTTGAAAGCTACATTTACATGTACATAATTTAAACAATTTGTGTGTACACAACTGATTAAATAACCAAATATGACAAATAATAGGGTTAATATTTGCATGGAATGAAAAGGTCCCAAGCTTTTTATTGACAAAATTGTAAGTCCATATGTGGATGTAGCAGATACTAGTGATTTTCCACCTGGGGGGCCATGTAGGTTTTAGTGGGCGTGGCTTGAAGTTGGGTGACCACACCCATCTACCCCACTTTTGGTCCCTTATTCTCCTTCCTGCACAAAGGTCCCAAAACTTTTATTGCTGATTATTGATGTGTGGCATGCAAAGATTGGAAAACAGTTGTAATTTGTTTGGAACCTTTATGTAGGTTGGAACTAGGACCCAATTTCCATGTGCTGGAAATGGCATCGCTTATGACTTAAGGTGGCGCTAGCATCAACCTACACGGAGGTTCCAGGATTTTTTTCACTTTAAGTTGCAGTCCACCAACTCTAGTTTCAAGAATGACTGATAAAAACTTGGGACCTCCATGTAGGTTGAAATATGGAGCAGTCAAATTTGTTACCACTCAATACGGCACAGAAAAGTGGGCATGGCCTGCTCAGCAGGGGAGGGGTTAATTACCAAGGTCATGACTGATTTCCCTATTCCCGCCCCAAACTCAATAATTATGAAGTAGGAAGAAATTTGGAGATGGTGAGTTGACACCCTTGGGCTGATCTAAGAAAAAGGCACTCTTAAATGTTTCAGAGCATCAAACAAATTTTAATATTAGACAAAGATAATCTGAGTAAATACAAAATGCAGTTTTTCAATGGTGATTTCATTTATTGTGGGAAAAAGCTATCCAAACCTACCTGGCCCTGTGTGAAGAAGTAATTGCCCCCCCCCGTTAAATCATGAATTAACTGTGATTAGCCACATTTTTTTGAGTTAAATTTCACGAGCCACACCCAGGCCTGATTACTGCCAGACCTGTTGAATCAAGAAATCAAGAAATCACTTAAATAGAACCTGTCTGACAAAGTGAAGTAGGCTAAAAGATCTCAAAAAGCAACACATCATGCCGGAATCTAAAGAAATTCAAAAACAGATGAGAAACAAAGTAATTGACATCTATCAGTCTGGAAAGGGTAACAAAGCCATTTGTAAGGCTTTGGGACTCCAGTGAACCACGGTGAGAGCCATTATCCACAAATGGAGAAAACTTGAAACAGTAGTGAACCTTCCCAGGAGTTTCCAGCCTACCAAAATTACTCCAAGAGTGCATTGACGATTCATCCGGGAGGTCACAAAAGAACCCAGAACAACATCTAAAGAACTGCAGGCCTCACTTGCCTCAGTTAAAGTCAGTGTTCATGATTCAACAATAAGAAAGAGACTGGGTAAAAATGGCATCCATGGGAGAGTTCCAAGACGAAAACCACTGCTGACCAAAAAGAACACGAAGGCTCGTTTCACATTTGCCAACAGACATCTTGATGGTCCCCAAGACTTTGGGGAAAATATTCTGTGGACTGATGAGACAAAAGTTGAAATTTTTGAAAGGTGTGCGTCCCGTTAGATCTGGCATAAAATTAACTGCATTTTATAAAAAGAACATCATGCCAGTACTCAAACATGGTGGTGGTAGTGTGATGGCCTGGGGCTGCTTTGCTGCTTGAGGACATGGACGACTTGCCGTAATGAATGGAACCATGAATTCTGCTCTCTACCAGAAAATCCTGAAGGAGAATGTCCGACCATCAGTTCCTGACCTCAATCTCAAGCGCACTTGGGTTATGCAGCAGAACAATGATCCGAAACACACCAGCAAGTCCACCTCTGAATGCCTTAAAAAAAAACAAAATGAAGGGTTGGCAGTGGCTAGTCAATGTCTGAACTAAAATCTTAAAAAAAAAACTTAAATTGAGATGCTGTGGCATGGCCTTAAACAGGCCATTCATGCTCAAAAACCCTCCAATGTGGCTGAATTAAAACAATTCTGCAAAGAAGAGTGGGCCAAAATTCCTCCACTGCAATGTTAAAGACTCATCGCCAGTTATCGCAAACGCTTAATTGCAGTTCTTTTTGCCGAGGGTGGCACAACCAGTTATTAGGTTTAGGGGGAAATTACGTTTTCACTTAGGCCCAGGTAGGTTTGGATAGCTTCTTCCCCTCAATAAATGAAATCAACATTTAAAAACTGCATCTTGTCTTTACTCAGGTTATCTTTGTCTAATATGAACATTTATTTGATGATCTGAAACATTGAAGGTCAGTTTCACAGATGTAGATTAAGCTTAGAACTTGGCTACATCTAATTTTTAAATGGAGAGTCCCCATACAAAACTCAGTTTAGTCCAGGACTAAGCTGAATCCACTTCTGTGAAACCAGCCGTAAGTGTGACAAATATACAAAAAAAAAGAAGAAATCAGGAAGGGGGAAAATATCTTTTCACAGCACTGTACCTTACCTAAGCTTCATGGTTGTTAACAACATGTTTCCACATTAGAATAACAGTGATTGAAATAAAATTTCAAATCAAAATGGTGCATTTTACCCTTTTTTTTTTTACCTAATGAGGCCTCACTTGATAATGTTGAGTTTTTCCAGCGTTCACGTAATGTTTATTTAAATAAATGAGCGAAATCAGGTCAAGACCAATCATGAGTTTTCAGGGATGTTCTGTGCCTCCACTATTCTCAGCTCTGCAGCCACTTCTGCAGTTGAGGAGCAAAATAAAATAACTTTGTTCCATTCTGGCTCTTCTTATTTACATTCTTTTCATTATTTTTCTGTACCTTGCAGAAAAAACAAGATCCAAAGGAGACCCTGTTGCTTAAAGCATTTAAGTCACATGTCCATTTTGAGAAAAAATAGCCTTAATTTTAATAGATCCGTAAAATCTGCTAATTGAAGAACCCAGTGCTAAAAAAAAGTACTGAAGTCGCAAAATAGCCATTTCAAGAAAATTGACAGAATCGACCTCAGTAACTATAAAAGACGTTTTTCCATCCGTACCTTGCAGTGTGTGAAAATGTGACTTACATACATTAGGGCTCTTAAATTATTTATTTAATTCTCTTGAGTATTACTTGGTCTTTGTATGGGGTATGAGTCTCTTAAAAATGTAATGGCTGATGCCCTTGGTAATTGCATTGGGTTGTTCAAATGTATAACTTGAGCCACTTCTTGTTATGATTTGTAACAACATTATAAGCATGAATAAAAATTTATTGTTTGTTTTATGAAAACCGTTCTTATTGATACAGAAAAGGTTATAGATGGTCAAATTATGTCAACGTGCAGGCAGTGGCGTGAAGCTCCACATCCAACATGGTTCATGTTGCCCAATCAAAGGCTTATTCTCCTGCTCAGCCCATACTGACAGGGTGACACTAATCCAACAGTGTTGGATGCCTGAAAAACACATTCTTTGCTGAGACGGTCTCTCTGCACCCCAGTTTAGCCCCGTAATGTCATCGAAAATCCACCATGTTCATCCCCCATCCCCCGGGTAATGCAGATTAATGGAATTAGCCATCCTGGAGGCTGACAAGCTGATAGCGGGTCTCTCTGCACCAGTTGTCAGGCCACTGCAGCCCCTGGAGTCCTTTTCCCGACCTTTATCTGCGCTCAGGATGTCGGTCTGTGCCAGAATAGCATTTACCAGTCTGCAAAATTGTACTGGTCTCCATTGCACCCACTTCTACAGTTACTCATTTTCTTCCTTTCTCAGGGTATTTGGTGTGCATGTAAAGAAGAGCAAATTAAACGCATCCAAGGAAAGAAATGTCACATAAATGTGCCATTGTGCAATGTATCCATCCTTTGTGATTTGAGATGAACATTTTATAAGAAGCTTGAAAGGAAAGGCCTGTTTTTTTAGGTCTCTTACCACTTGTTCATTGTCAGCCCTTTTTGAGCTATATCAGGAGAGGAATGAACGTGGCATGTTGGATACTCTGTTTAGATGGTTTATACAGTCATCCAGACATTTTTGGCTTCCGGTAAAGTTGAAATATGTAGAGACAATTTGACGGAAAGAAATATGCAAATTGCAGTTTTTGATTTTCTCTTTCTGTGTAAGAACTTGCTTTTTTGAATTTTTATTGGACCAAAATGACTAGCTGTTTTGTTTCCTAATGATGTGTCCTGTGCTTACAGCTTTTCAGTAATAATCCATTGGCTTCTTATCACGAAGTACCGGGAGTCGATACGATAGTTCTCTTCTAGGACTTTGTTGCTTTTAGAGGGAAAACTGGGCTATTTAGGCAACTGCAGCAGGCTTTAGGTTTAAAGCACAATAATATTGCATAAAGTAGAACTTACTACAACCCAGTCTCCAAAAAAGTTAGGACGCTGTCAGGTGTTTGAAGACAGTGGTAAACATGCCCCTGTTCCAGCTTTTTCTAAGCACGTTGCTGGGATCAACTTCAAAAACAAGCTGATATTTCTCAAAAAACAATAATTTCTCTGTTTTATCATTTGATATGTTGTGTTTGTACAATTTTCAATTAAATATAGGATTTAAATGATTTGCAGTGAGGTACTTTTAAAGTCAAGTTATATTACTGACAGTATATTAATACATATTTGAAATTTATATTTTTCTTTTGGTTCATTCTGCTGTCTGAAAGTGCTGTTTAAGGGTGTATTGTGATTGTGTGGAGACATTATGTATTCTTAAAGTGTTCTTAGCAAGGCCCTGAGAAGGCAAGGGATGTAAGGGCAAGCCGCTTGATGCTGCCCTAGGGTGGTCGCCTTTAATCTATTGAACTGAAATGTAGAGAAGTGCAGTCGGCACTCAGTGGTGCGAATTGTTAGAACCGTGCAACGCTGAATCCAAAGAGCATGGGGACAATGAAGGATGGGACCTATTAAACTCTGTGGGGGTTTAACACGCATTCTGGGAAGTAATGATGCGTTTACGAAGGAGCTCCTTAAGAAACATTAAGAATGCCAGTGTGTAGTAGAAGATTTCCATTAATGTGTACTGAGGGTGTAGTTAGTGCCATCAGCCCCCTCCATTGTGCACGTCACCTCTAGGCATTATCTATAAATACTTCACCTTTTTCAATCTGCACATTCAATCAGCATGAATGTAAGTGAAGCATCCAAAATGCAAAACAACATGGACGCTTCCTTAAAATGCAGTACATGGCATATCTTTACAGAGCGATGTGGAATCGGTTTTCAACTTTTTAAAGCAAAAACAGAGGAGCTAAAATTCCAAGAAAGCAACTGAAATCTTGGTGGGTCAAGGCCTTCCTGTGATTATTGTAGTAAATGTAAGTAGTTTGAGTACTACAGCCATTTTGAAAATTATCCTGGTCTTTCCTGTCTCGACAGTCTTTGTTGAAGGGGTACATGACCTTTCTTTTCCTGTATTGATCGACTTGTCTGCTGGTGCATTATTATTTGTCCTGATATTACCAGAAATGTCTGATTTATTACCTCAGCAGAGACTGAGTGGAGCATGAAGGACACTCTGAAGAATGGCGCTTTGATGCCTACTTAATGATGCTCTCCTTGCCGTATTCGCTGGCATTACAAAAATTCTAACAAAGCCTATTTGTTAAATTCAAATTTTGATTGGTTTCTGAGAAATGCAAACATATTTTTGATTTTAGTGAAACAGTGAAACTCATTTTGTATTAAGTATTTTTAATGGAAACAGTGAAACTGGGGATAGGGGACCATCACTTTTTATCGTTTCTGAAAATGTGAATTTAAAAATATGGAAAATCTGATTCAGAATTATGTACTGCAGCTTGTGCTGCATGTGATTGCAAAGTGAACTTTATATTTCTCCGTGTGGTACAAACCTTCAAAACCTTAATCTGAGGCCTCTAAAACATCTCAGAAGAAATAATAGTGACAGTCCCTGGGAATAGCTGCTATTAGACGCCCATTTCCAATTTCTGCTGAAGCCCTTACTGCTTTCTCCCCTTTTTTCTGTAATCACACTTAGCAAAAATGACTTCGATGTTTGACCAGAAAAGGCCGAACAGACACTAGATGCACTGGGAAAAGATGAAGGAGCAATAATAATGTCTGTACAGATGGACCCTGGGACCATCACTGCAGGAAGATGGGCATGTTCTTCTTCTGGATATAATGTCTTTGTGAAGCCAGTTTTTTTTTTTTTTTTTTTTTGGGGGGGTAATTTGGGGTGGTTGGTTGTGTGAAGGTACAGTTGAAGGTTGGGGCTTGGCTATAGGTCTCTCACTCTTTACAGTTCGACAGCAGCTGTGGGCCTGTTGTACTGGAAGGACTGATCTTTCTCTCAGCAAGCAGTTTCTCCGCCAGAAACGACAATGTAATATAAAATCTAATTAGATTGCTTCATTACAGGAAGTAAGTACAATCATTTAAAGTGTCCTTGGTGTATTTTTTTAAATAACGTTTTGCAGAGGTTAGCACTTTCCCCTTCGGTATGTTTGCAGCGGCATGGCCGCTGGGAGCTGCTTTCAACGGCAGCAGGCTTTGTTATGTCCGCTCAAGTGGAAAGCCAGGAGGCAACGGGTAATTACTAAGAGCTTTGCGCAATATTAGCTGGTTTAGTCGCCATAAAAGCATCTCATGATGGAATAGTCTATTAATGGTTCTGTCATTCGACGGGACCCCCCCTAAGAATTGATCCGAATTGATACGCCCACTAGTTTTGGTCAATATTATGGTTACTGGCATTGATAGATTGTTTCGTGGTTTTAGTCCTCCCTCCTGCAAGTCCGCTGTGGAACACCCCCCCCCCCAGGCTGGTCGCTGCGGGAGCTAGCGCGCGCGGAGATATCTGATTCGAATCAACGTGCCATTGAGGCGGGGAGGACAAGCGTGAAATTAATTGTTCCACTTCATCCGTGGTTCGCGCTCCTCTTTCAGAGTGGGTAATTTGTTGCCTCATGTACATGGGGAGAAGAGAGAGCTGGATGAGTGTTTCTGCCCGTTCTCACAAAGCTGACTTATTTCCCGTTTGGTCCTGCAGTCGTTCTCGTCTGGGTAAACAAGCTTCCCATTTCGGGGACAATGTCTCGCCGTTGAGCACGGGGGCGGTGGCTCGTGACAGTGGACTGGATTTACATTACCTTAAGGCGCTGAAGCACTTTCCTCAATTTCCAAGCAACACATTACCATTTAATTGCCTAGTGTGGCTTTCGGAAATCACTTGACATTGAAAAGTGCAGAAGATCCAGGGCCCGATTTTCCCTATATGCGACACACGCAAGAACTCGCAACCTGTTCTGCAGTTCTTGATGGGAGTGGTTCTTCAGAGTAAATTTAAAAACAGTCCCGCACTGTGTGATAGCAGCAAGTGTGTGTAATAAAAAGAGCGACAAAAGCGGTTCACTCAACTTCATTGCCAACACTGGCTCCCTATGATGGGCCTGTGGTGTATTTACAAGGAAATGCACTCATAATTGACTTTTTTGTTTGTTTTCTTTTAGGTGCTTGACTTTATTTTGTGGACAATAATAAAACATTTTTTAAATTCGGTATCAAGGGCATAGAAAACATTTGTTTTCATTTACCCAATAAAAGTACACGTGCTTCTTGTTCCATAAATTTTTTTTTCAAATTTTTGCTATTTTTATGCACCGAGTAATCAAACTTCAAACCTCTGAAATACAACTTATTAGCACAAGTTGGTAAATGCTGCCATCTCGTATATTTTAGCCAATCAAAAACTACTTCTTCTGGCAATGCCCGGGATGTTATGACGCGAATGGACACCAGGAAATCAGCTGATCTATACAAAGTGTATACAAATTAGTCTTGATTGTCACTCGTGCTGCAGCTTAATTTTACACAGAAAGATCAAGGTTCGATATTACCTATCATTATTAGAACCGGAGTGACAAAGGGCTCTAATTTCTTGGCGCAGCACAGGGTGGTGCAGCGTGGCGTAGCGTGGCGTAGCCCACGCAGTGGTAATTTCGTCCGGTGCAGCCCGCGCAGTGGTAATTTCGTGCGGTGCAACACCGTGCACAGCCACTTTGGCAATTTGGTAGACGGACGTGCGCCGAGATGGGTGTGTCGGCGTAGTAGGGGGAGGTGTCACATATTCATCATGACGCAGTGACAATTTCGTGGATCAAGGCTCCGCCGAAATTGCACAGAGAGCTCGCCAGCTCCAACCTGGTTTACTTTCTGTGCAGTGGTAATTTGGCTGACCGATGCACAGTGCGCACACGTCACCGGAACCTCACAGGCAGGATTCCAGAATGTCAGGCACATTTCAATGCAATAAATAATTACAGCAACCACTATTTAATGTAACTATCTGAATCAGGACATAAATTGCAGTATCTATATCGATTGTCCTGATGTCAGATTAAAGGCGGTTGGCACGCGTAATGGAAACTCGACCTGGCTTAGTCAGCGTAGCTGAATCTGTGATGCAAACTAACGACATCATATATATCTCAGCCAACCACGAACTGCCTCGGCATCAGGCAGTGCGTGTATATATATATATATATATATATATATATATATATATATATACATATACATTTTATATATATATATGTGTGTATGTATGATGCTTGCGTTCTATGCTCAGGAAAGCCGCTTGGACGCGAAACGAATTTTTCGCACGACTGATTACAGTCAAAGTCAATGCAAAGACGCGAATACACGCGTGCATTCGCGTCTTTGCATTGACTTGCGATGTACACAGTGTCTAAGTGTCCGAAAGTCGGCAGGTTTTAACAAATCTCCGTGTCCGACAGTCGGATGGTTTCAATATAACTCCGTGTCCGGCAGTCGATTATTGTTTTTAATTTCTTCAAATCTGCTGAATCTTTTAGATATTAAACGTGAATGTTTTGATAAGAGGGCTCAGTTCTTCAAGATGAGTACTGAGAATTTCAATCAATGTTTCTGTTTAAGCTCTGCTCAATAAAGCGAGTCGACATTGGCGCGGGACTTTGTGCATTTATGACGAATTTAGCGACTGTCGGACAGAGATCCTAGAATACACCGTGTCTGAAAGTCATAAAAGTTCTAATTTTTCGAGTATTCCAGGAATTATTAGACGTACAAACTTGGCCATGTTTGTGTTCGACCTTCACAAAATGCAAATTGATAGCTATCGACTTTCCTTGGTCTTTTTATTCGTCTGTTTTCTTCCATTGAAGATAGACAACAGCCTTTATTCGGTCTCTCTTCTGAAAATTAGTCCGATGGATCGCACAGATTCACGCTTTATTTCCACACCAGAGATAAAATAGTGCTTCTAGTCAGTGACCAAATCAATTCCATGACCACTGACATTGTGAATTAAATATGGCATGCACGATCAAGACTGTACGATGCGAAATGCAAAATACTCCATGTCCAGCAGCCAGCAAAAAGTAAAAGTATTGATATGAGAACAGATTCATAACGAAATAAAGAATAAAAATATATCACCAACAAACGGAACATCCAAAAAGATGGCCCGCAAATAAATAAATCGCAGTGTTCATTGGATGTTCTGTTTGTTGTTAAAGTGTTTCTTTTTACTCTTTATTTTGTTATCAATCTGTTCTAATCGTCCTCTTTTTTTTTTTTTTTTGGTTGTCAGACACGGAGTATTTTGCATTTAATGTCCGACAAGCATTGTACATTGTCCCGCGCCAATGTCGACTCACTTTTTTGAGCAGAGCTTAAACTGAAACATTGATTGAAATTCTCGGTGCTCATCTTGAAGAACTGAGCCCTCTTGTCAAAACATTCACATTTAATATCTAAAAGATTCAGTAGATTTGCAGAAATTAAAAACAATAATCGACTGTCGGACACGGAGTTTTATTGAAACCATCCGACTGACGGACACGGAGATATATATGGCAGTTGCTACGGGTACAGCAGTTTTTCAATGCATTTCAATGTGGAGAGGTACGGCAGCCCCATTTCAAGCCCTGCCCTAACCTAACCCTAAACCTAACCTTAACCCCTAACCCTTCCCCTTCGCCTAACCCTAACCCTATCCCCAACCCGTAACCCTTCCCCTAACCATAATCCCGAATCCTTATCCTAATCCCTTGAAATCGACTGCCGTACCAATAAAAACTGCCGTGTCTCTAGACACTGCGGATATATTAAAACCCTGTCCGACTTTCGGACACACATACACTGCGTTCAACGCAATCTGTCATGCGAAAAATTCGTTTCGCGTCCAGTGTGCAAGCGTCTTAATACTACTATTATCGTCACTTAGGTTTTATCGTTTTTAGTGGGGAAAGGAATAGGCTACAGCCTGATTGCTATGATCTCATACTGAGTTAAGATCACATATCGAAAATAAATGTGTAACGTATCTTGCATTGTTGTCCATGCTTGTTAATCCCAAAATTTTAAGCAGCAACAGGGTGTAATAATAGGAACACGCTATCCATCGTTTCTCTTCCCAATGATGCAGGCAGAAGAAATAAATGAGCAACCGTCGTATTTCATTCCAACTTCAAAAGTTTGAATGATCTGTCGTAGTTTCGTTTTGAAATTCCATTCAAGTTCGCAATGGTAATAATTTGCGAATGCCCTAGCTAGCCAGCTAACTCATATTCGTAATGCTTAATATAGACGTAAGCGGTGCAGAAAACATGCCTGAAGCAACAAAGTAAAATGCAACATTCACGCATCATGCAGATATAGGACAGAGGCTTCTTTATTCCAATTTTAAAGGTGAGGAGAGGAGCTCATTTGATTGGTGAAGATTTGACTCGGCTGTGTTAAACCCACTCAAGGCTTCTCTGCTCTCTCTTTGCCTCTTGCGCCGGCAGGAGGGACAGAGGCGGGACAGAGGAGTGCTTGCGCCGGGCTACGCCGGGCATGAAATTGCAACATACGCCTGGACACACCCCGTTGGCGCAGTGCTCCCCCATTTGCCACGCCTGCGCCTGGTCTAAGAATTTAGAGCCCAAAATCTGTAGTAATGCCACTGTATGCGGCTATTGGTTGCTCCAACAGAACAGGAAACTCGGACCTACCAATGAAGAGTCACCGGTCATGTCCTGCGCGCTTTTTACCCAGTTGTTTCAAGGAGCATGTTTACGCAAATTCTGGAATAGAATCGCCAGTAAATATTGGAAGATTTTGAAAGATGATGTCCTGCCAATGGAATTTAGTCACCGGCAGGCCCCCAAACCCAAGCACTTGTCAACTTTAGCTTGAATGGAAAAACAATAGCATCAGTTACAGATAGAACGGGAAGGCGCTCCAAATATTTCGCCAAATTATAATTTCTCGTTGTTGTACCGATAACTGTCATATAGACCATTCACGCCACAATGTAGAGTCCAGTACTGGTACAACACTCAGAAATGTTAAAAACAATATTTATTATGCACATTGCAACAGTCCTCAACTGTCATTGTATTTTTAACCTTTGTGCCCACAAGAGTTTCGGTATAAGGGTGACGTGGCAAGTTACCCGATTCTAACAAACATTGGGCACCGCCAACGACATATATATCTGATCTTCTCGCTCTGATTTTGTCATCTTGCTAGTATCTTTGATGTACTGGTAAATTTCATGTTGCTTGTATACCGTATACTACTTATTACTGCAGCTACAGTCAGTAACTGAGTAGTAAGGAGCAGGCAGTACCAAACATGTCTCCTCTTTTTGTCATGCCTGCTGTCCAGCTTTGGGCTGCTTGCTCTTCCTAGTTTACAGCTTGCTACCAAAATATGATTCCAGCATAAAAAATAGTATTTTTAAATAATAGAATACATTTTAGAATTAAATCAGGAGTACAATTCAGGAATAACTCAGTGGCGCATACGGTCAGTGCAGTTGTTATTTTGGCTGGAATTTGGATCTCTTGGACCGCAGATGTGCCAAGACCTTCAGAGAAAGATTTCTATTTGACTGTAAATGCGTCTTTGCCTCCTGTATCTATTCCATTCTATGCCAACATTTATGTGCATGCATTCGATATTTTTAAGAACATGCTAAATATGTTCTACTTTGAGTTGGTATAATTCAATTAAATTCAGTAAACATAACTTTCGAGTCTCGCCGTATGTTGCGAACTGACTCCCTTTATCTTCAGCTGTGCCCTTATAGACACCTGCAATCAGGTGGGGCTGGTTCTAAGAAGCAGCTTAAGGGCTATTGAGTTTAGTTACATTATTATCAATGCCAAATGCATGCCTGCGAGTAATAGCACAAATTTTACAATAATGATACTGCAAGATATGTGATACAATCGTAATACATTATTTATTTGAATACCCTTAATTACACGACATTTAGTTTCACTCAGTAGATGTAGCTGCTGAGCATTTTAGGCTGATGTTTGTTGGCAGCTGCAGCTGAAATTAGGGAATGGTTGTGCTTCAGTTCAGACGCGGCACAGGTGGCCTTATGTTTCAAAAAACAAAAGGCAAATATCACCTTGAGAATCCTCATTTAAATAACACTTGCCACTGGTGCCCTCTAATTTATAAGGGAAGCACTTGTCCCCCCCTTCCCCACCCAAACTAGAAATACGTACATCCACAAGATGTGACTGTCCACCGTGGTTGCGTTTAGTGCTGGCAGGAAATTACCAATTACTAATTGCATCTGGTGGAAAATCGGAATTGACGGAGTGATCTTTTTGTCAGTATCATCGGACCTAGCACCTGCAGTGTTTATTTTTGCATTTTGCCCCACATTCGTCTCAGCCAGTAGTTAGTCCACTACAGTATATGCTCTGAATAGCTGAGGCAGAGGAAGCTGTGATGTGATTCCTTTGACTCACGGGTAGCCCTCACTTTTTTACATAGCAGGTGCCCGGTCAATCACACCCTGACTGGCGCAGCTGCAAGCACCTGGATGAAGAGGAGTGGATGCAACAGAGCTCTGAGCCTGGCAAATTTGCCTGGCTTTACCCCCATTGTCCCTGGGGAAACCCAGCCAGTTGTTGAGTTGCTAATGCAGACCTTCAGCTGTAGAAGGTAACAACGTGGCTGGGATTCAAACATCTGGATGCCTGTGTTTATTTTAATTTTAATAATGTGTCAGTCATCCACAGTTTCCCACTCACTATTTTTTATTTGCCTTTCAGTAATGTCAGTCCATTTGTTAGGTATTTGTGAAGAGAGCAAAATAAAAGACTTCTGGTATGAAGTCCAGCAGGTTTTTTCACCCTTTTGTGAGCATCTTACTCATGTTAAGATCAGCAAGTAAACAAAAGTTACACCTATTACAAAAAAAAAAAAACAAAATCAGAATAAAACCAGAAAACGGGACTTTGCTGTACCTGCTTGATTCTAATAGGCTAGCAAAGGGATACAGCCCATCATTCTCATGAAGGGCTCGACATTGTACATCGTTAAACCTGCTATAGCCGTCGCTGCAGCACATGCTTTCAATGTAATTGTTTCCCTTAAAAAGCCACAGTGTTACATCTTACATCTATCAAATTTGGCCCTGGAATCACTGGTGAAATGCACAGAGATTACAAATTGTGGAACTGGACACAGGTGCCAAGATGGATGCGTCCGCGGCACAGCAGGAAGGCACAGACGTACACAATACAAAAAGAACAAGGAAACGAGGCTCCTGGATAATAATATAAGTAATACATATAACTGGGACAATAACAATAGTACTATATATTACAAATAGAAATCAAGTAGGAACGAGGTTCCTGGATTACAATACAATTACAATTAAAGAGAATTAAACATACACGTGAAATGCAGGAGTTAAGTCTAAACAAGACTATAGTGAAACAACAGGTTATGCAGTTTACGAGACTTCGCACCAAATGTGTGCGAAGCGTCCTCATTTATAGGGAACACTATTTCACAGACACAATAGGGAACAGACGCAGGTAATAACAAGGAATTTGGAATGCGGTCCGGGTCTTAATAGGCTGATGAGTTAGAGGGCTGGAGGCAAGACGTTACATATGCACAGGAAAAGGTCTGTTCCACTGAGCAGTTTGCTCATATTCTTTAGGGATGCACCAAATGAAATTTTTTGGCCGAAACCAAAAGCTGAAAATGAGAAACGCTTGGCCGAAAACTGAAAACTGAAACACCGAAAGAAATTATTACGCCAATTTTTAGTACCATTGCATTTATGGCTATGACTGTGTACTTACCTAACTAAAGTCAAGGCTTTGCAGTTGCATAAATTAATATTCATGCTTCAAAGAATAAATCAATTACAAAATTATGAATATATTTATTTAGCACTGACATTCCAACAAAGCACAAAATAAATTAAAATTTAATTATAAATAAAATGTTTTACTTGGGCCCCACTCATGAATAACCTACAGGCCTGTAACTGACTGGCCTATTACTGGCTGCTGAAAAATTGTAAAATTAAATATGTTACGTGACAACACAGCAGCCCACTGATTGGTCAGAGAGAATCCTCTCTGCGAAAGACAACTCGCTTCCGCATTATCGCTAGGAAACTGGCTTCACTTGCCATCATTGAAACTGGTCTTCAAATTGTGTTTTTGAAACGTGTGTTGTTTTAGGCAGCTTGATAAATATACTGTGCGTTGCCTTACCTTTCAAACAAGGTTTGTTCACCGAAGCTGCTGCATTTATGATATGCCTTTCTTTGTCTGTGACCCTGTTGGTAGCGAAATTAGAAGCAACGGTGTTCCTCTAATTCCCCTTGAGAAAGTTATTATGCTGCCACTATTTTAAGAAAATTGCGCGGAAAATAACTTTACGGGTGCTGATGAAGCATTTTGTTCTTAGGAAAGGTATCACAGAAGAGATGACACATCGTAAAGCGATAAATTCTAATACTCTGCCATCTCCTGCGATTTGCGCATTTGCTACGTGTTTTGCATTCAATTTCAAAGTGAAATGTTTATGAAGGCTGAATGTCAAGCTAATAAACAATAATTGTTTTGTCATGTTTTATTTGCTTCTTTGTTATGAAGGAAAAAAGGTAAATTAACATCCGGTGTGTGGTGATTCCATATTTTTTCCAGGGGTTGTAGTTAGGCCCTACATTATGGAATACTGATGGTACACAAATGCCTTGAGAATATATTGCCTTTTTCTATGAATACTCTATGCCTTTTACGGATATCATTGCTTTGCATTTTTAGGTGGTACAATATTTAATGTGCAAGCGGGTCGGACACATCACCAGCTGCTATCCTATGCATCAGGACAATGTCAAACAGAAATTACAATTAAGCACTCGTGGACTTTAGTGCCATAACGTGGTGACGTTTGTGCGCGTCCCTGATTTAAACGCATACATATTTAACAAAATCGATGGAATAAAAGTTTGGACAGGCGCGTGCTGGCCGCGGTTTTTGCTTGCGTCATCACAACATCCTGTTTCGGCCTTATTGTTTCGGTGTTAAAAGCCTTTCGGCCGAAAACCGAAAATGCATTTTTTTGACATTTTCGGCCGAAAATTTTCGGTGGCCGAAAATTCGGTGCCTCTCTAATATTCTTTCTTCTCTGTTAAAATATGAATGTACTCTTTTTTTTTAAAGATTATTTTTTTGGGATTTTCACCTTTTATTTGAGAGTTGCAGGGTAGAGAGAGACAGGAGGGTTGGGGAGAAGAATGGGGAAGACATGTGGCAAATGACCCGAGACGGAATCGAACCCAGGTCGCCACGGGAAGGACACAGCCTTTATGGTGCACGCTTGGACCGTTGAGCCACCGGGGCACCCCCAATATGAATGTACTCTTACTTAGAGGTTTTTGCTTTAAGGCAACAGACTATTTTTTCCTGGGTTACTATGTTATTCCATCAGGGAATAGACTTGGCAATGACCATCCTTCAGAAATTTACTTTGGCTTCTACTTTGTCAAATATTTTTGATGGAAAGACATGAGAAGATATGTTTTGGAAGTGGAAATGATTTGAGCCCATAGTTGTCAGATCACCTGAATCTTTAAGTTTTCGGGGTGTGAGGTCTCTTCAATATTGATGTCTTTATGGAAAGCCATTGAGAGTGGTGCTTGAAGCAAAATTCATTTCCCAAATTTGTAAAATTTTCTTTGATGAAAATTCATTAAAATGGATAAGTTCCTTACATATCATCTCTTGGAACTGAATGATTGAAGCTGATAGTCTTAAATAAAAACCAACTGCTGAAGTCTGTGGCCCCACTGGTACCAGAAAGGAGCCTTCAGAATGAGTACTTACAAATTTATACCTGAACAATGTGGGCTGTTCTTTACAGTAGAGTTCATATTGATTAGACAAAGAAACATAAATGGAGAACAATACCATAATGACCGTCAGGGGTTTTTGGAAGGAAATGCAAATGACATCAGTGAATGGGGGGTCATGAGGATTGCCAAGATACAGATACAGAATGATGGGGGAAAGGGAGGGGAGGAATGCTTCCTTCCTCCACAATCATTTCAAAACTTTTTTGGCCCCCAAGTACTTTAAAAACTAAAAATACTTTAAAGGATGATGCTTATTTTGTATACTTCACTATTATAATACTATTAATTACCTTTATGGGATAAAGTGGCAGGCATTACTTAAAAAAGTAGTGATTGCTTACTGAGTGGTAGTTGATATTAATAAAATATAGAAGTGGCATTCTTTAAACATAATAATGCATAATGATAATCAATGAACTTTTAGTATGCCCCACTAATATAATTTACTAATGTAATGTCAGCGGTAATTAATGTCTTTATGGCATAATTTTTCTTGTTGGAAAGAATTCTGAGACTTCCAGATTTTTTTTCTGGAGTATATGTATGGGCAAGCACATTTTCCTGGCCTATTCAATAGCTTTAACAGCCTGGTGCATTCCAGTTCAAGTGTGTGCATTATAACAACCGAGCATGTTTAGAGTGTGTCATGAATTTTCCTTCTGTTTCATAGCCAGGTTTAAAAATAGCCTCAATCAATAGCCATTGCACTTGGCTGCAAAAGAGTATATACGCGTAATACTCCAACCAGGATTTGCCCTGGTGCGACTTCTGTAAATGTTCTCTCTGACAAAGTGACTCAGGGCCATTTAGTGGCTGGATTATCCCTAGTATGAGCGGAATGCACAATAGGGTCTATAAATATTTGGTCAGAAACACAGTTTTCATTGTTTTAGCTTTGTACACCGCTGGAATGGATTTGAAAAGAAACAATCAAAATGCTCTAGAAGTGCAGACTATCAGCTCCAGTTTAAGAGTTTGGTGAAAAATATTGTCTGAACCATGTAGGAATTACACCCATTTTATTCACAGTCCCCTCAGTTTAGGGGCTCAAAAGTGATTTGGCAAACTGAAATAATTGTCATTTTTAGTACTAGTTGGTAAACCTTTAGCAGTCAACAATTGTCTGAAGTCTGGAACTCATAGACATCACCAGACACTGGGTCCATTCTCTGCCAGGCCTTCACTGCAGCTGATTTCAGTTTCAGCTTTGTTTTTTGGGTGCTTTGCCTTCAATTTTACTTTCAGCAATTGAAATGCACGCTCAACTGGATTCAGGTCATATGCTTGGCGTGTCTTTAATAGAACTTTTCCATTTCTTTAACTTAAAAAAAATTTTGGGTTGCCCTCTCATGATCACTCTTCTCAGATGCTTCAGATCATGAGCAGTTCCTTTCCTTTTCTATATTCTATCCCTCCCATCTGTCTTGTACAAGTTAATCTTTGTATCATCTCTCAGAGGATGTTTGATGTTTTTGCAGAACTATAAAGGCTTTTTTAGTAGTTTTTTTTTTTGACAGATTTACATCTTGAGATAAACCTTCAGTATTCTCTCTGGTGAAATCTTTTCTTGATTGCAGACTTTGACACTGATGCACCTACCTCTTGGAGAGTGCTCTTTTGTTTAATCTTTTAGCCCAGCATGGTCACCGATGGTGGGCTTATCAAATTGCTTTTTGTTTGTCTGCGCATTAACTATTCTTGATTTTGCTATTCCAGGACAACTGCTGAGTGGATCTCTGACAAATCCAGCAGATAGGCTCCCCCAACTGTCTGCTTACAGACCATGTAATGCTTTGTTTCATTTGCATATTCAAAATGGCTGTCAGGTTGCCACCTTGCAGGAAATTGTTAGCGCTACTCCAAGACAACTACGGATTTGATCCTCTCCAAATTCTGCACACAGGTTCCCCCAACTGTGTAGTTGTGCATTGTGTAATTTGCATTTTCAAAATGGCCACTTGGCCTCCATCTTGGATTTTGACTCTAAAGTTTGTTCAATGAAACTATCTTTCTTTATTTTTTTAATGCAGGTTTCCTCTAAGGCAGGGGTCCCCAATCTTTCCCGGAAAGGGCCAGTGTGGGTGCAGGCTTTCATTGCAACCAAGCAATTACACACCTGATACTATTAATCAACCCCTCGACTCTTTGCTAATGAGCTTGATTAGTAGCATCAGGTGTGTAGCTGCTTGGTTGCAATGAAAGCCTGTGCTTGCACCGGCCCTTTCTGGGAAAGACTGGGGACCCCTGCTCTAAGGTGTAATTGTGCACCATGTCATTCTTAACCTCATCTCTGTATTCAAAATGGCAGCCAGGTTGCTTCATTCAATCAATTTGCTGTCACAATTTCAAGAAAACTGCAGCAAGTATTTGTCATTTAAAATGCCATAGTGTCGTCATAATCACTACCGAATGTTTTCAGCTGAAAAACTACTGTGTCAAAACATTGAATTGTTCAATAACCAATCACCCTTCTTCTGCCCTGTCAGAAGGTGAGTACTTTGAATTTATGTTTATGAAATTATTTAATTTGAACTCCCAATATTGAATGATCGACAGCTTAAATACAAGTAACAATATCAATGTCAATGTCCAAATATGTTTGGATCTAACCTATATAGGCAAGGAGAAGAGCTCTATTCACACCGACAAAGGATTTGAAGGCTGTACCTCTCTCAAGTCTCTTGGGAAAAGTGTCCACTTCAGATTATGTTAAATTTGATTTACGAGGATGATTGTGCTTAGCTGGAGTAATGGAATCAAATCAGCCACTTTGAAGACCCTGGGCCTGAGATTCTCAATGCATATTCAGGAGATATCATCTCTTAGAACTCCTCCTGCTAGCTCTTTTATCTCCCTCTACCACTTTCTGTCATACCATTGTGCAGATCGTAGTGTGTTTATTGGAGAGGGGTGGGGGGTTGGTTAGTGGGTCACCTGGACTGGGGGAAGGGGTTATGTTTTTTTTTCTGTCATCAGTGGCATAACATCTGTGCAGGTGTAACATTCACCCTCTCCAAGTGTCATTCTCTGGAAAATAAGTGAGACTTACCTGGAAAAATGTTCTTTGCAGACAGGATTCTTTGATCTGAGTGGGACAAAAAAACAAACAATCACTTTGTGAGTGGTTACTACTGGAGAGTAATCACATTGTGACTGCATTGCAGATATGTCAGAATTCACGGATGGTATAGCATGGCTTAGAAAATGTCAAGTAGCCTTTGATGTTCTGCCGATTTTTTAACTTTGTGTTTGGGCTCTGATATAACTAACTCCAGACAGCGTGTTGTTGAACATAATTATGCCTGGAATTATGACTTGATTGAAGATTAACTAAATGACATTTGGATTGCTAGTTTTTGTTGCACACAGACGTGATTGCTTCTTTACTTCTGCCTGACAGCTTTTGATTACACTGTGAATGCACCACATTGAGGCGATCAGCAGCAGAACAGGAAGTGATGTAAGGCATGCTGGGCTTTCTGAGAAATCGTTGTCAGTTGGTGGTAGAAGTGACTGTAAAGAAAATGTATCTGTAATTAAAAACGAAATTGCATTTCCTGCGAGAAGCGTTTTTAAAATCAGCTCTTCGCTGCCTGGTTTTTAAAATATTTAATGCCCTGCAGTTTTAATCATGTTAATTTTGACTTGCTGCTGAGACTCACTCCTACTCATCTGACATTGTAAAAGCGTCAACTCTTGGATTGCATTCATTTCCTTGCTGTGTCATTAATTTTATTTTTAAAGAAATCTTTTTGAGTTCTCCTCTGAACTGCTTGCTGTGTGAAATCCTGATAATTGTGAGCAGGATTAATTCGAAATTATTTTGCACCTGTAGCAAGCGCAGTTTAGTAGAGCTCCAATATATGTCACAGACCATTGTGGTTAGATATCACTATGCATTGAAGTCGCCCCTGAACTGCCAATGGATTCAAATGAAAAAGGTGTGCTAGTACTAGGGACTGGGAGCGACCACAGGTAGGCATCCATCAAAGGTGTCAATTTTTGAAGAAATACAAGCCTGTTATGTGTAACAGGCTCACAGAGATGAATAGCAACAACTCATTGAATTCCAAGGGAGAAATCTTGACAGGGCTGCAAAAGTGATTATTTAGTTACTGAAATGCCTTGACAGATCTACAGCTGGGAATATAGTTCTTTATGTTATATTCATGCTGTTATTGATCTTTTAAGTCAAAATGAATGGAAATGCCACCCTACAAGCCGCAAGCTTTTGTGCCTGTTTCAGTGAAATGGTACTCTGCTTTGCGCCCTGAAATGTAAATAGAATTAGCTGAAGGAATGATTTGGTCATTCAGTAATTTTGTTAATGAACCTTATTGTCAAATGCTGTGATTTTTATGAATGTAAACATGTTTTAATGTTCAGTAATGGCCTGTTTGCACCAAACCGCGACCCTGATATCGACCCGATACGACCAGCGCGATCGTGAACTTTTGGTCACTCGCACAAGTCGCGACCGTTCCCTACTTTGATCGCTTATTTGTGGTTACACCAAACCTCAATTGCGACAAATGGTGACTTTCTTTGCACCTCGAACCATGATGCAGTCGCAATACTCGTATTTGTCACATGTACTTGTAGAAAGCGTGTCGGCGAGTGATGGAGAGAGCAGTGGCCCTGTGTTTATATTTACAACGTGTGGCCGTAAGTTGTGTCGCCACCGGTCGCGGGAAGCCTCTCCATTGGTCGGATTTTGATCCCTTTAATCGCACATGTGGTCTCAGCACGGTCGGAAATTCGGTCGCATTTAAAACGTGTACATTTATTGGTCATTATAGGATGCAATAGGCTCGCATTAAGCTAGCCATAATGCTCGCAATAGTTTGCGAGTGAAAAATTCCTAAAAATTTGCGATCATTGATGCAACCGCATTCCGAGCCGTTTGCAAGTCTATTACGACCTGTGATACCGAATTGAGAGTGAGTTGAGACTTGCGCGAGCTTATTACAACCGATTATGATACCCTTTTGTGTTTTTCAGTGGTCGCACAACCTTTGCGAGTGTTTTGAGCAGTTCCATACACTCGCAGACCAATGGAGAGTGATGGAAACCAAGAGATATGGTTTTGGAGACCATGGAAACTGCATAGAGACCAGCTTGCAACCCCAGTGCGAGTGAGGACGAGCAGAGGCTATTTTTCAGTCGCGGCTCGGTCGTAAGCCCGGTGTAAACAGGGTGTAATTACAGGAGAATCCTCACTAAGATGACTTTTACTTCAAGTAGTATTACTTCAATGGATGTTGGCAAATACACACCTCTCTTTGATGGGTTCGGAAGAGCATTTCGCGGTGAACTGATCATGAATGGCACAATGATATATATAAAAAGATTATTTTGCCAGTAAAACGTACTTGGGGCAGGGCTCAGAAGCTTTGGAGGGAATGATAAGTTGCTGATTTAGACAGGGGCTCAAGGCTAAAGGTTGGAGGGAAGGGAATAGTAGGTATTGGAGAGAGGAATGGAAAGTAACCAAGGCAGAGTACAGGTGAGCTGAGGATAAGATGAATCAACATTTTGAACCTGTTTTTGCTTTCATAGTCATCAAACCAATTGAAGTCATGATCCTATTTATTAGCACATAATAAATCTTTTTTTAACCCAATATCACTTGGACCGACCGATACTGTCTGAAACTTCTGTTCCCTAGACCGCCTCAAACTGCCCGTGTCACTTGATTGCCTGGGGTTACACATTGGACTACGTCATCAGCTTGAAATGGCTCAAATCGGCAGGAGGGATTCCCCAGTGAAGTAAATTCAAGATAAAATATAGGGGTCGCTATTTCGCTATTTATTGTTCAATCAGGTAGGATGCCTAATCTTAGTAAATTTCATTCATTTTTCTCAAGACAATTTCCATATTACATTGTGCCAAAAACTATGCTTCTGAGTCATGTATCAGACGTTTGTTATCGATACTAAATTCAGTATTTTTGTATTATCCATGCACAAAGTGCTCAATTTCTGTTATTTTTAGAATATATTTTATCATCATATTATATTCAGAGTGTTTTTTAATTTATTTGCTTGCTTGTTTCCTGCAGAAATATATTCAGAAATTGACAATAATTCTGAGTCCGTATAACGCCAAAATCCAATGTCAAAAATACAGAAATTACCTGGATTTTCCAGGGAACAGAGGTAATCTACAACTCCAATTCTGAAATGATGTAGTTGGGACGAAGTGTTAATTATGAATAAAATCAAAATGCTATGACTCTCAGATCACATGAGCCAATATGTTATTTACAATAGAACAAAGATAACATTTTAAATGTTGAAACTAACGACATTTTACATTTTTATCCACAAAATTAGCTTATTTCAAATTTTCTGGCTGCAACAGGTCTCTAAAAAGTTGAGACACAGGCAAAAAAGGGCTGAAAAAGCAACTAATATATATGAGAATCAGCTGAAAGAACATGTAGCAAGTAATTAAGTTAACTGGCATCTGGTATGTAACCTGATTGGCTATAAAAGGGATGTCTTAGAGAGGCTGAGTCTCTCAGAAGTAAAGATGGCCAGAGGCTCTCCAACCTGTGAACGCTTGCATAAAAAAATTGTGGAATACTTTAAAAACAATGTTCCTCAATGTCAAATTGCAAAGGGTTTGAGGGTCTCGTAATTGACAGTGCATAACATCATCAAAAGATTCAGAGAAACTGGAAAAATCTCTGTGCGTAAGGGACAAGGCCGAAGACCTTTACTGGATGCCCGTGATCTTTGGGCCCTCGGACGCCACTGCATCACTCACTGGCATGAGTCTGTCATTGACATTACTAAATGGGCCCAGGAATACTTCAAGAAACCACTGTCTGTAAACACAGTCCGCCGTGCCATCCACAGATGCCACCTAAAACTCTATCATGCAAAAAGGAAGCCATTGTTGAACATGATCCAGAAGCGCCGCCATGTTCTGTGGGCCAAGGCTCATTTAACCCTTTAAGGCCTAATGCAGAAATCCCAGCAGAGAATCATGCTGCCATGTTTACCATAGTAACCTGTATTTGGGCTGAAGCACAGCTTCTCAGCTTTCAGGAACAGTTGGAATTTTTTTCTATTACGCAAAACTTACAGTAATTACGGTACTTTCAAAATTACGCGCATATCTGTGTCGGCAACGACACGTTCTTAAAATGCGCATATGCTGTCCCGGTTTAAATGGGTTAAAATGGACTATAGCAAAGTGGCAAAGTGTTCTGTGGTTAGACAAGTCCAAATTTGACATTCTTGTTGGAAGTCATGGACGTTGTGTCCTCCGGGCTAAAGAGGAGAAAGACCACCCCTCTGTTATCAGTGTTCAGTTCAAAAGCCAGCATCTCTGATGGTATGGGGATGCATTAGTGCATATGGTGTGGGACACTTGCATGTTTTAAAAAGCACCATGAATGCTGAAAGGTATGTAAAGGTTTTAGAGCAACATATGCTCCCCTCCAGCTGACATCTATTCCAGGGAAGGCCTTATGTATATCAGCAGGACAATGCAAAATCACATACTGCAGCTATTACAACAGCATGGCTTCGTAGTAGAAGAGTCCGTGTGCTGAACTGGCCTGCCTGCAGTCCTGATCTTTCACCGATTGAGAACATTTGGCGCATAATTAAACGAAAAGTCCATCAAAGGAGACCCAAAACTCTCCAGCAGCTGGAAGCCTGTATTAAACAAGAGTGGGATCAAATTCCCATGGCTAAACTCAAGAAACTTGTCTCCTCAATGCCCAAACGCCTCCACTCTGGGTTAAAAAGAAGAGGAGTTGCTACACCGTGGTAAACAGGCCCCTGTCCCAACTTTTTTGAGACCTGTAGCAGCCATCAAATTTGAAATGAGCTCATTTTGTGGATAAAATTGTAAAATTTCTCAGTTTCAACATTTGCTATGTTATCTCTGTTCTATTGTGAATAATATACTGGCTGGTGTGATTTGAAAGTCATTGCGTTTTGATTTTATTCACAATTTACACTTTTTCCCAACTATTTCGGAATTGGGGTTGCATAGATAATGAGGCTAAGTGCTATTGGGTTAACCGTGATAATATTTGCATACTGCACAGGCACTACACATATTTTTGTTCACTAATTGTTTGCTTTAATTTGGACACTTAGCACTTGCTTCATCGTATAGTTAATGCAGCAGTCTCATGAATTTAGGAAAGTGAATGCTCATTTACCCATTCTGTGCATCAGATGTGTTTAGCGTGCCTCATTCACTTCTTTTTTTGGCCCAGAGAGACGAGATGAAACAGGGATTAACACAATGACTGAGCTCTCCCTCCCTGGGTAACACTAACTGTTATTACTGGCAAATTGTATAGAGTTTAATGCAAACCATGGGACACATCACTGAGTCACACAGGGTTGCATCAGCCTAATGTGCTCCACGACATCATGATACTTATATTTGCTTATAATATTTATTTGATTTATGCTGAGCCAGAAAGTAAATCCATGTAAATGTGTGATCTTATCAAGGAATGGCAAACTCATAAATAATCCAGGTTAAGTAAGTTTGAAAACGATCAAATAAAAGAAGAATTAAAATGTAAGGTCTTTCCTAGTGTTTGTATTGTAGCTTGACTGCTGGTTGTGGTGTATTTAGCTTCCATTTGGAAAGAATTCAGACGTTGATAGCCTAGATTTTGGTTAAAATAAGAGTGTCATGAATTCAGAAAACAGGAGCCACACGCAGATCATATACAAGCCGCTAAAAAGTCTTTAATGATAAGAAGATCAGAGTTTCAATAGTGCTAACAAAGTGGATAATTGGAGGACAGTCTAAGGTCAGGCAGAAATGAACAGTCACACTGGAGGTTAGGCTAGGCGTAGTAGAAGGGACTAGTCTGAGGTTTGTGATAGGGGTGTAAAGCAGAATTGATCAGGGCAGATGCACACTCCTGGACTTGAATGATGAAGAAACTGGGAGAAGCCAGGCACTGGGGCGGAATTCCCGAATAAATAGTTAATTGCAGCTTGTGTTTAAACAATAAAGACAGCAGTCTAGCTGGGGAGAGACGAATACCAGGAACTCAAATACTCAAAAACAACAATTAACAAATAGGAAATGAGTGTGCAGAGCACGGGATGGAAACACAAGGGGAGGGGTAATGAAATAAAAACAATCATGAAATAATTAGAATAAATTTACAAAACGGAACCCAAAAACGGGTAGGACGGCTAGACTGTGGGGTATAACAATCATATAAACACTCAGGACATGACAAAGTGATAGTCTGTGGAAGTTACTGACTGCTCTACTTTCTGTTTGTGAGTCTGTACTTTGGGAGCTTTGCTGTGTTTGGAAATAGCTGGGAAACAACAGGATGATGCATGTGGTTTAGACTAAAGAAAGTGTTACGTCTACTGCAGGGTTATTGTCCTGATGCCACTGGCCAGATGTCGGTGTGTATATATGTGCGCAGTTTTCTGCGTGATTGTGTTTTGTGTTTCTGTCTGTGAAAGTTTATATGTATGATTGCGTGTGTTTGTGTTCATACTCATTTGTTTGTGAGGGTGTTTGAGCATGTTGTGTCTGTGTGTCTGCGTTTGTGAGTTTGTGAGTATGTGCGCATACATGTGTATGTGTGTACTTGGTGGTGGTTACTGGCAAAATAGAGTACATTGAGGGCACAGCAGCTGTGTCACAGGCGGAACAGGGATATGGAGCTGAATCCATCCGTAAAATTAGCAAAAACTTGAGAATTGGGGTTGTCTCTCTCTGTGAAATTAAGTTTCCTTCGTTCATTAATCACCCATGCCGAGCTATGCCATCCTAATCAAAGATGCTTGCTTATCGTTACCCATCGCTGCCGGTTTGCTTTGGAGTGCCACTGTGATGCAAGTGCTTTAGTTCATAAAGCGTGGATTTAATAATGATAAAAGGCAGTGAGGTTGAAATAATTAAGATCTATTACGGATAAGAGAGTATTTATTACATGCTTATGTGATTATTGCAAAAACTCAGTCAAATGAGGCCATGTTACAGCTCACATAAAGCCCTGGCTCTCTGCTTTCTGCCAGACAGCAAAAGGGAAAGGCACAGGAAGGTCAGACGCCTGAAGCTGTAGCCTTTTTTCTGTCACGATGTACCCAGTGAGATTATGTGCAGCGCCCCCTGCTAGCCACACCCTGCTCCATGCTGTATGCAGGGTGAATTCCCCTCTCTGGAATAGATTATTCTCACTGCATTAGATCCAGTTCCGCCCACCTTCCCTGTGATTGGTTGGCGATTGCTTGAGGCAGGAGTAAACAAACTTCATTCCGACCTAACTCCACCCCTTGAACCAGTAAAGTCGGACCGTGGGTCTTTAGTTCCACGATGAGAAGTGCTTGCTCTGCACTGCACCTTCATCTCTGCTATTGCCTCCAGCTCTTGACTGTGAGCAAACTGGGTGCTTTGAAATTTGCAAAGCATTTTGGTTTCATCCGAGCTCCTGGTGAAGCGAAGTTGGTGTTGAACTCTGTATTTTCCTGAGGCTTGAATTGTTGCTCAGCTCAACTCTCCTCAGGCAGAACATGAGTTCTGTTGTAATGAGGCACAGCAGAAAACACTCTCTCACACATGGGGGTACTTTCTACTGAGAACCAACCCATTGCGGCTGCTGTTTGTCGATGCTCAACAGAAAAAGTAGCGGGATGATGAAATTATTTATTGCAGCTGTTATTTGCTTTTAGAGCAGCCTCTGAAAGACAATTAAGTGCGTGGGATCTAAATTAAGTGCCTTATTTTTCATCAACATGGATTGGTATCAAGGGAGGAATGGAATACATTAGACAATAATTAGTACCTGTCATTTAGCTTTGCTTGCTTGTGACTGCCTCTTAGCAGGATCGTCAGATTAAGAGCAACAGCAAATATTGGATGTTGTATGCCACATTGTTTTTCCACAGAGAACCCTAAACTAGTTTTGTTGCTATTTTATTGTGTTTGTTGCTTGAAAAATGCGTTCTAATCAACTCTTTTGTCTGCCGTGTGTTAGATATAATTTGAATTCAGTTCGCTGAATATTTGTCTGGAGGCAGTTGAACAATTAGCAGAGTTGTTACGCAGAGAAGCTTCAGCTTACTTGTGCCAAGTATTTTCCGAGTTTGTGTCTTCAAGCTTCTCTTGCTATTTAGTGTGGGATGAGGGGGGTTGTAATTCAGGTCTAATTTATAGCATATCTGTGATGCATTTCAGTGTCCTAAAATAAACGAAGCACTGTATCAAATTGTGTTACGCATTGTATGTGTATTTCCTCACACAGTGGCGCGTATTCATCACTGACAATGAGATAAAATAGAAAAGGTAAAAATAGGTTTTTGTGCTCAGTTACCGCATGTGACGCGGCGGAAAGCGGGAAAGTGAGGCCTGGTTTTCGGCTGCACGCCGCGATGTTCCAGAAATTTCTTTTCCATCCCTCCAAAAGGATCATCCACCACTCTGAGCCCATTTTTTTCCCACGGAGAAGAGTTTTCCTGACTGCACTGTCATATGATAGCCCTGTTTTGCATTGATACCTCATCCCGTTTCTCTCTGGCCAGAACTGTGCATACTGTGGGGGGAGGCAGAAATTCACCCTGGCCAGTCCCACTCCTACCTGGCTCTGCCCTCCAATTTGCTCACATATTTACACCTGCGGCGTGGGCAATATTGGGTGTCTGCTTACCATAGTGCATGTCTCTGGGTGGAAATGGCTGTCTGGTACAGTGGTTCTCAAACTTACCGTATCCCTTTTCCACCGAGCTGATTCCAGCGCTAGTTCTGAGCCAGAGCCTGATTTAGCACCGGTTCTTTGCTTTTCCACAGCCTAAGCACCAGCTCCTGGCTCTCAAAACTGGTGTCAGAGCAAGCATCAATTCCTTGCTGGTCTAGAGCCAAGCACCGATTATGTCAGGGGCTGGGGGCGGAGTTATTGTGACCAACAAGACAAACACTGTACTGCCATTTTTAAAACAACAGCCGAGCGAGTGTAGTCTGCTAGCATAGTTGAAGCAAAGTAGCTAAGATACAGGCCAAGGCTAACAAAGGCTAACATTAACACGTTCATTGTTAAGAAACAAAACGTCTCTGATAATTACCTCTCTCCTCAAACGTAATTGCTGTTGGCTGTGATTGCGACGCAGACGGGTGGTCAGTAACAGCTTAATTTTCCGGCTCTGTATAGCAAGGTTGGCTTGCGGACGCAGCAGCAGCACTTGCATAGATGCAACAAGCTCCTCCATCTTCATTGTTTTGCCTCCGTATGGCGCGAGCGTTGCTGGGCAAGCAGACACGTATACAGTGACGTACTGACGTTTTATAGTGATGAAATCGCGTCGCTCTGAGTTGGTTCCTGGATGATGGAAAAGCAAACATGTTCTTGGGAGGTTCGTGGGATGAACCAACTAAGCACTGGCACTAGCACCAGCACGACACTAGCACCAGCTTCTTTTTGGTGGAAAAGGGGTAACTGGGGAGTGCAGAGCCTCAGCAGGGGGATGGGGGGGGGGGTGTTCTGCATGATTCATATGGTGACATAAATAAAATACTTTGATGCTAGAAAGATTTTGCTAACCTGAATCTTCTGTTCACTTCCATTGCCCAAATTGTTTATGATTGATAAAAATGAAATCCACTTTTTCTGGGGAGGGGGGCGTAAACTTTTTTTGGCTTCTTCTGAAGTGGGGTGCGACAGATAAAGTTTTAAAACTACTGATCTAGCAGATATGGGGAGAAGATGAACAGAAAGGCCAGAAACTGGATTTATTTGGAGTAGCTATCCTTACCTTCTCTCTGTGAGTAGAGGCTCCTGTGCAGCAGCGGGGCGTTAAATGGCCAAAAACGAGGCTGTTTTCGTTTCGTCAACAGCAAGGGGGCCCTCAGTGCGTTTGAAGGCTGACGGAGTGCTCTGTGGGGTAGAGACACTCTTCTGGTCCTGTGCTTTGAACTGTAGTCATGGGGCATAAATCGCTAAGTTGGGGGATATCTGAAAAGCTGTTCATTACCCTCAGTACATCCCATCTTGACACATTATTATCTTAACCGTGTTTCAGCCTCGATTTCAATTATGTTACATCAGCGTGGGGCCCCGGGGGTGATCTGGCTCCCTCTCTGCGTGTCTCTGCCCGCCCAGACTGCCAGTAATGTGTTTTCCGGGGCCTTCCACCAGTTTACTGTGATTGGCTGCGGTGCTCGCGGCTCCCGCGATTCTAATGGCAGGTAGTGACTGCAGGGGAGGGAGGGGGAGGAGAGAAGTGCCTGGAGAAGTGGAGAAGAAGGGTGCATCACGGAAAGCATGAAAGGCATTAAACGGCGTGACAGTGAAGTAGTGCTTTTCTTTCGGTGGTGTTTGTGTGAAATGAGCTGGTAAAACAGATGCCGTGGAAGGTAATGCATTAGTGTGTCCCCCCCCTCCCTTGATGATGAATGTTGCCGTCTCGCTGCTGGAGTTGTAAGCAGATGCTAATGCCTCATAACAGCGCCCCGCTTCCACCAGCTTTCTATGTCGTTCTTCACCAGGCCGTAAAGAGGATGCTATTCACATAATTGCATGTACGATGCGCTTTCGAGGCTGCTCCATGATTTCGCACGATGGCGAACATTCACCCCCCCTCCTCTATTCGGAACAAAAAAAAAAAGCTTTGTTCTGCTCCTGAGATAACAGGAATGTAGGAGTAGAAGGAGCGGTAAAGAAGCCCATTTGCATGATCCCGCTATGAAATACAGATTTTTTGAGGTTCAAAAAGTTTGTTTCACTGCTATGCTAAAGCCTCATCATAAACAGGATTGTCTGAAAACGTTCCACTCTGTGATCTTGTGCTGTTCTGCTTCGCTGTGTGGACTTCGTAACTAACTTCAAAACAAACATGTTGTCCCCTCAAAAACAAGTGCTAATTGTGTGCTGAAAGGAGTACACCTGCCCCTAGACGTTAGAATGAAGGGAATATGTTGACCTGGAAGTCAGTATATTTTTCTGTGACCCTGGAGTAGCACTGCTATCATGGTTCTGCCTGTTATTATCCACTCGTCTGTGTTCCTACTTTAAAAATCAAAGAGGATTGTTGTTTCATTGTTGCCTCTATGAATATGCTTGATTACTTTCAATTGTTTTCTTTTGTGAATGTGTTATAGCGCAAGTAAGCTTGTGAACAGGGAGAGAAATATGTTTTAATATCACATTTTGGAATATGAAATTGGTTCCAGCATAACGTGCTATCCTTTATAACATACTTAGAAGCAGAATGTAAATCAGTTGCAATCAGTTTCTTTCCATTTCAAATACTTGTAGTAGTACAAAGTATTATGTTTTCTGTTTTGTCTTTTTGTATTTATTGTTTTCCTTTTGTCACAAGTAGTATAAGTTGACGTATTAAACTAAAACATTTGTAACCCACTGCTCAATTGAGTAGTAATTGCTGGTCCATGTATGAATGTTGTCTTTTTTATTTTGAACTGTTGGGTGGAGTAATATGTGGAATGCAGTGCATTCTCATTATTGTTTCTTTGCATGGATAGCAAAAAAGTAGTATCTTTAGCCAACTGATTTATCTCAAATAAATGCTATTGCATAATAACATTATATTTCAATAACAATGTTTGCTCATAATCATATGTATTTTTTTTTTTTACTAACAGTCTTTATTTTGTTTCCTCACAGAAATATAAGGAATTTGAAAAAACAGTCCGGGTTGAAGAAATTGATGGCTTGAAACTTGTCAAGAAGTTAGCTGAAAACATGGAAGAGATGTTCCACAAAAAGGCTGAAGCCATGAGGGTATGTTTTTTTCAACATGCAATTAAATATCTCATGTTTTTCTCTGAAACACGGAGCTTTTATGGTCAGGAGCAATTGAAAGGCCATTGTGTGGGTGAGCTACACCTGTTATTAGCTGCTTGTGTCCTGTTCAAAAATGGCTTCATCGATCTGTGAAAGGAGGGGAGAAAGCATTTGTTATTGAAGAACCTGGTAAAGTGGATTTCTGATGGTCAACATGATGAGGGCCTGTGTCCGTACAGCTTCTCGTAATACATCCCATCAGTCCTGCTGTCTTCCTGTTAACTGCAGTCGCGCGTGTACCAGCTACCCTGTATTAGCTTAACAGTTATTGACTGAGTAAGCTTTGCACAGGCCGTGGTAGAGCTGCAGTGCTTACTCGCCTGAGTGCATTCGCTCGCTGGCAGGAGAATGACATAAAGAGGATGGCTGGGACGCATCATTAAGTGCGGTAGCCGTGAAATGCTTTTGACCCCGAAACGCAGCGAGTTCGGTTGGAAACGGCCGTACCTGTGCAGCGCCGCGGTAATTATTCGTAAGAGTGAGTGTTTTTGTGGCGGCTGTTTTGCCTCAAGAGGTAGGGGGGTGGGGGGGGGGGGGGGCGAGCTCAGGTGAAGCTTTGCTGAAAAACGTTTGATTTAACGGGCAGGTGGAGAAGGAAAAATCTCATCTGGCCTATAAAAGAAAACTGGCCAGGTTTATCGGCTCATCATTTTTGTGTAACCATTTTGAGCAATGCGGGGGGTTACGGAGACGCGGAACTGTCATGCAGGTGTCACATGATGCTGCTGCACTCACCACTATTAGTGAAGCAGCGATTTAGACTTCTTCTGCATTTCATTGTTTTTTTTTTGTAAAAAGAATAAATAAATGAAAGACCCTTTATGCTCTGCCATAAAGGAGAGTGAGTATTTTATTATTTTGTACGGTAAATTATTATGCTAGGCTGGATAAGACTGATTTGAATAGATGCCCTCGTAAAAACGTTGAGCAGGTGCTGCAGGTGTATTGTTAACTTGTCTCACTGGAAAAAGAACGGGCGGTTCCACACATAACATTCTGCTGTACCTCTGTCACAGGCTGGTGTAACCGGTGTTGTGTGGAAAGTAATTGTAGGGGTGCAGTAATCCAGTTTCAGTGTGTGCATGCTCCAGTCCAGCGCTGCACTTTTATCTGCTCCTCTCCACAATGTTCCCGGCTCTTTATCACTAACCAGCACCTGCTGTCAACTTCCATTTTTTCCACTATGCTATGCAGAGCTTTGGTAGTGGGAGATAGGAAATGTGTGGGTCTATTTTTTTTTCTGGTTTTATCATCGTAATAACAGCCTTTAAAATGAAATTCTCTGGCATGGGAAGGAAACTTTATTAGTTAGTGTTTCACATATTCTTGTGACTGCTTTAATTGACTGGGAGTTTAGACACCCCCCCATTTTACAGATAAGAACATGCATTTCAGAATGTGGTGAACATATCCTTGGAAAAGCCCATCGTCCCATCATCCAGAGCTGAATATCCCTCTGTTAAATCAGGGTGTTTTGAAATTCGTATTGCCTTTTTTAGAGAATGGTGCCTGGACTGGATAATCTTTGGTTTCTGGACTCTATAAGAGATTAATTTACAGTCCAGATTTAGTTAAAATAGACAGTTTAGAATCGCTTGATAGGACATGTTATGTGACGCAAGAATTTCTGAAGACTGCGGTCAGAAAAAAATAAAAAGGCACAGTGAAGAGAAGCTAGGGTAATATCTATAAAATGAACTGCTGTTTCTCTCCCAGATTGCAAATGACTTTTCCCTCAGAAGAAATCCAATCATTGCGGAGTCCCAAAAATGGTTTTGAGGATTATATCTTTTTGTTTAGAAATTGGCTGGCTGTTGTCGATACCAGGCGTCATAAAAAAAACCGCTACATGAGTCTCGTGTTTCCCGCTCTAGGTTTTGTGGCAGGTGGAGGCTGGATTTAGCTCAGCTAGCTAGCGAGGAGATGGGGGGCGGTGACATCGCTGTCGGCTGCGAGCAGGTCCCTGACGGGTGACGGGTACCGAAGGGTCCTGTCCTGAGAGCTCTTCTCCTCGCCTTTTTAACTTGGGGGGCAGCTGGTGGGGCTGGGAGTGTTTTGGGGGGGAGGTGTGATTGATGGCTAACTGGAGCACTTAAGTCACCGTCCCCCCACAATGCCACTATTAGACGCAATTATTTTGCGTTCTGTGTGTCTCCTGGCTTTGAATACATAGTTCTACATTTCTTAATGTAACTGTGAAAATGCTGTTGTCAATGGTATTTTGCTGCTAAAACGAACAGGTGGAAAACTGCTTTGCCTTCAAAGGCGTGAAATCTCTCTGACCCTGGTGAGACTTGTCACATACAAAGATTTCTTGCTGTACTGTATTTTTGTTCCATGTCGGTTTATTATCGATGTTTGACTGCCAGTTATTTTTTTATATGACTAAAGAAAATCTGCACCCTTCCTCCATTTCACTGGTCAGCAAAACAGTGACGGTGGTACATCACACAAGGAGCTTGGTACTAGGTCACTTATTTTATCCTGCTGCTGAAATTCTGCTGAAATTATATGTGTTAGAATATTTATAATTGTAGTGGTCATAATTTATGACTTGTTCCAAATTCAGTAATTCTTGCTTAACAACATGCACATTTTAACTTAAAGTCACCGTCATAAAAGATGCACTTTCTCCAATTGATTGTCTTTTTTCCCCTCTTAAGAGCACTATTGATTTCTGGATTCAAAAGGTGCTAAAAGGCATTCAGTTGACAATTCAGAAAGCAGTCTCCACAGTCTTAGATTTTTGATTATGCTGCAATAATCTGTGGGGTTTTTCGGCAATATTAGCCGCTTTTCCCGAGAGCTGCTGATGACTCAAGCTTGTTCTGCCTTTAAAGGCTGTATCTTGGCAGAGCCGACATCTCCCAGATAAACAAACCAGCACATTTTGTGATGCAGGTATTGTGGAAAGGTTAATAAGCCCAACCCCACTGCCTCCCTCTGGGGTTATTGCCAATCAATCACATCTTGCTTCACATGCTTATACACGCCAGGAAAATAGGGTGTTAGAGTTTTGGAATGGGAGAAGTGTCTCTCATTGGGAAATGGATGCTCTCTGGTGGGCCGATTCTGTCGACTTTTGAACTGCTGTAAGCGGCACTATCAGTCTGAGGCATAGGAGAAATGTGGGACGTTTCTGCCGAAAGTGCGGACAGTTAGAGTTGGCGTTTATGAGTTTGCACGGGGTCAGCCGCAGTGCTACTGAAGGGCCGAGAGGCCTGCTGAATAAGGGGGAAGGGAATCTTGGGTAGACTGTTCCTACAATCTCTGAGCAAAGCAAATGAGCCATGGAGATAGAGAAACGGTGAGAATAGAAGTGCAGTTCTGGCTCTCATTTCCCGCTGGGTTCATGCGCTTTGGAAAAGTGCGAAAAGAGCTTGTGCGCTGTCCATTGTCCTGAAAAAAAAAAAAAAAAAAAAAATGATAGTGGCTTTCAGTGCCTCAGCACAATCGTATGGGAAATGTGCATTCTTTGCCTCTCTGTCTGTTTTTCTACAGAACTTTCCAGAAGTTAAAAAAATAAGGATGTCAAAAAATTAGGATTTTAACAGTTTTTTATTTACCTTGCGGAGATCATTCTGAGGTCTGAAAACTGCCTCAGATGCTTGTCAATATGTGTTCCACCCCACTTCCCCATGCAAGCACATACATACACACAGACACCACTAACTTTGCCTATTCAAGATTTGTGGCACATGTTTCATAAACACATGATTTTTTTCTGAGAAGTAATGGAGAGTTGTGAGGTCAGAGGATTCCAGCATGAAGTGTAAAGGGACTATTGGACATGCCGTTTCCAATGCAGCTTGGACATGAATTTGAGATGGACACATTTTACAGCAATGTAATGCAGATCAAGGGCAGTGCAGATAATTTTGCTTTACAAGAGCTGGATTGGCTTTTCATGAGTAAGATAGTTCCATTGCTTATTTTGCATTTAGTGAAAATACTCCCAGATTTGAGAGTGCGGCCCCTTTAATTCCGGTAAGATTGTATGGTGTTGGGTAAAGATCTGAAAAAGTAAGATTTTAGCTGTAAGGGTGAGACATATCATCACATTTTGATGCTTCAGTCTTGTTATAGATTGCAGCCTTTTTACATTCCAGTTGAAATTGGCAGAACATTTTCAGCAATTGTTGCTTTTCTAACCCTGACCACGATGGCGTCTTGCCTGTTTCAGATACGATGGTGGCATTGTCAGTCTTCGTACTTGAATGTAATTACTTTCCTCACTTGCATGAGTGATACTCCTTTCTGAAAAAGTAATTTCCTTTCCCTTTAAACTATCATTATGCATTTTCACAATGCCCTGTACAATAAAATGGTGGGCAAAAGCAGAAATATATGTTGCATAGTCATGGTCAAATGGACTTAAATGCAAATTCTTTTTTTCAAGCCTCTGGGGGGAACATTCTTTTCAAAATGTGAAGGCAAAGGAAGGTTTCACAGTGTATCTATTTTTTAATTTATGCAGTTGCAAATATAACACTTAAATTTAGCTTCAGCCTGGAAAGAAGCATGGCTTTTTTTCTGATCTCTAGATGCTATGAAATTAGCATAATTATCAGACATTATCGTCATAGTTTAAACCAGATGTGACTGCTTGAAGCAAACTTTCTGTATTCACGTTTATCTTTGAAAAACGGATACTAAATGGAGGTAACCAGAATTATCCGAGAAGTAGAGGTCAAAGTTATTTATAGAAAAAAAATTAAATCCATTGCTCTGGAAAGCCATTAAAGGAAGTAGCGGCAGCATGCCGAGGTCTTACCACCTTTCCGCGTGATTGATGCTTTTTAGATAAAAATGTGAGTTGAATCAAGGTTAAGTATTGATGATCTTTTCTCTCAGAAGAAATCCAAGCGTACTTTAACTTTCCTGTGAGTGGAAGCGGATGTGGCCCTGTGTAAATTAATACGCAGCAGGAGTGCTGCATTCAGCGAAGCAGGAAACATGGGCCTTGGCTTGGCGGGATGTTTCTGGCTAGACTGACAGGCCGGAGGACACTTTGTGTTGGTGCCAGTGTGCAGGTGGCTGCATTGCGCTTCTCACGCTGGTATAAACTGTCTGCCCTCAGGCCGACTGCGCTCACAGTTCCAACTTCTCGAGAAAACAACCAGGAATTCTCAGAGAAATTCTGAACAAATAGAATGCAGTCAGGAAGTAAGTCATGGAAAAAAAAAATAAGTAATTGGATTTGATTCAAATGGAGGGGGAGTGCCATAAGGTGATTCAGTCTTTGCTAGAGCTCGTAGAAGGAGCTTTTTCCACATTAATAATTCAGAAAGAGACTAAAACAGCAACGTCAAGGCAAAGCAAACGGCGACTCAGGGAAAATAAACAGTATGTGGATTGGGAGTGTTGTGGTTAATGCTTAAAATTTCGGCGCTTACTCAGTCCAGCCCTATGTAATTAATCTTGCTGAGCTGATACGTAAATAGGCGCAGTGACTTTGTTATTTTTTATAGTTCTCAGGGTGAGTGCTAATTTGAATGCGCTATAAACATTAATGAGTACATGAGCGTTGTACACGCAATTACGTGGGGCAGGAGTATTGAGTTGTAATTACTTATGTATTTTTATCTGAACTTTAGGCTCTATTTTAATTTAATTCAATAAAATAAAAATATATACTCAAAATAGATTTCCGCGACAGAGACATTCCATTGTGTGTATTTTTGGAAATGTTCTGTGAAGACGTCTGAACTTGTAAAATTATGCTGCTTTATTTTTTTTTTTTTCTTGGATGACATGTTGTAACTTGGCCTGTGACTGGATTCCCACTGCCACTTATTCAGTAAGGACTTCGACTGTGGGGCAACTGGGAGTAGCATTTGACACGAAAAACCAAGAATTGACTTTATTAAGGCAGAAATTTGTTAATAATGAAACCATGTGTAGTTTTAAGGAGTAGGCTTTGTATACATTAGACGCATGCAAACCAAACACATTTTCCTACAGCAGCTCAAGATCTTTGCGTATTTATCACCCCCATGGCTGTCCTATGTATTTGCTGTCAGGACAATAGCTACCACAGTACATTGCACTCGCTCACTACTCCAGATATGCACTCTACCCCACGCAGACCCATGACCTACAGCTAGACCTAGATAGCACTGCATTGGAGCAGCGTTCACTTAACTGCAAAGGGGATTAGTTGTGATTATAATGCTGACAAGTTGTTCTGTGTACAGGCATCAAAGAGGCCAAAGCTAGGTGCATGATTTTCCCCTCTTTACCTGCAAATACAGTATGGGTGATAGAATAGTAACAAGCCATTGTAAACACAAGCTATAAAATAGACATGCTTGCAAAGAAGTGTACAAATATAAGTGTTTGCAGCGAGCATTTTTCCTTGAGGACTAAGAGATCTCCAGTTGGAATAACTGAGTTGTCCTCCTGACCAAATTCTGAACGATGTGGTCAAACTGTCAATTTTCTGACCTAAGCGATTAACGAGAATCAAGATTCACTTTCACTCTCAAAACACCCACTGGCGAAGAAGACGACTTACTAAGTTGCAGGGGGTAACCCAGCCAGGTAGCCATTTTCTAATTTCAGTACAATCTGATCTGACAAATTTCATACCTGTTGAAATTTCTCACTTGCTAGCAAGCTTCATCCAACTCAATTTGTAACTATAAGCTACTGTTAAACATAATTGACAGAAGTGACGCTGACCATGCCAGAACAGTGAGATAATACTCTTGAAGTGGCTGACGAGACTTTCCGCTGGCTTGCTCCTGTCCACTACAATTGCAATCAAAAGATAACATTATAGAAAGCACGTTATCCAGCTGGCTTTATGTAAATTATATCCTTGTCCATAGGATCCTCTTTAATCATATTAAGGATAGCATATCTGCTGGTGGGAACTACTATTTAGCTACTATTTAGCAGTGCAAGCAAAGACAACAGAGTTGTTTCTGAGTGGCATCTAGGGCATGCACCCTGGCTTCCCAGGCGCAGACACAAGAAATCCGAGCTGAAATAGCCTTTAGTTCCTCCTTACTTCCAACTACATCACTGTACACCTCAAATGATGACACTGGAGGGGGAACTTGACAGATTTTGCAGCTGATTTCCAGAGATATATAATAAATGGCAAAAGCTGCGTGCGTTTTTTCACGCTGTATCCCTAACTCAGATAGATGGAGATAAGGTTTAAAGTTGGGTACGTGTTCCTTTAACAAACACCTGCTTATGCGCTAAATGAAAGGACGGCTCAGCTTTAAGCTTGATATTTGGGATGATTTCCTCCTATTTGTGCTTGCTGAGACAGAAAAGCCACCAAATGGATGCAGTACTTATGTGTCACGCAATCATTAGGGATACACTAATGACCCAACAAACCTAAAACATAACCACCAGATATTATTCCTGCTTGTCTCCACAGAGCTTTCACAATATCGAGTCATAGTCAGAGGAATGCTCCTTTATACTCTCCCTGTAAATGACTTTTATTTAATTGATTGACACCTGAGGAGGAGGCTAATTAGATGACAAAAGCATAACGGTCTTGAGATAATTTTTCAACGCGTGTTTATTGTGATGGATATCTCAGAAATCTCTACAGATATTCCCATTGACAGTCCAATCACGTGCAGAGCTTGGCAGTTGCTGCAGAGTCGGAGGCTAACTGGTCAGACCTCTGAAAATGTTACAATTTATTTTTCAGTATTTATGCATGACAGTTGTCACAGTTAAGCCTTGAGTGGTCCTCTGACTTTTATGAAAGCAGACTCTCCAATAGTGCTGGCACTCTTCCAGCCATTTTTACAGTCACCAACATTAATTTTATTTATATTTCATTTGGGACTTGATACATCTGTTTGTGCAATGATCATTTGTAGAGAATCAGTTCAGGATTTTAGTCCTGACCTTGGAGGGCAATTTTGCCACACCAAATGTGCACGAATAATGTACTATAAAAGTAGGTAGGCCTCTGAGTTGCTGTGGTGAAAAGAATTGGAATACAGCAGATTTTATTTCCTTCTAGATGTACAAATGTGGTGCTAATAGATCTACTGTGTATGAACTTGAGATCCGCAAAACAGAAAATGATTTGCTGAATGAAATGAATAACTTGCAGTGCATACCTTTATACATCAAGCAATCAATTATTTTATTAACTAAAAATTGCAAAACTTTCTGAAGAAAATTTGTGTGCTTGCTTCTGGTTGAAAAGTTTAAAGAGTGAAGTTGAAGTAGCTTAAGTAGTCATTAAAACAGCTGTTCAATTAAAATATCTAAAGTGAAAAAGTAGACATGCTATCAAAAAGTTCAACTGCACTTTTGGGGCTCTATTTTTGTACCTTCACCAATGGAAGCGTATGCGGCGATAACGTTATACACAATTTTATCTCCAGTTCGATAGGTGCATGCTTTAATATAAAATCTTGTGCATCTCAAGGAGATGATCACCCCAAAAGGAGGTGTGGCAAAGCATAAAGCAGGCACTGTGCAATTTTTGAGTGACTGACTCACTTGCTTTGAACTCTTCCAAACCACCTTTTAACGCAAATGCTGTCGCTGTATGGTAGTTGCGTGGGACTGAATCACAGCTAGTGGATCTGTTCGCAAATACAGTAAATGCAAATGGGATTTTTCAAAATCAGAGCATGAAGTTAGTTTTTTATATTTTTGGACAATTCTTGCAATAATCTTGGGGTAAATCATGAGTATTAGGTCATTTTAACATGTAGCAATGCAGCCACCATCTACAGAAACCGTTTACCTGATGGATAAATGTTAATTGCTTCCTAAATAAGGGAAAGGAATGCTTTTTTGACACTTTCCATGTTTCCTGTACTAAATAATCATTTTCTTTTATTGTTTATGGTCATAATTTCATTACCAGGTTTTTTCTGTATGATATCCATTGTGTCTTTAGGAATACAAAAGGCTATGACTGTCTCTTTACCTGTCTGAAAATTATTGCAGAAAAATATGCAGCTATATTGCCCAGAAAAAAACTGTCCTCTCCAGAAATTCAGTCGTTCAATTATTTTCAATTATTTGTTAGTCGATACACGGGAGCTTTGCGATCTATTCATATTTTGGCCCACAAATTGAGCTTGTGAGACGGTCACCAAGCCACGCCCCTTATCTTACCGTCTATTATATTACCGTATATTAGCGTCTGCAGGAAAATGAATGGGGAAATGTTAAATAGGCAATACCTTGTTTTGCGTAAGGACGGGAACCAGTGAGCAGTTGGCATGTTGCACTCGTATTGGGTTTATTGGTTTTACACATTTCATAAAACTTTTCCACATTCACAAGAATTAATTACATTAAAGAAATGTAAAAAAAAAAAAAAAAAAACTGGCATAAATATGTTCTAAATATGTTGCATCTTTATTAAATAATAGTTAAAAAGAGCAATCTTGCAAGATATAGTCACTTTGATGTTGAGTCGACCGGATGGCAGCAGAAGACTGACCGCAAGCGATAGACGGAGCAGGAACTGCCAAACAGCACGTCTGCAATGGGCGGTTTTACATAGAAGCAGTTCTTATTGACAAGGTGCAGAAGCGAAGGGTCGCAGCCGCATGTAGGGTAATAAATTAACGTTACTGTACAGGCTAAATATTCGGTGGTTGTCTGACCTCAAGGTTCATACTCATTTTAAATATTTCGGTGGTAAAAAAGAGGCTGAAGGAAAAAAAAGACTCGTGGCGATAGCCCAATAGCCGGACCATATACAGGTCCCTGCTACCAGGACCTCAGACACGATCTTCGGATAGATGCCTCCGACAACTTTTATTCATATTCTGTACCTTAGATGTAAGTTTTGAATGCTAAGAGGCTGACGTGACTGTTATAATGCAGACGAAAGTACTCTTACACAGGCTCTCACAGCTAAATACTAAATAGGCTAATTTAACGAACCAGCTAGTCACGGTAGCAACTAGCTACCTAGCTTTCTATGACTACAATACAAAGTGGCAAAGAAGATAAATATTTTAGCTTAGCTAGGTAGACTGCAGATATAACCGTAAGCAAACAGATCCTTCCTCTTACATGGTTACATCCAAGTTAGTCAAATTGTCGGCTGCTCATATGTAAATATGGTACTGTCGCGAGCATTTTCATTAACTCCCCTCCCTCTGGTGAGCTAATAGTTACCCCGTTGGCCGATAAATTCAACATGTTAAATCTGTGTTCGGCACAGTCGTTTAAGTGCATCGTGGCTGATATAAAAAAGGGTTATTTAGAGACGTTTAATGTGATTTTGTTTAGCTGTAAATCAATTCTCAATGTAGTCGTCCTCATGTTCCGTTTTCATTATTTTCTCATTTAGAATCAAAGGATTTATGAAATCGTCACCTGCCTGACGCCAAAACTGACAATGATTCGCAAATCGGCCAGTTCCCGACCCGCTTCGTCAAAGAGGACTCTTTTAGGTCTTGCTATCAAATTTTATTGAAGCAGAATTGTCCGAACCCCTATCTTTATAGGCAAATACTGCCACCTGTGGGTAGAGCTCAGAAGTGCAATGGACTATTTTAATGTGCTGACTTGTTTTGGCATCATCCCTTTGACATTATTATTATTAATAATAATAAAAAAAAAGTTTTTTCGATTTAAGCATTTCTATAAGGTGTTGGATTGCAAAATAGGGCTATGGTGAGAGGAGGAATTTCCAAAGAAAATTTAATTTTCTTTCGTATTAGACCATATTGGCTCATAATTCAATAGGCTCGAGTGGGCACAGTCACGACAGAGAGTGTCCCTGCTAACAACCCGAACCCCGAACACCCCCCCCGAACACCCCCCGTAGATGGGACGATGCTGATGCACAAACGATGACGCAAGCCTAATGTAAAGGTATATGTGTTGTGACCGTACCTGTCCGTCAAAAGCCTGTCTTCTCCAGAAACAAATGAAAGAGATGCTGATGTAATTCAAGCAGGAAAGCAAAATTCCAAATATCATGGCATTTAGGTATTATGGGCATGGTCTTTTTGCAACACAATATATCATTGATTGCCTGCATGTTATGGTAGGCATATGTGAATGTTAACTGGCGTCCTCCCGTAAATATAGTAGTTCAATTAAGGTCACTGTTTATCTGTGGTGCATTAACTCAATATCTACAACATGTATAGGTCTATATGCTAAAACATGGATGCACTTGACAATTTTCAGATTTTAATTTTGGGTTTCTGTGAAATAACATGTGGTGTTTTGATTGTGAAACAGTCCATATCAGCTCCTTCCCATTTTCATTTTCGTTATTTACCCTATACATAATGGTGACAAACTGGTAGTGGGGTCTACTGGAAAGGGGAGGGTGAAGGGGTGTTTCTACACATGTGAATATATTTTCTTTGTGTGGGGGAAATACAAATAATAAACTTCAGTTTCACTCTTGTTTGAATTCCAAGAGCGTCATTGTATATATGGTTTAAATTGCCCACATCTTTTCATGCAAAACACATTACTATGTGAATCGATGTCTACCCCGCAAGCAACTCCACGCATTACATCATTGTAGCACGGTTCTCAGAGGACTAAAGGAGGTGACGGGAGCACAAATTAAGTACTTGCTCTTCGCCTGACGAAATTCCCAGTTTGCTACAACATTAACACACGGTTTTAGAAGGAATGACAGTGGCTAATCTGATTTGCTTGATGATACCAAATCCCCATCACACCCACAGGAAATGAGTTCATCTTAGCCCATCTTATTTGACGACTGGACAGCATCTGCGCTGTTGCCTTGGGTCACTAAATCACCAGAATGGAGTTATTCGCACCCAGTTTTGATTTGTGATACCGTTAGCACTTTAGTCTACCGACTACGTTTAAGTCGTCAAAACAGATTCCTTGATGTGCTTTTAAAAATGCAATTGAGTTTTATAGCCGTATGTATGGAAGAGCAGGGAGAGATGAAAAATGGCGGAAAACAACTGAAAATTAATGGCTTTAATGGGACCTAAAGAACTGTTGCAAACTCTTTGCAAACAGAAGGTCACTGCTTAAAAACAGAGTCATATCGCTTCAAATATGGTATGGCTACAGAGTGGTGAAAAATACCCACATTTTATGTTTGTTTGAATTTTGGGGGTCGAAAAAAACCCATTAGTGTGGGCTTCTTAGAGTGGGCAGTTGTTACGTGCTGGGAAATTCCAGGCACTTGCTGATCATCCAGCTTCTACACCTGGAATCTGGGCCTCCATCTTAACGAGCAGCTGATTGCCTCGTCCACTCCACCTGGCTGCACCTACAAAAGGACCTGAAGTTTGGAAGTGGAGGGAGCTGGAAGAGACTGTGGCTTATTTTGTGAGGTTTTGAGTTTGTTTGATATTTTCTTTGATTCCCTTTGGTGTTTGGACAGCTTTTGTGCACATTTTTAGTTTAGGTTTAGGCCAGAGTAGTAGGCGGCAGAAGACTCACCCTAATTTTTGTTTTGGTCGGGAGATGGATTGACTTTGTAAGATATAGGGTGTAGTCTTCAGGGGCCCTGCTTTGGCCAGTCCAACACCAGTTGAGTTTTGTGTGTATTTTTGTTGTGATTTATTAAATCTTATTTTGGATATGTTTTTGTATTTTATTTTTGCAGCCTTAGGGACTTTTGTGTTGTGTCTCCTTAATCCGGCCCTGCAAATATAATGGGTGGAGCTTGGGACGTAACAGCAGTGCATTATGTGTCCTTGTGCTGACCTGTTTAAAGTTTGGGCAAAGAGTATGGCTAAAAGTATGAAGGAGTGGGAAGCCTGAGCTTGGTTTCAGCATTCTTCTCATTGACCTCCAATGACTGCTTAACCCTTTTACGTAGATGCCAATGTGCATCACCTCGGTTTACAGCTTAATGGGTCCGATTTTCCTATCATATGTTAAATACACAAGGACCATCGCAACCTCATCTGAAATTCATCAATGGGTGTGGGCCTTCTGAGTATATTTAAACTCCTGTGCACGCTATGCTTTTGCTGCAAGTAGGCATGATATGAAGAGTAGTGATCGGTAAAAAGAGGTTGGCTGAGATTAATACCAATAATGCAACCCTGTGTCTGGGTGCTGATATAGGCCTATGCGCTAGAGGAGGGTGCAAAAGTAGCCTAATTGACTTTGCCTACTTGCATTAAGGCGCTCACCATTATTTTGTGAACATTCAAAAGTATTTTACTCATTGCATTATCTTTTATATTTTAGAAACTTCTTTGGTGCATTTTTTGCTGTTGAAAACAATATCAAATCCATGCAGGGTGTTTGCTGAGGCAACAACTGCAGCCGTGTTCGAAATCGGATACTTTTTCACGTACGATGCCAGTAAATGCTGGATATCTCATGCCACTTTATATACAAACTGATACAATGTATTAGCCTAACCATGACAATAACTATGTCCTGTACCACTGCCACATGACCACCAAGTCATCACGATCACCTGGATGCCACATTATTGTTGATATAACAGTGTGAAATATTTATTTATTGTCACTGCTGTGACAGATTCGCTTATTGTCGCTTTTGGATCACTATAGTAACATCTGTCACTATAGTCCCAACGATGACTCCAGGCATTTAAACCTGACTTGCTGCAGTACTGAAAAACTCTGATCTTGCAAACATCATGATTTGTGCAAGTAGTGAATAATCTGCCACATGATCTTGACTGTGACACATGAAACAATAAACGCAACTTCTCATTCAAAAAAAAAGAAAAAGAAAAAATACTACTTGAGTGAATTCACTTTCCGTGATCTAAAACAGCTTTTTGGGTAAAAATTTGACAACAGAATAATTAGATAAATTGCAAAATGGCAAAGAGATAAGGGTATTTTGGCTAGACTAATGATTCTGTATCTCTGAATTATATAATTTGCGCGTACCGATGTGTTGGAAAAGATGCACCTTACACGGTCTCTCTGTGTATTAGATTTGTGACCCCTTTAGAGTGAGATTCTTCTTGTCTCCTGTTCTTACCAGAACCATTAGAAAGATTTACGTGACTAGACGCGCTTAGAGAGGGAATTTTTGGACACGGCTCGTCTTTCTATTTTATGATTTTTTTTTTTGAGGGCTCGCAAATGGGGGGTGAAAAAACAATGCTGAATTATGAAAGGTAGTTCTCTACAAATGAGCAATGGTAAGATTGTGTATGTGTATTAATATGAAATTGGAAACATTGATGGTTGACTGACGATACAGGAATTAATTGTGTATATTCCCTTAGCACGTTTCTCTACTGTATTAACATTAATTTCAGTGTGGACTATAGCTTTATGTTCTTGCTATGAAGTGAGACAAATGTTTTATATACACTATAAAATATTCCCTGATAGCTTCTGTTGCCTGATATGCCAGGCTGGTATCAGGTTTTATGGGGAGATATAATTCATGCAATGTCTATACCACCATTTAGGGCTGAAGAACTCCCATTTTTGAATAGTTCTGGGGCAACAACTCCTCATATTCAATATATAGGTAATGTATTTTGGGTGCAGTTACAATTACAGCATTATTTAGACACCAGCATTTATTGCATATGTGGCAGGGAGTTAAAAAGGTTAAATATTTAAATAAATGTATCAGATGTTAAAATTTGAAAATTAAAAAAATTTGAAAAGTTGGACATTCTGTAGGAAAGTATGAAAGAGAAGAAACTGTTGAGAAATCTGGTGGATTCTGGTGAAAATTCTTGAAAACGGCTAGGTTTAATACTGCTAAGAAATGTCTTTGAAAAATTAATTTAAAAAAGTATGTATAATATCAAAAATCTGTTCAGAAACACTCTATAGAGGGATTATTTGTTTATCAACACAGGGGATGCGCGCGCAACTTGACTGCAGAAAGAGCAGCCCCTTTAAACTGTTTGACAGGTTGGCATGGTTATCTTGCAGTTGCGATGTAAGCTAGCTAGCGATGTTGTCAGCGTACTACAACAGTTTATCACCGAGTGATAAAACAAGTTATGCTGCTAAATTAACATTAGTGAATGGGATACGTCTTATCTCGTAGTTGGCAGTCAACGTGTTAACTCGTAATGGCAGGTCAGGGCCAGCACTAGACCTGAAAATTCGGGGGCAATTATCCATCACTTTATTGACAACAATTAGTCCTGGCTAATTCTAGATGGTTTTCCTATATTAACGCGTTTTCCAATTCAAAAATAATCAAGTGGCAATTGAAGACACGGCTTCTCTCCCCCATGCAATCTAACAGCAAATAATGGGCTACATTCAGTACAGAAAAATAATTTAATTATAATTAGGTCTATGCACTGGCACTCAGCGACGGTAATTTTTTTTCCAGCGAGAGCGGCATTTCAGAACTCTTCAGCGAATGAAGGTAATTCTGGTGAGAAGTACGTGGTTTCGTCCGTTTACATTTTCCTATCGGACAGCTGTCTATTTTTTACAGCAAATTGCGTGACCGTGCTGCAAAAAGAGGTGTAGGTACTTGTTGCCGAAATTACCTTCATTTGCAAAGGAGTTTTGAAATAATATAAATATGTATTAAGTCTGGGTCATTGTGAACAAGAAAAACAACTGCATCCTGACCGCGAACTGCAGCTGCGTGGCTTGGTATGTAATTTAGAATAATATAACGTTACAAATTAATCTTAGCTTCCTTTGTACTTGTTGTACACATTTGCTTCCCCCCCTCATATCACTATCTTTTTGAGCTGCTGTAACAATGAAATTTCCCCACTGTGGGATCAATAAAAGTGTATCTTATCTTATCTTTCCATTGCTGTGTAACCTCGTCTTCAGTCACTGTCGTTATTGTAGTAAACATTTCACAACTCATTTGCTGCAATTATACAGCTGTGCCTGCGGGCATTTCTGGCTTTATCACCATTCAAACCAATGAGTCTAACGTATTATATTGCTCAAAATTAATAACAATGTTCTTTTTTCTCTCAGCTTGGGGTCATGCTGTAGGCATGCTACAGCACTGATGCTCAAAGTCTGTAAAACTTGAGCATTTAAGACATGGTCGCGGCTCTTCCTGCTCTCTTTCTGCAGTCGACATGCGCAGTAGAGCGGGGTGACTTGTGCAGTGACGTAGACTGATTATCCCTCTATACCAGAACACGTTTGATTGGTTTGACAGGCACACCTACTGTAGACTAATGTCATGTCACCATGGACGCCAGGCAAAGTTGGCATCCCTTGGCAAAAAAAAAGATTAACCAATCGGATGACGCTATTGTCTCGACACTGCCAGAGCCTGGCCTCTGCCAGAGTGTTAGGACTAGGCTAAGGGAGGCCAGCAGCATTTTGGCCACACACCAGTCAAATCATAGTATGTTATCAACATCATTTAAACGAAATAACAGAGATAGCCTTAATATCCTTATCTTTGTTAGCAACGTTAGCCTGAGCAGTTATGGAAGGTAATTATAAAATTCTCTTTTTGGGTATTTTTTATATGATGTAACATTTTCACAGTTCTTTGATTTATTTAATTTCCTTCCCAATCTGGTAAGATAACATTACTTCCACTTTTCTATCAGACTTGGAGAAACTTGCCTTAAATCGTGTTCACTGTACAGCCTAATTGACTAAAATAGATTTATTTAAATTTTGTAGAAGTAAGAACAGTATGGTGCATTTAGGTAGGTGCGCTGTTAGCTATTAAGAAATTAGTTTGGACAAATGAAACCAACTGGGTTAGCCAGTAGCCTAAATATAAGGAGAATCGAGCCCACTATATAAGGAGTTCTCCGTACTGGGTGAACAGAGGAATCCGTTAATACTACAGAACACGTACTGTAAGCGTACATAAACAAAATTTTCTGTATTGGGTGATCATAGGAATCTGTGAATGGTACAGAATACGTACTGCAATCATACAGAACCTACTATTTCGGATTGACAGAAGTATCCATAATTGATATGCTTACGGCGATTCTTCTTTGTTTGTAAATGAACGGTCCGTTTTATGATCAATGGAGGTATAAACTTAAATAAAATCATGCGGAAGATATAATCTTAATGTACAGATTCTTTTTCCAGTATTTTGGTCGAAGGAGCTGTTCATAAACATTTTTATTGCTTAAATTATTTTATAGTTATTGCACTTAGCCTTTGTGGGGCCATATAGCTACTAATCAGTTCAGCCACCAACATCTCCTGATCGAGTCTGCGAGTGACTGCATCTTTAACTTCTTCAATTCCTTATCGCATCTGCACTGTGCATTACATCGGGTTCTCTGGTTTAATTACATTGGCTGTCAAAGTGCCTAAGTATACCCCCCTTCCATAAAAAGGACATGGATTTGAGGTCATGGCATGCATGGCAAAAAGGTGCAAAACCATCCAGAACCATCCAGGCTTTTTTATTCATCTTTATCTTGGAGGTTAATAATCGTATGGTGTGAGCGTAGAGTATAATTTTGTGACTTCTGTAATTTCTCCATCATCTGTACTATGTTCTAGACTGGGAGTCGATACTAACTGCAATAGCCACAATATTCTCTCTTGTCAATGCTCCCTGTTTGGCTTAATCTAAATGCCATTGCGGAGCCCTAGGCTATGTCAAGAGAGAAATCACTGCAATGTCGACATGTATTTGCATCTTAAGTCTGCCATGAAATGCCACGTGCTGGATATACCTTCTGGATATTTGCTCCAGTGTGAAAAGTTAATCTCTTCCTCCTCTGATGTGTGTTATTTATGGCCTGGAAAATTAGCATGCATGCTTAAATCATGGGGCTGGAAGGTGTTTGCTATAGCAGAACTTAAGCGCTATGTGTTGCATGCTGATCGTTTGGCAGAACCTCTCGTTCAAACTGGTATGGCTCACTGGGGCACTGCTGACCCAGTCTTTTTGTTGCCAGCTCTCAAACGTGCAGCCCTGCTTGTGATGTTCTTCATTGAAGTAAGCAGGCTAAGCTGATTTCCAGATGAGATGTCACGACAAGAAAAATCTGCTTTTGATTTCTCCTCTAGTCGGTGGTCTCCTTGATACATGATGCAGAAAATGGTGACCCTGTGCAATGATATGAAAAATGCTGTTGTAAATAGTTCACTTGAAAAAACTGTGGTGGTAATTAATAATTCTATTGCATTTAATGCACAAAGTAAGGCACGGACACACCACGGGCAATTTGCCATCGCCAGGAACATACGACGTTTGCTCATACATTTGCATCTGTGGGAATTTTACTACCTTTAGTTAGCTTGGCATGCAGTTCTGTGGACTGCGGGAGGAAAGCTGATTGCTAGAGGGAAAACCACATAAACACAGGTGGAACATGTAAACTCCCCACAGAAAGTCCCCAGGCCAAATTCAGACCTGGCATCCTTCTTGCTGTGACACAACAACTTTACTGAATGCTCATCTCTAGATTTGGATGCTTCCTTTACTAATACAAATGAAAAAAATCTACTTTTGGACTTAGTAAAGAAAAAGTTGGTTGGCAAATTTGAATCCCAGTGTGACGAGATGAAAAGTTTGTGAAATGTTTTTGAAAATTGTCCTCATGAACGGGCACATTGCAGACGGCAAGGCAAAGAGAATTTTCACAATAGCCTTATGCGAGAAATATATACTATGCAGATATGTATATGCATGATGCCATTGTTGTGTTTCTGTTGGGTTTTTTAAAGAAGCAACAAAGTAACTGATCTAAATGAGAAATGTATCATTTCAGTATAAATTTAAATAGCTTGGCATTCTCTTACTAGGATGACTCTGTGGGTGACTGATACAGTATATTGTTCATGTGCCATCTTTATTTTTACATAATATCTATATGACTAATGCTAATATGTACTGTGGTTTGCTGTGGTCTGGCATCTGGAGTTCTGGCCACGTTAGCATTCACGTGTGCAATTTCCACGCTTCTTCACCCTGCAGTAATCGAACCTCCGGCTGCCCATCTGTTTTTCCACAGTCATTTTCAGCCATGCGTTTCTTTCTCTGGCTGGGAGTGTGCGGCAGGCTATGCAGATGGTATTTTTAAATGTTCGGTTCTATTGTCATGGTTCATGATTAAGCCACCCTGTTTTCTGCTTGGCTACCTGAGGTACTTATTTTAAGTATACATTGTCGACCGCTAATAAGATGAGCATGATGGCAGCAGGTGGGAATGGCTTGATATGAAGGTTAAAATAATTCCTTTTCATTTGATGTGCATATACAAATTCATGACGTCATTCACATTTAATCCGTTTTACGTATAATACTAATTTTCAGTGGATACCATGCGTTTAGCAATAGGAGACACTGGAGGTACAATTTTCCATTTAAAACCAAGTTTGGGCATCTGTGAAAAATTATTCAAAAAACTGCTGAAAATTTTCTGGTTTAGTTACTGAAAAAATGTTTCATTGCATTTCAATGTATTATATCTTTCAGTTTATGCCAGACGTGGCTGTGATATTAGTGTGCAATGGCTTCAGAAATGTTTCTACAGACATGGTTGTGCTGAATTTATTCTCCTGAATCCCCAACTGTATGTTCTTTTTTCTTTTTTTAATTTGACACATCATTTTAACTGGTGTTTCTGAAACTCAGCCCTTTAAGTTCCCTGTGTATTCTGATTTTTGTTCCAACCTCAGGGGGAATCAAATCTTTTTAACTAGCTATTAATGTAATCTCCATATGGTGGTTTTCATGTGGGATTACCTAAACCCTTGAACACATAATTTCAGAGATAGCTATTTATTTTCCTGTAGAGGAAAATGTATTTGGAAACCTAGTGCTTATTGGACTGCATTGCAAACCTAATGTAACATAAAAGCAAGCAAGTTATCTCTGACTGATAAATTAAAAACTGGTGTTTATCAGTGGACTCCTCTAACTGGTGAAGTTGCACATGCTTGGCCACCAATCCTAATGAAGAAATTATACAAAGACAAAAGAAATAATAACAAGGTAAACATGCATTAGATATGTTTAAGCAAGAAAACTTGTTAATCTAAATATATTTGGGGCGAGCGCAGCGAGTCCCTTATCGGTCAGCTCAATGCACCCTCTGTTTGAATGTATGTTCGTATGTTTGTATGTATGGCTGTCATCAACCGGCTGCTCGAAATTAGCTTTTAAGCTTTTACATCTGACGACCTACGTAGTATCGCAGATGCGCAGATCCAGATTCATGGGTCAATGACAAATAAGCCTTTTAAAAATGTTTTTTTTAAAGAATCTTTAAAAATGTACAGAATACATTTATTTGAAGTTGGAAGAGTGTGTTTAAACAAGTCTTAATGGTTGCATAAAATTTACAGGGTTTTAGGACAGTTTTAGACTGTATTTGCAATTTCACCAGCTAAAAAATGTCAGGTGGCGCAATCAAAAGTTTCCTGAAAAAAAAAACGCACTTGCCTCTTTTTATTTCTAAATGATTTTTTTAGTAAGTATACCTGAGAGTGTCTACTCTGCCTAAAACATTACTATTTTGTAGTTGAGCTGGGTATTAAAAGTTACTTATGGATTCTTTATTGTAGGGGTGGGTAGTTTGGTTTTCCAAACAATTTAAGAACAATCAAACTATTAAACTTTGTTTATTTGAAAGCTTTTCAATATCAAATTATGCCCCCATATTAATATTACATTAATTTATATTTTAAATTACATATTTAATACATTTTACATAGTGTTAACTTGCTCGGACAGTTGCGCCACCTGACATTTTGAGGGTTTGAGATGGCAAAACATAAAATATATATCATTTTTATGATAAACTGGAAATATGTTCAAATTAAACAGGTTTTATAGAATAAAATGATGCTTATTATGAATCATTTAAAATTATTTTAAACCAAAGTAGTGCACTCAGACAATGTCACGTCATTGACCCTCATACACGTGTGTACATAATTTTTATTGTTTTGTTTTCAGAGTTGTTGTTTTATCATCGCTACGTACATTAAGCTTGCTAAAATCAATACTCAGGACGTCCAGGATAGAGAAGAAAGGCTTTAAAGGAGGCGGGCTCTGCTGCTTGCTGCGCTCGCCCCAAACATGCTCTGCATGCTACTAGTATATTTTATGCAAATGCTTGCCATATACTGCAGAGCTCAACAATTCAAGTAGTTTAAAAGAAAAAAAAAACACCTGCTGCATTCTCTGCACCAAAGACGAGAGCAACCCTAGTTGTTGTGAGCTTCTGATCCAAAAGCCAGCATCTGTCATTGCATAAAGGTTTGTCTCTGCACGTAGAATGGGTGACAATTGTACGGGCACTATTAACAGAAAAATATGCTGGGAGCAGCATATGTTGCCGTCTAAACTTTGTCTGTTCCAGAGACATCCCTGCATTTTGCAGTAACAACACCAAACCACATTCACCTCACAGTACAAGTGCGACCACATTCTGCATGCGTACAAGTGCAATCATGTTCTGCACATGTTACAAGTGCATGGCCGTGTAAGCAAAGAGCGCGGATGCTAAATTGGTTTTCATTCAGTCCTGGCATCTCCAACTGAGAAAGTGTGGTACATTATGAAGTGGAATTTACGGCAAGGAAGGCCCAGCACAATTGAGCATCTGAAGACCTGCATTATTCAGGAATGGGGGAAAATTTACCTTGCTAGGCTTGACCAACTGGCGTCTTTAGTGCCCAAACGCTGACTAAGTGTTGCTTGAAGACGAGGTGATTGTCCACAGTCTACTGCAAAATTTATGGACTCTGTTGTAGTCATCATTTTGGACTTTTCTAATCAGTTTTTTAAATTTTGTTTGCATTTTCCATGGTGTGCCAACTTTGTCTGAATAGCAGTTGCATATACATGTTTTCTGTGGCATTGCAGAGCTATTTCTGGCTTCATATTGATAAAGAAGATAAGCAGTCTCATCATTAAAGCACCTACTCCGCTTGTTAGAATTCTTTGATTGCATTTGCCTTTGGAGTGAAAACCAGCTGACGCCGGGGTGCTCATAGGACTGAGCTTGGGAACCGCTGATATTCACCATCTCAATTCACGAATTCACGATCACCATAGTTTTATGTAATTAGGGGCCGGGCAGCCTAAGCTGCCAGGACCCTATTGTTATCCTGCATCATCTTCATTCTTCTTCTTCATCATCATCAATCCTCATCCCATCATCAAAAATCACCAAACTTTTCTAAAAATCCCAGTCCCATGCCAGAAAAACCTCAGCTGCAAAAACAGGCCAATAGTCCTGATGGTGGTGCTACAGCAAGCCTCTAAAGTTCAAAATTTTGAAAATTCAAAATTCAAATTCAAAAAAACATATCAACCATATGTGCTACAGATTTGCAATTTTCACCAAAATGTAGCCCCAATACTGAAGAAACTTATGTACTTTTAAACCTATTGCAAATTATAAAGTCCATCACTCTGTTTTCTTCAAAAATTGTAAAACTTATTAAACCTATCTCCTCCCACAATTTTTGCTCGATTGACACCAAACTTGCTACAGAGCATCTTCAGACTGTCCTATACAAACAATCCACAAGGATTTTTGATTTATTGAATATTGAGCCTACAGTGCATCAAGATGTTTGACTGTAAACAGTATTGTAAACATTTACTTGCAATTTCTTGCTAAATACATTTTCAATGTTCATTAAAAAAAAAAAAAGACAAAATTTTGGAGTCATGGTAGATGATGTTTGGAAAATATCAGAATTTTATCTCAAAAACTGGATTTTTTACAGCATTTTGAATTTCGCTCTCATGCGAACAATTGGAGTCAATGCAAAAATGGTGTTTTTAAACATCAGTTTTCACTTATGGAGCCAATAAATCATTGTTAAAAACAAATTACCAACATCTCCATGCTGTCTAGATGCAATTTGTGTATTTTTGGATTTTTGTCTTAATAACTGAATTTTTGACAGCCGTTTAAAATCAGCCTTTACACACTAACAGCTGCTGTCTTGCACACAGGTGACTGGCTTAGTCAATTTGTGAAGCTACATGTGACATTTCCATTTGCCAATTAGCTCAGTGAGATAGAGCATAGTCTCTTGCGCCAGAAATTGTGAGTTCAAGCCTCAACTGATGTAAAATGCACATTAGAATGCCACTTTTTTTTTTTCCATCTTCCTACACTCTGCTTGTTGCTCAGAATTGCCTAATTTTGCCTAAAATTGCCCGGCCCCAACCATTGCTGCGCAGCAGCTATAATTTGTTTTTTTGGTGCTGTTGATTTTGTCTGTGCCACATCTTAACTGGATTAATGTGCTAGTTCACACTAGAGTGAATGTATGATCTGTGCTTCCACACATGCTCTCATTTATGCTAACACAGGCCACTCTTCCCTCTCTGTTTTCCCAGCGCTTGGTGGAGGCGGCAGAGGAGGCCCATCTGCAGCACGAAGAGGATCCTGACCTGCAGGTAAGCTGAGAGGAGTCCCTTGACCAAGTGAATTTTCACAGCTTCTGGTCTGCTGCATGTAATGGATGTGTTGTGGCACAGGGACAATTCATTTATGTGGGTTGTTAGTGCATTATGTGATTTTATTAGCGGGCTAGCTGTCAGCTAGCGCATTTGTGCTCTTCCCACACCTGCGGCTGTTTTTACATTCTTTCACCTGTAACCTCAGTTCAGACTTCGTACTGCTCAACTAGTTTTAGAGGAGAGATTTGGGTTGGGAATGGACTGTCTCAACTCACTTTTCTTAGCCATGATTGCCTGTGCACTGTTCTGACTTCATATGCATATCATGGATAATTTTTTGCAGTGTTTTGTGATGATTCCCATGATATAAGTATGTTTTAGGTATGATGTATAGTTTTTTGAATTATGACCATTTGTCTAGTGGATGTCCAAAATGGACGCTAGTCAGCTATTGATTCGCAAAGTAGGGATATTAGGCTTGTTCAGCTTATTCTGCTATTTGAAAACCTTGGCTGGGATCCAATTTGTCTGTACATTTTTTAACTGTGATTATTTAGCCATTTTTTTACCTCATATTCAGATGGCACATTAATCCAATCCTTGTATGCATGATCTCTATTCAAGGCTTTATAACTCAGGATTTGAGTTTCTCAGTGACAAGCAAAATGGCTTCAATGAAGCAAGATTGTCTTAATCTCTAGAATACAACTTACTTCAGATTATTTTCATAATTTTGTGTCACCGCAAAGCACTGCAAATACAAAGAAACTTCATGACAATTCACAACATTGAAGTTGTTCTTCTTTTGTTTGCAATGAAGTACTGAAAATCAAATGGCTTGGAGCTAAAACCATACATTTCTTGGATCATAAACTCCCTAGTCACAAGTGTGCTACATCTGAGAGATACGCATATATTCAGAGCTACTGATTATCTATGAAGTCAAATATAAGCTTCCTACCAACCTCCACAAAGGGCAGAATATGGCAACATTTTTGCTTTGATGTTAATCTGAAATGATTCACTGTTTTACTGCCAAGCAAATGTTTTGACTTTTGACTTAAAATTTTTCATCATTTGCTAGTGAATATTTTTGTAGCCCCCGGTTGAAATCAGGTGGCCACTATGGACTCATGCTTATCGTCTCCGCCGCCGTGTCCGTGTCCGAAGACACTTCCTTGTGGATGCTGTACAGGCTGTAATTTTTGACAGAATACTTTCATATTTGGTATGGACATGTGTTATACTTAAGTTACGACACCTATCGATTTTGGTTGCCATGGTGACAGTATTGGCGGAATAATGTGCAAATTTGTGCTAAAACATAGAGATTTCCTTGTGGATGCAGTACAGCTGCAATTTTAGGCCGATTACTTTCATATTTGGTATGGACAAGTCTTGTACTTCACTTCTGACACCTATTGATTTTGGTTGCCATGGTGACAGTATTGGCCGAATAATGCGCAAGTCTTTGACCAGTCAATGATCAATAAAAAACAGGAAAAATGAACTCCAGAATTAGTTTTCACATGGTAATGTAGAGAGCGAAATGGCTGTTGCCCTTCAGAATGATTATGTGGCTGGTCTGAATTCTATTATCAGCATGGAATCATTTTTTGGAAAAATAATACTGCAACACTGTCTTCGTTATGCCGACAAATTCTAAACCCAGTTGCTATTTGATGTGATGGACCTTTTTAGAGGAAATGTTGTCCTTAACTTGATTAAATTGGTATGACTTTTACTGGTCAGAATTTAAAGACAGTTATGGGGCAATTTTTATTGAGAGAATTTTTGGATTCCGCATCTAACTCTGCATCTTGGTTTTTTTTTTTTTTTTTGTAAAAAAAAGTCATTAATGTTGGGAAAAAAACTGCTCACCAACAGTAATATTTTGTATTTGGATTAATATGAAATAGCAGATTTTGGTAATTGTGATCCGCCGTGGTAAAAGGTACCTCCGAGTGACGATCATGCTATTGAGAAAAACGCGATTTACATGTCCTGCTCGCCACAAGGACTGTGTTTACTTCTACATTTGGAAAACTGCTTCTGATCCACGGGATTTAGCTCCATATACGTCACGCAGAATCCCCTCAGTGTCTCGATAAATATCCATTTCAATTCTGCCAAAAATTGGCTATTATTCAGTGGCGGAGCTAGAACTTGGAATTGGGGTGCAAAAAACATCCGTTTAAAACAATTATTAGTCCTGACCTATTCTCAGTCATTTTCATAATTAACAAAAGGTTCACTCCGAGAGCACTCCACTCTGATCAGGCGCTGCTTGTTCTCCCCGATTAGGTAAGACCACAATCATTCATCTGGACGCGTATTTGCTGCATTTAAATAAACGTTACTCAAAATTGCACACCTGTCGACTCTCACGCAAATGGCTTGAGCCGCACGCTTTTGATAGCCTATTTAATTGCCGAGTGCCACTTTTTTTTTTAAATCAACCCACGCAATACCCAGAGTGAAAGGTGATATTTCATTGGAACATGGACCAGTTCAATCAACGCGAAGCATTGGCCTATTAATAAATAAATTATTTTTCTGTACTGAATTTAGCCCATGATTTCATCGCCGGTAAATCGCATATGGAGAGAAACCGTGTCTTCAGTTGCCAATTATGATGATCGGAAAACGCGTCAATAAAGGAAAATGATTGAGAACTAGCCAGGACTAATTGTTGTCATAAAGGGATGTGTCTGTGCCCCCCAATCCCCAGTTCTAGCTCCGCCACTGAATAATAGCCAATTTTCGGCAGTATTGAAATGGAAATTTATCGAGACACTGAGGGGATTCCGCGTGACGTATATGGAGCTAAATCCCGTGGATCAGAAGCAGTTTTCCAAATGTGGAAGTAAACACAGTCCACGTGGCGAGCGGGACATTTAAATTGTGTTTTTCTCAATAGCATGATCTCCGCTCAGCGGTACCTTTTACCACGGCGGGTCACAATTTACAGGCAACACAGGACTTTATGTTGTTTATTTTGCCATTTCTTATGCAGATTTTCACTTTTGTGTATGTGTTCATTTGAGCTATTTATGGCTTTAAGTTGTTGCAATGAAGAAAGATACTGTTATTTTGAACTGGAGACCATCTGGCATCACATTGACCACGGCAGCAATGCTGGTATTGTTCTCAGTATAGCAGGCCTCAGTATAATGTGTTCGGTGAGTGTGTACTCAGACCACCCCCTGTTCGATGAGTGCATACTCAGACCACCCCCTCTTCGATGAGTGCGAACTGAGACCACACCCATCTTTGAATTCAGTGTTTCTTTTTATCCCAACAACACTCCTGATAATGTTCTGTGACTGCATCTTAAAAGGCTGCGATGCAGTCGGGTTCTCAAGAATTGTACACAAATAGAAGCACAGACAGACAGGCAGACATGTATACGCCTGTAAAATACGAAAAAAAATCTTTCATAGCAGTTGTAGAGTGGTTTCAGACTAGTCTTGTTGAAGTTTGCCTTGATGACACACACTGCCCAACTGAAAACAATACCAGTACCACTATCACTGCTGGTAAATATTTCTCGGTGGCTGCTGTAGCCAGATATGCCCGGCTACAAGCAGATCAGGTTTGAAGGGGGTATTTGATTCATGCTACCACCATTCCAGACTTCAAGCAGTATTTTCTCAACTTTGAATATAGTGCTTAATATGCAGTTACCAATGTGCACAATACAGTATGCAATTGACTCACCAAGATTCCACGCCTCCGTGACAAAGAGGAGTACCAAGAACAGCTTATTCATGAGTTTCAGGCAATTTCAAGTTTGCCAGTAGAATTCTTAATTTGCATTGTCGTCACTTCTACTAAATTCTGTCCTTATACATAAATGGAAGAGTTACTAGATGGTCTGGATTATGGCAGTTAAAAGTTTTAGTGGGTCATAAAGTTTACGTAAAAGATGAATTTGAGTTTTAGCCTGTTAAATGTTACTCCCTCAGTTTAAATTCATTAGATGGATGTGGGCAATCTTGTAATTTTCTTTCAGAATGCAAGCTGTCATTTATCTAGAGCAATTCTTGATAAGACTGATTCAAAGTTTCCCAGATATTATTCTTATTGGCTAACAACTTTTCGTTAGACTGTTGATGTAATGCATGTATTACAAAGTTGTAGCGGTCAATATTATTTTAGCCAATAGTTGTTTCAAAATTTGTCCACATCAATACACAGCCCATTTGTAGGTTTCCTAATATGTATTCATATGGGCAAAGGATCACTGGAGGTTTTTGATCAGGCATTGGCTCTTAAGGCATGTCTACAGTGAACTGTGGTGCTTGGTCGACCTGTTTTGGCCTTCTACTCATTTCACATTAGCAGTTAGAAAGCAATTGAGCAGCAATGACCCAGCCGGTAATGATGGTTTCACAACAGGCGCGCAGGCAGCAGGAGCACAGGGAGAACAAACAATTTTATTCATGGACTGTTTCACTTCTGCAGCTAATAGTCTTTTCCCTCTGCAAATAAACCTCTGGGCGCTGGGTCAAAAAGCTCCTTAATCCAGCCCAGTTTCTACGACTTCGAAATTAAACTGCTTCCAGTCACAACCTCTGTACAACCCCCCCCCCCACCACCATCTCACACTCCCCTGTCCTACATCCTTGATATGCCTAAAATCCATTAGAGCAAATTCTGGGTGACTTTCCCCAGAATTTGTGGCACTTGGGATGTTGTTGGGCAGTGGCTGAGATGACTTGGGTGAGTTGGGGGCTCATGGGAGAGGTAATTTCACCCGATATTAAACATCAAACCATTTTTTTTTATTATGACTGGTGGGTACCTCCACCACAGGGGAGTAAGACTCTTCGGCCTCTCGATTTCACAATCATGGGCCCTTTAATCTGGGCAATGTGGCACGCTTGGACTGGCACAGCGCTGCGTCCATGCCAGGGGAATCAGAGCAGCTCTCAGATATGATCACCTTTGAAAAGGTGAGCAGCGGGAAATCTCCCCTCTCCCTGGAGATAAGGATGCCCCGCTCGTGGCCAGAAATTTCAGCGTGACATTTGAAGCCGGAACAGGATCAGAGTCTTGTCCGTGTCTCGGGGCAAAGACGGGCACTGTGTATGTTTTTTTCTACTATGTGTAGGCAGTTTTTGAGTTTATTTAGGGATGACTGCTATAGGTATTTCATGTGCAGAGCGATCAGGTGATCCGGATTCCATCTTGATAGACCTTCCATACTATTGATAGAACTGCAGTGGCTGAAAACATTTTACCCTGCGCATGCCCAGGTAGATGCGCTTCTGCACAGTTGCTATATTTGAAATTAATGCAGAAACGGGATTTGAATAATACCTTCATGCAAAATTTTGACGTTCAGCTTTGACCTGTTTGATCAAAAGAGAGCATGTCCCCACTGAAATGGGTATTATGACAAATTAGTTTCGGATGATAGGGCAAGAGACCCCCTGAGGTTAGGTCTCCCCCCAGTGGCTCCATAACCCCGGCGTGTTTTTCACAACTCTTAAATAACCCCAAATTTCATGGCAGTACATTCATTGAATGCCTATGCTTAATTATTTTGAATTTTTTTTTGGAAAACTGCTAGATTCATTCTGATCAGACAGTTTTGAGGTCAGTTGATCTAATTTTTGCTCGTTTGATAATATTGATTTTGTTCATCATGTAACATGTATTTCTGGGGTTTTTATGCATAGTAATTAGAATTATTATAGATGTAAAATTATATAATGTATAATTTTTACTGTAAAATTTGATTCTTAGATTTTTACCTACACCAGCAAAGTTACAAACCCCAATTCCAATGAAGTTGGGACGTTGTGTAAAACGCGATTAAAAACACAATACAATGATTTGCAAATCCTTTTGGACCTATATTCAATTGAGTACACTACAAAGACAAGATATTTAATGTTCAAACTGATATACTTTATTGGTTTTTTTGGAAATATTCTCTCATTTTGAATTTATGCCTGCAACAGGTTCCAAAAAAGCTGGGACAGGGGCATGTTTACCACTGTGTTACCTCACCTTTCCTTTTAACAACACTCAATAAGCATTTGGGAACTGAAGACACTAATTGTAATTCTTTGTTGGTGGAATTCTTTTCCATTCTTGCTTGATGTACAACTTCAGTCGCTCAACAGTCTGGGGTCTCTGTTGTCGAATTTTGCGCTTCATAATGCGCCACACATTTTCAATGGGAGACAGGTCTGGACTGCAGGCAGGCCAGTCTATTACTCGCACTCTTTTACTACGAAGCCATGCTGTTGTAACATGCAGAATGTGGCTTGGCATTGTCTTGCTGAAATAAGCAGGGACGTCCCTGAAAAAGACGTCACTTGGATGGCAGCATATGTTGCTCCAAAACCTGTATGTACCTTTCAGTGTTAATGGTGCCTTCACAGATGTGCAAGTTACCCATACCATCACAGATGCTGGCTTTTGAACTTTGCGCTCATAACAATCTGGATGGCCCTTTTCCTCTTTAGCCAGGAGGACACAACTTCCATGATTTCCAAAAACAATTTGAAATGTGGACTTGTCAGACCACAGCACACTTTTCCACTTTGTGTCAGTCCATCTCAGATGAGCTCGGGCCCAGAGAAGCCAGCGGTGTTTCTGGGTGTTGTTGATATATGGCTTTTGCTTTGCATGGTAGAGTTTTCACTTGCACTTGTAGATGTAGCGACAAACTGTGTTAAATGACAATGGTTTTCTGAAGTGTTACTGACCCCACATGGTAATATCCTCTACAGTATGATGTCGTTTTTTAATGCAGTGCCGCCTGAGGGACCGACGGTCACGGGCATTCATGTTGGTTTTCGGCCTTGCCGCTTACCTGTAGAGATTTCTCCGGATTCTCTGAATCTTTTGATGATATTATGGACTGTAGATGATGAATTTCCTTAATTCCTTGCAATTCCATTTTGAGAAACATTATTTTTAAACTGTTGGACTACTTGCTCACGCAGTTGTTCACAAAGTGGTGAATTTCACCCCATCCTTGCTTGTGAACGACTGATCCTTTTGGGGATGCTCCTTTAATACCTAATCATGACACTCACCTGTTTCCAATTAACCAGTTCACCTGTGGAATGTGCCAAACAGGTGTTTTTGAGCATTCCTCAACTTTCCCAGTCTTTTTTTGCTCCTTTCCCAGCTATTTTGGAACATGTTGCAGGCATCAAATTCAAATTGAGTGAATATTTCCAAAAAAGCAATGAAGTTTATCATTTTGACCATTAAATATCTTGTCTTTGTAGTGTACTCAAATGAATATAGGTTGAAAAGTATTTGCAAATTATTGTATTCTGTTTTTATTCACGTTTTACACAACGTCCCAACTTCATTGAAATTGCTGTTATAGATGGAGGTTGTGTTTTTGCCCAGGTTTGTTAGGTTGTTTGTCCTTTTGTAAGCAGGATTACAGAAGCAGTTCAGGACCGATTTTGATTGAACTTTTTGCAATCATTACATATGAATACACTAAAAAATGACCCTAAATGACTGCACCAAAATATTTTTTTGGCGTATTTAAATTGCCCAAAGGGCAAAACTATATTGTTTACCCAGGTTTCCTGTCTGCGTTGGTGTTAGCGCTTCACTTTCTTGTGCGGATGTGATCTCAGTAACCATGTTGCACAATGGCTTCCTACTTTCGGCTTCCGTTTATGTACTAGTTTTGCATCCACCATGTTACAACGGTCAAGGTTACTGGACATAAAAATGTGTTTTACTTTGTTTGGATGAAATCTCAACAACCGCTTGGCACAAGGGCTTCATACTTTCAGGATGTGATCATACCAATATCTAGTTTTTTGCTTTACCTGGATCGAAGGTCACAGGATAAATGCACCCACTTCAGGCGACATCTGTTTTTTGCTCTGCAAAAAATTATTTTCTGCAGTTTTTAAATGTAAAAAGTGTGGCGTGAGGTTGAGAGGGGTTTGGCTTAAGGTTCTGCCCCTGACACTAAACCCAAAATTCACATAGTAGCAGACTCTCACAGCCATACAGGACACAAGGTTTCCTCCTGTGCCTGAAGAAAGGGTGGAGCTGGGAGGAAGGGGCGGTATGTGAGAATTGCCTTGTGGTTTTGATGGATACTTTTCTGCCGTGAAGGGCGGCCTAGGCCTTTTTTATTTAAATTGTTTGCTCTTTTGTGTTTTGAAAGGGCCTGGGACCACCTTTTTTGGACCATCTCTTTCTGTTCACCATGTAGTTCCATGACCATCCCCAGCCTGGCACCACACAACTAAATTGGCTGCTTTACCAGTTCACTACCCCTGACTGCATGTTTCATGATACATCAATATTGCATCCTAGGAAAACTTGAACGTAAATATGTTACAGTTTCGCAAGAAGTTTGAATTTTTCTGAAGGGCAGCATCTTTCTTATTCTCCCCTCCTCATCTGCATGCATTGCTGTGAGTATAGAAGATACCATATTCCTGTTAGAGCTAGCATTAGTGTGCACAACATCTTCAAACTTCTACCCATGAAGCTTCCTTAGGCCATCAAGTTAACAAGGGCTGCTCTTTGAAGTTGTTTTCCAATAGATATTGAGAATAAGGGAGAGTAAAATGTTGTGAAGGCCCCATCATTCATTACTGTCATGTGCCATTAAAAACAATCAATTCTTAATCTTGGTTCGAAGAGTCCCCTCAGAATCTCTCCGCTTATAAGTCTTTCCTTATCAGGACTCCCATCTAACCATCCACTAAGCTCCAGTTTAATTCATTATCTGATTGTGGGTGCTGGTAGTGATTGGCAGGAATAGCTAGGGCAGTTTCCTTTTGAATATTTATGAAAAAAGAATCAGTTCAACACTACAAAGTGCTCAGAGTGGAAGATGGTATGGGTTGTTCAGTGGGTTTGCGATGTCCTTTGAATGCACTGAATGGCACACAAAGATAATGTAACAAGATACTTCAACAGTTGCTGCTGCAATCACGCACAAAAGTTTGATGAGTAATGACTTGAAATTGTGGAATTGAAGAGAAATCTGAACATTTTTTTACCTGTGTTACTTAAATACTGTATTGGTACAGGCCACATGTTATAGTGTGGAATTAGATATTTAAACGGGACATACAAATGAAAAACTCGCTTTTTCATTGCTTGAGCACATACATTTCAGTATCAGGACTATGTACTTACCCACAAACTGAAATAAGACATCCCTGTCAATTTAATTGTGGGCTGCCTTGTTCAGAAAACATTGCATTCAGTGTGCTGGTCAGATTTGGCTCTCCATCCTACATTACAAGTTGGCTCAATAGCATTATTCTGCCCCTCATCTGAATGTATGCAACCGCAGCTTGAGAACTGCCTGACATGCTAGCATTATGTCCAAAGCAGCACAGAAACTGCTCTATTGTTTATTTACAACCCCAATTCCGAAATAGTTGGGACGAAGTGTAAGGGCTCTAAATTCGTTGACCAGGCGCAGGCGCGGCGAATGGGGGAAGCGCCGCGCCAACGGGGTGTATTCAGGCGCATTTTGCTATTTCGTGCCCGGCACAGCCCGGCGCAAATAGTCCTCTGTCTTGCCTCCGTCCCTTCTGCTGGCGCAAGTGGCAAAGAGGGAGGAGAGAAGGCGTGAGTGGGTTTAACACAGTCTAGTCAAATCTTCTACAATCAAATGAGCTCCTCTCCTCACCTTTAAAAGCGCTGTGGGCGAGGCGCAGTGCAAATTTCGTTGGACATGGATGAAGTAGGACACAGCAGCAACACCAGACGGCCAATCTTCAGCCAGGAGGAAGCTGATGTTCTGGTCCGGGAGGTTCAAGCTCGCAGTGGCCGAATATGTGGTCAAGCGAACAAACCTTCACGGGCTGATGAAGCAAAACCGGCCGCGGAATTCTAAACCCCCTAGAACTGCGGCTGCCGCTTTTTTTCACGGCAGTGCAAATGTGAGGCCATTTCATAATATTGTGCGATTATAAAGAGGGAATCAACAATATATTGTTTTTGAAGGAATGAAATAAAAAATTGCCAATAAATACATGTGAATTTATTACGTACAATAATTAATTATGCTGATAAACACGTTATATGAGAAAACAGCAACTTTAGTCAACATTTGCCCAATTGCGTAGCCCTACTGCAACCAGAATGAATCCGACAAGGGGTGCGCTTGACAGCTGTGTAAGCCTATAGACTACCTTTAGTAGGCTAATAGTACACAGCAATACAAGTAATAATAATAATAATAATAAATAATGTTTAGATAAATTTAGCCCAGATCAGGCTGTGTTTCTAAAGCCGCGTTCACACTGGACGAGCAACGAATTTTCCACATGATAGATTACATTCAAAGTCAATGCAAAGACAGGAATACACGTGAAACGTGTTTATTCGTGTCTTTGCATTGACTTTGAATGTAATCTGTCTTGCGAAAAATTTGTTTCGTGTCCGGTGTGAAAGCAGCTGAAGGACTCATACCCGCATAGCCTACACACGCACCCACATGCACACACATGCACTCTCTCTCTCTCTCTCTCTCTCTCTCTCTCTCTCGTACGTTGCAGACAGTGGTATTTGTGGTCAAAGCCACTGCCACAAAAAAAGCGGCTACGGCGCCTGAAGTAATTTAATATCAATACTCACTTATGTTTTATAACAGAAGTTCAAAACTTTGATATAACATAGAAAACATGTATTTTGAAAAAGTCATGGGCGGATGGACTCATATCTTTTACTGACATGAAATACCATGCATTACTAACATCAGTGCCGCTGTTCTAGTGTTAAGGACAGAGCTGTGCAGTCAGGTGGTCTCTCCCCTCCCGTGCACGCTGCTGCTCTCCCTGCTGATACGGCACATGCAGTTCGGCCTCTCTCTGTCTCAAGTCCTGTAATGTCTCCTACGTGAGGTCAAAGTGACATCCATGGCATACAGCTATGTTGTGTAGCACGCAACATGCCACAGAGAATGCACTGAGACTCTGAGGCCTGTCAGGTCGAGTTTCCATTACGCCTGCCAACCGCCTTTGATCTGACATCAGGACAATCGATATAGATACTGTAATTTATGTGCTGATTCAGATTCTTACATTAAATAGTGTTTGCTGTAATTATTTATTGCATTGAAATGTGCCTGACATTCTGGAAACCTGCCTGTGAGGTTTCGGTGACGTGTGTGCACTGTGCGCCAGTCAGCCAAATTACCACTGCACAGAAAGTAAACCAGGTTGGAGCTGGCGAGCTCTCTGCGCACTTTCGGCGGAGCCTTTTGCCCGAAATTGTCACTACGTCATGATGAATATGTGACACCTCCCCCAACTGCGCCGCCACCCCATCTCGGCGCACGTCCGTCTACCAAATTGCCAAAGTGGCTGCGCACGGTGTTGCACCGGACGAAATTACCACTGCGCGGGCTGCGCCACCAACCCTCCAGTCTAACTTTTGGAACTAGGAATGCATGCGCTCCCAACCTGAAAAGTTGGGCGCGCAGGCCAAAATTTAGGCGCGCAAGCTAAAACTGTGGTCATGCAAAGTACTTTTCTGAATATTTACAAGCCCAAATAAAGATACCCGAACAGACTATCAGTTGTTGCTGTATTTATTTCAGAAACATCAGAAAGCACTTTGTGAACTGAAAAATGTATGAATGCAGTAATAATTTTGGAGAGTTAACATACAAGAAATGTACAAGTCTAAATTTCCCCAAGGGACAACTTTTCATCAAACCCCCTGAACATAAACTGATTCATAAAAAATATAACATTTGAGGGAGCTGTAGACATTTACTATGGCAGATCCTCAGGCCATGACTTGTAGTTTGGCCTCCTAGGCCTCTGTCCGCTCTGCAGCCATCTGCGGACACAGGGCTTGGCGTCAAAGGACTCCAGTGGAGGTCCCTCCATGGAGATCCGGATCAGGTCCTTCACTGTGTCTGTGTGCAGTGATGCCCTGTTGTCACTCTTGATCCTGCGTTGGGCAGAAAAGCGCCGCTCGCACTGAGCCACTGACACTGGCATGACCAGCATTATCTGCACTAGGTGCAGAATGTTCTAGGAAAAAATTAAACAGAAAAGAGTCAGGAATAACATGCAGTTTCCAGTGTTGTTTTCCTAAACCTTATACATATGTTAGAAAGATTAATTTACAAGAGCTTCAGTTGACTTCCTTTAACCTTCTGCACACTGAAGTAGCCGTTTGGCTACCCAATTTGTATTGGTTACGGAGTTAGGTAGGGTGCAGAAGGTTAATGAAAAGTCTTTTCAACAATTACCTAAACTCACCTTGAAGTCCGAGCAGTAAGGCTCCTTTGTGAGCAGGGTGCGGTTCAGGTCACTGTAGGACAGGTCTCTGAAGCACCCTGCTACAAGAATCTTCATTGACTCGAACTCCTCCTTGGCCAGCTCCGTATCGCAGCTATTCCTGTTTGAAAGATCATGTCAAGCAAATAGGATTGTAATGAATTTTGATCTTATCAGCACATTAGGTAGGTACACAACACTTTCAACAGGTTTAGTCAAGTTTTTATATTAATGATAGTTACCTGTCCAAAGCAGTGCTGAAGTATTGGAGCAGGAACTTCAGCTCATCAGCGCCATGGTCAAGGAGTTCCTCTCTGTCCTCTTGGCCAGGTGTCATTGTTAAAGATGTTGAAGGCCCTGATTGCCTTACCTGGACCTTCTCCAAACTCAGCACCTAATAAAGAAATATTGCAGACATTGGTTTTAGGAGAGTTACAGAAAATTGCCTTCAGGGAGTACATTAGAAAATAAGTATTTCCATTTGTACACATGGTTTTGCAATAAAATGATCTGTAAGTGATACATGTACACTTTTCTTGTAAGAGTCAGGCTTGTGGAAGTCACAAAATATATCATGATACAACTAGAATATGACAAACCTAATAAACTCTTGAACCTATGTCTCAGCTGCTCTACAGTATCAGCCACAGTTCTTGCTATGGAGTGCTGGAGACATGGCGCTGACGTGCTGATGGGTGTGTCCAGCGCCAACTTGTCAATTTCTCCTTCCTGTAAGGTGACTCCCTGTAACAGCCACACAGAACAAGACACAGAAATTTGTGACCAGTTCACAGTACATTTTGTACAATGACTCTCAGTGTTTGCAACCTCTCTATCAGTGTTTCTCTAACATACCTGGAAAAAAGTACTTACCCAATACTTGTATGCCAGAGGTTCATCAGGGTGGAACTCAGCCTCGTGTGCATGGCGTTGGTTCTGCATGGCTTCCTGGAATGAGGCCAGCTTTCCCTCCGGAACTGGCCTGACAGCCATGGCCTCGATAGAGAGAACGAGGTGCTCAACTTTGATGATGGCCTGCAACAGGGAAGATATTTGTAGTAAGGAGTAGACCAGAGACAATTGCAGGGCTGTTGACTCAGAAAATGAAACATAAAAGTGCACAAAACCTAGTAGAAAGCATGCTGCACATTGATGTTAAGTGAAATTAAAAAGATATCCCAACATTTACTAACAGTCCAAATGACCTTTCCTGGCTTGCTTCTTTAGACAATATCTTGACAAAGCACTATACATAGGTGACAACAACTTGCACCGGGAATGAATTAATGATTTCAAGTTAATATACTTCAGTCTCACCTGTGGTAGGATGACATCGTTCCTTTGAAGAAACAGCCTGAACTGGCTGACCACATGGAACACATCGGCCATGAAGGGCAGAAAGCCACGAACATTCCATCCTCCATAGTTCGCTTTACCTGAAACAAAGTACAAAAAAAGATATTTAATAAAACAAATAGTTGTGACTCAGGATGAACCAAGTTATCTCTAAATGTCCTGAAAAAAAAAAAAAATTGTGACTTTGGCTTAAAATCAACAAAGAAGGTCCTAACAATAATAATAATGAATATTGAGGGTCAAGGTGAATGGTCAATAAGTTGCCCACCTTCCTTGCCCGTCCAGTGATATCTGCATTTGTCGATGACGCGGCCAGGTGCTCCATGCGGTGGTGGGCAGCCGTGTACTGTCCAATCTTGTCATCTGTGCCCTCCTTCCTGTCAGGTTTCATTAAAATGTCCAGAGCTCGAGACTCATGTGGAACCCAACGTGTGCCCCTCACTCCTCGTGGATTGAGGACTGTTATCCCTAGTTCAGCTCCCAAACTCTTAAGCTCCCTCCTGCACTTGGCGCTATAGTGGTACGTCCGGTACACTAAATCCAGCAAGTCGTGCACAGCGCCAACCATGTCGTTGTGCTTCTGGACGGTCAACAACGCCAGCTCCAGTCTGAAATACAATTCAACAGTATTATTCAATACATGTTACATAAGAAAGATTAGTTAACATTTTTGCTCAATTAAAAGGAAAGCAAAAGGTAAGCGAAAACAGACAACAGATGCAAAGCCATACTCACCGGTGAGGCATACAGTGCAACGGTATAACGTGTTCTCCAGCATCCTGTTGTAGATGGGCGATGACTCTTCCTCTTTCCACCCAGATTTACGGCGGGGCCATCAACCCCAAAGCCTACAGTCTTTTCCAACCAGTCCTGACATGGCTCTAGCTAGGCAAACCCCGCTTTAGTTGCAGCATAGATACCTGGAAAACTTACCCATATGTTTTATAACTAAACTAATTGAAAAAGTAACAATTGTGCAATCTGCTGGACCACATATTACCTAACCGAAAGAAATATGTTCCTTGCATAAAAACATTAATTACTGCTAGTACCTTCATTATTGATTTAATATTGAATATTAATTGATTTTAAGAATGTATGACAGAATAAAATGCATGAGCATTTGAACCACCTCATGACCTTACTCTTTCCCCTCCTTTACCAAAAGCTATCAAATATTCGATTGGGACATACCTTCCGCGTGGGCGTGTTCAACCTCCACGTGACCCACCAGCACATTGATAGGATGGCCCTCCTTCACAGTGCGCGCATATAAAATTTCACATTCCTGTGCGGACACGTCTGTGTTACCATCAATAAGGACGGATATGTACTTGGATTCGGAAATGTTCTCAGCTGTACTTTCCCGTATTGTGTCTCCAATAAATCCAATGAACTGAGCGCATGCGGTGTCGTTACAATACGTGTAGTTTATCTCCAAACCGTTCTTTCTCATCAAGTGAATCAGCGGCTTGTACTTGGTAAAGGGCATCTCCTCTTTAGCTACGGTGTAGGCGGTGTTGAATTTCACTGTGAGGACTCTCTCGACTTCTGTGATGTTTGCCGCCTGTTGCTTTTCAAATGCGACTTTTATGGTTGAACTTCCTTGTGGCCATACGCGCAAATCTCTACATTTGAGATGAGATTTACTGTTCCCATGCTTGACCAATAATTCCTGTTTGAAGGTTGTGCATCCTGTGGCAAAACTTGTAGACCCTGCGACGGTTACGCCATATTCTTTGCAATAAATGCAATACATAAACTCTTGGTCATCCTTTTCCCCCCGCCTTAACCACAGAAATTCCGTGAGCCATTCTTTCCTGAAACCATATTGCTGTTTAGCCTTCTTTGGCTTAGCTGACGTTCCAGGTTGCTCCCTCGGCAACGTGCGTTTTGGGCTGGGAGACTTCAAACGGCTTCTCCCGGCACTGACGGCCTGGCTGTCCGGACTAGGAGACTAAAGCCGGAATTATACTTTGCGTGTGTGCGTGTGCGCAGTTGGGCGCTAGAGCGCGTTGACGCAATTTTCATCATCAAACAGTGTGCGCATAGCTCTCCGCGGTCGACTGCGTACCCTCCAAAATTTTCTGACCGCGCGCACAGGAGCGCACAGGAACGCGTGATCAAAACACCAACTGCGCATGCTCTAGCAAACAAACACAGATGCTTTTCTTCCCGCGTACTGGAGCGCTCAATGCGTTTAACTATATTTGGCAGAGGACGCGCCCGCGTCCGAGTGCGCAAAACGCGTTCGCGGATGCGCAAAGTATAACGCCGCCTTCACGGTGCCGCTGTGAACGCGAGCGCTCCTCAAAATAGCTCTTGATGGAACGTTCCATTTTGTCCTACTGTTAGGTGGACAAAACTGACCAATCATATCTTGCGTTGGCTACTTCATGGATTATTTACATTTGTATATACCTGGTTTGTATCTAGATCGGTTACTCTAATTTGCCAATCGTGGTCAGCTGAACTGTCAGTAAGTTGATTCGCCAATCAAAATCTGGTGACTGTAAAATAAGGATGAAGTAACCCAGTTGCATATCTGACATCTGAAGCAGTGTGCACTGGTATCGCGTTTCCTGCTCGCCCTCTGTTGAAGCCGCAGTACAGACCATTCAAATTTTCGAGAATAAACTGATGAAATCTTGGTTATTTCTACTTTATTTTCATTGGATTGTGTTCGGTGTCACTAACTAGTTTATTATTAATAAGCCAGAGGAAAAAAATTTCGCGATCAGTGCAGGATAAAAAAGCGGCAAGTTGGGTATTGCTAGACTACATTGATTGTAACCAGCTCATTTTATCAGCTTCAAATATTTTAACAAATACATTCATAACAATTCATTTATCTAAATGGTAGGCTAGGCGAATGATTTGGCCAACAGTTTTGCTGAGAGCAAAGCAGGCATCTACGGTGTAATCGCATTATTCTGGGCATGAACTGTGCAGTCAGTGGTGCCGAGACAGGCGTAGCTCAGTGCAAGGCCAGTAAAGACAGAAAAATTTCACTGTCTCGCGACACTCCTTTAGTTTTCCGGAACAAGGTTGCTGATTGGCTGTATGCAAATGAGTTTCTGTTGGTGTCCGCAACTCTAGTGGGAAAAAAAATTTTGCCAGCGGGCCGGGGGCTGATTAGTTGGGAGTGAATCGCTGCCCAGAATAGGCGCACAGTGCATGAAGTGTTGGCGCGGACGATGTGAGGATGTAAGTCGCAAAACGTAAATTTTGGTCGCAGTCTGGAGCGCTGGCCACGCTGCGCCACCCTGCGTTGCGCCCAGAAATTAGAGCCCTAAATTGTGAATAAAATCAAAATGCAATTACTTTCAGATCACATGAGCCAGTATGTTATTTACAGTAGAACATAGATAACATTTCAAATGTTGAAACTGGGACATTTTACATCTTTAGCCACAAAATGAGCTTATTTCAAATTTTCTGGCTGCAACAGGTCTCAAAAAAGTTGGGATGCAGGCAAAAAAGGGCTGAAAGAGCAATTAATATATAAGAGAATCAGCTGAAAGAACGTTTAGCAAGTAATTAAGTTAACTGGCATCAGGTGTGTAACATGATTGGCTATTAAAGGGGTGTCTTTTGCTGGGTTTACACATAACGACAACAAGTCACGAATGCCACAAATCTAAATTCGTGACCGAGGATCACAAATTTGAATTGAATATGATGAATCGGGGCAGAGGCGTCATGCGCCGTCACAAACTGTCGTGACCTGTTACCACGCGTTACGATTAATGGCACGAATCGCTGGCGAATCATCACGAATCATTACGCACGGTCACGAATATTGTCCCGTGCTGTTGCGCGCTCTTGTGCGCTGCTGCGCGCCATTGCGAATCGACGCGTGAAAGCTTGTGACAATTCGTGTCAGTTCTTGACAGCTTTCGTGTCGATTCGTAACAACGTGTGACAGTATGGGCTCCAAGAACCATCAAGAACACACTACGAATGCTGTCACGCTCTATTACGAATCACCACTAATCACCACGAATCGACACGCTCAGTTGCAAACTCCACGAATCAAGGGTGATCTGTGACATTTGTGGAAGATTTTTTGGCAGCCAAAAACATGCTCCACGAATATCACAAATGTCACGAACCGACACGCGCTGTTAAGAACCCTATTCAGATACGTTAAGTCACGTTACCAATGTCACAAATGTGCCACGAATGACGGGAAAATGATATTCCTAACGCATCGTGTCTATGTGTAAACCCAGCATTAGAGAGGCTGAGTCTCAGAAGTAAAGATAGCCAGAGGCTCTTCAACCTGTGAAGGCTTCCATAAAAAAATTGTGGAATACTTTTAAAACAATGTTTCTCAACGTCAAATTGCAAAGGCTTTGAAGGTCTCAACATCGACAGTGCATAACATCATCGAAAGATTCAGAGAAACTGGAAAAATCTCTGTGTGTAAGTGACAAGGCCGAAGACCTTTACTGGATGCCCGTGATCTTCGGGCCCTCAGACGCCACTGCATCACTCACCGGCATGATTCTGTCATTGACATTACTAAATGGGCCCAGGAATACTTCAAGAAACCACTGTCTGTAAACACAGTCTGCCGTGCCATCCACAGATGCCACCTAAAACTCTATCATGCAAAAAGGAAGCCATTGTTGAGCATGATCCAGAAGCGCTGCTGTGTTCTGTGGGCCAAGGCTCATTTAAAATGGACTGTAGCAAAGTGGCAAAGTGTCCTGTGGTCAGACGAGTCCAAATTTGACATTCTTGTTGGAAATCATGGGCGTCGTGTCCTCCGGGGTAAAGAGGAGAAAGACCACCCCTCCTGTTATTAGCGTTCAGTTCAAAAGCCAGCATCTCTGATGGTATGGGGATGCATTAAGGCATATGGTGTGGGACACTTGCATGTTTTGAAAAGCACCATGAATGCTGAAAGGTATATAAAGGTTTTAGAGCAACATATGCTCTCCCCCAGACAACATCTATTCCAAGGAACGCCTTGTGTATTTCAGCAGGACAATGCAAAACCACATACTGCAGCTTCTACAACAGCATGGCTTCGTAGCAGAAGAGTCCATGTGCTGAACTGGCCTGCCTGCAGTCCTGATCTTTCACCGATTGAGAACATTTGGCGCATAATTAAACGAAAAGCCCTTCAAAGGAGACCCAAAACTCTCCAGCAGCTGGAAGCCTGTATTAAACAAGAGTTGGATCAAATTCCAATGGCTAAACTCAAGAAACTTGTCTGCTCAATGCTCAGACGCCTCCACTCTGTGTTAAAAAGAAGAGAGGATGCTACACCAAGGGAAACAGGCCCCTGTCCCAACTTTTTTGAGACCTGTGGCAGCCATCAAATTTGAAATGAACTCATTTTGTGGATAAAATTGTAAAATTTCTCAGTTTCAAAATTTGCTATGTTATCTCTGTTCTATTGTGAATAAAATACTGGCTGGTGTGATTTGAAAGTCATTGCGTTTTGATTTTATTCACAATTTACACTTTGTCCCAACTACGTTGGAATTGGGGTTGTATTAGTAGAATGGGATTGCATCATATAAAACTTCACGTCGAGTAACATTAACCAGGCATACGTATGGCATTTTTAGCTCATTTTAATTGTTAATTATGTAACAGCACTTAAAAACGATAAGTTGCCTTTTTACAATAGAGGCATTTATGTTCACCCAGAATTGCAGTTTATAATTAGCAATTTTTTTTTAAACTGATTTTGTCAGTAATTTCTTTCATTAGGCTTTTTGTTATTAATAATGTCTTACTAATATTACTCGACCTGTTGCATATTTCTACTGGTATAGTTGGTGTTGCTGTTTCAGTTAATGTGAAAAAACAAAGAATCTATTACAGCTGGCTGTTGGAATGGTCTGTATAGTCAGCTATTTTGATTAAGCATGACTGAAAACTCAACCAATTAAACCATAAACAATTAATAGCCTCAATCAAAAAAAAAATTAACCAACCATATTCTTTATTTCATATTAAATAAAGAATATGGTTGGTTCAATTTTTTTTTTTTTTGAGAATTTCTTTTTAGCATTTTAGACATCTAAACTGTAACTTACAGCCTACGATTAGAAGATGTTTTTTTAAATTCCAATGAGACAAACTGGGTTAATTAAATAAAACATAGCATACGCCTGAGAATGTGTTATGGTCAGGCCAAATTAAAGCAGCAGCCTATTGTGTGTTCATACCTCAGCTTCTCAAGTGCAACGGCATAATCTGCAAGGACAGCGTGAATAGGAAGCTTTAAACAGAATTTTAAAATTTTGACCGATTGAAAAAAATGGCCGACTGTTGTTGACCAAGATTTGTTTTCGTCGGCAACAGCCGTTGTCATATGCAGTCCAAAAACATTTGAGCTTGTTTTGCAGCTGTAACGTGAATCACTTAACAATGTTTATGTTACTTGCATTTATTTAAACACCAGAAATATAATGTTAGCTTTGGATAACCGGTAGCTACATAAACACGATATATACTGTACATACTCGAGTCACAAGGAATAATGGGCTGTCTATGACACAGCCAGCAAGACTTTAGCTATGACCTTGATGAACATTAGAACATGCTTAGAGAAATTTTGAAGCGACATAAAATTAATAGCTGAGTATTCTGAAATGTCCTGTTGTATCATAGATTGTCAAAATTGTTCGGGTGCCTCCTTATGCTCCTGGTCTACGTTATGTTTTTATGCTGGCTCTCTCCGGGCTCACACTCTACAGTTACCATGGTAGCGCAAAGCTGTACTGGCCTTGTCACACCCTGCAGAAGATGCGGGTGGGGTGAGCAGTAGTTCATTACCATTTAAAGGAACAGTCCCTCAAACCAGCTGTTCTGTAAAGGGCTGTTTAGAAAGGGTGAAAATAATGCTGTGTTGCTTAATCCTTGCAGTTTTTTGACCAAAACCTGTCAGAGACATCTCATTGAGACTCCAGGGAACTGCATTACATTGTGAAAAAAAGGGGCGTAATATGTGACTTTTGAGTAAAAAATATTTTTGAATGTTTAATTCAATTCAATTCAGTTCAATTCAATTTTATTTGTATAGCGCTTTTCACAGATAGACTGTCACAAAGACGCTTTACAGTGAGAGATTAAATAAATGAAAGGGGCAGTGCCAGCCTAATCCCCACTATAACAAATGAGGCAAAAAACTCCCAGTAGGCAGAAAAATCCTCAAACAGTGGTGAGAAAAAACTCCCCGGTGGGAAGAAATCTCAGGAGGAACCTGGCTATAGTGGGGAAGCCCATCCTCCACTGGCTTGCTAATTTATAATAAAATAAAGTAATAATAAAATAAAATTGTAATAGAGTTCAATTAAAGTCCTTTAAAACATCTAAGCAGCGGCATCTGGAGCTCCAGGAAGAGGCATGTCGAGGATGGAGCAGAACTGGATCAGGATTTAAGGATGCTAAGTATTTGTACAGCTGCCTTAATGATGTGGCAACCCACTCAAAACAACCATTATGTGATTTCATGGTTTTTTTTTTTTTGTTTGTTTGTTTGTTTTATTGCATCTTTCACCTGCTAACTGATACATATTTGGATTGCAGGTTTCATGGAATGCTTATCTTTTCTCTGACTTATTTAAGTTCATGTGGAGAAATGTTTTCTTCTCCTCTAATTCTGCCCGTTCAAATAAATATTCACCATTTGTTCTACTGCCGGTTACAGTACATGTCTAGGAGCACGGGACATAAACCAAATAGACATAAAGCAGTTTTAAAGGTTCTGTTTTAGTCTAAAATTCTTTTTTTTTTTTTTTTTTTTGCAACAGTCTCAGAGGCAATTATATGTCCTCAGATTACATTTTCGTTTTGGCAGCTGAATGGGCTCCTTGATTTTTTTTAAATATGCTGTTACAAGCCTATCTGAGACAGCCAAATGAGATTTTCATGGATGTCCAAAACGTCAAAAAGAAATATGAATGTGTGGAAAAAGTGGAAAGGTTTGAGGTCTTTGATTCTGAGCAGCTGTGCTCACCATCATTGTGGCAGCTTTTGACAAAAGTGAGGATGGCGGTGTATTTCGGTATGACCTGAAACCCTGTGAGTTAATTTTTTGAGTGTTTCTAGGCTGTCAAACCCAAGTAAAAAAACGTGCTGGTGGATATTTGTAATTAACCATTTAATCTGGCGTCTAAATTCATACACTGTTTATACTTGACAGGTTCTACATGCAGTTAAATGATAGAAAAACAAAATGCCTTCTTTCTGTTCCTATGAAAAGAAGAGAGAAAATGGCTGCTGCTCTTTCATGCATTGGCATGAGAAACTACGAGGGAGGGAAGTACGTTTTACATGATGAAACTAAACCAGTTAATGCATCCAAATTAACAGTGCAGTTTGATTTGAATGCCAAATGTACTGTTTATTTTGAATGTGAAAAATGTGAAATGACTAAATCATCTCAAGTTTTATTTCTTTTAAAATACATTTTCTTTAAGTGAATATTTTGTGAAATATACATGTAATGCAATATTGGTCAGTTAGCTGTAATACAGCTGTAGCTTTAAAGGAGACTATGGAACCTGATCTGAAAAGACAGAGAGGACTGCCTTTGAGTGTTGGGTTGACAAAAAAGATCAAATATTTTTGATAGTAATTATAAAATTTCCTGCCAATGTTGCATATTGGTTTCTTTTTCATCTTTTTCCCTGTAATCATAGCTAATTCTGGACTGAGAAGATGAGAAAAATCTGATATGTTGCTTGTCCAAGATGATTACTGAGAAGTGTTATTTAACCATCACCATCATTTATCGGCCCGTGTTACTTTGGAGTACTCTAACTCACATCACATCAAAGTAATGCAGCCATAATATGTTAATAGCGGCCACGGTTGAACGAAAGGAAGAGGGTCTTTGGCTTATTACATTTGCATATTTGACGGTGGTTTTCATTCATTTCTAAGATCTGAGTATTTTAAAAGTAGCTAAGGGCTGGAAGTTGAAGGCTTTTTGCCGTTTGTCCATGCATGAATATTTGCTGGAATTTGCACTGTTGAAACAGGAGTATTCCTTGTCCTGAAAAATTATAGCAACTGTTGTAATAGGATTTCTTTGCTAGTCATTTGAATGCATGATCCACGATCCTCTTTTTTGAAGAGAATTATGGACTCATAATGGTAGTAGTTTACTTTCATGTGTTAAGTGTTTTGTCATTTAAAAAGACCTAGCTTTTTTGCACATCATTTGGGTGACGAGAGCAACTGTTTTGGGCTCTCGTTAGGATGTCCTTTATGAAGTTTTTCAATTCCATAGTTCCGACTACTGTTGATTTTGAGCCAAATGTGTCAGAATGGCATTTTCAGGAAGCAGGATGAGTACTGCGGGAACTATCAGGTCCATAAATATTTTGATACTGAAATTTTAGCTGTCTACCACAGCATATTGGAGTTTAAATTATGAAAATGAGCTCAAAGTGAAATAGTTATTTATTTGCATATAAATCAAGTGAAAGGAATGTCAGAATTAAATCATTCTTTATATGTGTTCATTCCCCTCCTTTGCACGGGGCCATAAATAATTACAAAAATTGGCTGCACTGCTCTTCCATGGTTCGGTGTATGTTATTCCCTTTCTACTTCATTTAAGAAGATGAAAGGCCTGGAGTTGTGTTTAAGTGCAGTATGTGGATTTGTATCACCATCTAAACTCTGGGAAGTGCAAAGACTTTACTGCCAGTAGAGCGACTCATCATTCAAGCTGAAAAACCTATCCGAGAAATGGCAAAAACATTAGGTATAGCCAAATTAACTATGTTTATTCACCAGGCACTGGTGAGCTCAGGACCACCATAAGGCCAGAAGGTCATGGATAGCAAAAGTGGTCGTTGAAAGAGTTAACTTTTTTCCAGCTGAAGAAAAATCCCCTCTCAACAGTTGGCCAGATAAAGATCTCCCCCCAGGGCGTAGAATTGTCTGTGTCAGTTTTAATATCAAGACTTGACCAGAGTAAATAAAGAGGGTTTACCATTTGAGCCATTGGTGATGCCAACAAAAAAAAATCAAAGATCTGGTTGTTCTGGATCAACAGCCAAATAACCAGTGAGACAAAGATGAACTTGTACCAGAATTTAGGGAAGAGAAGAGTACTGAGAAGAGTATTTCCAAAGTATACCACCTAATCTATGGACATTTCTGAGCATGTATGGCTGATGATAGAACCGGTTCCCTTGTACAACCCCAATTCCGAAATAGTAGGGACAAAGTGTAAATTGTGAATAAAATCAAAATGCAATGACTTTCAAATCAAACCAGCCAGTATTTTATTCACTATAGAACAGAGATAACATATTAAATGTTGAAACTGAGAAATTTTACAATTTTTTTTACAAAAGTTGGGACAGGGACCTGTTTACCATGGTGTAGCATCCTCTCTTCTTTTAAACACAGAGTGGAGGCGTCTGGGCATTGAGGAGACAAGTTTCTTGAGTTTAGCCATTGGAATTTGATCCTACTCTTTTTTAATACAGGCTTCCAGCTGCTGGAGAGTTTTGGGTCTCCTTTGACAGACTTTTCGTTTAATTATGCGCCAAATGTTCTCAATCGGTGAAAGATCAGGACTGCAGGCAGGCCAGTTCAGCACACGGACTCTTCTACTACGAAGTCATGCTGTTGTAGAAGCTGCAGTATGTGGTTTTGCATTGTCCTGCTGAAATACACAAGGCCCTTCTTGGAATAGATGTCATCTGGGGGGGAGCATATGTTGCTCTAAAACCCTTATGTACCTTTCAGCATTCCATCAGAGATGCTGGCTTTTGAACTGAACGCTGATAACGGGAGGGGTGGTCTTTCTCCTCTTTAGCCCAGAGGACCCAACGCCCATGATTTCCAACAGGAATGTCAAATTTGGACTCGTCTGACCACAGGACACTTTGCCTCTTTGCTACAGTCCATTTTAAATGAGTCTTGGCCAACCGAATATGGTGGCACTTCTGGATCATGCTCAACAATGGCTTGCTTTTTGCATGGTAGAGTTTTAGGTGGCATCTGTGGATGGCACGGTGGACTGTGTTCACAGACAGTGGTTTCTTGGAGTATTCCTGGGCCCATTTAGTAATGTCAATTACAGAATCATGCCGGTGAGTGATGCAGTAGCGTCTGAGGGCCCGAAGATCACAGGGATCCAGTAAAGGTCTTCGGCCTTTTCCCTTACGCACAGAGATTTTTCCAGTTTCTTTGAATCTTTTGATGATGTTATGCACTGTTGATGACGAGACCTTCAAAGCCTTTGTAATTTGATGTTGAGGAACATTGTTTTTAAAGTATTCCACACTTTTTTTTTGCGCAAGCCTTCACGGGTTGGAGAGCCTCTGGCCATCTTTACTTCTGAGAGACTCAGCTTCTCTAAAACATCCCTATTATAGCCAATCATGTTACACACCTGATGCCAGTTAATGTAATTACTTGCTAAATGTTCTTTCAGCTGATTCTCTTCTATATTAATGGCTCTTTCAGCCCTTTTTTGCCTGTGTCCCAACTTTTTTGAGACGTGTTGCAGCCAGAAAATTTGAAATGAGCTCATTTTATGGATAAAAATGTAAAATGTCTCAGTTTCAACATTTGAAATGTTATTTATGTTCTATTGTAAAAACATATTGGCTCATGTGATCTGAAAGTCATTGCATTTTGATTTTATTCACAATTTACACTTCGTCCCAACTATTTCGGAATTGGGGTTGTACTGATGTGAATGCTGGAAAAACTAGACGGCACTCAGAGAGCGCATACCTCCACCAGCAGGTTTTGATGCACTAGCACTTATAATCAGCTGCAGAATCTGGATCTGTATCAGGATTGGTGTGGAAATGTATTCACCTCTTCCCATTCATACAGTCCAACTTCCCAGAAAATTTTGTGGTAATCCGTTGTGTTGTTTTTGAGTTATCCTGTTGTCAAACACACACACACACACACACACACACTCACAAGTCATCACAATACCTCCTGGCAGAGATAAAAAAAAAAACAGTAGTATGAATTCTGAATTGTATAGGGCCATGTTATCAACTCATATTCACCCTAATGCATCAAAACTCATTATTATTATTATTATTATTATTACCTTTATTTGCTATAGAGGGACAATGTACATTAATTAACATTTTAACAATAAAATGTAAATGCACCCAATTATAGCCAAAAGGCTAGTTTCCATTGGCAGTCCCCCTGCCAGAATGAGCATTGCCATATAACCTGTTAAAAAAAAAAACAGTAATTACGATAAAAAACAAAGACATATTATATGTTCAATATTTAGAAGCAGCAACATTACACCCCACACACACACACACACACACACACACACACACACACAAACACTTACACTCACTTACACACACGCTCTTATTACCCCTCAACAGCACAAGAATGACTATACATCCCCAATGATACAAGGCAAGTATTCATCCTCAACAACAAAAACAAATTTTACATCAATAAACATATAAACCAAGGACTAGTGACTAGTGTTGACAAATTTGGTTGTCGATTAGCCATTTCTTTAATTTTTTTTTGAATGAGCAGTATGAAATGGACTCTCTTATGTTTTGTGGGATTGTATTCCACTCATTAGCTGCCCTATAAGTAAAAACTGATTGACCAAATGTTGTTTTCCTAAAAGGGATCATTGTATGGCACTTCACAGCGCAGATGGAAAATGACCAGTGGCTCAGTGACAAAGCAACTCACAGCTTCTTGAAAGAAATAGGACAAAATATTCTCCAGCGCCAAGTCAAACACCTGACCTGAATCTATGCATTTCACATGCTGGAAACAACTGAAGGAAAACTGCTCCAGAGCATCTACTTGGAAGAAAGAAAGCGTCTGGTGATGTCTATGGGCGTAAATAGGCTATATTATTGTATTTAAAACCAGGATGTAGTGAATTCAAGCTCTATAGGATATATTAACAAATGAAATGGGTCCTTGTTTTCAGTTTTTCAAAAAGTGTCAAGAATCAGTTGGCAGATAAAGAATTCTAAATGAATCAAATACAAATAAAATACATTTTTATGGAGGCAATGACTTGTCCAGTTGTAAATTTTTGTGATTATTGGTTCATGCAGAGTCGGTCAATTTATTATTTAAGGCTGGATTTATTTTTGTCCTCTTTTGTGATACCATCTGTTTGAAATGAGTGATGCTCTCTCACTTGGCAGTCTCAGTATTGTGCCTGTTCCATTAATTCAATTTGTAGAAATGTGCACTGAAAGGCACTGTAAATCTGAAGGATTGTTACATTATTCATCAAATTAAATTACCGACCTGAATTATTCGGCGAAGTATGCATTTTTTTCTTTTTACCACAAACTCCACACTCAAAAATAGAGTCAAATGCTCATTTCCGATATTCATATGCTGAACACCAATGAGCCAAAACATTATGACCACCGGCCTAATACCCTGTTGGTACTCTGCGTGCTGCCAATACAGCTCCATGAAACTGACGTTCACATTAATGCCCAGACCCCGAGTTTCCTCGAAGAGCATTGCCCGGAGCATCACACTTTCACCGTCAGCTTTTTGTCTTCTCACTGAGCATCTCCCCAGGTAAACGGCGCATGCATAACCGGCCGATTTACGTGATGCAAATGAAAGTGGGACTTGTTGGACCGGAAAGCCTTTCTTCTATTGCTTCAGGATTCAGCTCTGACACTTTTGGGCCCATTGTGCTGCTTTAAGCCGCTTTCACACCGGACGCGAAACGAATTTTTCGCAGGACAGATTACATTCAAAGTCAATGCAAAGACGCATTCGCGTCTTTGCATTGACTTTGAATATAATCTGTCGTGCGAAAAATTCGTTGCGCGTCCGGTGTGAAAGCGGCTTTAGACAGTGGCCAGAGGTTAGAATAAGCACTTTGACTGGTATGCTGTTACAAAGCCCCGTACACCGCAGGGTCAGGGTGCAATGCACTGTGTGTTCGGGCTGGGGCACATTCATCCCATAACCATCATTAAAATTTACAGCGACTTGTGCCACAGTTGCCCCTATGTCAGTTGCCCTCGTATGTCAATTAGTCTTGGACGCCCTATAGTTCAAGGTTTTCCCCTGCTCAGACCACTGTCAGTAGGTACTCAATTCTGTTGATCGGCAGGACCCCAGAAACCTTGCCATTCCAGAAATCCTCCAACCCAGTCATCTGGCCATTATGATTTGGTGCTTTTTAATGTCCCTCTGGTCCCATTTCCCCAGCATTCATCAAGGCAACTATGAGGACTGATTGTTTTCTTACTGCCTTGCAGCCTTGACATGCTGTTTTTATGGCATAATCAATGTTAGCTTCACCTGTGAGTGGTCACGGTGTTTTGACTTACCAGTGTATGTTAAGCGGATTATTCACACTAGCTAAAATTTTTATATGTGGAAATATGAAGCAGCTGTTTAATTTTGTGTGCTATGTCCATTTGATTGTTGTAACTATGGTGTTCTTGAAGGGTCTAAATGCCAAAAAGTATTGAATGCATTTTAATACAGTGACAGATATGCACTTAAATTGTGTTTCTTTGTCTTTGCAGCTGTACTTTGAGCCTTAAAATTGAGCTGTTTGTTGTTTTATCTTCTGTTTAAGGAAATGTTTTTGTATTGACTCAATGAGGCTCATACCTTTAACGCTTATTCTGTAGCAAAAGAAGTGCATTGAGCTTAAAATTATCTCTAGAGGGCTTACGAATATGTGCCTTCTCCTGTGCTTATCAAACTAAAGCTAAGGCTGGTTTATTCATCAGTGGAAATAAATGAAATTTCTGTCAAAGTATTTGAAGATAAAATGCTTCAAGAGGCGAGAAGGAGATGTGGAGAAAAGAGTATTTAATTTGAAATGATATGCCATTGTTTCTAATTTCGTACACCAGGAGGTTCAAAGCAGTTTATTGATGGTAAAACATGGAATTTACAAAATGGAAAAAGATTATGCTTCATTGCTTGATGTAAAGAACAGTGAGGCTAAATGTGTTAGACAGCTCATAAAAAGTAATATGCCACATATTTTTTATGTCAGTTCACTGAATACATGTCCCCCTACAGTAGAAATATCTTCCCAGACAGTTATATTGTTTGGTATTCCTTCCAGTTTTTGGCTTGGTGCGCAGTAATGTTGATTTGTGCTTTCTGCTTTAGTAATAATGTTGCAAAGGTGTGTATTGGCCTGTTCCGATTTGTATTTCTATGTGTGTATGCGTGTGTGTGTGTGTGTGTGTGTGTGTGTGTGCTTTTTTTGCATGTGTGCATTCACATGCAATAGATGCAAGTGGTATTCGCCATGTCAAATGTGTGGAAATGCTACATTAAAATTCCTGTGTTTTATGGACTAAATTACATCATCTTTGGTTTTGTTACTACTGAGGCCATCACGATTTAAGTGTGATAAAGTGATCATGGTGATTTGAATCAACCGCAGTTATTTTTCATCGTCGTGTGTTTATGTATATTGTCATGATTCCTTTTGCAAAATTGCTTTTTGAAAACAAACGCTAGTGTTCTTGTCGTCCACTGTCCAAAAATGTGTATACCTGTCACATGATTTAGTAGCTGTGAGAGAGTGATGTAACTTGTGTCAGAATGCGGGCAAACTCTTTGAAGTTCATTCAATTTTCAACGACTCCATTAAGCCTTCTACAGCACATCCTAAAGACTTTCAACTGGTTAAGGTCCAGACTCTGAGATGGTTAATTTATAAGTGAAAATGATTCCTCATGTTCAGTGAACCACTCTCACGATTTGAGCTCGATTAATCTTGGCATTGTCATCCTGGAATTTGCCTGTACCATCAGGGATTAAAAAGTTCATTCATGGGATACTGGTCTTTCTTTATATTCAGGTAGGCTGCTGAATTAATCTCATTGCTGCAGAACAGTGCTGAGCCTAGACCTGACCAGTTGAAGCAATCCCAGATGATAACACTGCCTTCATGGCTTGCACAGTGGGCACTATGCATGACGAGTGGATTACTTCATGGGCTTCCTTTCTTAGCGAGACTTGGCTATCTCTCTGGAATAGGGTAAATCAGGACTCATTAGACCACATGACCTTTATCCATTGCTTCTCAGTCCAATCTTCATGCTTCCTTGCAATACGTAGTTGTTTTTTTCCCAATAAGCCTCAATAACAAGTGGCTTTCTTGTGGCTACACAGCTGTTTAGTCCCAAACCTCCAAGATCTTGTTGCAAGTGGAAATACACTTACCTTCATAATTAGACATACTCATGTGTTCTACTGTTGATTAATTTAAGATGAGACTTCACCGAGCATTTTAGTGATCTGCAATCAGGATCAGTCACGATTTTTCTCCAACACATATCTTCCATGAAATTGACAGCTCACCACTATCCTTCCTGATTTTAATAAAATGTTGGAAAGTTCCTGACCCAATTCCAGGAATTTCAGCAATCTCCATAGCTGTTTTCTTAGGTTGATGCTGGCTAATAATTTGCCCCGCTTGATACACAGAGACATCTTTTCAACGACCATGAGAAGTTTTCTGGCATGGTTTTTTCAGAAATGAGAAGTTAGGTGCAGAACGAGTCTGGATTAGAGGAATTATTGCCAGCGGAAACATGATCAAATCTTCCATGATGATTCAATTATAAGCAATCTTAGGCTTTTTTTTGGACGGGCTGTGTATTTTACAAGCTGACAGTGGATTTAGTCATTCAGTTCATTTAAATATCTGAGATAATCTGAATGGTTTGTAGATTATTTGCAGTTAAGTAATTCTGTGGCAATTTAGGGCTAGAGGAAAGGATTAATGCAAAGACGAGTAAGCAATGTGATTGTTTGTCTGGTTAGTAGAGGCAATGTACAAGTAAAATACAACCCTATTTCCAAAAGAAGTTGGGATTGTATGGAAAATACAAGAAAAGAAAGACATGATTTTGATTGTCCTTTTCATACTCATCCTACTGCATCTTTAGTTCCAGATCATCAACAAAGTGCTGATATATAAGGATTTTCGTAAAATGCCTTAAAATGCCATTTGTTATTATTCAGACCAGGAATCAAGTGAAGAGGCAGAGTACAATCTAGTAGTAAGGTTCATTGATAGTAATATGGTAACAGTAGAATGGAGGCCAGACGAAGAAGGCACAGTTCAGTTCAGATGTAGTGGGGAAAACAGGCTGTAGCCAATCTACGGCCAGTGGCTTTCGAGAATGACTGCCAGATGGATTGTACACTTTGCCTGAGCCAAACTGTCCAAAGGCCAGATGGAGGGGATTAAAAGGAACTTGGTTCCATGGCCATAGAAGGATTGGGAGCTTGTTCCTAACAAACTAGACTGAAGAACAGACTTGGATAGGGTTAACGCGGTACCAATCCTCTACCCTGAATAGGCTTTGGAGCTAGTTTGCAGTAACCTCTTAAGCTGGAATGCCTCCAGTACCAGGGGCAATCAATAAGTATCATAAATAAGGCATGTTTCCTAATAGCAACATCATCATGTGGCAGATCCACTTAATGAGAAGAAGCTTGGCAAAAAGCTCATGTTGACCATTTTTACCTCAACCGAACACAATTCAAGCACCAAGAAAGTAAATAAGCATGTAGCAAAGCATAGTATAAAATAATATCAGCGCTCAGTCGCTAGCATTTCTACTGAATTAATGCTAGGCATACTGTACAAGTGATACATCAAATGAAAGAGGAAAGTCCGCAGAATCTAACGATATAAGCCTTGTCATTTTAAACCGACACCATGCTCAAAGAACAGCAGGCATACACTTTACATTCTACAGTGCTGAGCAAAAATTTTTTCTTACCTTTGGTATTTTATGATAAGAAACTATGTTCGAGGGTAAATCTGCAGGGCTATTGTTAGTCCAGTGTGTCCTATTTATATGGAAACTACATCTGCCAGATGTAATGTTGCTTTTCATTGTTGTTTGCAACTTAAAACTTTTGTAGCGAAAGCAAATGAATGCAAACCGGCGCTGAAAATTGGATTTATAAAAATTTTGCAAGAGGGTATGGGTTGAGCCATGGATATTGCTTTTTCTCTGAACCACCTGCTGGTTTGGGTGGGCGCATTGCGCCAAAACGGTAAAAAAAAAAAAAAAAAAAAATCAATGTCTGGTTTTTTCGCCCCCTCTAATGTTTACATAATTTTCTTCTTTTTGGTGCCAGATAAGGCTTTGGTGGTTGCCCAAAATTCCCTATTTAGGAAAAACTCTGATATTAATGAAAGATTCAAGAAATTTAGAGTGATATCTGTCCCTGCTCTTCAATCCTTTAGATGGCTCTGCATCGAAGACTGATATGCTTTTATGATATAACCACATGGGCTGGGACTTACTTGGAAACCAATGCTAATAGACATTATTGAATCCAAGAGTGCTAGTGAAGAGGACTATGCACTGAGGAAACCAATTTTAAAAACGTCCAGAAACGTTGCCGTCTTTTCTTGGCTCAAGCTCATCTGAAATGGACTAATGCTCAGTGGTAATATGTGCTGTTGTTGTACCAGTTACCCTTTCAAATTGCTTATTGTAAAAATTGATTTAGTGTTCTGTGTGCTTAAGAGAAAAAGGACCATCCCCATGTTACCAACATATGGTTGAAAAGCCAGCATTAGTCATGGTATAGGGGTTTGGTAGTGCCCATGGATTAGGTAATTTGAACACCTGTGGATGCACCACTGATTTTGAAGAACTTATTTGCATTTTAGAGCAACTCATGCTGCTTTCAAAATAAATTATTTTCTGGAAGCCCCTGATACTTCAACGAGACATTATGTGACTTCATTCTGTGCGTGTTACAACTTGACTCGCATACCTGCAGTTCAGACCTGTCTCTCGTTGAATATATGCGGTGCTTTATGCAATGCAAAATACTATAAAGAAGCCCATGGATGACTGAAAAGCTTAAAAAATGTATCCTGGTAGAATGAAGAAAGAATCCTTCAAAACTGAAACATTTGTTGTCCCTGATTCCCCAAGGGATTACTTGGGGGGCTGTTACAAGGAAAGGAAACTTTTCTGGAATGCGTTCTAGGCATAAAATTTGTAATGAGCAATTATTAACAAAAAAGTTGGGAAGGAAATTTAATACTCAGCAAAGATGATTTACAAGTCACTATTTTCTTGTTATTTTGCTATGTCATTACAGCATACCATTGCTTATTTCACTGATGGTGTCACCGGTTGTTTGTTGACATCAGCAAACTCCAAGGTAACTGTCTAAGGTCATGATCACTGAATGCAGGCCGGCAAAGAGGTAGGGAGCATGCATAAATGTCACAGCCTTTGCATTTTTGTATGCATCAATCTACAGGCTGTTATAGGCAACCCAGAAAGTTGGGAAAGTGGTGGCTCAGTCTGTCTGTCCTTCTGCCCGTCCTTGAAGTTTTCTTGTAAACGTAACTAGCCCTACACTTCTTTTTGGATTCTTTCCAATTTAAGTTGTCGTCCCTCTTTATGGGTAAAGACGAGCATGTGCATGTTTTAACTCAACAGGTCATTGACCAGCTTGGGTAATTAAGATCTTGTCTATATGGAATGTGACCTGTAACCTCTTGAAGTCACAAATATTGATCAAATCTGACAAAACTAGGTGAGCAATGTCATTGGCGCAACTTAATTTGGGATTGCATTTCAGTTCTATTCCCAAAGTGGGTGTGGCAGGATGGTCATATTGAAAAAAAGTTGCCCATTTTCGAGACAAATCTTGCGAACATCATTCGTGGTTAATTAAACCAAATCCTGGGAATATCGGTGATAGCTAAAATCACATATCCGGGATGATATACCTGTCATCTGCTCAGCATCTGATATAGACTGATAAGTGACAGAAGCAAACCGTTAATGTTGAAGCAACCCTGACGTATTTCAGAAAGTACTTAACACCAACTAGCCAATGGGCCATGTTGAACGATCTTTGGCATAAAATAATGGACTGGGACAATCACACTATCCAACACAATAACAGCGCATACCTCTGGGCGAAGGGCGACGGTTCGTCATTCTCGGGCGACATTACGTCATTATCACGCGACCGTTGAAGTAGACGACAACAAATTAGGGGGAATAAAACCTCATTTATTTCGTCTTTGAAAACAAAAATTCCACATTTTTGTATTTTACAATATTTATTTACTAATTATGTTTGCATAAAACAGCATTATGATTTAGCCCTGAGTTCCCCTTTAAAATTCATTATGCTACATTGTTGCTTTCAAATGGATTTCCTGTTGCTAAAAAACACAAAAATATAGCAATTATCAAAAATATCAATTTATCCATTTATTTAGGTTTGTTCCATTTTCTGTTTAAATTTTTGAAAATGAAAAGTGAAGACTTCGAACATTCAAGTTCATTGACTCTTAATACAACTTCATTCTGTTGAACCCAGGGGTACTTTATGTATTACATCTGTTATTTATTATACATTATTATGTTCAATTAATTGCCTCTCACCATAATTTCCATATTACCAACCCAACATGGAATATCATTTTGCATAGCCTTACACTTCTAAAGATACTACAGTTACTGTTTTTACTGACAACATGCCTGTTTATAGACTCAGTTTGACTTAAGCTCTTTTCTAAGTTGTGTTACAGTCTGTTAACACATCAGTAATAGAGAGTGATTAATATATGAAAACAGTGCACAGACTGTAGCACCTTTAATGACAAATGACTGTGGACCCTAGTCCACATTTAAATTAGCCTGAGATCAAATCTGCAAGGTGATACATTAGAAAGTCAAGTCTTTTTATATTGATGTAGTTTCAACATTTCTGTTTCAGATTAATAGTAACATTTTAGAATTAACACAAGGGGCTCTAAATTCGTTGACCAGGCGCAGGCGCGGCGAATGGGGGGAGCGCCGCGCCAATGGGGTGTATCCAGGCGCATTTTGCAATTTTGTGCATGGCGCAGCCCGGCGTAAGTACTCCTCTGTCCCGCCTCCGTCGCTCCTGCTGGCACAAGTGGCAAAGAGGGAGGAGAGAAGGCGTGAGTGGGTTTAACACAGCCGAGTCAAATCTTCACCAATCAAATGAGCTCCTCTCCTCACTTTTAAAAGCAACGTGGGCGAGGCGCAGTGCAAATTTCGTTCGACATGGATGAAGTAGGACACAGCAGCAATACCAGACGGCCAAACTTCAGCCAGGAAGAAGCTGATGTTCTGGTCCGGGAGGTTCAAGCTCGCAGTGGCCGAATATATGGTCACGCGAACAGACCTCCATGGGCTGATGATGCAAAAGCGGCCGCGGAATTCTAAACCCTCCTAGAACCGCGGCTGCTGCTTTTTTCACGGCAGTGCAAATGTGAAGCCATTTCATAATATTGTGCGATTATAAAAAGGGAATCAACAATACATTGTTTTTGAATGTATGAAATAAAAAATTGCCAATAAATACATGTGAATTTATTACGTACAATAATTAATTATGCTGACAAACACGTTATATGAGAAAACTGCAACTTGAGTCAATATTTGCCCAATTGCGTAGCCCTACTATAACCAGAACGAATCCGACAAGGGGATGACAAGGGGATGCACTTGACAGCTGTGCAAGCCTATAGACTACCTTTAGTAGGCTAATAGTACACAACAATACAAGTAATAATAATAATAATGTTTAGATAAATGTAGCCCAGATCAGGCTGTATTTCTAAAGCCGCGTTCACACTGGATGCGAAACAGATTTTCCGCTCGATAGATTACATTCAAAGTCAATGCAAAGACGCAAATACACGCGAAACGTGTGTATTCGTGTTTTTGCATTGACTTTGAATGTAATCTGTCATGCGAAAAATTTGTTTCGCGTCCGGTGTGAAAGCAGCTGAAGGACACATACCCACATAGCCTACACACGCACTCGCGCCCACATGCACACACATATATATATCTCTCTCTCTCTCTCTCTCTCTCTCTCTCAGTCTCTCTCGTATGTTGCAGACAGGGGTATTTGCGGTCAAAGACATGACATTCTGGAAACCTGCCTGTGAGGTTTCGTTGACGTGTGCGCACTGTGCGCCAGTCAGCCAAATTACCACTGCACAGAAAGTAAACCAGGTTGGAGCTGGCGAGCTCTATGCGTACTTTCGGCGGAGCCTTTTCCCACAAAATTGTCACTGCGTCATGATGAATATGTGGCACCTCCCCCTACTACGCCGCCACACCCATCTCGCCGCATGTCCGTCTACCCAATTGCCAAAGTGGCTGTGCAAGGTGTTCCACCACGCAAAATTACCACTGCGTGGGCTGCACCGGACGAAATTACCACTGCGTGGGCTGTGCCACCCTGCGCTGCGCCAAGAAATTAGAGCCCAAGAAATGAACCCAAGTTCACTCTAGTGACTCAAATTAAATCAGACTTGATTAATGTAATTATGGTTTGGGATATTTGGTGAGTTATAGTTAAATCCGTTCAATTGCATTATTGGCTCTTTTGATATCACATTGGCTTTGGAGTACACATGGCTTTGCAGTGCATACTTAAGCATGCAATAGAGAGGACGTGCTCCATGCAGTAACAGTTGGTCACCATCTTGTTTTCTTAAGATAGTCCTCTGTCTTCTTTCTGCCATGTCAGTCTGGATTTACTAATAGCGCACTAGGTTTCCATGTGGGGAAAATAGTTGTTTCTTTGCGTTTCGAGGAATTCAGAGTAAAATTCACACCTTCCCTTTGTGTAATCTCAGTTTACAATGCCTTATTCAATTGATGTCATTGGGGACACATCCCTTATATCGAGGATGTCGAGGCAAATAAAAAGGTGACTAAACTATAACCATCAGTTGACGCCATCTCGTATATGAGAGTAAATTGACTACTTTCTATGGAATGTGTAAAGTCTACTTAGGTGTGCCGGTCTCTTTCTCTTGTCTATAATTTGTTATAAAAACCATGTTTACACACTATAAACTGCATTGTGCATCCAACCATTTTCATTACTGGATCAGAAATTAAGAAAAATGGAGCAACAATAAACAAGTTAACAGTAATGAAAATTTCAGTAAATGCCATGTTGTACAGTGAAATTTACTGCATTTCCATGCATTTACCTTGCATCCCTGCCTACTTTGTCTAGTCGGCTGACTGCTGGTATGTACATTTGAATGGCTGTTGCCATGCTAAGGTGAAATACAGAATGCAAAGATGCACTATTGCAATTAGAATATCTGCTTAGTCTTAAGAAATAAGTCATATTCACTTTTTTCATGCAATGTTATTATAATTTGGCATATGTAATTAATTAAAAAGCACTAAGACCTGTCAAAATGTAATTTATTTCTGAGCTGAACTAAAAATTCATTTACTTTTCATGTCGGTCAGATTTAATGACAGATGTTGATGGGATCAACAGCAGATCTTCAGCAGAAACTGAAGTTGTGCAGCGATAGTTAAGATAATCAGTTTGTTTATATTCACTCATCTAAATTCAAGCTGGAAAACATGAATATGTATTGCATTCAGCAAATCCTATCTGGGAGACAAAAAGATCAAAGTCTCCTTGGCACAACCAGGGGGGTGCTTAATCCAGAGAAAATAATATAAATTTCAAATTGATTAAACTGTGAGGATGTATGGTTCACCAACTGGTGGTCTTATATGTTTTACTTGTACAAGGATGAGACAGTCATTGTACTGCCTTTATGAATCAACCACCAGCCATAATTGCACCAAAGCTATGCCGTTTTGGTCATTTTTTGGGTACATGAAGGTGTGGAAGCCTTTCTTCTGTTATCACTGATTCATTCTCTGTCTTTGTCCTCAGATGACTCAGTTGCGCTTCCTTCGAATGCTAAAAATGACCAGACATACTGAATGGCAAGCCTGCTCCTATGATGAATCATATAAACCCACATTACTCAATGCTGGTTGCATTTTAAAGTGTATTCTCTTTGATTTTTTTTTTTTTGTGATAGGCCCTCCCTAAAAGCAGTGGACTGTTGAAATATTTGTTGAGGAGTGAAGCCTCACTGACTCGAAGTAATGCCATGAGTGAATGAAAAACCAGGAGTGTCAATCGTTTAGAGATGCAGCTTTGCCGTATGCAGACTTAAACCTCTTTTATACTTCATCACAAAAGTTGGAATTGCATGGATCTAGGCTTGTGTTTTATTTTAGCAGAGCTTTCAGTCATGCTCTATTATCTACTGTGAGCCCAGCTACAGATTGATTGGCTTAGATAGTATTCCAGGTTCCTATGCTGGAGAGCACATAACACTGGATAAAAAGACCTCGTTGAAGATAATGTACCAACGCAAAACCATTGACTGAGGAGGGTGCTTTGGAACTTCCATGCACACTGCTGTCACCTTCAAAAGGCTATATCCCCATGCTTTGATTAAATGGGCTGTATTGTTACTTGGTTCTGGAGGTATTTTTCAATAATATGTTCTGAATTGTGTGTGCATGAGTTTCAGGTATCTAGCCGTCCAGGCATCCATGTTTCCCAAATGAAATATGGTCTGAAAGAGAGCAATTTATCAGCTAAATATTTTCCTGTGTGCATCACTTCGGATCCATCGGCTGAAGGCATCCTTGTTTAGTGTCTCTGGAGGCAGTTGTTGAAAATGCTCTTCAAAAAAACTTATGTTGAGTATTTACATTTATCTTTTGAGCTCGTATAATGGGAAGAAGCTAGTTTGAGGAGATAGAAAAGTGGCTTTAGAGGTAAACAGCTTTTTATGGAGTGAAATACAATTAAAAGAAGCACAGCGACTTACTCACCATTCTTTTCGCTTTGAGTTTTACGCCTGATCTAAGAAGGGATGCTTTATCACAGACCGAGATAGTGTCAGACATCATTGCCATCTGTCATACAGCATGTCCACCCTGTAGTAATAATTCATGACAAAACCAGGCAGTGTGAGCATATTTTGAAGGACAGTGGTGCAAATGGAAGTTTCATTTATAATGCACTGATTGTCAAGAGAATTCATAATGAGACCCCATGAACATTTTATAAAACTCAAAACATGGTGTTATTGATTGTTTCCTGTTGTTACAAAGGATTTTTTTTCAGATTAGACATTCTTAAAAACCTTTGAACCAAGCTTCTGTGCTTTGAAGCCATATGCTTCACCAAATTGTAACATTGATGAAGACTTTTAAAATTAATAGAGTATATGAAAAAAATGCATATCATTTGTTGCTCTGATTCATCTTTGTATTTAAAATATGGAACCAGCTTAAAAAGTGAATTTTGTATATACATGTCTATTTATACTTACAGTACGTATGTTTCACTCTTGATATCTTACAATTTTGAAATGAAGCTCACTCACTCTGTGAAAGCTTGTTAAACTGACGAGCCGCTGATGTAATCTTTGCATGTTTTGCTCCACATTTTTCTATCATGACTTGCAAAGGAAATCATTAACCTTTGGATAAAGCCTTGGGGTCAGCCTCTGATAAAACATTTCACAAGGGTCTTGTCTCAAAATACAAGAACATTTCAAAGCTTTATTCAATGAAAAGTGACATCTTACACATTAGTATGAAATAGGTGGCCGGTCAGGAATGATGAGGATCGTTGGACCACTGCCTGACCTCACAATCCATTAGTTACGTCAAGGTCACCTATTATGCCACCAGGTGCACAGCTAATTAGCCATTATGAGCCAGTTCAAAGTCTCCCCTACCTGACATCACAAGGGGGAGTGACCACCCAAAATAATGAAATCTGCTTGGCTGAAGGTGATCAGTTCTTCTTGCCTCTGGTTGGTTACTTCCCCATGTGATGTCAAGAGAGAAAAGATTTTGAAATGGCTTGTAATAAATAATTTGCTGCGCACCTGGTGACATAATAGGGGACCTTGAAGAGAAATAAGGAATGGGGGGATGGGGTGGGGTGGGGTGGGCCTTTGAGTGTACATTTAAAGTCTTTGATTCTGAGACTAAACTGCTGCAGTATACTTGCAAAGCATAACTGCTCGCAAGCCAAACATGTTGTGACAATTATGTGTTTCTGTGCTGTGCACATTTGTTAGAAGAATTGCCCTGTTTCAGCTTAGACGATGCGTATTGTCCCAAACGCAGTGGGGTTGTGCCTGCTGTCGTAACAGGGTCTCCGGCTGTGGTGTGTTTATCTCCCTGCAAGCCCTGTCCTCGCAACATTGTTCTCTTGATTTCGTATTGACAAGGCATCTGTGATGAAAGAATATACTGCTATCACTGAGCCAAGGAAGGCCTGCCACAGCTATTAGCATTTTCCTGCCTTATTATTACTACGTGTGTAGGGAAGGGCTATTGATTCAGTTCCATTGTATTAAAGTAATCAAGCTGTCATTATTCTTTCTTGTTTTTGGCACAATTAGATTTTAGTCAAGATCTGCCTTCACTGCATATATTTAGTTGTGGCAGTTACACTGTAATTTTCTTTTTTTCTCGTAATAATTGTCCTCCTATTTCTGTGGTTTTACTGGCTGTATACTTTGAGTTATTTCCGTACAGTGACGTATGATGAACCACAGTGACTAATTTTGTCCAGCGTATTGTTTTTTGGCGTTTGAATTTTTATCGCAGTGGAATTGATATAAACTCCATGAGATTCATGTTATGATTAAGGCCTTATTTTTGACTTCTGCTGATGCACCTTTCAGCTGAGAATTGGGCACTTGATTGAACCAGTGCTTTAAAGGTAAGATCGCTAGACTTTTCTGGAGTCCAGCTCAGCAAGTCTTAGCTGGGTCTACACATTTACAGCTTTCATGCCTCAATGAGCCAAGTTAAGAATGATTGGCTACATCAACTAATTTGGCCTATCTCTTGGGAGTGGGAATTTTGGGGAGCATATTTTTATCTTTACTTTTTTCTGAGGTAGAAAGCATATAATCTAAATGGAGCCATTGGTTTTTTTGTGCCTGGAATGTCGTGCTAGTATTTACAGGAAACTTTTCAAATTGATAGAAAAATGATCCAAAATCATGTCATTAATTACATTGTATTTACCAATCCAATGCATTACGAGTAAGTTCAATTTAATTTTAATTGTGTAGTCCTTTTTACAGACGGTCTGTTGCAGACCGTGACTGACCATGTTCACATGCACACTAATATTCTGTAATAATTCCGGATATGACAATATTCAGAATTTGATACAGGTAAGTAAGCAGCTCATTTGCTTTGGATATTTAGCATTTTGCGATTTAGACAAGAGGGATACGCCACAGTCTTTGGACATGTCTACAGCGCATTTAGGATATACTTCTCAACTGTTTTTTTTTCTTTTTTCTGTAACCACGGCAATGCGCAGCCACCTGTTTACAGTTAGCCAATGCCACATTTGTGGTCCGAGGGGGAAACACACTTACTTTTATGTCATGAGAAACTTGGATATCACCAGGTTTTTGAATATGTGCAAGTATCGCAACACTAGCCATTTAACGAATGAAAGCAGGACGGTGGGTTTGCATGGTTGAAAAAGTTCATCACCATTATGAAATTTGAAACCAATTCCATTTTAACTTAAAAAGTTGGTGGACTTACAATGACAACACCAATGTTATATTTCATTTGCACCAGAAAGAGATGGCTCCTTTTTTTTACCCTCATCTTCCCAGATGTGTAGTTTTGCACTTTTTGTATAAAAAGGTCGACACCTTTTGTAGAGTGATGAATGATGAGATTGTGACTTAATCACACTCCTACATTGTTTTCAGTCATTTCCACATGCAATAGTTTCGCAATAAAATATCAATTCATTATATAATAGTTGTAGATCTCCATGCACGTACAACGTATATAATAGTTGCAGAGAGCTGGTTGTGGTTCATTTTCTGTTTTATCCAGTGAGGAAAAAATAGGAAGCTGCTTGCCTAGGACTCATAAAACAGTCCTTAAAAATTATGTGCTTTAATACAAAGTGCATCAAAAAGAACACAAGTATTTTATTGACTGGTTTAATATCTTACGAAACAAACAGCAGTGAGTTTTGCCTTCTGCAAAAAAGGCAAGTTTGCTGAGTTTTGAGTTTCCCTCTTCAATGTCAGATAACCATTCAGGCATAGTATTAAGTGTCAGATGTTGGATTCTGCACCACGCTTTGTGGTAATGGCTACATGTTTTGGTCTATGAGCTCTGTAATGCTGTCTCCCCAGCTGCCAGTCAACCGTATACATCCAGGAGCATCCAGCAGTCCCTGGGGCCTCAGTGTCTCAGAAATGTTCTCCCATTGGCGCTAACGCATTATATCTTCTATTGGGTGTTATGTGACAGACATAACAATGTGCCAATCCCAGTGATTTTAAGTGATGACATCATTTTAAGTATTTCTGTTCATGGAATTTATTTGAAAAAGCACAGTACGTTTAGGATGACTTTCATTCCACCTGACTTTCATTTTCCATAATCAAACAGCATGATATTCTTCATGCTCACGGATCAAGCACACACACACACACACACACACACACACTCGCAACATACCAATATGCACACACGCACTGCACACACACACACACACACACACACACACACACACACACGCACACACACACACACACACACACACACACACACACACACACACACACACACACACACACACACGCACACTCGCAACATACCAATATGCACACACGCACTGCACACACACACACACACACACACACACACACACACACACACACACGCACACACACACACACACACACACACGCACACACACACACACACACACACACACACACACACACACACACACACACACACACACACACGCACACACACACACACACGCACACTCGCAACATACCAATATGCACACACACACACACACACACACACACACACACACACACGCACACACACACACACACACACACACACACACACGCACACACACACACACACACACACACACACACACGCACCCTTGTACTTCTATCCTTCTGAGGACATTGCATTTTTGTACTTCCATTCATTCTTTGTATGCCTCTATTCCTAATCTTAACAATAAGTAACATATGCCTAATCCAAACCTTACCCTAACCTTAACCCATCCCTAATTCTAACCTTACCCCTAGCCTTAATTAAGAAGTAACAATTTGCCTTTTTAGTTGTGCGCACAGTAGAAAATGTCCTCACTTCCCAAAAATTTCCCCACTGTCAGAAAAAATATGTTTTTTGGTTCTCACTTCGTAGCAAGTACAGGAACACACACACACACACACACACACACACACACACACACACACACACACTCACACACTGCATTCAGTAAGTTGATTTATGCATTCTGTTTTACAGAGAGACACCTGTCAGGGAGAGATAATTGAATATAGAAGGTAAATTCAGTGGTAAGAGGATGTACATTCAGTTATAAATCAGTCTGCTCATTTCTTCTAGAACTTCAGTGAAGATTGGAGTGCATATGCCGATGATCTTGAAAAGCAAGCCATCACATTTACTGCACGTGTTAAAGGGGACCTATTTTGCTATATTTCCAAGGTTATATTTTGATCTTGGACTCCCCTAGAGTACCCCTGATCATTCAAAGTCCAAAACAGGCTCCTTATTTAGCTCATACTGCCGTCCTCAAAAAACCCCATTTGTAGTCCATTATAGTCTCTGCCTGAAACGCCCCATTGGGGTGGCTCTTCCGCTATGGCCCCCACTCCCCGTGTGCGCACTTTCTTCCGACTGGCCAGCTCTTTGGAGGGCGGAGTTGGGCGGGACGAGGCTGCAGAACGCAGTTTTCCGGGTCTGCCTCCCCAGAGTGACACGTGAGACGCAGCTGCCATCTGATAAGGAAGCGGCGGGCAAATTCCGCAATCTAACGCAGTACATGTGTATAGATCTAATGAAATGAACTCGTTATAATAAACGCAGCGGCGAAAGTGGAGGACGCAGTGCAAAAGTCTGGCAGCTCAAGCTCAAATTTGCTATCGGCTACAGTTTGCTACGGCAACAGTGGTGAGTACAGCGGTTTTTCTACTCTATAGCTAGGATTGAGGGAAAGCTAGAATCCACCCCATATAGACACATTTGTAGAACAGGTCGACATGCCCAAGTGTAGACCGGAGACCGTAGAAATCCGGTGGGTCTGAGTTTAGAGGGAAACAGAGACAGTGAGGAGCAGCTAAAAGTGGACCAACAGCTTATGGGCTGCTTCGGAGTATATTAGGACTTGCTGGTTCGTGTGCATAGCTGTGGTGTGTTGTTAGCGTGGAGAAACGAACAGCCTCTGCGCTGGTATATGACGCAGGGGCGAAAGCTCCAGGCTAAACGGCCTTTTCGGAAATTGCCCGTGGTAATGGTTTACTTATTGCTTCGGAATGACCAGCGTTTCCTCGCGGAAAATGGGCGCGTTATGGATAGTGCGCGAGAGCTAGATAGAGCTCCGGTTATGTTATGAGCATAATACAGGTATTACAGACCGTAAGTTCCGTCTGCGTGAACCGTTGCTTATGTGGAGCTAGCGAATCGATCACTTTCACAGGAAAGAATTTAATAATCAATCGATGGCAATGCAGTGAAATTGTTTGTTGTACCAGACACGTTATAGCCTGTGTGTTTCTCTATTGCTTTCACCGGTAGCATCAGAGAGCTTGCCCAGGTATTGGAGAAGTATCAGGCAGACCCCGGTCATGGATAAGTAAAGCGATCGTTTCACAAGCGCCCAAAACGCGCCCCAAGCTCTGCAAAACCTACGTCTGGTCTAACTGCAGCCCAGCTCGGCAGACACATACAGCACCTCTGCGGTTAGCTTTAACTGTAGTGGCTACAATCAGGCAACGTTATGATGGAACTGCCACATTGATGCTTACCGAAGTAACACAAGCATACCGATCATAATTGCAACATAGTTTGTATGGTCCATCTCATCGGATTTTCTTTTGATCGGTAAAAGGCTTATGCGATGCTGATGGAAACATTATTCACCGAATAAATCTCTTGACGGTGTTTTGATGCCGTCGTTTCCTTCTGATAATGGTCTGCTGTGCTGCTAATAGCTGGCACCTAAGCTCTATTACAACTTGTGCAATTATCGTCATTTGTTGGTCCATTTTGGCTAATCAGCTAAATTAGTTGGCTAACAAACTACTTTTGTTCACTTGAAGGTTCTGCGATTCAGTGCGAAAATGAATGGAAACAGCTTAAAATGTCAGAAATCCATTCGATACACCAATTTGATCCCATCGCAGCATGTGGCGTCATTACGCGCTACTTTTTATTCGCTTTAATGCCATTTGATGCAAACGTATTTTCACCAGCTTTATCGCATGAATATTTTTGGCGAACTTCAGATAATTCGATTGACAAGTGGATGGAAACATAGCTTGTGAGTCGCGGACAGTCGCAACCAATACAGGGTTTATCTTCAGATATTTTACAAAGCCTGCGTTTGAGGCCAGTTGTTAGTGCTAACTATCGCTAGCAGTCCTGCTAGCCTCCCGTAACACGTTGGCTTCACTTACATTATTTGCTGTAATATCGTTACTTACAGCTTGTGGCTCCGAGTGCTTGATCGATGCAACTGCTGCAGGTTTGAGAAGCAGCTGAAACGCTTATCCTATGTCGAATTATCCTTTATTGATAAAACTGTCTTTGGTGAAATGCTGAGCACAAACAGCTAACGTTCCCTTTGGCCGTGGCTGTTCGCTGCCAGCAAACAAAAAAGCTACCTACTGATTTCTGGAGGCATTGTCTTTTGGAAGAGAAATAGGTGCTTTTCTTTGCGTCCAAAAGTAAACGGACGAGCAGCTTTGGGAGAGATACTGACAAAACTGCACCTCAAATGATCTGCGGTTCTTCTTTTGTATTTCTGGAAGTGTAGATGCTACTAAGGCATAGTATGATCCGTGGTTGTTCATGTCTGCTTGAATAGTTTCCGGTGTGGGCAGGTCCAGCGCTGTGATTGGCTTTGGCTAAGTCTGTACTAATTGGACGGCACAACCTGACGTCAGGTTTTGCCCAGATCTCGCGAAGATCTTGGGAAGAGCTGTTCAGAGAGGAAATCACGTTCAAGAAATCACGTTCTTGGTTTACGGCAAAACCTCTGTATCTTATGTTTAGAAACTTTACAGAGGTTGAGTATGGACAAACAACATTATAACATGTCTAATATGTATTAAAAGAAGGATCAGCATAATAGGTCCCCTTTAACTTTTTTCTTCAAGTAACCAAATGAAGCAATAAAAAGCTATTATCATTATTATTATTATTATGTAGTTATAGTTTAGTAGTAATCATCATAATATTTGCCTGTTTTGAGAGCTATAATGAAAACATTTTTTGTTTGAGTTACATATAGTGTTATAAAGGTGTTATTAGGTCTAATATACACCGGTCAGAGTGTAGTAACTGCACAATAATTAACTCATGATCGATGATCCATGGCATTAGGTATACAGAGTGTATAGACAGATCTGCTCAATGACTCACATGGCTGGATCTTGTTTGATAAAGGTCACACCTGGAACTGGCCTTTCCAGGAAGGAGGAAAGTGACAGACAATCCTTTCAGTCTCAGATTTAACACCTCTGCTCTTTCAAACGCTCATCATTAAGAAACACTCCAGTTGGGTATCCTTATTCCTGCTCATATTTTGTTGTAGATTCCTAATTTATAATTTTTCCTGCGGCTAACAGCCATTAACCAGAGTGTAATGATTAGAGCCATTATAATGGGGAACCTTACCTGTGTCTGATGAAGCAACATTACGTTAATGCATGGTTACTGGCCCAAATGGAAAAATAAGACTACAGGTTGTGGCAAGTGAATAAAACAAATAGACCTTCAAAAATGTGTGCATTTTCTCACACTGTTTTAATAATTAAAATCTAACATTTTAACTGTTGAATTTATTGTTTTCCCTTTTATGTGGCTTAATTATAGCCGTATGAAGAACCTGATATGTAGCAGGACCTGCTGAAGTTTAATGTAATGCTTTCTTATTTGAAATATGACTATATTATAAATAGGGCTTGCCGCTCAATCTTTCATTGATGTTTTTTTTTTTTTTATGGAAAGTGTTTTCGCTGAGCTCAGTAAATGCTCTATGATCAGAGGCAGAGGCAGTGACTCAGAAATGTTTCAGTGAATTATATCCTGAAGCCATGTTTTTCTTTTCAAAGACAGCAATCCAAGCAATTTCCCCTCACAAGGCACGCATATTGAACCGTCTTCCATGAAGTGACTTGGTATTGTTTCCAGTCTCTTGAACAACTTTCTCGTTCATGAGAACAGTATCATTCTTAATATCTTTCACCTCTATGTATTTTGACACAAATGAAAAATTAAAGGTCCTTTAAGGGCATCTGGGTTTTTAAGTAGATGATCAGTCATTATCTCCTCCTGAGAATTTAGTACAAACATCCTTTTGATGCTTGAAATGAGTTGGGTGTTTTACCCCAATGTTCATCCAGCTACTCACAGTAAACCTTGAAGAAAAAGGCTACCACTGTCTTCTAATGGAAAACAAACCTGAGGGATATATTATGTGCAAATCCTGTAGGATGGTACACAAACACAAGAGCACTGTTTTGGGAAGCAGTCCAAAGGCTGAGGCTGTGGGCTGTCAGTTCAGAAACAGTGGTGGCAGGTACACTAATGTTTCTGTTATAAGGATGCAGATGTATTAAACTCATCATGCTTGTCAGCGATAAAGACTTGGTATATAATCAGTGTGAATGAACAACACATCCGTGAATTAATGCAAGAATAAGCACACTATTTAAAAAGTACTCATGATGGCTGGTTCTGTGTTTGTTTAGTGACCTTTGCCTTGATTCAATGAGTTTTTTCTCTGTTTTTAAAATTGGGTCAATATTGTTTGACTTTAATTTTTCAAGACAAGCTTGTTGAACTTTATATAATGCACATTTCAGCATTCCATTATTTATTTAGTCATTATAATGTGGAAGTTTTCACTATTAAGTCTGGTGGTAATATAATTAAATTACTGGCTTGTGTGACTGAGCAAAGCATGATTGCAGAAGTACATTGAAGTTTTTCTTGGGCTTTTGCATTAATTATCAGAAGGCTAAGCAGAACTCAAGCTATCAGTAGTTTTAAGAATAATAACATTTCTCATTAATTGATACAATTATGCAGGGCATTTATCACTGCATTTCTGTCTGACTAAAAATTCTAGCTTGCACGAAACGCTGTTCACCCTGACCTTCAGTATCTCTGTGTGAAGTTCCAGAATCAGTTTGTTTTTGTGGTTAAGGAGCTTCAGGATCATTGAGGAAACTCTCCTTGCCTTCTCTGTCAGCCTTATCCCTGATAAAGGCCTAATAACAGCGCTAATCAGCAGAGATTAATTGAACTGATATGTGGCTTGACGTCTACATAATTGATGGCTTTATTGGAGCATTGCCTGCTTAGCAGAAATGATAAAGGAAGCAGGTGGATCAAACATGTGGGAGAATTAATGAAGGTTATCTCATTCCTAAGGAGAGCTTTTTTTTTTTTTTTTTACCGGCGGACATTTTCCTCTTTGTTAACTCGTGTCATATTTTTTCAGAATTATTTATACATTAAATTACTGACAGTAGCATAATTTTCCTGAAGTTCTAAAACACAATTTGCTTTCAAAACAGAATCTTGCAAGACAGTGAAACAATAGTTTGTCGTAAAAATTAAATACTGAACATTTGCCTGGGCCTTATCGCTCCATAAATTGAACTTTTTGTAGATTCATTGCTTATTAGCAAACCAAATGAATGTAGAAATGTTAGCCAATCTGGTGAATCTAAACCATGATGGAAGCCCTGCTGGGAGGTATACGAAAGGTCATATAATTTTCCTATGAAAAGAGGAATTTGTTGCGTAATACTGTTCTGACCCTACTTTTATAAATTTGGTACAAGCAGTGTGAAATGTTCTGCTCAAAGTCAGTGGACTGCGGTGTGTTATGGCTCGGCTCATTATGTGTTTTTGTGCTCTTCCTTGTGGTCCCCTGTATTGATGGCTCAGGTTGTGGCACTGAGCATGTGCATGCATAAATATCGATTGAAAACCAAACTGTAAGTGAAAAACAGCTCAATGGTCCTTGACTCATGAATCGGTATAACAGCTGGCCCGCTAATATCGAATTAACATCTTTGTGATGCTTTTTTTTCAGCATTTATTTCAGTGTTACCTTTGCATTAATACACTGTGGTCATCAACATGATTTTGTAGGCTGTTACCGATCTTTGAGGTCTTCATCAGCTTGTACTGCTTGCTGGCACAGCTAAATTTAACTAGGCTGATAGATTGTAAATGATTCCCTTGATATGCACTATGCAGTGAGCTAAAAGTAGTGATCTTTCTCACTTGGCCATTTGTGATGGTGTTAAAAAATCTGATTCAGACATAGAGCCAGTTGCTTTTCTCTCTGGATGTAAAAATTCAGTGGCAGAGATAGAATGTTATGTTTTTTCATGATGCCCTGAGCCCAATTTTTCTGCATGCTTCAGGTCTGATCAGAGACGATTTTGTCAGCCTGTTTCCACGTACTATGCCTGACTGTCAATCAATTTTTACTTTTTTACAGTTCAGTTAAGACCCAGTCTATATATATGTAGCCTGTAATGATTAAGAGGTGATAGTGACAAAAAGATTCATTTACGTTTACGCTTGATTTGAGACTGCAAGGATGGAAATCTTAATTACAGTATATATTAGAAAAAATCTCAACCCTCTCGGTATTTCTGTGTATCGTTTTGACCTTTTGTTCATCGGATTATGAATGAAGACTGAAAATAAACTCCCTAATTTTTTTTTTTTAATGGCCTTAAAAAGTAGGCATTTTGGGGGGAAAACATTATCATAAACATATTGACCAATTATTGAACGCATTGGCATTGCCTTAGCTTCCTGTAAGTAAATATGAACAAATTTGCTGTCTCGTGAGCATTTTAAGTTCGATGTACTGAGCAGTGATATCGTGGAGACTGAAATTGGCACGTCATTCTACCGTGTAGTCTTAGTTAATTAATTAATCAATCCTCTGATTGCTAAGCAAGCAAATTAATTGGGAGTTATCGTTTGTTTAACGGTGAGGATTCTGCCTCACCAAACTTACCTCGATGGCATGTCACTGGGTCTGATGGTATGCGCGTGGACTAATCCCTGCACCAATCCCCATTTTCCTCCAGCCAGAGAGACTTTTCGGTAACTTTCTGCCAGTACTGCATGCAACTTGGTGGAGAGGTGAATACCACAGGAGTGGTTAATTTTCAGGGAGTGTTTTCAATATTAGATGGCACCGGTGGGAGTGTCATTTAAATAGGGTTGTGCAAGGCAGTATTTGGAATCTCTGAAATGTGAGGCAATCTGCATATGACTTGTGCAAACTGCATCTAAACTGAAGTGTGATCTATTTTTAGTTTCACCATAGTAGGGGGAGGTGTCACATATTCATCATGACGCAGTGACAATTTTGTGGAAAAAGGCTCCGCCAAAAGTGCGCTGAGAGCTCGCCAGCTCCAACCTGGTTTACTTTCTGTGCAGTGGTAATTTGGCTGACCGGCGCACAGAGCGCACACGTCACCGAAACCTCACAGGCAGGTTTCCAGAATGTGAGGCACATTTCAATGCAGTAAATAATTACAGCAACCACTATTTAATGTAACTATTTGAAACAGCACATACAGTAAATTATAGTATCTATATTGATTGTCCTGAAGTCAGATCAAAGAGAAAGAGAGAGAGAGAGAGAGAGATGTGCATGTGGGCGCGTGTGTGGGCTATGTGGGTATGTGTCCTTCAGCTGCTTTCACACCAGACGCGAAACGAATTTTTCGCACGACTGATTACATTCAAAGTCAATGCAAAGACGCGAATACACGATTGTATTCGCGTCTTTGAATTGACTTTGAATGTAATCTGTCGTGCGAAAAATTTGTTTCGCGTCCCAGTGTGCAAGCGGCTTAATACTATTTTTGTCACTTAGGTTTTATCGTTTTTAGTGGGGCAAAGGACTACAGCCTGATTGCTATGATTTCATACTGAGTTAAGATCACATATTGAAAATAAATGTGTAACGTATCTTGCATTGTTGTCCATGCATGTTAATCCCAAAATTTTAAGCAGCAACAGGGTGTAATAATAGGAACACGCTATCCAACGTTTCTCTTCCCAATGATGCAAGCAGAAGAAATAAATGAGCAACCGTCGTATTTCATTCCAACTTCATAAGTTTGAATGATCTGACGTAGTTTCGTTTTGAAATTCCATTCAAGTTCGCTGATGGTAATAATTCGCGAATGCCCTAGCTAGCCAGCTAACTCATATTCGTAATGCTTAATATAGACGTAAGCAGTGCAGAAAACATGCCTGAAGCAGCAAAGTAAAATGCAACATTAACGCATCATGCAGATATAGGACAGAGGCTTCTTTATTCCAACATTTTAAAGGTGAGGAGAGGAGCGCATTTGATTGGTGAAGATTTGACTCGGCTGTGTTATACCCACTCAAGCCTTCTCTCCTCCCTCTTTGCCACTTGCCGCGGCAGGAGGGACAGAGGCGGGACAGAGGAGTACTTGCGCTGGTCTGGGCCAGGCACGAAATAGCAAAATACGCCTGGATACACCCCGTTGGCGCGGTGCTCCCCCCATTCGCCTGCGCCTGGTCAACGAATTTAGAGCCCATAATTTCTTGTTTTTGTCCAAAATTGCCATTTTTGGTGGACTATTTACCGCCACCACTATTGACTTATGTCACTTTGACACAGCTTAAATGTTCAGTGCTAAGTGCAAGAGTGCAGTCATTAGTTCTTTTTGTCTCATTGTCATAGAAGAGAACTTCTCAATGTCGTACCACTTTAGCGGTTGTTATTGCGTTTACTTTCTTCCATTTAAAATAATCTCCATGCTCGCCAAAGATCTTAATAATTATGTCAGAAAACTCAAAAATGATTAACCCTAGAAAGTTCTGCTCAGCTGTTTGGAAGAGAAAACCAAAACTTTTCGTTTGCTTTTTTTAGTGTGAACATTAAAGGAGTATCTTCAGTATTTTAGCCTTCACTTCTAATGTTTGTATCTTTGTAAGTCAAATTGTCAGTTAAATTTAGCCTGGAAACATGGAAAATTAATACAAAGTATCAAAAAGACTAAAATGTAAGAAAGTACTTCATTTATGTGCCATTATCCAAAAATAATGCACAACCTGAGACCATCCTTCAGCCAATTACAATTGAGTATTCAACTAATCCATTGTACTGTGTAACAAACTGTGGAGCCTGTGTGCTAATTTTCACAGCCAGCTTCACCCTACTGCAGATTTGTATCAGGGCAATGTTTGAAGAGCGCTCAAAAAATGTCAGTTGTGACATAGTGAGACAAAAAAAAAAATATTTGTTTGCTGGATTTTATTTGATTATACCCACTCAGTTTTTGGGCTGGGCTGAGCAGCGGCCAGGCCCCTATAAACGCGAATGTCGCTGAGTGAGTGAGTGAGTGACTGACTGCCTGCCTGAGTGATCAGGTTTAACGATTGGCTGGCCGGCGGGGAAGAAATTCAGCGATTGGTCAGCCGGTGTAGAAGAACTTCAACGATTGGTTGACCGACGATTGGCTGGTTGGGCGTCGACTTCACTGGTATTTACTGGTCTGTGTATTTGCATTAGAAATACAAGGGTCTCGGAATTTCGGCTTTGAGACATTTCAACGGAAACGGAATACTTTGCTGTTGTTGGATCTTGGATTTGAGAGTTTGCAGCAGAAACGGAAATTTAAAAGTGGAATTGAACGCGCCACACTCATTTATGCGTGTGACGGACTATTTACGTACACGGTGGAAGTGGCGCCAGCACTATTACTAGGGCTGGGACGATTCTGAATCGATTTTTTTTAAGGCGTAGTACCACTACCTGCTGCCATGGGGCGAGCATCCGAGCTTTCCCTTTTCCTTTATTAAACCCGACACAGGTTGAACGAAAGCGCCAAAAATCAAAGGGCATATGAAGTGCTTCCGGAAAAAAACTTGACTGACATCAGTGTTTTTCGGCGACATGCTGCACGGAGCCAAAAAAAAAAGGACTACAGAATCGTCTCCTATTAACCAATTAGGCTACTCTAAGAAAAGTAACCTGTTCCAGTTTACTTTGCTTGATTAGCAATCAAAAGGTGGATGCCTTTACTCTCTAAAGCTGGGGACACACTACAAGATTTTCATAGTCTTTGCAGATTTTGAAAAGACTTGGAGCACACACTACATGACTGGCTTCAGCAGATTCTCGTAAAGACTGGGGATCACACATTTAAGGACTGCAGCAGATGAGGGAGCACACACTACACAACTGCGTCCAGAGTCCGCTCAAAAAATTCAAACATGTTTGAATTTCGGCGACTGAAGTCGGGCGGAATCTGTTCACCTCACACACTTGCTGATTCCAGTCTGTAACACATCACAAACTAACAGATTCTGCGCTGACTTGTCATGACGACTGTCCCCATCTAGTGCTGACTGGCGCAGACTAGCCCCAACAGCAAATCGTGGGTAAAATCTGGCCAAAAATCTTGTAGTGTGTCCCCAGCTTTCGTTGAATGAATGCTGTTTATTAAGACAGCATGTTTGATTGCTGCATTTTGAAATTTAAATGGCCATAGAACAGCACAGCATGAACAAGATTTTCATTGCCACGCATTTCGTGTGACTGTGATAATTTATATCTCACATTCACGTTTCATCCGCTTTTCAGAATGTTTTCCACCTTGTGTATTTTTTTGGACGCTTAAAATCCAGGGCGATCTTATAACAAATCTGTTTTAAATTAATCTTTAATAATGTCCTAAAATACTGAGAGATGCAATTCAGAGAAAGATTTTTTTTTTAATTATTCAAATTATTGGCATTCTTTCACTCGAACACCGTAGCCCTGTTAAGTGTGTCTGCTTTTCACCATCACATCTTAATCGTTATAGGCTACTGAAATCGCTTGATTGTAATTTAGGACAAGTACACGGGAGCAGATTTAGGGAAGGGCGGAGCACCAGCAATTAGCGAAATCTAAACTCAGGCTTCTTCCCGACGGCATTTTAAATCGTTTAAGCCGCTTCAGGTGTGTATGTTTCAAGAAATTACACGCGACCCCATAACGGCAAGTGGGTCTTATCACACTTTTAAAAAAATCCTCGTTCAACATCACCATATCCCAACTCTGCATTTCATCTCTCATTGTAGTATTTTTAGGAGATCTATAATGATAAAATAAAATTAAAGAGATTTGTTTTCAGATCACCCTAGATTTCACGCGTCTAAAAAATAAAAAAGGTGGAAAACATTCTGTAAAGCGGATGAAACGTTAATGTGAGATATAAATTATCACAGTCGCACGAAATGCCGTGTGACTGTGATAAAGTAAACTGGAAAGTAAACTGGAACAGCTTACTTTTCTTAGAGTTGCCTACTTGGTTAATAGGAGACGATTCTGTAGTCCTTTACTTGGCTCCGTGCAGCATGTCGCTGAAAAATACTGATGTCAGTCAGGTTTTTTTCCAGAAGCATTTCACATGCCCTTTGATGTTTGGCACTTTCATTAAACCTGCGTCGGGTTTAATAAAGGAAAAGGGAAAGCTCGGATGTTCGCCCCATGACAGCAGGCGGTGGTACTACGCCTTAAAAAAGAATCGATTCAGAATCGCCCCAGCCCTAACTATTACGTTTCAGTACTTTCAAGAATACCGGAAGAATTCATGAGTTGGTTCACTTGAACAGAAGCAGTTGTGGTGGCCACTTTCATTGTATCTATGAGAGCGATTATAACCGACACCAATGAAAACAATAAATTTAAGAAAATATTAAGTTTAAAAGATCGCGCCAAGCTGGATTGGGCACCCGTCATTGAAGTAGCTACTTCTCCACCACGTTGTTGTACCCACTACGCCAACGTAACACGACCAGTACTTGAATCCAGTCTCGCAATAGACTGCAATAATCAGGTAAATGTACTGTTAAAAAACATTTTGTACATATAGAAAGTTCACAATGCGCAATTTTTGACGCCAATGAATGTTTCTTGGCGATATAGGTCGCCATTTTACGAAAATTAATGCGTATTTTCTTCTAATGGACAGCAAAAGGTGGATTAAATATTCATATAGCAGATGCGCTTGCCCTAGCTAGATTCCCGGTCTTTTAAAAAGTTCCATTCGATTTTGTTGCATTACGAGCACAATCAGGCCATTATTGGGCTAATCTTCTTTAACGCTAGATTGGTTTGGTTTGTTTCAGTCCTCCAAGCTTGTTTTCTCTGGTACCGGTTGCGAGATTCCATGGAGATAGAGGAATGTAACACACCGTACCAATCTATTGTTAAAGAATCATAACAATGGTCGGAATGTGTTTTTAATTTCCTTGTTCAATCTCGCAACTGTACGACAGTTAACAAGCATGGAGGACAGTATCGGTTGCGAGGCTGAATAGGGGAATTAACAACACATTCCGACCATTGTTAAGATTCTTTCACGATAGATTGGTACGATGTGTTACATTCCTCCATCTCCCTTTTGAATTTCGTAGCCGGTACCAGGATTATTTCCTTAATCTTCCTATTGAATCTCGCAACCGATACAAGAGAAGACAAGTACAATGGGATACACTATCATCAGGGGTGTATAGTAATGAAGTACATGCACTTCGTTACAGTACTTAAATAGTTTAAGGATTTATACTTGAGTTTTTTCTTTAAACCTGGACTTTTACTGGACTACATTTGAAAAGATAAAAAGTATACTTTCACTTTGTTACTTTGACAATGACCACTTTTTTACTCGTTACAAATTAAAATATGAATGTAATTCATCATTTAAGGATTATCTGGATTTGGCGTGTTTGAGAAGAGCAACGGTGCTCGGCGGGGTATCTATGTGCAGATGTGTCCGTCAGCGGACATGGAGCTGCAAATTCATGCGCGCAGTTACAGTATTCTACCACTAGATGGCACTCTCGGATCAGTTATTGAATATTCGCAAGCAAGCTGAGTTCAAACACGGTTTAGATGGATGAGTTCACTCCAATCCATGTTTTTCAGGAGTTGTTTAAAACTCATCAGCTAAGCCTGATGTGCAAACTGCTCAATATACTTGCCCATAGTATATATCCAGCAGTACGAAAAAAATATATCTCTTGCTACAGAAATAATCATTGTCCTCTGCAGCAACCACATCAGCTACAGTGAGCAAATGGTATCCCAATTAGTAGTTCAGAAAAATCAGTTTTCTGAAGGAAAAATTCAGCATGGTATTGATACTATGTAATTCTACTATTAATTATAGTCAATTATAGTGGTTTTTAAACTGCCAGTAAACTCAAAGAAGAAGAAGAAGAAGAAGAAGAAGTATATAAAGGAGAGACTGCCTGTTTGTCTTTTGAATACTGTATTTTTCATTCACCTGAAAATTGATTAAAGAGAACAAGGAGAGAACAAAGAGTGGTTGCTTTGCTTCTTTCTATGCGTACTATGAAAAATACTTTGTACTTATACTCACTCCGTTGATACTTAAGTATATTCTTTCATGAAATACTTTTGGTACTTAAGTACATTTAATGTGAGCTACTTTAAGACTTTTACTCAAGTAATTTTCTTATGGGTGACTTCAACTTTTACCAAAGTAACTTTCAGTTATGGTACTTTTACTTAGTTATTTTTTCCAGTACTTTATACACCTCTGATTATTGTATCCGCTATGTGACAAAGTGCAATACTCGGTCAGGCTGTAACTGTCACATATGAAAATCGTTCATGCTTTCTTTCCTGAATTCTTGTATTTTATTTCATTTCTTTAAACATTGATTATATCATTTTTTGACTGTCTACCATATTTGAGGTAAAATTGACCTAAATTGCTCACTTTGCAACACACTTTTTTTATCCGCAGTGACTGAAATAAATACCAAACAATTCGCTATTTGGGGGCAATATAAAATTCCAAAACTTTCTTATTTCTTGGCCAATTCTCATGATCTTGGTGTCAACTACATGGCTTTTTCAAGAGCTTTCAATAGGTCATAAATTCATTAAAATTAATTGCACTTCAATTTTTTTGGTCACATACTTAACCATATTCAACCATCACCAATATCGTCTAATGCTTTATGTAAACACATGGCAACTCCTTCACTCAGACATATTTACTAAGCGGTTTTACTCAAAACTGTGGATTCTTTGTCCATAACATGCCCAAAGAAGAAACATGGGGAAAAAAAGGAAACTTTGACGTTTGTTCTTACACCCTCACTATATAGGAACTGCCATGTGTTCACAAAAGTGATGTCATGTCCCCGATTAGCACAACTGTAATGATAACTTTATTGTTTCATTATGATTCAGGAACATACATACATACTTTAACTGCCATCTACATCTGCTGCTGCTGTCTCTCTCAAATTGACATTCACAAAATCAATAACTGCTACCCTTACTCTAGCTCTTTGTCTATTCAAATGTATAACTTGCTTTTCATATGTTTTCCATACTCAAGACTCCCCCTACCTCCCACTCCCTCACTCACTTACTCCCACTACCTCACTCACACACTATCACTCACACTCACTCTTTCACACTCTCACTCTCCCACACTCTTCCACTCTCTCCACCCACTTTGTAAATAATTTATGAGCTCCAGCTCATTACTAAACTTGCACTTCATATAATTTCGTGAGCTTTGCCTCATTTAGCACCCTTTTCTGGGGCCCACATTCTCATAGAGCACTTGGTGGCCCAGCTGTGTACTAGGTTGCACCTAGTTAACAGTAATTTTTGATGTGCTAAATGTGTATTGCAGTCTACATTTGCATTGATCGATTGAGCAGTCTGTATAATACATCTTTTTTAGGCTTTATTTAAACTGGGAAAGTTGCATTGAGAATATGTTTCTCTGTTGCCTGATAGAAATGCCAGATAGAACATTTGTAAGTGAGGAGGCATAGAGCAGTTTTGGGGTTAAGGGGCTGCTGAAGGGCCTAATGGCAGAGTTCTTGCCAACTTCATCTCTCCAGATCAGTCAGAAATGAACCAGCAATGTTTTGTTTATCAGTCAAGAAACCAACCGCCTGGCTACCCTCCCACCCCAGAGACATATACACAGTCAAAACGTGTTATAGGCTATACTGGCCTGGTTTTCTTTACATAGTAAACTAGAGGCACTCCTAGAGTGCAAACCTCCGGCAAAGCAGCTCAGTCCAAATCTTGGTGAGTGGGAGCAAAGTTCAGTTATCACGTGTCATAGGATGTCAAGATGGCTACCGTGGCGGCCATATTGTTTGACTGATCGCGGTCAAAAAAAGTATGCTATATTAAAAATGGGCATTTTTTCCTTAGTGAACACCCTAGATACATTAGACTCTTTTTAAACAACATAAATGCACCAGAGAACTTTTTATGATAATATATCCTGTATAAAATGATTGAAGCAATTGATAAAATTATTTATGAATGTCCTCAAAGTAAAGTTGAGTACTTCATTGAAAATGAATGGAAAATATCGATTTCATGTGCACCTTTCACTTTTGCTGGAGGTCTGACATATAGTAGTACAATTGATTTTGAAGTTGGCCCTGCCTCTTACGATGGATTGCCATTCAAATAATGATGCCCACTTTTGGCCATTGTGTAATATTTGGACATTTTTAAATATGCACAAAAGAACGGCTCCCATTTTTTTGCATAGAAGTACAGAAAAAATATATTAAAGATAATTACAGCTGTCGAAGCCTATTGCATATGCAAAGGCCTGTTGCTTTTTTACAACAGTTCGCAAACACTCTTTAGTTATCAATGATAAGCGAAAACATAGCATGATTTTTTTTTTCTCAATTTTTTATTCCACTCTGCAAACTCAAATAGTTCCAGGTGTGGAATTGGACCTTTGATAAGCAACACATTTCCCAGCTGCACACAGTGTGCTGACCAGAGTTATTGCTGTGTAGCTACCAGTTGTATATCCGCCATATTGCCGATATTAGATTAAATATTGACCCCCATGGAAAACTGACCCGCAGGTCACTTTTATATTATAGAATAATGACCCCCCTTATAGAAAAGTGACCCGCGGGTCAATATTCTATATAGAAAAGTGACCCGGGGGTAAGATTGCCATGGGGTCAGATTTCTATATGACACCGGTATATTATCTTGGCAAACAACCGCTTTTTTCTGTCTGGATGTGGATTGAAATGACCATTCATAGGAGGGAAGGCAATCCCCTAATGACAAGAATCAATTTGACTCGTGAGCATAGTCCTTACATGCAACGCTTGCTAGTTTCTTGCACACATTCATTATTCGATATGCGCGTAGGTTGTAGGGCCCCCGCCCTTCCACACCCTGGCCGTTTTTTTGTGATCTTGCAGTGTACCTGTTTGTAATTATTAAAATCAGTCATTTTACATTATACCCAAGATCTTTCAGGCAGTCTTTCCAAGCATACCTCAAAATAAACATTCTTGTACTTATTGGAAAGAACTGTAATGGTTTTGGAATCACTAACAGTCCCCACAATTAATCTTATTTTTTTTTTAAACTGAAAGGTGATCTCAAAGTGTGGTGTATGCAAGGACACATGAGTCAGAGGGATTCTGGAAAGAGAAAGAATCCTTAAGCAAAAATAAATCCTGGCGGCAGAAATGACAATGAAATGGTAATCTTGAATTGAAATGCGCAGAAATTATGTTTTGCTTTATACCATAAAGAGGTGAGCTTAGCTCCTGTCTCCAAATCCGCAGCCTCGTCAGAATTAGTGTTCAATTACATGCACTTCAAATTTGCCCCCAACTATATATAAAATATGGCTGAATATCAGTTCTGCTCCCTACCTAATTAAAACTTACATAACACATGTTTACCTTCATATTTTTTTCTTGAAATGACAAAGCACAGGCACAATACTGCCACACTGAATTGATTTTGTTTGCTTATTAGTTTGTTTTGCCTGTGACATCCGTTTCGGAGCACCAATGGGCAACCATTGAAACTGACAGCTCAGGTATTTAGCTATGTTAAGGGGCACCAAAATAAGGCACCAAAATTTGCACTGTGATTCTCTCTGGTAGATACGGATGGTATAGGAACCAGTGCTATATAGGAAATGGGTTTTGTTACTAAATTTTATATCTAACACAAGACTGGGCGAGTTTGGTGTCGCTTTCCAAAGGGCAGCACACCATACGTCACCTGTATAACTTGTGCTCTGCCTACGTCACGTTCACGTAACTTGGAATTCATAAAGACATTTACACAGCTTGTTTTCCTGGTTCAGCACAAGAAGGTGTTTGTGCTCCTGCTTCCACCATGTTACAGGTGAAACAGATTTGTGCATATCATTTTCACACGCTGATGACTATGCGAGAACAGCATTAGGCATAGCACTTCCACAGAGACCTGCCAGCCAGTAACACTGAAATAGAAAGATTCAACACTGCCGTCTTGTTTCACTGGTGCTCAGTTACGTAGTGACAAACTGCTCAAAGTGAGCAATTATTTGTGGCTAAAGAAAAAATCTTCGGGGCTACAGCCTTGTATGCCCTGGCCAGGCGATGCCACTATTTGACAAACTACCTAAATTTAATATTCTTGTTTTTGTTTTCCATGTTTGTATCCTTATGTATGTGTATATATGCAGGTATATTTCTGTTCATGTTGCATCTTAGATTTATGTGCCGTTAGCTCATGTAAAGTCGCTAGAGTATTGGGAGCGATTTTAAAAGTTGTTTGCCACCTTATGCTAACCCTAACCTTAGAGTTGACAGTATGGTTTTGCCAAATAAATGGAAAATATACTTAATTATGGGTGGCAAACAAATTGAAAAATTAGTCCTGTTTTAATCATTTTTATTTTCTCACAATTCTTTGGTTGCAGTCTTGGGCACATGAAGTTCTTAAACATTATGTGCTTACGGTATGTTGATTATTTGCTTTTGCTCTTCTCTTTCAGTATGAATACTTCAATGCTGTCTTAATAAATGAAGTTGATGATGAAGGCAATAATGTGGAACTGGGAAAGGAGTTCATTTTGGAGCCAAACGACCATTTCAACAATTTATCCGTCAATTTGAGCCTCAGTGTTGTACAAGTACCAACCAACATGTACAACAAAGGTAGGTTCTGGCCATGTTGGCGTGATGAGCATTTTCCCCGGCTTTACTCAGCTCTGTGTGCTTTTTTAGTGAGATCATGTACTTACTGGAGAAAATCAAATCACAGGAAGCATTTATGTTTTCTGGAATTTCTTAATGAAATTATTTTTAAGGTGCCTGGTATATTTGAAGTGCATGCTTTAAAATCAAATTTTTTATACCTTCAGGAAAAATGGAAAACGTATTATTGTGCTTAACATTTTTTGATCAGTTGTGTTTTGAATGGAAATGCTGTTATCCTAACTACCTTTCAAGGTTCCTTTCAGGACGATTTTGTATTTGTCATCGCTTACATACATGAACTAGCAGCCTGCCAATCAGATGTTTGATTATTTGATTTGTTTTAATGTGAACAGAATTCCTTCCTTTGTATCAGGGGAGTCTGTCCTTATCTGAAAAGGACCATTGAGCATTTTTTTGTTGTTGTTGTTGTTCCAGACCAGCTTGGAGGCACCTAGTTCTGCTTATTATGGTCTTGATTGAAGACCATGATTGGTTAATTACATGAATGAGGTGTAAAAGTGCTGGGCTTAAACAAAAACCTGCCCCTGTATCGATCTTTTTAGATAAGATGGATAATTTGTGCTATTGATTGAATTAATTTGAAGGGAAATACATTGCCTGACAAAACGAGGCTGGCCAATGAGAGCCTTCATCCCTCTCTCAGTGAATGACTGACTGATATCCTTTTAAAAACTTGAAAGTTGCCGTGATCTGGCAATAGTGGTTGCTTGGTAGTTTGCTAAAATGCAGGGTTCCTGCTGGCAATCATCATAATCGTCATTGACAAATGTAATCCGTGAGTGAGGAGGAGAAAATTACTAGCTGTTGTCACAGTGGTGAATGTAATCGTTTTATGAGGAATAAAAACAGTGTCAAATAGTGGTGTCGCCTGGCCAGGGCATATAAGGCTGTAGCCCCAAAGATTTTTTCTTTAGCCCCAAATAATTGCTCACTTTGAGCAGTTTGTCACTACGTAACAGAGCACCAGTGAAACAAGACGGCAGTGTTGAATCTTTCTATTTCAGTGTTATTGGCTGGCAGGTCTCTGTGGAAGTACTATGCCTAATGCTGTTCTCGCATAGTCATCAGCGTGTGAAAATGATTTGCACAAATCTGTTTCACCTGTAACATGGTGGAAGCTGGAGCACAAACATCTTCTTGCGCTGAACCAGGAAAACAAGCTGTGTAAATATCTTTATGAATTTCAAGTTACGTGAACGTGACGTGGGCAGAGCACAAGTGACGTATGGTGTGCTGCCCTTTGGAAAGTGACACCAAACTCGCCCAGTCTTGTGTTAGATATAGAATTTGGTAACAAAGCCCGTTTCCTATATAGCACTGGTTCCTATACCATCCGTATCTACCAGAGAGAATCACAATGCAAATTTTGGTGCCTTATTTTGGTGCCCCTTAACATAGCTAAATACCTGAGCTGTCAGTTCCATTGGCCGCCCATTGGTTCTCCGAAACGGATGTCACAGGCAAAAGAAACTAGTACGCAGACAAAATCAATTCAGTGCGGTAGTATTGTGCCTGTGCTTTGTCATTTCAAGAAAAAAATATGAAGGTAAACTTATGTCATGCAAGTTAGATTGTCCGTCCCTTTTTTCTGTTTTTGTGGGTCTCTGACCCAACTTTAATGGCCACATGTTTGCTTACCTACTGACACACGAAGCACATTTTTATATGTCATATCGTCGGCCTGCTGATAAAACCTTGTATCTCCAAATTTGATTAGAAACAAGAACCCGTATTTCCACAATAATAACATAAACATTGCAAAATACAAAATTTTACTGATTGGATACATTCTTGGAAGAAAAATAGTCATCCTACCCGAACACAGCTCATTCTTACATGCAAAATTAAAAAAATTTTATGCTCTCCTGTAAAGGCAGATGCGAGGTTTTATCAGCAGGCCGACGATATATAAGTTTGATAAATCTTCAAGATAAAAACGTATCAATTGCTTGATGCACGCAGTCATGTCCTTTGCTGCCATGTTGTCTAACATGGTATGACTGGCGATTTCTGTGCTGTTTAAATGGAGGTACTCCCAAATTTGCTGTAATGGCACAAGATGGCAAATGTATGATGGAGAGGCCTGATTGTGCACAAATATTTGAGGTTTGACCTTTCCCTTGTAAATGCTTTGGGCACTTCGTCTGCTTTAAAGGCTTTTCAAAGTCACTGTACAGACTGAGATTAAGAGAAGAACACTTCTTTGACTTTTTCAAAGAAAAAAGTTGCAAATGTTTCTCAAAACTCAGGGGAACCCTGAAAATAGTTTGTAAACTAGTTGACTGATGGGATAGGATGAGGAAACATTATATTTAGAGCATCATGAAGTGAGTGGGAAATGGTGATGGACATAGTGGAGCGGCCATAAAGATCAGAAAATGCTGCTTGTGCATAATGATATTGTCACTGAGTTCATTTACATACCCTGAGAATGTCTAATAATTGCCTGGTGAATTATAATCTCCTTGAACACAGTTCCATTTTAACATTGTTCATTGATCACTTATCTTCATATTAGTTTGGGAATCAAGATGTATACAACATACAAGCATGCAGCTGCCTGGTCTAGGGAGAACTGTCACAGGTTGATCGCCTTGAAAAGTTTGCTTGCCAGAAAAAAAATAAAATGTATCTGACTTAAACGAAGAGATAGTGAGTGCTTAATTTACAATTTATTTTCCATATTATAAGGAGAGTAACAAAAAGTTAAATGCGTGGTCTGGGCAGCGTGATAACTGATGGATTTTGGTGAGGTAAGGTCAGGAGGTTTATTGTCATTCTAGAACATGTTTCACATGAAGGGGAACTAAATAAGCTGCTCAGCACCCAGTACAGGTAACATCAATAATAAAAAAACAGGTACAATAGAATAACATACAATAGGGCACCATTAAAAGAATAACATAGGTTAAATATAAAATATAAATAGAAGCATCGATTAATGTGAGGATAAGATTAAGATGGCCAGTAAGCCCACAGCAGCAGTGGCCTGATATGAGCAATAATAAAATAATTGCACAACTTGTTCAGTGGAGTGGAGTTTTCAATATTAAAGTGCAGAGTTTAGAGGTCTCAAATGACAGCTGTACCCTAATATAGAGCTATAGGAGTTATAGCAGCAATATTTAGTGAGCTTACAGAATTTGTCAGTCTCACAGCATCTGGAAAAGCTGTTCATCTGTTTGGTGGTTCTGGCCTTAATGCCGCGTCACCTCCTGCCTGAAGGGAAGGGAGCAAACAGTTTGTTGGCGGGGAGGGCGATGTCCCTGATGATGCAGAAGGCCCTTTTCCTGCACCTGCTGCTGCACATGTCATTGATGATGGGTAGGTTGCTGCCAATGATCCTCTGAGCGGATTTAACCACCCGCTGCAGCCTCTTCAGGAAGTAAAGGCGTTGCTGGGCTTTCCCACTCTACTGGCTGTATTGGTTCTCCAGATGAAATTATCAGAAATGTGCACCTCCAGGTATTTAAAGCAGGAAACCCTCTCAACCACTGCTCCCCCAACGAGATGGGGAGAATCAGAAGTGTCACGCTTCCGGAAGTCCACGGTCATCTCCTCTCTTTTACTGATATTGATGGAGCGGTTGTTCACTTTGCACCAGGCCTCCACTTTCTGCTTGTACTTGGACTCATTGCTGTGAATGATGAGTCCCGCCACTGCTTTATCATCGGCAGACTTCGCAATGTGATTGCTCAGATGCTTGGTTGAGCAGTCATACTGTGTACAGTAGGGGGCTCAGGAGACATCCCTGAGAGGAACTAGTATTGGGGATGATGGGGGCAGGTGTGATTTTATAGATTCTCGCAGTCTGAGGTCTTTTTATTAGAAAGTCCAGTAGCCAGTTGCAGTCCAAGAAGTGTCAGTTTATCAGCTGGGGTTTGAGGAATGATTGAGCTGAAGGCAGAACTGAAGTTCAGGAAGTGCACTCTAACATTGCAGTCCAAGAGACTGAGAGCCGGATGAACCACTGATGAGCTGGCATCTGCAGTGCAGCGGTTGTGCCTGTATGCATACTTGTGGTGGTCCACAGTGTTGTCGATGTTCTTCTTCATGTGTGCCATGACTAGCCGTTCGAAGCACACCATGAAAGAGTGTTTCTGGGTGGTAGTCATTCACGCATGACACTGTCAAGCTCTTGGGGATGGGGATGATGGTAGCCGTCTTAAGGCATGTCGAGACCATCGACTGGGAAAGACAGGTGTCAAAGATATCCGTTAGCACCTCTGAGAGCTGGTGTGTGCAGTCCCTAAGGACCCGGTTCGGGATGTTGTCCGAGCCTGCAGCCTTGTGAGGCTCAACTTTCTGCAGGGACTTCCTCACATTTACTGTGAACATGCTGCAGGGCAGCTCACCTGGTGATGTGGTGAGCCTAGGGACAGCAGAGGTATAATGCATCAAATAATGCATAAAAGGTTTTGATGGCATCGGGAAAAGAAGGGTCCCTGGGGCATTCTGTGTTTCTCTTGGTGTAGTTTGTGACGTTGTTGATGTCCCTCCAGATTCTCCAGGGTCATTATTGGTTTAGTGACCCTCGATTTTGCGGCATAGGTAGGTTTGGCCCTGTTTGTATGTGCAATGAGGTTTATCCTTGCAATTCTGAGTGCTGACGTGTCCCCAGACCTGAATGCAATGCCACAGGTTACCAGCTAAGAGTGGACCTCCGCATTCTGCCAGGGTTTCTGGTTGGAGTGGACAGTAATTTTCGTAATGGTAGTAACATCAGCCGCACACTTGCTGATGTAGCTAATGCTTTCTGCTCCAGGTCTCACCTCTCCAGCACTTGTTGCTGCCTCCATTAACATCTGCCAATCGGTACATTCAAAACAACCAGTACATTCAAAACAGCCCTGGAGCATGGAAGCAGCATCACTGGGACACACAGTTATGGTCTTTGTTGTTGGTTTTAGTAAGTAAGCAGGGACCAGCATGATGGGATCAGAGAGGTCAAGGTGGGGGCGGGCGTGTGTTCCTTGTCCATTTGTGCATATCCAATCAAGCTTTTTTGTGCCCTGGGTAGCAATATTGAATTGGTAAAACGTCTGTCAAGTTGACGTAGTTAAAGTCACCCTTAATCATGTGGCATGCCTCGGGGTGCTTGTTTTGAAGTGAGCAGATGCTATCATGAAGCTCTCTCAGCGCATCCTTAGCATTAGCACTGGGGGGAATATAAGCTACAACAATAAACACCGTTCTGAATTCCCGAAGCCGATAATTCAGGTGGCATTTTATCGTAGGTACTCTACTGCCACAGAGCAATGGCTGCTAATCAGCAAATAGTTTGTGCACCATCCTTTCTTAATGTATGCACAGAGATCACTAACTCGCGCTTTCCCCGATTGATTGTTCCGGTCTGCTCAGAAGAGTAGCAGCCCGTCAAGTTGAAAAAGCAGAGTCTGGCATATTGGTATATAGCCAAGTTTCAGTAAAAAGAAGAATGCAGCAGTCCTTCATCTTTCAATGAACTCACAGTCTCAGTCAAATAGCCAATGAGCAGATGAGAAAAAGCAATGGAGTAGCCAGCCTGTTTGTGCAAGCTGTTAGTTTGGCTTTCAGGCCGGCCCGCTTGCCCCTCTTCTGATTCTGGGTACATCACTTCCTCTTGCCCCTGAGCTGGTGTAGCCTGCGATGCCAGTTCGCTGCTGCAGGGCGTTGAGTCCTCAGGACCTGCAGTCTGCTGAGTACTGCTGTGAGCCTTTGTGGAAGTGAGGCAGGAGAGTAGCTGTAAATGTCCAGAAGTTCAGTTGGGCTGTACCTTTTTGGCCCAGTTACACTAGTTACGCTATCTGTGCAATTACTCATGGTAAAAGAATAAAAAGTGTCCTAAAACTTAACTTTACACCATGACCGGGAGCTGGAATACCCGCTGCACTGCTGCACGCCACCATGATTAACCTTTCTTGTTGAGGTTAGAATTTGATGACATATTATTTTGAATATTTAGCCACTTTAAAACAGGGCTTGTCATTGTGGTGTAGTCATGAAGGTCAAGAAATGCTGCCTCTGCACACTGATGGGGTCAGTGAGTTCATTTACTGTTTCTCCTACCATTATATTAGGGGGGCAGCCCATCCCCAATTGGGAGCCCCTGCCCCCTTGAAAGAAAGATATTTTTAATGTAATTAACCCAATTTATATGTATTGTTTAATTTCAGCTCCATGTGACAGTCTTCACTGCATTTTGCAGTCATTTATGGTCATGCTAGTTTCCTCTCTCAAAAAAGAGTCTCGTCTCTGTTTCACCGAGGGCAGGGCTTTGCCCATTCACACACACACAACATGGATTAGCGGAGCACAGTAGCCTGTTGCACCAGCTATATGTAAATTTGAACGCAAGTCTGTGTGTAAAGTCGACTCTAAAACCTGCGTTGTAACTAGTTAAGGTCTCTAAGAATGGAAAACAGTTTTTTCTCTCAATGATTTAATCTGCTTTGATAAATTAGATCAAGTAGATTCAAAACCTGGATTTTTTCATTCCACTTCCAACCATATGCTACATGAAGGTTTGGCGTCATTAGGCCCATTAATGGTAGGGATCGAATGTCAGGGGGGTCCCTGATTATTCAACACCCAAAGCACTAAAGCCTCTCTGTCGAGCAGGGTATGTTGTGCCTGGCACCATTTGTTCCTTGCGATCAACAAAAAATTGCCAATATGGGAAAGATCCCGGGATGTCATACTGCATCAGCTAAATTTCACAGTACCCTGCCAGAGCGATCTTCATCATATGTTATGGCCCCTAATGCAGTATGGTCGAAGGTAATGTCCCACCAGGCCCCTGGTGAATGCAATAGCCCGGGTGATCTTGACTGTGACTGTGTGGTATAGAACATGGGTATTATCTGGTTACATCACTTTGTGTAACCAGGTTATAACTGGTTAAAACACTTTGTTACATAGAGTTGTAGCATGCACCATCCGGTATACTGTGGTGCAGTATATGGTAAACATGCCATTCTGAACATGGCCAATGAATGGGATAACCATCCTTGACACTCAGCAGAGTATCTCAGTGTTTGCTTCAGTGTTCCTCACATGACAGACTGGTGGCCTGAAGTCGATGACACACTTCAAGATGAGGTGCCCATGGCCAAAATAAGTAAGACTTTCCCATTGCCAAAGGAAGGAAAAGAAATGAAAATTAAGTTGCAAATACATGTATCATTCACCACTGTTTTCGTAATTTAGGTTTCACATCGTAAATAGCGCACTTCCACGGATTTAGGTCAAATGATACGCCAGCCATCCCGTAGTTTCTAAGAATTTTAAGTGTTGCCTTTAAAATTAAGTTAAGCTATTAAAATGCTCCCTTGTTTGCTTTAGAAACAAAAACAAGTGTATTTTAAGCTTGCTTACTTAAAAAAAGTGTATCAAAGCCCCTAATTCATGTTTATGAAGTTCAGTGATTTTTTAATTATCTTAGACGATATAACTGTGAAAACCCATGGATTGAAAAATATAAATTCCAAATGATCAGTGCCACAAATTTTAATTGCTGCACCAGTTATAATGCTTCGCTAGCAATACTATGTTTTACAGTTGGTGGGGTGAGGCCACCTTTGAAAAAAAAAGCCTACAGTTCTGCAAGAAACTTGATGAACGTGTGCGACATAAACAGTACAGTATGCCAGGCATTTTTATAGGCTGTTACTTGTTAATTACATGAAAGGTTGTCATTGCAAGCTGGCTCATTTCACAGTTTTGACCAGACATTTCTGACACTCAGTCTTCCATCAAAGGCTACGATTTATGAACTCAGCCTTCTGAGAGTACGGGTTAGTCCCAATGAAAACTAATTTGGCTATGGACGGCATAATTCTTAAAATCTGTGATTTTCACATTTTCCCTAATTTAGCTGACCCACGGGGTTTGGCTCAACCTAGTTCTTGCTGTTTTGAAATGTAATAATTTTGAAATGATCTTATTATATTCAGAGATGTGTTAGTGTGACAAGTCAACAGCGCATCATACATTTTCCTTAGCATTCGGAGATTAAGACTACAGAGAGCTGTGTTTGTCTTGACGTAAGCCTTGATTGACTCCCGACTTGAATTTAAGCTGCCTCAGCAAAGCAGATATAGCTTATCTTCCAGTAGACAGAGCTCAGACATATTAAACACCAAACAAATTTTTCTTTACAGTCATCGCTGCTGTACTGTCAAAATGATCTGTTTTTAGAGGATTTTGTTGCTCATGAAAAAGTTTCACCCATTCTATGACAAATGAGTGAACATGTCCTGGAGATACAGGCACCCCAGTCAGGAGAGACAGATCCAACAGCGGACTGGGAGATCGATCTTTGCTCCCCAGTTCTGCAAATTGTGTTGGACAGTGACCTCAAAGCGGAGATGGTGTCTGCCTGCTTCTCTGGAGTCCAATAAATGGAAGTGCAGTAAACACACAGAGGATGCCAGAAGACATTAGAAATGAGATTTGGGGGGTAATTGGGTTCAGGCTGTCTGCTGTGTCAATGTTCCTCTTTCCGTCTGGCGTTAGCATTCGCGTTAATTTTGACTCTAATGAACGTTTTGAGGCTTTTTACCGTGGGTATGTTGCCTGGGCACAAAGTTGGAGCGCTGTGAAAGACAAATTAACCTCACACTCCGGCTTTTTTGGCATGTTTGAAGAGGAGCTGACATAATCAGTAAAAATAATAATGATAATAATAATAATAAACTAGATATATAATCTTGTTTTACCCATATTTTAATGTCATATTGGTTGAATTGACATTGTTAGTTCAGGTTAGGCTTGGTGAAATATGAAATATCTTAAACTAAGCAAGCTTTTTCCAACGTAAGCGGCTTTGCCACTTGGTTTCACAACTGAGCAGATTATTTTACCTTATTCTATAACTGCTGAGGCTTGGGTAACTGAAAATGACCACTCATTGAGCCAGGTTGGAAATCTGCTGTGGCAAGAAAATGCCTGTAGATTTTTTTTAAACAAATATCAGAATGAAGGATGAATATATACTAAAACATATTCATACATGTGGTTAATAGCTACCAACACATATTATACATTAATGTATTAAAACATATAGACATTATGAATTATGAAACATATAATTTCATACCCAGTACATCCCTATCCCTTTGTAAAAAAAAAAAAACACTTTTTTTTGCACAAGACTCAGTGCAGATATTCTGTTTTACGCATATTCATGCATATGGCCTGCCTCCAGCCTAGTCTAAATCACATAGGAACAGTACTTGCTTCGCAAGCGGTCATAAAATGGCCATTAGAAACGATGTTTGCACTCATCAAGTGCTTAATTTCTTATTGCATGCTATTCTTGATTTTCTGTCACTTTGCTGTCACTTTTATTTCACATGGGCCTTTTAACTCTGCAATTTGTTAGCACTGCAGTTGAGTATTCTCACTTTCCGGCAGGGCTCACGACTTGCTCTTTGGCAAGTTAAGTGCTCTTAACCTCAATAGCATGCTTGTTTGAAGAAATTTGGTAGTGTCATTCTTGCTCTCTTGGTATTTAGTCTTATGTGAACCACCACTGTGAGTGGCTTGCTAAGTTTACTTGCTAATGCAAAATATTTACCTGAATTAGATGGGTGGTGAGTGCACTTTGCCTACGCTGCTCTACAAAACAACACTGTAATGTTGCTTTGTAGAGCAACATTACAGTGCTCTCCTCTATTTTTAGCAATTCCCTAGAGGGAACGTGCTATTCGTTTTTACTAAAAATTACATTAAGTATTTTCCTTATCAAGCTTTCGTGAGCACTGAATTGGCCAGGAAAGTCATTTCCAAATTAGTTTAGATATTGTTTTAAATACAAATTATATGAGAACTGTCACAATTTCAGAACAAGAACCAGGCACAGATCACAGGTAATGCTGAATTTAGCCTTTATGATCAGAAAAAGAATAACTCAATAATTTTTGGGGGGAGAGTTTCTGAAGACGATCTGACGTCAGGCGGAGGCAACCAAGAACATAGAGATCAAGGCAAAGCGTAATGGAAAGGACAGGTCCAAGGTCAGTAACCAGGATGGCAAGCTGAATGAGCCAAGCCATACTGGGCAGGTGTGCACCTTTGTACTGGAGTGAAGGAGAGATTGGAAGAAACCACTGACTAGTGTCGCAGACTCTTGGTAGAGTTCTGCTTTCTTTTGATAAACACCAAATATGGAATACAACAATCCAGCAAGGGGAAGACTTAGACCAGGAACTTAAATACTCAAGACAATAATTAACAATAGCAAACAGGAGAGAGGAAGAGGACAAAGGGAGGGGCATAGCACGGGACAGTATTTAAATTATGAGAACTTATTAGGGAAAATGGAAAAGAAGCTGACAAGGACTGCTGGATTGTGGGGGGAAACAATCAAGGAAAAGATTCAAGCCTGGATGAAAACAGCAACAGCAAAGAAATATCAGTGAAAATATGCTTAAATGGCAATTTTTTAATCAAAGATGCATTGTAAAACCATACATGTGATGCTCATGATTCAGCTTGTAAGTGTGTGTCCTTAGCAGTGTGATATTGACATCCTTGTGAGTGTTTGCTCCTTCACTGGCTCTGAGTTTAGTATTTCTGGATACTCACTGCTTTGTGATTCCTTTCTCTAAGGCTGCAGGGGATTCTGACATAATCACTTTCAGTGACTGATAGTGTGCAGTGAATTCAAACTCAGAGATGACCATAGATTTTAATTCATGCAATGCCCATCAAACTATTATAATCAGATTAAATTAAGGAACTCATTATTTAACTGAGAGTGATTATTATGCGATTGGACAGTTAATTCTTAATATATCAAATTTTTAAAAAGAGGTGAAATCTTATGAAGGACTTGAAAAATGGTTTTGGGTCTAGTATCAAGATTGAGAGGATAATTTGAGCCTTTATCATGGGCTAAATTTTAAATTAGTACTGTTCAATGCAGTATTGGATGTTTGACAAAATAAAAATGAAATTTCAGTATAAGTGGTGTTGTTCCATTGTAATTGCTGTGTAATCGTACAATGGAGCTGAATAGCATAGCTCATGCACATGGTGCTGTAATTTGCAATGGCATTGTATGATGCTTCTAAGCCAGTGATCTATAGTCAATTGAAACATTTCTGTGGACTTTGGGGTTTGCAAATAACTGGATCAGTGATTCCCCGTGGCGCTTGATATAAGCAAATAGTTTTTAGCCGGATGTCCAGTCTTATGTGTAGAATACATGTTTTGTCTGAAATCCACAAGTCCAATGATTTTTATGGGTTCAAAGAGACTTGTAAGATTTTTAGTGGCTTGTTCATAATGTTGCTACATATGGAGAGCAATAAAATCATGAGATGCATTACCACAAATACTGGGTTCGGGAAGCTCATGACAAATTTTGTTCCTTGATTCCGGTTCAGATATGGTGATTAAATTCTGTGATGGTTTTTAGAGCTGCAGTTCTGTGGTCATAAGCAGCTATCCCACCAAGTGTCCGTTTGTCCCTGTCAGAGAGCTGTAACTTGATAAAGTTCATTTTTGCCATTTGGCAGAGGATGTTTTAAATTTATGACATGGCCCCCTCGCCACCTTAAATAAATGTCGTGGCCAGTGTCCCCGCATTTCATGCACCAATTGTACTGCTAATTAGCATTCAAATGAAAACAAATGACCAGTGTAGGTACCTGTGCAATTGCGGTCCAGTTTCTTTGGCGTTTAAACCAGTTTTCAGGGGAACTTCTGATATTTTGTTCACCCTGACTAGTTTTTAAAAAGATTTTAGATTGGTCCATTTTTTATAACATGGATTTGAACTTGGATTTGATATACATTGATTGCTTCATTAATTTTTTTTTTTTTCCAAAAAAGGAACCATCTTGTAAAAAGAACATTTAGCTTTATTTTATCTAGCTGAATTTATTATGTTCCGGCACATTCTTTTAGAATAGCTGTGCTGAAGCAGAATACCAATTTGGGAGAGCAGAAGATTGGCCAGGCAGCAGTATTTAACTGTCCTTAACGGTCTTCTCTCACAATTAGTGTATCTGATTATGTAGATTGGTTATGCTTTTGTGCATTTCCACAAGTTTTCTGCAAGAGAGGGTGTGTGTCATGGTAATTGTAGTTCTGTAAGCAACTAGAGAGGTGCCATGTGGAAATTTTATCAATCAATACTGCTGATTGCTCACAAATATGAGTTATCAGCAGTGACACGTAAAATTTGTTGGAAATGCTTTTTGTAATCAGCCTTGGATTGGAAGCAGAGACTAAGATTTGCTTGTGTCCCTATCTATTACCAGTCTCAGTTTGTGTGCTGATTGATGCTAAAGCCAATCAATGCAGCAAACTGGCTGCCAATATTACAGTGGCATATGTGTAAATCAACTGGAATTAAAGTGGCAGGAGGAGGTAGAATTTCCTTTCATATGTGGGAAAATAGTGATTGATTTTGGACCTGATAGTTTGTGATATACCTGTGTAATTGCACATCAGTACAGCTGTTATTATGAGCTTGCGCCAGGGTAAGAATAAATTGCTGCACCTGGGTACTTGGAGTTACATGCAGCAGAAGTGCATTCACTACACATAGACAGCTTGTACCCTTATTCTTTTCTTGGTTACTTTTTGTCGTTTAGGTTTCTAATCGGCCATGTCCCAATTTTGTATTTGTGCGTACTCATTGTCGCAGCACTTATACAAGCGGTGTGTCTCTCCATCCATTGCATACTTGATGTGAACTCAGTGCTGATGGACAGATGAGGGGATGTGTGGTGGCATTTCGGGGGGGAGCTGAGGTATGTCAGTGAGAAAGTGCTGAGTAGAGTCTTGAAGGTGCTCCCCCGGAGGCCCGCGGCTGTCACTCTCTCGGCCCTGCCTCAGCGATGATGGCCTGTGACAGCGGGCAGAGGAAGGGGAGAATGTGTTCAGACAGGAGCCAGAACTGTACCACCTGTGTCTGTCTCAGACAAACAGGGACCCAGCCAAGGTGAATGGAGCTCATTCAATCACAGATCTGCTGCGGGGTTTTATCTTTAACAATTCTAATTTATTATGTACAGAAGTTTACCGTGTGAAGTCAACATACTGACTATTATTTCTTTTTTAATTATTGTAGTCTGATGTCAAAAGACAAACCATTGCAATGTGTAAATGGCAACTGGGGTGATCTTTGTGCAGTTGAAGATTCAACTGTTTACAACCTTGCATGATGTTGTCTTGCTTTTATACTGTTCAGATGGCTTTACTAGGCCATATTCAGCCATATTTTCTGTGTTCGTTCACAAAATGAACAAGTATTCCTTTTGGAATAGAATATTTTCAAAATTAGCTGATGATGAGATACTGCATGCAATGAAATTCTCCTCTACATCAAATATTCTGCTGTCTGACAATCGTGCTGCCTGCACTCATGAGAATGGTCTGGTCTGTGGCTAATGTTGCTTAAAATAGATAATCCAGGCTTGACAGGCCTCTTGGAGAGGTTGATGGCATATTCTGACCAAATGATATTCATAGTTCCTTTAACTGGGAAATTGAAAAAGGACCACCTAATCTAAAATGGATGTGCTTCATCACATTTCAATATCCTTGCCGAGAGATGCTCACATGCCCAGATGTGTTTCTTTTATTTCACAGACCATATAGAACTTCTGATTATCATCTAAATTCATCCGATTGCGCAGAGCAAGATTGTATGTTGCAGAATTGGATTGTTGAATTGCTATATATACTTTCATCCAAGTTTCTTATCTACCATCCTATGCCACTTGGAAGTGGACATAAGTATGACCTAGCAAATAAGCTATTTTCCTCAGTGTAAATTACATTTTGTTGTAGCAGATCACTCATCAAAAAATTATATAGATGCCAAGTAGGTTTACATTCGTGCTATCCTTAACTTAGGTGGAAACAGGTTGCGACCTCATGCATAGCCTTCTTTTCACGATACCCAAACACTATGGGGTAATTTACTATTATCAATGTAGATTAACAGTCTGACAGACAGAGACAGATGCACAGAGAGACGGACACACAGATAGATGAAACGGTAGACCTAGACTAGAGCAAACTTACTGTTCTAAGTTAGTATTTCTTATGCATAACTGCATTGACTCAGTGAGTCCTGCATGATAAATTATTATAACCATAATCTCTCTGCATGCAAAATATAACTTGACTGCCGTCAGCTGGTTATGTTTCCTGCTATTCAGGGTTCGAAATTCACGGTAGTCTGCTAGTCCGCACACTAGTAAAAATTATGGCAGACTAATAAACTTGTCCTTAAACTAGTTTGAGTGTCTAGTAAAATATTGTCAACTACCATTAAATGGAAAGAATTCTGAATCCAGCCTCTACTTTTTTTTGGCTTTTTATTTGTCAGAACGATTTTAAAAGGGGGCGGCAGTATATTTTGAGGGGTTTTAGCTATTAGTGAGAAGAGGGTTTATAATTTAGTATTATTATTTAATTTCGCGAATGCATGTGCTAAGCATGCCCTAGCAACTCGGTGTGTCATTAGTAACAAGGCTACAGCCGTTATATGCTATTACCATGTGAAGCAGCAGTTTCTTGACTGGATGTACGTTTGATGTTTTTACACGCCCGAATGTTTCTCTGGGTACCCAAACATTAAGGTGAGCCGGAAAAGTACTGATTTCATTAGATATTGGCGGAGGTTCAATATGGGATTCTTTCCCCAGTAAAATGTTGGCCTAAATATGTTTGTGCTCTCATTTGCGGACAAAGGTCAACTTCTGAAAAGATTATATAATACAAACGTACGTACATGGCTTAATTTGAAATCACTTTGTCACCTAATACTTGTGTTTCCGATGTGTGTTTTTGTTCTCACTCAATCACCTAGCTAGGTGTCTTCTAACACAGATATTAAATATAAAAATAACGATGACAACGACAATTTCCAGATGTGCCCATTGCAGAAAAAGGCTGCAAATTATTGTGTGATGGTGGAGGTCCGGACCATCCCGCGTTGGAATTCGAGGATTGACCGACGTTGAACAAGAAGATCAGAACATTGCTTACATTTTCAGAATCTGAAAAATTAGTGATTCAGTGTAAATTAGTGAAGGGTCTCAACTCTTAAGCGATGTATGGACTTTTACCCATTATTACAAAGGGACTTTTGGCACTTCATTGTATTGCATTGCTGTTGTGCACTGTTTTGCAAATATTGGGCAGTTGTCAAACACATTAGCACTGACATTGATTCTAACCCAACAAAATGACAAACCAGCATTTTAGATCATGTCAGTGTTTGGCTAGGGATTTCTCTTTGTCCAAGGTACTGTAGGGCTTTGAAATTTGAAGTTTTTTTATCGTTTGCTATTAATTATGAAGGGCTTGTGTCATCTGTCTCTTATGTTTATTGGCATGACTGATTATTAATTAGTATTAAAACATAATTGGAGTTAAATTAGCATAAGTTTGAGTTCAATTGTAAAAAACAATTATAAAAGATTTTAGATACAGATATCTAATTGGCGCGGTAAATTAAAGAGAAAAAAGGCTAGTAAAAGATGGGGAGGAGTATTAAACCTGAGTGATTACTGGCCTGGATGTCTAGTGGAAAAAAAATCCAATTTCTATCCCTGCTATTCCATGTACTATTGGAATATGCAAATATATCAACGCTGAATGAGCTATGAGATAGATTAAGTGTAACTAAAAAATCCTGTGTTTCAGGTAACCTAACTGACCCTCTATCAAGTGTGCTGACCCAAAAGTTTTCTGACCACAGTTCAAAAATGAAATCAACAAATACCAATCCGATCTTATTCCTCATTGTGCAGCTTCTGGATTCTGAAGGTTTTTTTTTTTTGTATTTTTGCTGCACCAAATGTGCAAAGTAATCAAAATATAGCGGAGAACATGCTGTCACAGCGATCAGCGATGGGGATACATTTTATATGTTTCTGCCAAGACTAAATGAAATTAATGCATTTCCTGTACTTGAAAATAAGATGGTTTTATGTAGCCCACCAAAATTTATGATTTTCTGCAGTTTGCCCCAAAAAAGCAAATCACAAAATGCATGTAACTATCCATCAACCTGATACTCCCTTTGCGACAGCTTGATGATCGCAACTTACAGTTTGAGTGATAGGCTGTGATGATTAATCCACTTTCATGGTTTGTCTCAATCACAGTCAGCCGTTTTTTCACAAAACGCGGAGGCAAACAGAAATTTGCAAGCATTTAGTCAGGCTAGCTAGCACCATAAAATGAAAGGGAGGGCGACAAAGCTGCATTTCATGTGCTGCATTGCAAAATACACAGAAAAAGCCCTGAAATGAAAGCAAGCAGACAAGCGGCTGGCATCATGTTGCATTGCCCTGTCTATCTCCACCTACAGACGCAGGTCTAACAGAGTAGCAAGTAGACATCCTGCCTGGCCTGATAGGAGATCATTGCTCTCGATAGCTTTGCCAATTGTAAAGAGAGGCGTGAATAAATAATGATGTGGATATATGAACAAATTCCACTTAATCAGTATTTGATAATTGGCTCAAAGCATCTCACAGCAAAATAATTTCAAATGTTTTTTGTAGATTGATCTGCCAGGAAACAGTACAACATTCTTCAATCATGCTTCGCCTCAGCAGATTTCTTTTGCTCCAAACCATTTTGTGAGCGGTGCTTTGCAAATGGCTGGGAACCTTTTTTTCAGTGGCTCTTTAGTAAGACTCCCCCATAAAATGCCACAACATCCCAGATGACAAATGACAATCCAAGAACTGGCATCATTAATCCTTGTCTTGGTCCTCCCTGCCAGCTCAAAGTCTTGTGTTATTTGGCCTTCTTTGTTCCAGATGTATAGATTTTGGGTCAAATACAGTATTTAAATTTTTTTTTTTTGTATAGTATCCTAAAATAGTTTAGTTTGAGTTGTTCTGTGGTAATTTCTATTCTGAATTAATTTTGTTTATTTTTATAGTTTTTTAATCTGACCATGATCTAAAACACTAAGGGCCTGATTTACTAAGACCTTTAGCACATGCAAAATCTTTTTGCCCGTGCAAAATCAGAAACCTTGCCACTGATTGGTGCAAGGCAAGTACCCTGGCCAATCATGGCCAATGTTATTGGTTTTGCACGGGCAAAAAGAATTTGCATGTACCAAAGGTCTTAGTAAATCAGGCCCTTAGAGTTTATTCTGAACAAAGTACATACTTGAAGGTAAAATCTCCATTTTCATTTTTTATAGTCTTTTAGAAGTGTGATTCATCTTCTGGGATTTATTCTGGGTAGGATCAGGGTGAGGATTGAGTACAAAGTTTTGAAAAAAAAAATTTAAAATCCCACCCCCGACCCTACACAAACGTCTTGACGTTGCCAGAAACACTGGATTTTTTAAAACTTTTTTTTGGCCACATCTCTTCAATAGAAATGTAGTGAAAGAAAGCACAATCTCGTTTTGCAATCTGCGGTGCTGTACTGAACATTTCGTATAAAAAACGTTGAGCACCCTATTTTTACCACCTAAACGCAGTCCTCAAAAGCAAGTGCTAATGGTAACGCAGATCAAAAGTGGGCATGTCTAAGTCTATTCGAATAATTTTGTGAAAAGAGGCAATACGCAGTTGTGGCACTGTTGTCTCAAGGGTTGGACTAAGATGAATTAATTACTTGTGGGTCTGGTGGGGTTTTGGGTTTATTGAGGCCAATCAGATCAGCTGCTATTATTCCCTTCATAACCAGTGCATTCGTGCAATGGCAAATTGGCAGTTTTATCAGGTGAAGAACAAGCATTGAACGTGCATTTTTGCTGCCTCCTTTAGTCTCTGAGAACTGTGCTCCTATGTGGTAATGCATGGAGGTGTTTTGGGGATTAGAGGTTGATTCACCAAGTAATACGTTTTGTATGAAAAGATGTGGGTGATTTAAACTGTCCTCAAAGCGGCAATTGTAATATAAAAACAAGGGCGAGACTGATTATTCGCATTGGGGTTTGTACTGTACCATAGAACAACAGCATTTGTGTTAAAATATGGTTTGGGCGAGTCAAAACACATGGTCTGTGAAATGAAAAGTGCACATTTCCAGGTTCAAGTGATGATGCACTTCAATTTGCGCTGTCCAACCCTTTGAGATGCAGACACTTTTATTATTAGAGCAGGAGACTACAAGCCCCAATTCCAATTCCAAACGTGAATAAAAACAGAATACAATGATTTGCTAATCCTTTTTGATGTATATTCAATTGAGTACTCTACAAAGACAAGATATTTAATGTTCAAACTGATAAACTTTATTCATTTTTTGGAAATATTCACTCATTTTGAATTTGATGCCTGCAACACATTCCAGAAAAGCTGGGATAGGGGCAACAAAAGACTGGGAAAGTTTAGGAATGCTCAAAAAACACCTGTTTGTAACATTCCACGGGTGAACAGGTTAATTGGAAACAGGCGTGTGTCATGATTATGTACAAAAGGAGCATCCCTGATAGGCTCAGTCGTTCACAAGCAAGGATGGGGCAAGGTTCAACACTTTGTGAACAACTGCATGAGCAAATAGTCCAACAGTTTAAGAATGTTTCTCAACGTGCAATTGCAAGGAATTTAGGGATTTCATCATCTACATAATATCGTCAAAAGATTCAGAGAATCCGGAGAAATCTCTACACGTAAGCGGTAAGGCCAAAAACCAACATTGAATGCCCGTGACTGTCGGTCCCTCAGGTGGCACTGCATTAAAAACTGACATCATTCTGTAAAGGGTATTACCATGTGTGCTCAGGAACACTTAGGAAAACCATTGTCAGTTAACACAGTTCATCGCTACATCTATAAGTGCAAGTTAAAACTCCACCATGCAAAGTGAAAGCCATATATCAACAACTCCCAAAATTGCCACCGGCTTCTCTGGGCCCGAGCTCATCTGAGATGGACTGACGCAAAGTGGAAACGTGTGACGAGTCCACGTTTCAAATTTTTTTTGGAAATCATGCACGTCGTGTCCTCCGGGCTGAAGAGGAAAAGGACCATCCAGATTGTTATCAGCGCAAAGTTCAAAAGCCAGCATCTGTGATGGTATGGGGATGTGTTAGTGGCCTTGGCATGGGTAACTTGCACATCTGTGAAGGCACCATTAATGCTGAAAGGTACAAACAGGTTTTGGAGCAACATATGCTGCCATCCAAGGGACGTCTTTTTCAGGGTCGCCCCTGCATATTTCAGTAAGACAATGCCAAGCCACATTCTGCACGTGTTACAACAGTGTGGCTTCATAGTTAAAGAGTGCGGGTAATGAACTGGCCTGCCTGCAGTCCAGACCTGTCTCCCATTTAAAATGCATGGCGCATTATGAAGTGAAAAATACGACAGTGGAGACCCCGGACTGTTTAGCAGCTGAAGTTGTACATTAAGCAAGATGGGAAAGAATTCCACCTACAAAACTTCTACAATTAGTGTCCTCAGTTCCCAAACGCTTATTGAGTGTTGTTAAAAGGAAAGATGATGTAACACAGAGGTAAACATGCCCCTGTCCCAGCTTTTTTGGATCGTGTTGCGGGCATCAAATTCAAAATGAGTGAATATTTCCAAAAAAACAAAGTTTATCAGTTTGAACATTAAATATCTTGTCTTTGTACTGTACTCAATTGAATATAGGTCAAAAAGGATTTGGAAATCATTGTATTCTGTTTTTATTCACGCTTTACACAATGTCCCAACTTCATTGGAATTGGGGTTTGTACCAAACTGGGCGAAGGGAATAAATATGCCATTTGCAACGGTTGAAATAGTGCATAATGTTACAGCTAAATGTGTTGTTTTTTTGTTTTGTTTTTTTTTGCAAAGGAAAAAACATAGAGTCATAAAAGTTGCGGGAAGATCTCTGTTTTTGGTACAATATTTTTGATTTTACTTCAGTATTGAACCTCAGATAGTGCAAGGTTAGGAGTGCATAGTCAGAAGTGAAAAAAGAATTTACTAAACAAAATAATTTCCAAAATTGTAGAATTCTTAAAGTAGCCTTGTTTGGCAAAATAAAAAGCTACATTTCTTTCTGTAAATTAAATTAAAATCAAGCTGTTTGTGACTGATTAGAAGTGGTATTAGATAATGGATGTGTGGGAGTATGTGTTCCGGTCATTAAAAGCGTTCCAGTTTTAAATAGTCTCAACGCCATTGTTAAAGTATGATTGTGCAAACAGAGTTTGATGTTAATCTGACAATCAGCATTTGTCTCTTTGTTAATTTTTCATTCACACGCACACACTCATAAAGTTTTTTGGTTACTTTATTTTTCAAACAGTGTTGGGGGCGGAAGGGTAGCCTGTTGGTTGGTTGCTTGACCGGTTACCGAGTTTATTTGGAGGGATGAAGTTGGCAAAAACTCCGCCATTGGGCCCTTGAGCAAGGCCCGTAACTCCAAAAATTGCTCTAGGTGCTTTACTCCAATTTCTATCTATCTCTCTTCACTTGCGACTGTTCTATCCGGGATTTCAAATGGGGTGTCCTTGAAAAAGAAAAAATATATTCTCAGTTGAACTTTCTCTGATTACATAAAGGTAAAAAAAAAAATGTAAGGCAGTGATATAAATTTGTTTAAAAACTAAGAGGCTGTTTTTCCTTCTATTTCTCTCACACAGATTCTGCCATAGTGAATGGGGTGTACTGGTCAGAGGCCCTGAATAAGGTGTTTGTGGATAATTTCGAGCGAGACCCTTCACTGATTTGGCAGTATTTTGGAAGTGCAAAGGGCTTCTTCAGACAGTACCCAGGTCAGTCCTTTGTTCTCTCCTGTGCAGGTTGGTAAAGGGAGAGAGAGCCTGGGCTGATCTCAGCTCATTGGAGAAATGGGGTACAAGTTGATTGTAATTAGTTGGCTGGAGCTGTCTCCCCGAGGCCACAAAAGCTGGGAGCTTTCTGCCAGAGTGAGTGACAGGCAGAGGATAGAGGAGACTCAGGTGGGCCAGCTGAGTGTTTTCACTTGAGCAGGAGATGGGGAGAGGCAGAGTGCTAGTGCGGAGCGATCTTTGTCGCACTAATGCTACCACACTGTATTTCTGATTATTATTTTAATTGGCCTGTGCCTTTGTGCCAGCACTGATTTTAGATTTGATTACCAAACTGATTTTAGTGTTTTTACCCGTATGCGTCTGTCAGTTTAAAATTATGAATAAATCTTTTTGTCCTTTTACGTAGAGGTTATGGGAAATTTGTATCATATTAAATGAAAGCATGCACAATGAGTTGAAATGTATGCACAATATTATATGTTATTAATTGCTTATTTCCGTATTGCCTTGGTATTGGCCTGAGGGTCGCCGTATTGGCTAATACCGCGACCCAAAGGACAATACCAAGGCAATGTGAAAATAAGCAATTTATAATATTTTTATTAATTGGTTAAGTATGTAGTGCTATCGTGACAATATTATGACTATGACTTCAGAAGTGTGCGACTTCAAGACTCATTAAAGAGCTAAATGCCAGGTCCGCAACTACTTGTGCACCTGCTGAACTCGGCCAATACAGGGTCGGCCAATACAGGATATATTGGCAGGCCGTTTTCACTGTATGCGAGCAATAACATACTTAACCAATTAGTAAATGATAATATGCATTTAAATCATATAGTTGTTAATTTGTTGTTTTGTTTTATATTTTTTAGCTCACAAAAGTTGAAATCCATTTATCTGGTTTTCAGGTATAAAATGGCGTCCAGATGAGCATGGGGTCATAGCATTCGATTGCAGGAATCGAAAGTGGTGAGGCTTCTTGCTCTCTGTCTGGTATTTTCTTTACCCAAAAATTAAATAAAGAACACAGTTCAGTTCCACGTGATGTTGTTGTTCAGGTACATCCAGGCAGCCACATCTCCGAAAGACGTGGTGATCCTGGTGGATGTCAGCGGGAGTATGAAGGGCCTCCGTCTAACAATCGCTCGCCAGACTGTCTCGTCCATTCTGGACACTCTCGGGGACGATGACTTCTTCAACATAATTGCAGTGAGTGCTGTTCTGTTATTTGTTGTGTATCTGTCTTGAGGAAGGAAATAAATACCATTTCAATACCAGTGGATAGCTGAGCAGTCTCTTACTCTCTACTGCTGGGACTTTCAGGCTCAAAAAAATCTTGTAATAGATTGACTTTGTTGCTGAAATACAATACGCATACAGTTTACTATAGTGTGCTGTTTGTTGCTGTACTGCGGTGATCAACTGCTGAACTATACGCTGAGCTGAAAATATGCTTGAATTTGTGATGAATCAGGAAGGGCAAATTCTTGAAATATTAATGATTTAACATCCTTTTATCCATTAGTGCATTTTTCCAGTTGACCAGTGATGTTCGTTTGAGCTTCACTGAAGAAAGTTTTAAATTAAAGCCAAGGAGACATTTTCTTCCTGAAAAAAGTGACTGACTCCTGTTGTTATTAGTGCCCACCCAATTCAAGTGTCTCCATCCAATCAGAATGATAAACTCCTGTCAGAATGACCACCCCCTCAGTTGGAGTCATCCCATCGCGACAGAACCAAACAGCTTTGTTCCAGGAGTTTCAGCTACAATGATAAGGCATGCCATGGGATCAGGGGACACCTCTGTTTCTCACACAGGCGATCTCACCTGCCTATCAGCTGACAGAGGCTGGGCTGTGTTTGAGTTCAACTGACTTCAGTGACCTGAGTTAAAACACAGCGAGCCAGTAGATAATGTTAAAAAAAAAGATTAAATTTAAATTCCTAATCATTGTTGGCTAATCTTGAAGAATCGCTGGCAGGAGGTGGGAGATGGGGTGTCTGTATTTAATTGTCAGGGAAATTCCTGGCATTTAATCTGATAATTTGAAATTGCCAAAGGCAATTAAAAATACAATGCGGCACCCTAGCTGTAGACCGTTCTCAATGTGCTGTTCCTGTGAATGGCAGATTAATATGGAAACAAACAGACAGCCTTTTTTTGTACTGTCTCACCTTTGATAAATGGGTCTGATGCCATCTCTTTTAATGGTGGCACTTAGCAGTGATTTAGCCCGCAGTGTCATGTACGCAAACATAAAATTGTGGCTGGAAAGCTGTCAGCTTTCACAAACCTTGGTGATCATGTATCTTCCACAACACAATGTGCAAAACGTGTGCCGCTGTAATCAAAACTGGAATACCGTGGATGCCGTGTATGCATTGAATTAATTTAACAACGTTAACCGAGATAATAATTCTGTTCATTTAATGCATGGCTTCCAGCTCTGTGCAGGAGGAGATTTTGGGTTTTTCAGTTAAAGCGAAGCTGCAGCCTGGCTTTTACAGATAATATTGTTAATTTAATGCATGACTAGAAATTACACTTCAAAGTAAATTAGAAATTGATGCCTGTATCTGAAGCCATACATTTTGTCATCAGCTCTCAGAAGATTATTTAAATGCAAACTTTTATAATACTGTGCGCATGCCTGGTTTGTTTTGAATAATATCATGTTTACTGAAAAATGTGCAGCATTTCCTATTCTCATGGAGAACACAGTACAAAATCTGCCTTTTAAATTGTGAAAAACTGCTTTGTATTATTTCCCCCATCTTTCTGTTTTTGTCACCCCCATTGCCCCTCATATTACTTTTTTTTTTGCATGTGACGGTGTCCAATGAGGCTTAATTGACTGCCAGTAAAGCATCCCAGAAATCTTGGTTGCATTTATAATTGACATCATCAGCCAAAAACTATGTAATAAAGCTCTCAATTCCAGGGGCCAATGTGATGAACTGTGTTTCTCCATTAGGAAAACCATTTGAGGACACTCCAATTTACAAAGTAATGTAGCAGCAGTAATGCATTTCAGTAGTTTGTGACATGGAAGAATGATCAGAGATGGATTGTATTTCAGAATGTATTCATCTGAGCACACAGCATGATTATAGTTTTTGGGTTCTGTGTCATATTGGGCACATTAATGGCCACTATCTGCTTGGGTAGCGGGTTTTTGCGCTGTGGAAACAATGAGGGTCCTCTGAAGCGTGTGTGCCAAATTATTAAAACTGACTGAACAACCGAGCAGAAGCACGATGGCGAACTGCTGCTGTGTGGAAGTGGAAGCACATTCTCTGCTGAGTTTTTTAGATCACCTTCAGCTAGTGAAAGAGTGCTACAAATATTGGGTGGGTATCAGTGGCATACTTATGTTTCCCTCCCGGAGGGAGAGGGGAGACATATTGTTTTAGGCTCGGTTCCTGTTCGCGTTCCCACTTCATTTCCGGAGCGTAACTCCAAAACCGTTTGCATGATCTTAACCAAACTTTGCATACTTACTACTCAGGTCCTGAAGTGGGGCCTTTTGATATGAATCTGTCTGTCCGTCCATCTGTACGTCCGTCCAAATGTGATCAATTTTTGTTGGGAGCATAACTCCTAAACCGTTTGCGTGATCTTAACAAAACTTTGCATACTCACTACTCAGGTCCTGAAGTGGTGCCTTTTGATATGTGCCTGTCTGTCTCTCCGTCCATCTGTCCGTCCGAATGTGATCAATTTTTGTTGGGAGCATAACTCCTAAACCGTTTGCATGATCTTCACAAAACTTTGCATACTTACTACTCAGGTCCTGCATTGGGCACCCTATTTTCTTTTTGTTAAACTGAGTGTGCAATCTCAGTTCCATCAGTTTAGTTTTGAGGAATAAAGGGTGCATCCTGAAGGTCCTAATAATCAAGTATTGGAGAATTTCCTCATAAAGCTGACAGTGATCTGCAGTACTCAGTTTAGATGAAAAATTAAAATAATGGCATCTTGGGGTTTTTGCTGTTATTGGTTGAGATACCTGTGAGCTTATTTCCCCATTTTATTATTTGGGTTGTACTATTCATATTACCACATCCAGTTTCAAGGGCCACAGATATGGTCATGCCCCTGCAGATGTAATTCTGATTGGGAGTATATCACTCCCAAAGCCGTGCAGAATGTCAGTTTGTGCTATTTAGACACTAAAAATTTGTCATTCTTAATTTTAATCTCTAGAAATGTAAAAAAAAAAAGTTATTTTAGTTTTTTAGAAAAGTTATGGATCCTATAACTTTTTTGGACTTCACTTTTTAAATGACTTTTTAAGCAGAGGTTTACTTGCATCTAAAAGTTGAAAGCACTTCAAACACAGATTTGACCCACAGTAGGTCTGGTGGGTGTAAGTGCTGTGGAGGAACTCTGACTGTGAGCAGCTTCAGGGCAGTCGTGATCAGGCCATCATCTGAACATTAGCTCCTCAAGCCAGTGTCTCCTTAAGCTTCCCCTTTCCACCCAGACACGCACTTAATCGGCTTAACTTGCCACTAGCCTGACTGAGCCAATTTATCATCAGCGCACAGTCCTGGGAAGAACCTTCCAGAACCAGTGAGAGGAGCCCAGCTGGATCACAGAGTCCCTGCCTGGACCAGGGTTATTTAACCCCTAGGCCATGCTTGATAACCTGTTGGAAATCATGGGTGTTGAAATCTGTGCTACTCAGTAAATAAAAAATAAGTCCACTACCGCCAAGTGATTCTTATTTAATGCGAGTTGTCCATCGGATATGATCAGGAGTTGTTTTAAGCCTCCGCTTTTTCACTGGTGCTTCTCATGTGCTTCAGTGTAATTTTATTATTTGGTTGGCAAAGCAACAGTGCATTTAGTTTAAAGCTTGTGAAAAAATGGTTAATCATGTTTCTTAACTTAATCCTGCTTTCTTTGTGACTCTTGGTGTGAGGTGTTTGACCAATGGATAAAATTTGGAATTTAAGAAACACTGTTTGTGTTTCCATGTGTACAATCAAAAATAGTTCTTGCATGCACTGGGCACCAGGAGCCATATGCATCAATATCATTGTGAAATAGACTTAGCCTTTCATTTGGCTATTTAAGAAGTAATTATAATGACGATTATTTTAATACCATTTTGTGATCTGTATTAATCATTGTAGTTTGTTGTTGAGCTACCCTTGGAGTAAGCAAAGTCAATCGTAACAACATCAGTCTCCATGGATTTATACCCTTAATGCAGTTGCCCCTGGCGGTGTAAATGATGAACCAAGTCTGTCCTGTTTCCTCTAGGTCTATTTACTCCTGTTTCTGGTTTGATTACTGTGGTTTGGGTTGACGTGAAAAAGTGTGGGAAATAATATTCAGAACATGTACTTTTCATATTTTGTATTTTATATGTATATGTATATATTTAAAATGGCTGTCAATTACCCATGATCCCATTATCTCTGTGTGGGAGGGCATTTAAACCTTACCAAGTTCTTTGTTCCTTGTTGACTCTGAGGAAGACATCTTGTCGAAACGTCAGTCACACCCTGTTCTCTGATAATAAAAAACGTGCAGATAGTAGTGCTCCGGTGTTTTACTTTGGGTAATGCCCTGGTAATTATTTCTTTTCAATCGTAACAACATCTGCCATTAGCTACAATGCTATGACTTGAACAAATGCTTGTAACTGGGTGTAAAACTCGCATGTGGTAACTGCAGGAGTGGACATGTTAGCGGTACTGCTTCTGCTATTCGCACTTGCAAGAGTCATATCTTTGCAACTTCTCATGTCACTATTGCATAGCTCTCCAGTCTCAAGTGTCAGGCATATTTAGAACTAGATAAAAATTTAGTGCGCTTTTCTCTTATTCAGTCTGAAAAATATTACATCTTTTATTGTTATATAAATAATTTGGTATCTTAGTGATTCACTGTCCGTGTTCTGTGTTGTTTTGTTTACAGTACAATGAAGAGCTGCACTACGTGGAGCCATGTTTAAATGGGACTCTTGTTCAGGCTGACATCACCAACAAGGATGTAAGTCAAATAGCACTTACGTATGTGCCGTTTATTCAGGGTAGTTTCTTATCTGATTGCTTTATGTACATTAGTGTGACTTTTTATTTTAAAACTTTGTAACTTTAGAGTGCGGAAAAACAAAACATTTATCTTATTATGCCTTGTCGGGGACTCGAAATGGGCCTGCCTGTCAGATGGACAGGTCACGTCCATGTGCCCACAAACTGCTATTTTTCATTAAGATTGTCTGTCTGATAAGCCTCCGAAAGTCTCTACGGGAGGAGGAATATCTTGGATTCATTTATTGAGAGTAATTATGTGAATTAGAAATCCTGGCTCTAGACCCCTGCTATTTCCACCTCTGCATGCTCAAGCTTTTTGTGAAATTACTTTTTATTTTTCCATTTGGCATGTCCTTTATGTTCTGAATTTGCTCACATCCACTTGAACAACTTTTTTGCTTGCTGCTAATGTGCGTTTTTTGTTAGTTTTGTGGGGAAAATATAAAAAATGTTATTAATGTTTTTAGCAATGCGCTTTCTTTGCAGTCATTTAGCTGAATGTCTTTGGGCTTTGGGCAGGAGAGAAAAATCCAAGATTCTCCGCAGGGGTCGTCAGGCTAGTAGAGCGGGGCCTGATACTTAACATGTCACAAGAGAGGAGTGAGAGCTTTTGTGTCGTAAGATGTAAATGCAAATGAATTGAGACACAGATGGAATTTTATTGTATGAAGAAAATGTTAAACAGATTGAACCCAAAAAGGCCTCAAGGCATGATTAGTCTTTTTGCTGTAGGTAGGCTCAAATGTACGATAATAGTGTTTTCATATGTTGGATTATTCCATGCTGTAACAATAGTTAAGTCCTCATAGCTGCTTGATGTCATTTAACTTCTTAATTCTGCATGGAGTAAACTCATTTACGTTTCATAACATCTCACTTGTAGCGCATGAGTAATAGCAGTGAGTGCTGTAATTCATTGGACAGTGAGATATTTATTATTGTTATTATTATAGTTATTTATTATCATTATCATTTTGATTTGCACTCTGGCACTTTGAGTTTGAAAGGATTTAATGGCAATGTGGTTGAAGTGCAAACTGCCAGCTTTAAGGGGCAGTGGCACAACCAAACTTGTGTAGTAAACTTCAAAAAACTGGAAAATTTCTTTCACGCTCCTTACTGGTGGAAATAAGAAGTTCAATGTTATGTTGCAGTTAATCATCTTTATTATATTTGTTCTTTTCTACAATTTATTTACTTTGAGGGCAGGATTCATGGTATATTTTTGTTAATTTTTTTCAACATCCATTTCGCTCTTGCAAACTTTGAGATGTTTGTTCGTGTGTTGCTTTTTATGGCCATAGACACTGGAAGGAAATCTACCCTAATGGGATCTCTACTGACTTCACTATCTATAATATTGGATTACATGCCGTATTTTACAAAATATTCAAAAGGGAAAATAAAATAAATTAAAAAAACAACAACATGCGGGTATTCCCATGCATTATATTCTCACTTATATTGCAAGAGATTAAAGTTGCACGCTAAAACCAAGTTTGCAGACTGCTGAATAATTTCTCTGATAACTGACGAGCATCGACTTTGCATCCTAGGCTGTGATCGTGGCTTTTAAAAATGAGGTTGTTTTCATCCATATCGGGTGAACTATTTCAAAATGATGGCAGCTTTTTAAACATTTTCTTCCCATTTTCAGGGCACAGTTTATCATACTGTAGAGTCATTTAACGTCGTGTTATGATCATTTTTAGTATCTGGTCGCATATACTTCGCAAGCAATGACTGCTTGAAGTATGTGATTCATAGACATCAGCTGATAGTGGGTGTCTTCCCTGGTGAGGCTCTGCCAGACCTGTACTGCAGCAATCTTCAGTTCCTGTTTGTTTTGAAGACATTTTGCCCTCATTTTTCTCTTCAGCATGCAATATGTACAGTATGTTACATTGGATTTAGATCCAGTGATTGTCTAGGCCTGCAGAACCTAAGTAACAAGAAAAATGTGCCACTGTCCACTGAATTATGGTGCTCTTGTGATCTCACAATATATGACCTTATGAGTTTATGATCTTGGGGTAAGAATGTTGATAGTGAATATGCTGCAGAATTTCAAGACTTTAAGCCCTAATTTAACAGCATAAAAGCAATCTGGAAATGCAAGTGCTAATGGCATCTCAGATGAAAACTGGGCCTGTTTACTCCATTTTGGTAATTTTATGACAGGAAGTGATAACTTAATTGTGGCGCTGCTGCCAAAAGGGCTTCCTGTGGACATAGTGGGGGATTGGTTCCATTAAAGCCAATCAGATTAGTCACTGTCTTTCGCTTTTAAATCACTGCGTTCATTCCAAGTAATCTGGCAATTTAATCATGTCTGGTGGAGAACAAGCACCTAACTTTGACAGGCTCTGCCAGTTATTCTTCTCTCAAGAAGAAACTGATCTACTTATTTGGAGGGGTAGAAGTTAGTTCACTACACTAGGTAATACACTTTGTATGAAAAGATGTGGGCCTTTTAAACCCCATGCAAAATGGTAGTCATGGTAGTGGAACAAGGGCATGACTGAAGTTAAGTATTTGTATCCCCCCCCCCGAGGAATATTCCCTCAGCTACCCTTTCCCAGTAGACCCCACTACCATTTGAGGCATTATTCATAAGTTACAAAAAGAAAGTGAATATTAAGAAAGGAAAGAAAGAAAACATGAGTACTTCAAAACTACCAAACTGGGCTCAGGCAATAAATAACCATTTGCGATGGTCAAAATTGCTAATAATGTTACCATGTTACATGTTAATGTTACCTCGCGCATTTCTATTTGCAAAGCCATGAACCAAGAACCCTTTATGTCAAGGATATAAAAATGTGCATATGCTGTATCGTTCAGTTTGTTGAAGTGGAGACCTTTCATCGTTTTCAGCTTTGTTGGTTGAAATTTAAGCGTAACATGCGTTTGCGCACTCGTGCAATTGCGTGCGCAGAATGTTTTGATTTTGCAGTGGTTTTCTCTATTGAAGAAGAGATAGTTTCACAACTGAGGCCTGATTGCTGCATTTCTTGTCAAAGCGATGGGTAACCGGATGGTTGTGACAGGGGAGCAGATGGAAGAGTGCTACTCCGATGACACTTGACCACAGTTATCAGAGGAACCAGATAGTGGAAACCGTCAGAGAAATGTGTCATCTATCCCACTGTTTCCCTCTGAGTGCTTATTGCAAACAATAGAGGCAGAGATTGATGCCATTTTTAGAGCTAATGCATTTCATATCTAGTCATTGAAGAACTGATTGGAATACTTGAGGACTGTCTGCCTGTATTCCATTTCAAAACCCATTTACTCAAAGGCCACTCTCTAAGTGACACAATTCAAAAGGGTGAGAAATGTGTGTCTTACTCGTGTTGACTTTGTATGTGCATAAATTGTTAAAGCTGTTTTAGTAAAATGTTCATTTAGTCAATGCAATCAGTAATACAGGATGTGTACTTAGCAGTGTTGGTAAAATTTTGTTCATTTAGTCAATGCGTTCAGTTTTCTGTGTACTTAGCAGTGTTGGTAAGATCTTGTTCATTTAGTCATTGCGACCAGTAATATTTGTACTTAGTACTCATATTGGAGTGCATTTCTTGCTCGTTTTATCTTCAGATGAGGTATTGAGCTGTGCTTAATTGAACTCAGATTACAGTTTATCATGCTATGTGCTCTGCCAGAGAGCAGATGCTTTGAGAGTCTATGGGGCTTTTTCCCTCCAAAAAAATGGAGCGAAAAGTAGCTCAGTAAATCCGTGAGCGGAGGCAGCAGATGCCGGAGACTGAGGAAGACCTGAAAGCATTCATCCGCAGCAAACACCTCATTGTCACCAGTGCTTTTAACACGGCAGCACTGATTGCTTCTTTATGCCCCTCTCCCAGGCTATTTGCTCCGTGTTCCTCGACCTATGTTCCTCACAATTTTATTTCCAAGGCAATGCAGTTTCCTTAGTGTGGTGAGTCATTGAACCTCTTAATGGAGTCAGCAACGCTGGGCCAAATCCATTTTAACTGCTGTCAATTTTCTAAACGGTCGCCTCCATTTGGTAGGTAGGATTCCAAGTATAAACCACATGCAATAGAAAGAGTCTGGAGTCTTCAGTTTGTCTAGAAAATGGCAGAATCTAAAGGAATGGTAGGTGTGATGCGTCCTGCGCGATATATGATGCGTTCTGTGCGCTGTGTGATGTGTGCAGCGTAATGCTGGATGTGTTCTACGTAATGCGTACGGTGTGATGTGCGATGAGTTGGTTTTAGGCGATGCCGTGTTTCAGGCAGCTCCACTGGCAGATGCCTGCACTGCTCTTATCACATATTAATACGGGCCAGCATCTTCCGCAGCTCTGAGTGTTTTTACTCTGGCTTATCTTTGTGTCAAGATATGAAACACATTAGAATATCTGTGCTTTCTCCCCTAAGGTTAGTATGGCAGTCAGCTGATAGTGGGCCTCATTGTCCCTCCTCACTGTCTGACAGTTCTCAAAGACTTCATTAGTGTAGAAGCGTAATGGCAGCCTTGAAAAATACTAGGTGTGAAGAAAAAAAAAACTGTTTGCTTTTCACGCTCCAGCCAAAAAAAAAAAAAAAAAAAAAAAAAAGGATTTGTGATTTGAAGGTTCAAATGAGGGTCCATTTGAGATTGATTGCACACTTACACACACACTCAGTCAGAGGTGTTGAAAGTTGTGCGCATATTTCTGATGGAGACTGTTAGACTTGCCATTTGCGACAAGCATTACGAGCAGCATACATTTCGACTGGCATCTATATGCTAACGTACTTCTGCTTCAGGCGTCACCTCAGGAGTCCTCTAAACTGTATGATGACTGCCATCATCAGGGAAAAACCATTGTCTCCTTTCTCGACTGGAACTCTATTGCCTTGGGTTTTGTATTACTGAAAAGGACACACGGATGATATGTCGAATTTTGTATGCGATGCGTATCTTCCAGACAGGGTTTAGTGGAGCGAAATGAAGTGGCCAAGTGGATCATGACTCTTGTCAGTTTTCTCTGAGATCCGGGACAGGCTTGTGATTTTGGCCGTGAGGTTGTATGGAATTGCAAAAATAAGTGCTGTGTAGATATTGTGGGGCTGTTTTAAGGCCAGTCTGTGCATGTTAAGTGTGCTGTACTATTAAACACACATGCTTATGCGCACGCACACACAAACAGCATAATGGTCTAATGATTGGATCAAGTCTTGTGTAACCTACTAAAGAATTGTTTTTTTTATCCCTTAAAATTGCAGTTTTCTTTTTCCTGTAGCAATTATTCTATACAGTACCTGTGAGTTCAGATTTGTGAGGTCACTGAAGGGAATATACAGATATCTGTATGTATCTGGGGGGTGGGGGATGAGAGTGCAGTTACAAACATGAGAGTTCATGTTTGTTTGTGTGTGTGTTTTTGCATATGTGTGAGTGTGTGTGTGTATGTGTGTGGTCAGTAACATTTTCAGGTCCCCATTAGAAAATTGAGCCATATCAGGGTGAGCGGTTAAGGTCAAAATTATATTAAAGTTCGGGTTAAAGTTAGAGTAAGGCGTGTGCTGTTTACAGTTAAGGTCAGGGAAAGGGGTTTGGGAATGAACGTAAGTCTTTGAAATATCCCACAAAACATGAAAACACAACGTACGTGTGTGTGTGTGTGTGTGTGTGTGTGTGTGTGTCTGTCTGTCTGTCTGTCTGCATGTATGTTTGCGTGTGTGTGTGTGTATGTGTGTGAGAGAGAGAGTGTGTGCGTGTGTGGGTGCAAACCCATGTCTGTCTAACAACAGTAAGACCACAATACTCATTTAATCACAATCAGGAGGGAGAGCTGAGGTTGGAAGTGAAAGCCAGTGACTTGTGACACGCTTAAGACTGACAAGCGCCAAATTGAAATGCCTTGAAAAGGTTAAAAGCCAGTCAAAAACATAATGGAAAATGCCTGGAGATATTTTAATTATAGAGGTTAGCTGTTATATACGCAACTCAGACTCTCTGTCTTCCCTCATATGTTAGATGCAGGAGCTTTGTTGATTGGTTAGGTGGTTTATTTAGATAAAGGCAGCTTCTGTTTTGCCTCTAGGCAATTCTAAATAATGAGCAGCTTGGCTGAGACCAACTGGGTCAGCATGAACATTAAACTACATTAATTGCTTCGGAAGGACAGGCTACATAGGTGGAAAAAACATATGCCTGAAGTCTGAATCGTCTTAGCTCAAGTTGCCTGCAGAATTTAAATGCAAAAACTGACTCACTCTCATAATTTCCTGTGAACTATTGCCATTTTAGCATGCCCTTGTTAATTCAGTCTCATTTTTAAAATCCAAAGTAACCTCCTGGCTGACATTAATGAGATTTTTTTCTTAAAGAAAACTACCAGTGCCCTAATCTTTTTTAGTGGATTAAGGTGTCAGAATTTACTCAGGAATTTTAGTTTGACTTCTGTTTTAAAGGTACAGGCGTTAGTTCTTCTATTTTTCTTGTGAGAAGTGTTTATACAGCACCACTCAAAAGTTTGGTCATGCCCTCTGTAATTGTAACTGTAATCGTTGGCCAAGCGCAACGACCAGAGAGAAAGTGAGCAGCACGGACACAGTACAAACACAGAGAATAATACGGACCAAACGAAAGTACTCGCGCTTCCAAAGGACGTGTAATAGTCCGAAACACGGAAGCAAAGCGAGATAGCAAAAAGGGAGAAGAAACTCCAAAAATCAGAAGATAGAAAGTCATACAACACCTGACTACAGATATCTTCGGCTATAGTGCGACGCTAAACACAGACACTCTAGCGAAGGACGCGTGCCGGACTTCCTGCTTATATGGAGTCCGGGAAGGCGCCGCCCCAGCTCAATCAGCCAGCTGGGTAAAGAATCCGATAGCCAAGGAATTCTGTATCGTCCCGGGATGAGAGCCGCAAAGAAAACTCCAAACCACACGCACACCTCACAAACCATGATACCTTCCTCTTAATTTTATCAGTGATTGAAAAAAGATATAAGTGATGTATACTAATTTTTCCTGAGTTCTATACTTTCATCAAATTTTGCAATTTTAGTTGTTGAATATACTAGTGTTTGTTTAAATATGAATTTTCCGCACTATCCTGTAACAAAACTTTTTTTTTTTTTACATGTTGACTGCTGTTTACTAACTTTTTGGCAATGAACTTCATACTTTGTGCCATTTCTGGTTTCTTAAAGCAGAGAACTCTAACATGAGTGTAGTGTGTCCAAGCTTTTGACTCGTACTGTATTTTAAGTTAGAGCCATAATTCATTGGACAGTGACGCATTTTTTTTTTTGTTCTGTTAGCCGAGCCAATCACCAAATCTGAATCCAGTTGAACATGCATTTTACATATTGAGGAAGAGACTGATGGAAAACAAGCAGAAATGGAAGATGGCTGTAGTACAGGCCTGGCATAGCTTCAACAGGGATTATGAGCAGCATCTGGAAATGTTTGTGCATCATTGACTTTGAGCAGTCATATCATGCAAAGGCTATGTTGCTAAATCTTAAAAATGATAACTTCATTATACATTTCATTAAACTGCCCAATATTTTTTTTATGTGCCCAAAAATGGGAGGACTGTGCACAATCCCAAGTCAGAAAAAGTTGGGACAGAAAGCTATGTTAGAATTGAAACTGAAAGCAGTGATTTGTAAATTATCTTTGACCTGAGTTACATTGAAAACAATACAGTACCAGCATGGATAAAGGTTCCACTTTCGCCAACGCGCCGTTGGCCGTGTGTCAGCCGAAAGTCAGGTGGACGTGCCCTGCTCACTGAACCGAGAAGTAGAGTGAGTGAAAAGGCATGTTGGCCGGCCGTTTCGCACATATCTTAGTGTGAATTCCCGTCGCAAAGAAGTCCAAATAAGTTCAGCGTTTAAATTTTTTCGTCGGACAACATGACGTCGATTATATTTGTAGTATAATGTAAACGCCTGAAGTAATTTTTGCTAAAAATTTTCTTTCGCGCAGTTGGCGATACATTTATTTCCAGGAAAGTTAATGTTAATGTTTTTGCCATAATATTTTTTCCGTAATATTTGCCGATTAGAATTAAGAAATGAAACCTTTAGTTCTAAAGCGCCATTATCGGAGAAAGCAAAACTACAACACCATGTTTTGCCACCACTTTAATATTATTTGAATTATGAACAAAACCTGCACTTTTGAAAACAGAAATGAAATACGCAAATATCTATGTAGTTGTAACTTACAATAACGGTGTCACTTTTTCGTAAGTCCGCAAGAAACGTTTCAGCCTTTGCAAATCTGGAGTTTTTAGTTCTCGTTGTGTATAAGCCGAACAACTCTCAGTCAAGAAAGCGGTGACTTGTTCAGTCGGATCAAACGGTTGAACGTGAAGTGTGCTAACTTTTGTCGCCTTTTACTCATAATTTGAGAGCTAATCTCAAGAATAAACTTTGGCTGTTACCGATAAATTAACGCGATAAAGCCCTTCTCAGTTGCAAGTGTCATGGGGTAGCGGGGATTAAAAACTGTTCTCACTGCGGGACTGATTATGTTTTCACATTTGTGAGAAATGATCACTTATCCGCCTTAGGTATACTGTGTAAAACATTTATATTCAGATTTGACGGTATAGTTATCAATTTGCGAACTGAGTGCAAGCCAATGCCTTACATTATTGAGACTAATATTTTGCCACGGCAAATTATCGACATTTACAGTGACACAAGCAAGATTTAAAATTTTGGGCATCCAACGAGAAATTATAGTAAATGTATTAATAAACATTTTGTGACAATAAATGCGTAAGTTGTCATCCATAAGGAAAGCGTTTATACTTCATGACTACTACTTCTAACTGCCTCTTATAGAATTATATATTTTAAAACTCTAATAACAAAAACATCGATTGACTTGTAAAGAAGTCGTATCCGAAACAGTTGCGGTAGTTTATTCTTTCCAAAATTCAAGGCCTGCAATAACATCTGGTGCACACCAGTCATACCCAAAAACCGCTCCCCCCTATCGACAGTCCCCCAAGTTCTGCATGCCGGGACTACACAGACACCTGTTGTAATCCTACGCCACCCGCCAGGCCGATCAGAGAAAGGTGGACGAAAACACAAAGCCAACTTCTCGTAACTTTAGCGGTACCTTTATCCACGCTGGTACTGTACAACAGCACATTATTAAAATAACATCACATCACATCATACGAATTTTATTGATTTTTCAAAATAATCACTCATTTCAGTTTTTATTCTTGCAGCATTTTTCAAAAAGTTGTTACACTTAGCTATGTACCACATTGTAATGTTACCATTCCTTTTCAGAACATTCAATGAACTGGAGATATGCTTCAGAACATTTAAAGCATGAAAATATGTGATAAAGGGCCCAGTCTTTCCTATCATATGTGATATATGCTTGGAACATTGCGACCTCATCCATGATCCATCGATGGGACTGGTTCTTCCGAGTTTGCAGTGTTGTAAAAAAATATTGGTCCCCTTCCTGATTTCTTCTATTTTTGCATATTTGTCGCACACAAATGTTTCAAATCATCAAACTAATTTCACTATTGGATAAAGATAACCCAAGTAAACACAAAATGCAGTTTTTAAATGATTATTTTATTTATTTAAGGAAAAAAGCTATCCAACCTTCCCTCACCCTTTGTGAAAAACAAATGAAACAAAATCAATTTATTACTGGGTTCCATTTTGGTAGACATACCCAGACATGATTAATGTCAGCCCTGCTCTCAACAAGCATTCAAACCTTCCTGCGGCGTGTAAGGACTTCTTTTTCTGGGACAGACACAACTCACTTGCGTGACTGAAGTTTTGAAATGGTGTTCTAAGCCATTGTCGATATGAGAAGTGTTGATCATGTTCGAAACGGGTCGAACTTGAGCATTGAAATTGCCATCAGTAGTTTTCCTCAGGGGTGGCTCAACCAGTTATTTATGGGAGCAAAAAGTTTTTCACTTGGGTGACAGGTTTGGAATAACTCTGAAATTAGCTGGACAATCTGACACATTTAAATATGAGAAATATGCAAAAATAGAAGAAATCAGGATTATTGCCGTTGTGTTCTTTCAAGCACAAAGTTCTTTTGTACAGACCCAAAATAAAAAAGTGTCTTACTGTTCAGTGAATCATGGTGTTCACTGTATATTTATTTTATTTTTTTTCTGGGGCGTCTTTTGAATGTGTGCACATTTGTGATCCCATTTTCCCTTCATGTTTAGCATTTCCGAGAACACCTCGACAAACTGTTTGCCAAAGGAATTGGAATGCTGGACATTGCATTAACAGAGGCCTTCTCTCTTCTCAATGATGTAAGTCTGAAGAGGTATTTTTTCATGTACACTGTAAAACCAAATGTTTAAGTTCTGAACATATGCTAAATACTTTTTTGTAACACTTTTTAAATGTCACAGTATTTAGATTCAGTTTTAAAGTGAATTCGTGTTTTCAACAAATCTGAAAAATATCGCAAAATCCAATAAACATGAATGTTTTGAATGAGAACACTTTTTTTTACAAAAATAGTCACCAGGCATTTAGCTTTTACACACTGGTGTTTAGATTATAAACAGGTCACATGTTCCACAGTTTTACAGTGTAGAATGCAATGCTTGACCTGTGTTAGCTCCTCTAGAGTTAAATGTAACATTTAAGCATGCTATGCCTCAATTAAAAGTTTACTTGATTGTTCAGAGGGTATTACTAGCTGTAAGAAACCTCACAGAAGAAAACATCTTTCATGGTTTTAACCAGACCACCTCTCCGGAAGTCTGTTAGGGCAGAATGGCAGGGACTTTGGTTTCATGGCTAGAGAAATTGACTAACTACAGTCAGCTTGTAAGATTCTGATGTTTGTTATTCATATGACTGCAATATTTTTCTGTCTGAGCTTCTCCACCAAGCTCTCAGCATTGTGAGAAGGCCAGGGCAGTCAGACTCAAGCTGTTAGAGCTGAAGTCAATGAATCAATCATCCGTTATTTTGTGCAGTTTCCTGTTCAATTTGGTACTGATGCAAAGTGCTCTGCAGAGCTTGTCACTGAAAAGTGATGGCAAATGGAGTTGTAGAAGAATTCTGAAAGATGTGGCTCAAGTACGGAATGCAGGATGATACAGGGAATTATTGAGGAGCGGATGTCCAAAATGTGCCCGTACAAAATTTTCAAAATTGAGATAATGGTGACTGAACACATTCTTATAATATAGCATTATATACTGCATTGCTTGCTCAGTCCAGTCCTATCACACGTGTGAACTTTTAAGCATTATCTGAAAACGTTCTTTGGGTTTTACTCTGATTAACTTTGATGTGACTGAGCATGTTTTGGAAAATTACTACTCAAATTCAAAAGGTTACATTTGCCTAGTTAGATTTTGTTCATCGTAAATTGTCATGCTGTAAGTGTATTCAACCACTTGAGATGAAGTGGGTTTGATCATTGTTTGACAAGTTTATCCCACTCAAATGGCAGCAGAAATACCCAAGCCCAAATTGCGCAAATAAATAAATCCTTTTTATCAGGTGAGTAATACAGTTTGCAAGCTTATAACAGACGCTAGGCGAGCAGTACGAGAAGCCAATGATGTTGCAGTGTTTCAATGAACAACACTGTCTGAGCATTCACTGGATAGTTTTTGTGCCTTGTGAACTGTGGGAGGAATAGTAATATTCTGATTAATTAAAAGTCATGTGCAATTATTATATTAATCAAGAGACGCATGTTAAGACTGAATTAACAAGCTTAATCCAAGACCCAATTCATTGAGTGAATATTACAGTGATTACCAACCACCCCTCCCCCCCACAAGCGCACACACATACACACACACATACACACGCACATGTACACATACACACACACACACACACACAAAAGCACTCTCGTATATTGAACATAGAAGCAAATACATCTCCATCAAAACCATAACTTCCTATACGCAAGCGAGTGTTTACTGACAGTCTCCTTCTCTCTTCCCATCTGATGGTCCCTATGCCTTCCACCACGGTAGCCCGCTCCCCTCCCCACCTTCTCCTCCAGAGGGTGTCCAGAGACTTTGCTTTTTCACAATTGTACTCACAAGACTAGTGCGCCCAGGGGGGCCATGAATGAATCAATGAGTAGGGGTTAATTCCCATTCATTGTGCCTAAGGGGAGCCGTCAGTATGCCAATCTTGCTGTTGTTTCATGACAAGACTCGGCTTGAAGATGAGCATTGTGCTGGGACTAGAGGGGGTGAGGGGGGGAAATGTGGGATGGCTTGGGTGTGCTTTAGGGTAACAACATTTTCACTGGAGAGATGTGTGTCGCCAGTGAGCTATACCTCTCTTCCGTAGAAAATCAAGGCTAGAGGAGTCAGACTGTCATGATACCATGCAGGTGATTAAGCTGATGGCAAACATAGAGTGGCTTTTGGATGTGAGTTCATGGATTTAATTTGCAATACATTAGGGCCACCAAAGGCCGGAACCACAAACATATTATTGTAAATTATCTTCACCATAAATACTGTATATAGAATGCCTTTTCAAGTTCACTTTAGGGGCTGTAGCTCTCCAGATATTTCTTACAAGGAGTGGCAGTCTTAGGTACTAATTTACTTCGTATTGTTTTGTGTTTTTTTTTTTTATCAAAGCTACAGTAGAACAAAGTGGCATAACAAAATAGCATAAACATGGAAAGAATGCACTGGTTTGCTGAAAACCAAAAGGCTCAGAAGAGCATGGATAAGATCTTTGGTTGGTGACAGAAGAATCCTTTCCTTGCTGAAGAAAAATCCCTTCATAACAGTTACCCAGATCGAGGACTGTCTCCGGGAGGTGGGCGTACCTGCATTAATGTCAGCAATCAAGAGAAGACTTCAGCAGTGTAAACATAGAGGGTTTGCCAAAGATGCAAACCATTGATAAGTATCAAATTCAGGAAGTTTACTAAAAACATGTAGAAAGGTTTCTACAGGTCTGGAACAATATCCTATATAATATGGAGATGAGATGAAGGCAAGGAACTGCTCGGGATCAATAGCTTACCTGGTCATCTTAGAAGCTGGGGTATTTTTTTGTTTTCAGATTATCCTAAACTCTTCAAAATTAATTGTGCCACTGGATAGCAATGTAAAATATACTGAGAAAACAACCCTAGACCTTTTAAGGTAAAGAAGTGGGATGTTTTACAATGGTCAAGTCAATCGCCTGACATGAATCCACTGCGGCATTCTATTCACTTGCTGAAGGTGAAACGTCCCAAGAACTAGCAGTTCAGTCAACCAAATCTCATGAACATATTTAATAATGAGGTGAAATACATAAACAAAATTATTGTAATTGCGCTGATCTGATCATTCTATGCAAGTATACACCTGAGCAAGCTGAGAGCAGCAGAGAATAGCAATAGGGATCTTACCCAGTGGCAATAGCGACTACCTTTGCGGCTATCTTGACTGATTAATTTCAAATCCATTATGACTGTATACTGAGCTAAAATTTTTCAAGTTGTATCTCTGTCCACATACTTATGGAGTTAAGTGTATATGAATCTCCAACCAACCTCCCTGGGTGCAGTGACTATCTTTTTTTTTTTTTTTTTTTTAGACGCGGTGACCCTATTATCGCAAATATTTTGCTAAAGCAGGTTTGTGCCATCAATTTTTATTTTTTCATAAAAGTAATTTCAAAATAATGTCATATTGTTCTGGAGCAGTAATATTCCATAGAACTAGCCATGTTGTGACATACCTAATGAAGTCTTGATTGTGACAAAGTGAATTTCATATAATTTTTCGTAGCCTTATTAGTCATACAATCACTTTGCCTCCTTCGGTTAATTGCATCTTCTCTTTCCCTGCAATGCGGTATTGTGACATTTGACATAAACTGTTCGAAAGGCGCCTGCATTAATTAGCAATCATGGCTTATCTAAATAATGGTTTTCATTACATTGTTTGGGAAGTAGCTCTGATTGTTGTTTCCCTGTGTGGACATTTGTGGCATGTTTGATGAAAACAACACTTAATAACAGTACACGTTCACTCTAGCGTATAACTTTTCTCCTTTCAGTTCAAAAAAAATCAGTCATTTACTACTCAATACCGCATCTTATTAGTGAAGTTTAATATTTGTTGTTTTCGGTTTGTATAAAAATAAATCACCTGTTCTGCTTTACTCGTTCCTCACCCGTTTGAGTTTGATTTAGTTTCAAATTTTGCCGAGCAGAACTATTCCGCTCTTTCTGCTTTAACCCTTTCAGTACTAACGGGACACGTCACACAATATTTCCATATATCCTGTTGGGTAATGTGAGTCCTAGAAACCCTTGCATTTGGGCCTATTTAATTTTATTGTCAGAAAAATGACATATATGTCTAATGGATAACTCTGATTCATATTTCTGCGTTCAGTATTGAAAGGGTTAGCATACTTTAAAATAAGAGAACTAATATTGCCACCCTTGGAAAATACGAACAAAAATGGTTTTGACTGAATGTCTATCCTCTTAAAATTTAGAAAATAAATAAAAAATATAGCCATTAATTGTAATACAGTAATTGAAAGAAAAATATAATGGTTACGAAACAATTTTTTTCATAATTGTTCCACAATTATTGGATCCCCTTCATTTGATAGTTTGTGCACTCCCCCTTTGCAGCAAAAACTGCTCTCATAGTCTTCTTCAAATGTGCGTCATAAGGTTAGAGAAGACGAGATTAGAGGTCTGAGACCATTCCTCCATGCAGAATCTCTCCTTTAAAAATTGTGTATTTGTGGACTCTCCCCCTCTCGTTATCGCATAGGTTTTCTAATGCATTTTGGTCAGGGAAATATAATTGCCATGGAAAAACTTTGATTCTATGGTCAGTGAACCTTATTTGTGTTTATTTTGATGCATGCTTTGGGTCGTCGTTCTGTGGGAAACTCCAACCACAACTTAGTAGACAAGGCAGTCAGTTATGCACTTGATATCTAGTGGTTGATTGAATCCAGGATGCCATGAATCTTAGCAAGTTGTCCAAGACCTTTGGAAGAGGCACTGCCCCAACAAAATCAAAGATCCACCACCATTCAATACAGAGGGGATGAGGCACTTTACAGAAGGTATTTTTTATGCTGACCCCACCTCTAGTCTTTATTGCTGAATTGCTCTATTTGGCCTCACCTGACTGTTGAACCCAGTACGGTGCTATTCGGGAAACTGTTGGAGGACATGTTTGTTTTTTGGTGACAAAAGGCTTTTTTTTTTTGCATCCCTCCCAAATACCATGTATTTTTGTATATGGCGTCAGGTTGTAGGGCAAGAGACTTCCTGAGCCCAATGCATAAAAAATGTCTGCAGTACTCCATCCACGATCTTTGGAGTTTTCCTCACCACTTGAGCCATCCTCCTTACATTACATGCATTCAAAATGAGCACGTCCTCTTCCTGGCTGATTTGTAATATTGCCATATGAGTTATACTTGTGATTTATGCCCTGATGGCTTTTGTAATTTTGTTACAGCCAACCACTTCTGTCGCACGACCACTTTTTGTTGCACGACATTGATTTATGCATTTGACTTAACCATGGCGATATGTGACAAGTAACAATCAATCTGTATGTTACCTCTTATGTATGCCTGAGGGAAACGTAGTCAAGGGTGACGATTTAAGTTTTCGTATTCATTGTACTGAACTTTAAAAAGTAAAATGTGAATGGCAGTATACCTCAGCTAGATTTTCTGAGTGAAAGTTTCTAAAGGTGCCAATGATTGTGGTACACGGAGTTTAGGAAAAATATTTAAGATAAGAAAAATTTTTTCCTTCAGCTATTTTCGTTGAATTCGAGGTTAGATTTTTGGTTTTAATAGAAGATTGGAAAAATTACCCGCAACCACATTTTTTTAGACTTTTTGACTAATATTTACTAAGGGTGCAACTGTTAGTGAAGGGAACTGTATTCAGGCTAAATCTGCTTAAATAGTTAATGGGAGTTTACAACAGTTATTAATGTCCTCAATTTAAACTGACTTAAGGGAACTGGTACTATTGACCTTATTGAGTTTATTTTCATTGTAGTGCAGTAGCCACTTCAAGCTTTCTCTGTCAATACAACTTCACTTATTGCTTGCAGTTTAATATAAAGCACTTGTATGAAGTGCATCTACAGCTGGAAATCGAGAAAAGTGGAGTATAATTCATATGCAAAACAGTCCAGTAATTCTGCATGTCTTTGTGTGACTGGTCTTTTGGCTGTGATTGTATGTGTGTGTGTGTGTGTGTGTGTGTGTCTCGCACACATGTGTGTATGTGTGTGTGTGTGTGTGTGTGTGTGTGTGCACTTCTTGCACGTGCTTGTTTTCCAGTTTAATCAAACCGGACGGGGAAGTGCTTGCAGTCAGGCCATCATGTTGATCACAGATGGAGCCGTGGACACGTATGATGCCGTTTTCGCCAAGTACAACTGGCCTGACAGAAAGGTGAGTGGCTTATCTCCTAACCCCCTTCCAAGGCCTCATAGGGGAAAGCTTTTTAACGCATCAGTGCTGTGACCTCAACTTGGCAGCTCCAGTCAGGTGCCTCTCTGCCGCTCAGTGACCTTCAGTGAAGGATGACAGGCATCCAGTGAGACGCTGCAGGGTGCTAATGGTCATTCAGCTAGCTGAAGGCAGTGATGGCTTGTGAGATGCTCAGGATCCATAGATTGATGGGCTGCTCTGTCCTGCCTGTAATTGCTATTGGTTTTTTTTATTTTTCAAATGTTTCTGTTTGTTTGTTAATGATATGCTCTAGTTCTCAATGTCAATTTTTCCCGTACTCCTCCTGAACTTCTCCAGTACCGTTACTGCTGTTTTCTCCCCTTTACTGTGCGCTTCTTTAGTACCCTTCCTGAATTGTGTGACTCGGAGCAATAACGGCTTATGCCACTGTAGGAACTTTTCGAGACATTTGACTTTTTCAAATTTGGTGCAAACTCAGTTTTTATGCATATGCATTTTAATGATATTACATTCAGCCATATTTCTGCAAATACTAAAGACTCTATCTTTTTTTTAGAGGTAGTAGTCAATGATTAGAATGGCGAAAAAGTACTAAACTCTAAGAATGAGTTAACAGCAACGAAAACATCTCATACTTACATGACTATTTTTTTAATATTTCTACTATTTCCTTAACTACCATTTACTATCTTGAACTGTGGACTAAGGAGTGATCTGATCAGTGGCGGGTCTAGAACTGTGAATTGGGGTGGCACAGACACGTCCCTTTTAGTCTTGGCAAGTTCTCATTCCTTTATTGACGCGTTTTCCAATTATCGTAATTTGCAACTGAAGGCACGGTTTCTCTCCATATGCGATCTAACAGCGATAAAATCATGGGCTAAATTCAGTACAGAAAAATAATTTACTTATTAATACACCAATGCTTCGCATTGATTGAACTGGTCCGCATTCCAAAGAAATATTGCCTTTCTTTCTCGGTATTGCGTGGGTTGTTAAAAAAAAAAAAAAGTGGCACTCGGCAGTTAAATAGTCTATAAAAAGCCTGTGGCTCAAGCTATTTGCTTGAGAGTTGGCAGGTAAGCAATTTTGAACAACGTTGATTTAAATACAGCAAATACGCGACCAGATTAATGATTGTCGTCTTACCTAATTGGGGAGAACAAGCAGCACCTGCTAAGTGTGGAGTGCTCTCGGAGTGAACCTTTTGTTAATTATGAAAATGACTGAGAACAGGTCGGGACTAATAATTGTTTTAAACGGATGTTTTGTGCACCCAATTCTCAGTACTGGCTTCGCCACTGTAGCCTACTGAATTTAGCCCATGATTTCATTGCTGTTAGATCGCATATGGAGAGAAACCGTGTCTTCAGTTGCCAATTACGATGATTGGAAAACGCGTCAATAAAGGAAAATGATTGAGAACTCTCCAAGACTAAAAGGGACGTGTCTGTGCCGCCCCATTTCCCAGTTCTACACCCGCCACTGGATCTGATTGGTCGAAAAGTTTAAATGTCAACCGTGGCTTGTGGCATAAGCCATTATTGCCCAGAGTCAGTGACAAAGAGTCATTGACAGTGTTTACAACATACGATATAGAGGCTTTGGCGTAAGCCACATAGCTAGGTATTTCATGGGCATGTAGCTAGAGGGAGTAAGAGTATGATTCCAGCAAAAAACAATGCTATCTAAAATTATGGCATACGCCGTTATTGCTCTGAGCCACACAATTTATGTTGTCTAAGTGCCCGCTTCTACCCTTCATGCAGATCTCTTCCATTAGTGACCACTTCCCCAATATTTTTTCTGCTTACCTTACTGTTAGCATTGACATTTCACATACTCCTGCTTTATTTACCTGCTACTCTTTTGATGGCCAAGCCAGTCTATTCCCAACTGTGTATCTACTTCTGCAGTCTCTCAGCATTTTGGGACTGGCAAGTCCCAAATGCCTATGTGATGAATGCGCTTGGCAGTGCCAAGTACTGTAGAAGAGTGAACCTTGGCACTATGATGTTCTCCATATTCTATGTTTCAGTTTCAGCATCCATTCTATCACTATAGCAACGCTCGTCTGGGCGCATGCGTGGTATTGAGTCTGGAGTCGTTGTTCAGGAATGATCAAGCAGGCCACTGTCGTGCATCCTCTGGCCTACATAATAAAAGTACAACCAGCATATTGAAATTAAAAGCCTCCTACTCCCTCAATGGCCATTTTAAAATTTTTATATTGCTGCTAAATAATACTAAAGTGGATTAATCCACCCGCACTGTTCATGACAGAGATGGCCAATTTACATATTAAATGCACTTTCCAGCTCGCCTACATATACACGCACGCCCATGCACACAGTTTAGCAGAGCCGTTTTTTTTTTTTTTTTTTTTTTTTAAATCTGGGTCATATTCTTTGTATAGCAATGGGTATGCTTTTTTAATCAAGTGCCTCATCATGATTGCCAGCTCCAACAGTTACAGCGAAGAGTGAGCTCAAAGTTTTGGAAGACTTTGCACTGATTCAGATTACATTCCATAGGCAGCTTTTATTTTCTGTAATGTTTGGGGAATCCAGAGCCTTAATTTGACATCTGTCTGGTAGAATGAGAGTGTTCAGGGTAATCTCAACGTCTGGTGCGATGGGAGGAATGTTTGTTACCAGCCATCACTGCTCAAGACAGCATGCAGCCACGCACACACTCAAAATCATACACTCACAGCACTTAAACATACGTGTGTACACAAAAGCCAGCAAATACTTGTACATACATGCTTAGTCATGCACGCATCCATTCATACTGTACACACAGATTGCTCCCTGCGTTAATGGTCAATAATGGTAATGGATTTTTTTTGGACAGTGAAGCTAAGTGCATGCTTGGTCAGTGAACCTAAGGAAGATACGGTATGACTCCGTCCCATTGTTTTTGTTTTTTTTTGGGGGGATGAAGAAAAATAAAGAAATTCACCAGGCCAGGGAATCGGGCTGCATTCTTTTATGCTGTAATTGCAGGTTGCTTTTAAAGGGCTTGCAGGGATTATTTTTAGCGCTCTATTTTAAAATTGTTTCCCAAGGGGTTGTACGCTGGCAAATATATAATGCTTGAGAGCCAGAAAGCCAGCTCCCTCTGGATTCAAAAGCAGGGGAAGTGAAAAGCCTGACACACTTTGTTTACAAGAGGAAATCTAATGGACGTGGATGAGGCGGAAGTGGGCCCCTGTCTCTTCGATCCAGCCCACTCCAGAGCACATAGGAGCACCACAGGACCTTATTGTAGAGCCTGCTGTTCTGGAATCTGCCATCAACTGATTTCAACTGCTCTGCATTATTACTCTCTTGAGCTCTACAGGGCACTGTAAAGATATCTACTCATGGTAAAAGTTTGTACAATACAGAGGGTAGGAACTGAATGAATAAACTTTAAACAGCTAAATTGGTAATAAGTGTTTTTTGTGTAAAATTTGTTTGATATGCATCCAAATATGATTTTCATCACTATTTATTTTTCATATTCATAAGATGCCATTCTGGCAGTCTAGCAGGCAGTATTTTTCCTCATTTGTACAGTGAATAGACCACTTGGTTTGCATCAAGGAAGGCAACAAGTGGAAGATGGTGTTCAAGACTTCATCCGGCAGTTAAGAGTACTTGGTGATGCCATTCAGGCTCACTAACGTCCCTGTAGTATTCCTGAACCTCATCCACGGTGTCCTCTGCAACATCATCTCCTACATTATGTATATTTATCTTGATGACATACTGGTGTCCTCCTGCACCATGGAGGAGCATACCTTCCACTTCTGCTATGTAATCCAATGTCTGCTAGAGAACCAGCTCTACTTGAAACCAGAGAAGTGAGAATTCCCTTAGACGTCAGTACCGTTTCTTGCCTTCTGTGTCTCCTAGGTTAAGGTCAAGATGGATTGGCAAAACTGCCAGCCATCCTTGACTAACAGGAACAGGCAAACTGCAAACAGCCTGCTTGGCTTGGAGATTCCTTGACTTCTCCAACTTTTGCTGTTGCTTCATCCAATGCTATTCTACCATTGCTGCTCCTCTCACTGCCCTCACCTCAGGCTGCCTCTGCCCTCCACCAGCTTAAGGACAAGTTTACCAATGCCCCATTCCTGTCCTACTCCCATGGTGTGGCTTGCTAACCAGCTCATTGTCCCAGAAGAAGTAAGCCAGAGTCCTTATCTGGGCCCATGGTTCCCCTATGGCATGCCATCATGGGACTTTCAGCACCCTGTTTCCTGTCTACCAGCACTTCTGGTGGCCTGTCATCTGCTGGGACTCCTGGGAATATGTCACTATTTTTCCTTCCTGAGCCCAAGCCAAATTCAGTAACCAGCCTACCTGTGGTCTTCTCCAGCCCTTGGAGGTTCCTCATTGGCCGTGGGCTTCATCACGATAGACTTTCTTGCCAGGCTGTCTGAGTCTGATGGTTTAACAGTGGTTTTAACTAACATGGACCGTTTTTGGAAGGCAGCCCACTTAGTTCCTCTGGCGAGGTTGCCGATGGCCAAGATGATGGCAGAGCTTCTTCTTCAGGACATGGTGTGACTGCATGACATACATTGGGAAATGTCTCTGATTGTGGGCCACGGTTTGCAGGCCACTTCTGGAAGGTCTTCTCCGCCCTGATCCTCTCTTCCAGCTTCCATCTCGAGACCATCAATCAAGTCGGGAGGTTGAACTAGGAGCTGGGCAAGACACTTTGCTGTCTCTCTGAAGGTACCTCTTCCAAGTGGTCATGGCGTCTTTTTTGGGTTGAACAAATTCACAGTTCTCTCCCCACAGTTGGTCTCGGGATGTTCCTGCTTGAGCTTTGTCTGGGCCACCAACCACTCCTTTTTCCAGGTTGAAAAGAGAGTGAGGGGTAGAGGTCCCTTCGGCTCAATTCCTGATCTGTCAAGCCGGCCAGAGATGGAGGAGAGCGCGTACCCTTCTGCTGAAACACATCTCCATCTTCCTGAAGCAGAGCAACTATTAACTTTGCCCGGCTCTCAGATGTCGAGTAGCACAAAAGGTGTGGCTGGCAACCAAAGATATTCCCCTGAGAACCCAGGCAAAAAAGCTTGCCCCCCAGTTAACTAGCTGGTTCCCTATTTTCCAAGTCATATTGTCTTCCTCCTCCTCTGTGTCATATCCAACCTGTGTTCCATGTCTTGCATATCAAACTTGTTCTTCCCCCTACAACCCTTCACGCTGCTCCCTGCCTCCCCATTAGCTCTTTGATGGTTGCCCTGCTTACACAGTGCACTACTTCTTGGATGTTTGGCACAGGGGGCGTGGCTGCCAGTTCCCGCTGGAATTGGAGCGGTACAGCTTTGAGGAGCTTGCTTGGGTGCCAGAGTGGAAGGTCTTGGACCCTTTGCTAGTCTGCACCAAATGCAGCGGCATTTGGGGCCGGCTACAGGGTCATGTTGTAGAACCGAGAGTTCACAGCCAATAGTCTTTTATTAAGTTTATTGTACTAGTAAAATTGTGAACAAGTGGTGAACCATACCAATGAAACCAACTGCTGAAGTCTGTGGCTCTGTCTGGTACCAGCATAGCAAGAGACCCTAAAGATGGAGGCCCAGAGATTTATGCTGAAACTAGGTGGGCTGTTCTTTACAGTAAAGATTGAACTGATTGGATACAAAAGGACAAATGGCAGAGAAAACCAATGAATGATCAACAGAGGGGGGTTGGAGGGACATTCAAAAGATAACAATGGGAGTGGATTGGTTGCATAGCCAGGTACAGACAGAATGATGGGTAAGGGGGAGGAGAAGAGTACCTCCTTCTACCACAATTCCTCACTTTTTCCTTTTTTTTAAATTAAAAAAATGGCATAAAAAACCTGAAAAAATTAAACAAAAGTTAGCATACTTATAATTGAATTTTATTTTCTATCTTGGTTTGTTCTATGAGTCTATTATCTGAAGTTAGTTGATTGTACCAGTCAGATAAATGTTATTATGGCCAATGAAATGATGGTTTGAAAAGCCATTTTTTCCCCTAAGATCAGTAACAACAGAAGTCACAGAACAAACCAGCACATCAACCAAAAACTTCCCAACACTTGACTAGGGAAAGCAAAAAGATTGTATGTGCTACTAACTAAGTGACCAACCATTTGGAAAAAAAACCCAGAGGGGAAAAAATTCCAAAGAGAGGTGCACAAAATATTATTTCGGCATTCAATTTTTAAGTGAAATTTTAAAAAAAACTAAACAGTTACATCTGAAAATAACAACGTTATAATATTTATGTGGGGAGCTAAATTGCTAAGTAATAGGGTAGAATATTGAAAATTATGATATACATATGTCAAGAGATTTATGCACATGATAAGCAATTTATGCCACATGATATGATCAGCAGATTAATTGAGAGAGTGGGGCTGATACACATAATAGGCTGGTCAGAAGCTCTTTTTGTAGGACCTTCCAATTTAATTCTGAAATACCTTATAAAGCTAAATTGAGCTTATCTGGAGCAATGTGTATGTACTTCTACCTTACTTTATGAAAATTACAGCACGCTTATCTTTGGTCTTCAGTGTAAGGAACCAACATGCTCTAGTCCTTTAGCTGCCACATTATAATGACTATAAACATAAAATGGAATTTAATTGTTTCCTCCCAACCTATTTTTGCATTAACCCTTATTCTTTGCATGTAATCCACAAATCACAATCACAAACATCACTGCAGTTTGTCCATATGAAAATGTTCTTTTTCCTGTATGAATCCGGTTAATGTTGTAGATGTTCGAGGTTCGGCAGCCGCCCGCGTTGGTGCACGTATTAGCTGGAATTTGAATGTGTGTCCTCAGTGAGATGCATATCAGAGGAAATGGCTCTCAGGAGCCAGAAGGGTGGACAGGGATTATTGTGCTCTGATTGATGTCTCACCCTTGCATTCACTAACATGTTGAGGGTTTGTGCTGAAAGCCTGATACCCAAATCAGCCAAAAGCGTATGAATTGAGCTTCTGATCCCCAGTTGTGAATGGCTAAATCAGGTCCTCGAATCCTTGATGTCTGTATAGAAATTTTTACAACAGCGACCTGCCAAATTGACAACAACAAGGTAGACCAAGACAAGACATGACCAAGGTAATTTATTATAGCTCAGCCTGCAGGAATCAGAAAGAGCGAAAGTTAATTGGAAGCATTTTGAAATGAGACACTCAGGATTAGTTGGGATCTTCCTGAGCCAGCAAACTGTTCCTGTGGAAAACAATGGGATGAAAGTGTTAAAGCAGTCTGTCCTCCATTGCATGCAATTACCCTACAATACACATGTCCCAGCCGTCTCCTCTGGTTAACCTGGTGAAACTTCAAAGGGGACAGTGACTGTGGATATGTGAATGGCACTGCTGATGGTTGCATCACCCCAGTTTCTAGAAATAAAGAACAGATGCAGTTTGTACCTCAGTTTTAAATGAAAAAATGCTTCCATGCTTTCCCCTCATACCAGGATTCCAGACGGACCACTCACTCAACACATTTAAATAATAACATTCTCCTTTTTTACTCAGTGGAAATTATTTGATTTATGAATTAAATTTACTTCCTTTTAATGACTTTTTTAAACAGGAAGCAATTTGGAACATGCCATAGATTATTGCTGTAACTTCATAATTTATTTACTTATTTCCTGTGACACCTTTTTATGCAAGAGCATATACAATACATTTTCCAACAACTTTTGAGTTTAGTATGGAATGTAAATTCTTTTTCCTTTAGGGTTATGAAACATTTTTAAGTGGTTAAAATGAGAAGAAATATCTATAGTCAAGGTAGATATGTATTTTATCGTTAATTACTATTAAAAACCTTAAAAAAATTGTCAGGAGTAAAAATATTCAATATTTCAATAGTGAATAATAGAACCCCAATTCTGAAATAGTTGGGACGAAGTGTAAATTGTGAATAAAATCAAAACGCAATGACTTTCAAATCACACCAGCCAGTATATTTTTTCACAATAGAGCAGAGATAACATAGCAAATGTTGAAACTGAGAATTTTTACAATTCAATCCACAAAGTGAGCTCATTTCAAATTTGATGGCTGCTACATGTCTCAAAAAAGTTGGGACAGGGGCCTGTTTACCATGGTGTAGCATCCCCTCTTCTTTTTAAAACAGAGTGGAGGCGTCTGGGCATTGAGGAGACAGGTTTCTTGAGTTTAGCCATTGGAATTTGATCCCACTCTTGTTTAAGACAGGCTTCCAGCTGCTGGAGAGTTTTGGATCTCCTTTGACGGACTTTTCATTTAATTATGCGCCAAATGCTCTCAATCGGTGAAAGATCAGGACTGCAGGCAAGCCAGTTCAGCACATGGACTCTTCTACTAGGAAGCCATGCTGTTGTAATAGCTGCAGTATGTGGTTTTGCATTGTCCTGCTGAAATACACAAGGCCTTCCATGGAATAGATGTCATCTGGAGGGGAGCATATGTCGCTCTAAAACCTTTATATACCTTTCAGCATTCATGGTGCTTTTTAAAACATGCAAGTGTCCCACACCATATGCACTAATGCGTCCCCATACCATCAGAGATGCCGGCTTTTGAACTGAACGCTCATAACAGGAGGGGTGGTCTTTCTCCTCTTTAGCCCAGAGGACACTACGCCCATGATTTCCAACAAGAATGTCAAATTTGGACTCGTCTGACCACAGGACACATTGCCACTTTGCTGCAGTCCATTTTAAATGAGCCTTGGCCCACAGAACACGGCGGCGCTGCTGGATCATGCTCAACAATGGCTTCCTTTTTACATGATAGAGTTTCAGGTGGCATCTGTGGATGGCACGGCGGACTGTGTTTACAGACAGTGGTTTCTTGAAGTATTCCTGGGCCCATTTAGTAATGTCAATGACAGAATCATGCCGGTGAGTGATGCAGTGGCGTCTGAGGGCCCGAAGATCACAGGCATCCAGTAAATGTCTTCGGCCTTGTCTCTTACGCACAGAGATTTTTCCAGTTTCTCTGAATCTTTTGATGATGTTATGCACTGTCGATGATGAGACCTTCAAAGCCTTACAATTTGAGGTTGAGGAACATTGTTTTTAAAGTATTCCACAATTTTTTTTACGCAAGCCTTCATGGGTTGGAGAGCCTCTGGCCATCTTTACTTCTGAGGGACTCAGCCTCTCTAAGACATCCCTTTTATAGCCAATCATGTTTACACACCTGATGCCAGTTAACTTAATTACTCCCTAAATGTTCTTTCAGCTGATTCTCTTATATATTTATTGCTTTTTTTTGGCTGTGTCTGAACTTTTTTGAGACCTGTTGCAGCCAGAAAATTTGAAATAAGCTCATTTTGTGCATAAAAATGTAAAATGTCTCAGTTTCAACATTTGAAATGTTATCTATTTTCTATTGTAAATAACTTATTGGCTCATGTGATCAGAACGTCATTGCATTTTGATTTTAATCACAATTTACACTTCGTCCCAACTATTTCGGAATTTGGGTTGTAATTATTATGGTGTTCCTCACCCTTCCTGTCATGCTCTTGCTCTCATCTGTTCCCTGTTGTTTATTATTGTTGAATGCATTTAAGTTCCTGTTCTATGTTTTCCCTTTGCTGGAATGTTTCTCTTCTGTGTGCTCTAAGCTTGTTCAGTTTGTATTTTCCCAACTCCTGCCTTCAGAACAGATATTGCAAAAGAAAACCAAGACACTATTTATTGGGTATTATAACTGTTTGTATCTGTTTGTCTAGAGTGGCATTCCTTCCAGTCCCTCCCGCCTTTGAGTTCATGAGTGTGCACCAGTTCAGCATGCCATGCTACCCATGGACTGTTTTCCCAGTTCTGACCTTGTGCCAGCTCACTGTCTTGCCTTGTCCCCAGTGTTCCTGTTCGCCCCTCGTGTAACTCGAACTGCCCCCTGACTATCCTTGTGCCCAGCGCCGTTCATTTTATTATCTTCAGTTTGTGCCAATTTCAGCTTGTATTATCTTATCAAAACACCATTGTCGCTTCCGCTGATCAGCGCCTGGTTCATGGCCGGATACAGGGGGGTGCAGGGTTGGGCTACGCCCCCCCAGATTTTTGCCGTGCCCCCCCAGCTCCTCCTGACTTACTGACTTATACTTCAGCCCATTGACTGCATGCTTCAGCCAAAATCTAAAGATCATTCAATCATTTAATAGCATTTTTCAAATGGATTTTCTTGATGTTTCTGATTGGCTGGTTGAATATTGGCAACAAAGTCTGTAGCTACACCTTCACAGTCACTGATAAAACTGATATCAACCAGAAGTTTCTTACCACACTCGTCTCGCCTCTGTTGTTGTCAGCGGTGTTGGATAGCGATTTCATTGACTTTTGATTGTCCAATTAGTTCCTACTATTAAACACTAATATTCCATTCCTTAATTTAAACTTATACCTTTTTTTGTACTCTTCATATTTCATTGTTGACACAGTCTTTACTCTTACTCTTTACTCTTTACTCTTTAACTTCACTCTTCCCGAGGAAAAAAACATGGCTACTGGCTAAGTGGCTACATTGGACATTTAGGCGAAAAACATAGTGAAAATGTCGTCTTTTCGAGTCAAATTATAATTTCGGGGCTTACAGACACTTAGAAAATGTCACACGAGCAGTATGGAGGCATTTTATGGTTTTTAAAGTTGCTTTTTTTAAGCTTGAAAAAGTGGTCACCATTGAATTCCATTCATTTGGATTTCTCTTCAATGCTGTTTTCCCTTAAAACTCAAAAACTGTTTTGAGGACAAAAGAAATTAACCGACCCTTCAATTAGCCTTGGGGTGAATATATGATGAGTGAATTTTCATTTTTGGGTGAACTTTCCCTTAAAAAACGTGCCTCATGAGGATTTTTCACCAAGATCTTCGGCCATTCAACTCAAGTTGGTACCGCCCTCAACCATGGTTAGAGTACTCAGTAAAGCTAGATGCATATTTCTGTTTCCCCAGTCGAAAGTTTGCGGCTAAAAATGACAAAGACATCACGTCCACTAGACGAGGTTTCACTTATTGGAAAAGGGCATTAGAGTCTGACTGGGGATTCAGTTAACATGCCAGTAGCCCAGTGGTTCTCAAACTCGGTCCTGGGAGACCACTGTCACTGTGTATGCTGGTTTTCATTACAACCACAAATGCAACCCTAGAATTCTATTAAGCTGTTGATTTTTTTTTTAATTAGTTTGATTTTTTTACCCTCTAACTTCGCATTATGAGAGAAATGCTGTGCCTGCCATGGGAAATGAAAGCCCCGTGTCCATATTGTGTTTATAATGCTGCAATACAAGTAATTGCACAAGGTCTAATATATTTACTAATCCAAGTCATACAGAAATTAATTATTGAGCCCCTATAGGTTGCTGCACACAAGCTTAAAGTTCTCTCTTTTTTTTTTTTACAATATAAAAACAAAACAGGTGCTAGTTATTGTATAGTCATACATTAAAAGCATAGGAGAGACCATAAGGTTTCTTGTTGTTAATGAGTTGCCCCTCCGTGGAACCTCTGAGAGCCCTCAGTCCATGAATGATGATTTCTCTGTTGGGCTTTTCCGGAAGCTGTTTGAGTACACACTCACAAAGGATGCAAAGCTTAGAGAGATTGCCAGTAGTATACCTCAAAATGCAAAGTATACTTCTCATAATTTGCAAAATAAGATTATTGAAACCCTGGCAAATTTGTTGCTTCAGATTAAAAACAAGTATGACCATGCTGACACAACAGAGTTTTGCATTCAAAGTGATAGGTGCAACATAGAAAATCTATGAATTAGAGGTGGGACGCGATTAAAAAAATTAATCTAATTAATTAGAGGCTTTGCAATTAATGAATCTCTATTAATCACATTCTTATCAAACAGCAATATTTGACACAATAAGCAAAGTTTTTCAATTCAAATAAATTTTGGTTGACGACTGAATCAGTGAACAGTCATATACGTGAATTTAAACAACAAAAATGTTTATTTTTCATCTATATTTATCTGTTCATTTTTCATCTGTCTTCTACATTCACAGATAAGTGCTAATTCAAAGTGCAGTTATAGCCATTATATTCAACATCTTCAGACTTTAGGTGCATTACCGCCACCTACCGGTCTGAAGCGTGCGCATCAGTGTTACCGGTGTGCCAGAAATTAGGGAACTGAGAAGGGTGCGATTAAATTCGTTTTTTTTTTTTTTTTACGCGGTATTTTTTCTGTAATTAATTAATCGAAATTAACACGTTAAAGTCCCAGCTCTACTATCAATAATTGTAATTGTAATTCTCTCCTTCCACTTTGACTTCACTAGCACTTACACTTAGCGCTCTCCTCTTCTGGTGGTGTGTACCTACTCTTTTAGTTTACTCGAGGTTCTTCATTGTAGCTTGCAATGCTTTCATCATTTTGTAAGTCGCTTTCGATAATAGTGTCTGCTAAATGGAAATGGAAATGAATTAACTAATACTAAAAATTTTGAATAAGAAATGGCAGTTTTTGTTTTTTTTTGCTTGAGTGTATGAGTGTGTGGAGGGATGGGGGGGGGGGGCCTCAGAATACCGACAACTAGAAACTAGACCACCGCTGTGTACCATTACACCCCACAGAAATTTTCACTGCATCCCCAGTCAAAGCAGGCTGCATCCAGCCCTGACCTGGTTCCTGCTCTGCTGTTTGTAACACTACAATCATTGCCATGATTTTTTGGGGGCATGAAAATTTCCGTGGTTTGAAAGTAGCTCCTGGGTAAACATTTGATTGCAGTCACATGTCAAATTTCAGAAGTTGCATCGCACAGTCATGCTCTGTAGTTGCTGGGACACCTTCCTTCACCCCAGAAATGTTTTTTGCTGATTGCTTACAAGGAATGAGTGTGAAGTGCCCTCTGTGCCCTCCATCAGATGCTGTATCACACAAATGAATTGTAGAGTCAAAACTTTTGCAATCTATATTTTTAGAAATCAGGTTGATTTCAGATTGCAGTGTGCAGTTCGTAGAATTCTCTGAAGTGAATCCCACTTCTTGTGCAAAGAGCATGATTGTAATGAAGGAAAGTGCTGAAGATCATGTTACTCAACCTTTGGTGCTCCTGTTGGAAGTTTTCAGTCTGAAAGATTCCCCATTGGAACCCATACTTTAACAGCAGTGGTGGCTGCCCCAATGATTGTGAGTAGAGGCAACGATAGGACAAAGAAGCTGGTCGTATCTGTTTTCTGTTTCCCTTTCTGGACTAAAACTGGGAAATTCTGTGAATTGGGATAGATGTACAGCCTCTAGGATAAGATGTTTGGCGGGGACTCAGGAGGTTGCCACAATGAGATGAGTATGGCTTTTGGGCCCTTGGACAAGGCCTTAACTCCATACTACTCCAGGTCAGATTGGCCCCTGCTTTGTCTGATGATTTTTATTTTGATTTGTTTTGCTTTGTAAGTTGCTAAATACTGTGATGCGATTGCAACGAATATCCCCCCCCTTTAAAAATAAATATGAGTCTTTCAATGTACTTGTTATTTGGAGTGAAGTTGTCCACAGTTCACGAGAGGAGAAAGGCTCTTGGCTCCCTCAAAGTGAATGCAGTTAATGCCCCCACCAGTGGGCTTATGCAGTGGTTATCAGAGATGATTGATGCCTGACCCTAGTGAGTGTGTATTTCCTTCATAGTTCATAGGCCTTATGGACAGCTTTTGTACCATTATGCTCTGAACAGCACTTTATACCCTAATAAATCTTAGAGATTTGAGAAGAAGGCCCCAGCAGTAATACATCCTTCTGCTGGCTTTTCCACTTCACAGGCAGGGAATAATGAAGCAGAGATGGCCCATCTGTCCATAGTGTTGGGGGTGAGGAGTACCGGTGAGGGGGTGGCAGGGGTAACGGGTGGTGCAGGAGCGGATGTGGGCTTGGTGTCCGCTCAGGCATAAAAGAGGTCATTGCGTGTTGCAGCCATGAGCGATTGCGGCCCAAGCTGTGAGTGACTGTGTGGAATGGGGCCGTTTATGAGCTCTTATCATTGTAATTACCTGTAGTGCTCCCACTGTTGGCTGGTCCTCGCTCTCATGCTCGGATTTTGGGAGAATGTGTGATCTATTTATGGATTTGTGATTTGTGGATTTTGTGTTCCAGCTTTTGTGAGAGAGGACAGGTGCTCTGAAGTCAGATGACAATGCTGTCAATTCTAATTCCTCCAGATACCCATTTATTATTCTGTTCTTTTTCACTCTTGCTGTTCTCTTTCTGCCTTATTGCTATTTGCTCATGCACTGCTTTTTAATGGATGCTTTTGGATGTGGTGCACACTCTCTCACTTGCATTGTGTAAGATCAGTCATTTAATTTTCAGCTTGACATTTGGAGTTGTTAATGCATTAGGTATTTGAGTGGGTTTTGTGGGGTTTTTTTTTGAGAAATATGTTTTGAGGCCAATGCATGCTATGTTTAATTTCTTTTTTTTTTTTTAAATAAATAAAAAGGTGCTGAATGGATTATTCTCAAGCGCTCTGAGCATTGAATTATGGCTGAGGTGGCCCAGTGCAGTCGCCTGTGCTTCATATTGCATGTAGAAACAAAAAGGTAATCTCTCCTTCATATTTAATGTCTTGCTGATTTTATATGTGTGAGTGTGACGAGGCCAACAGTTCAAGTTGCCAAGAAAAACAGGAAGAGCCTTGCTTCTGAATTTGTTTTCAAGAGATTAGAATTAATCGATAGAACTTAGGCAGAGGAGATGGTGGGTTTCTAAACACAATTACACGGGTCTTACAATATCAGTGTTTATTTGCTTCCAGGGTGAAATAACAATGATATCAGGTAGGTGAAGATACCACACCACCAGGTATTACAATATTGTTTATGAGCATAACTGTTAACAGTTAGGGCTCTTAATTCGTTGACCAGGCGCAGGCGCGGCGAATGAGGGGAGCGCCGCGCCAACGGGGTGTATCCAGGCGTATTTTGCAATTTCGTGCCCGGCGCAAGTACTCCTCTGTCCCGCCTATGTCCCTCCTACCCGCGCAAGTGGCAAAGAGGGAGGAGAGAAGGCGTGAGTGGGTTTAACACAGCCGAGTCAAATCTTCACCAATCAAATGTGCTCCTCACATAACCTTTAAAATGTTGGAATAAAGAAGCCTCTGTCCTATATCTGCATGATGCGTTTATGTTGCATTTTCCTTTGTTGCTTCAGGCATGGTTTCTGCACCACTTACGTCTATATTAAGCATTACGAATATGAGTTAGCTGGCTAGCTAAGGCATTTGCGAATTATTACCATTAGCGAACTTGAATGGAATTTCAAAACGAAACTACGTCAGATTATTCAAACTTATGAAGTTGGAATGAAATACGACGGTTGCTCATTTATTTCTCCTGCCTGCATCATTGAGCAGAGAAATGATGGATAGCGTGTTCCTATTATTACACCCTGTTGCTGCTTAAAATTTTTGGATTAACATACATGGACAACAATGCGAGATACGTTACACATTTATTTTCAATATGTGATCTTAACTCAGTACGAGATCATAGCAATCAGGCTGTATTCCTTTCCCCCCACTAAAAACAATAAAACCTAAGTGACGATAATAGTATTAAGCCGCTTGCACACTGGAATTGCAACGAATTTTTACTGGATTCAAAGTCAATGCAAAGACGCGAATACACGTGTATTCGCGTCTTTGCATTGACTTTGAATGTAATCAGTCTTGTGAAAAATTCGTTTCACGTCCGGTGTGAAAGCAGCTGAAGGACACCTACCCACATAGCCTACACACGCACTCACACGCCCACATGCACACATCTCCCTCTCTCTCTCTCTCTCTCTCTCTGTCTTTGATCTGACATCATGGCAATCGATATAGATACTATAATTTATGTCCTGATTCAGATAGTTACAGTAAATAGTGGTTGCTGTAATTATGTATTGCATTGAAATGTGCCTGACATTCTGGAAACCTGCCTGTTAGGTTTTGGTGACGTGTGCGCACTGTGCACCGGTCAGCCAAATTACCACTGCACTGAAAGTAAACCAGGCTGGAGCTGGCGAGCTCTCTGCGCATTTTCGGCGGAGCCTTTTTCCACAAAATTGTCACTGCGTCATGATGAATATGTGACACCTCCCCCTACTACGCCGCCACACCCATTTCGGCGTACGTCCGTCTACCAAGTTGCCAAAGTGGCTGCGCACGGTGTTGCACTGCACGAAATTATCACTGCATGGGCTGCACCAGACGAAATTACCACTGCGTGGGCTGCGCCACCCTGCGCTGCGCCAAGAAATTAGAGCCCTTAGCGTCTGTCCTGCACAGTCTCTGATATCCCTATATCAGTATGATTAATGATGATAAAATGTACCCGGGAAATAGAGCATACAGTCGCCCTGGAACCCTCCATTGCGATACTGGACTGTCTTTTCACAATGCATTAATTCTTTCATTAATTTTTGGGGTAGGGGGGTGTTACCCGTTGAGCGTTGGAGTGATTCGTTTGTGATTGGTCCTTTGGAAGGGATGAGAAGGGAACAGTCAAAAACAAGCAGAGGGGCACAGCCCTGTGAAATTGTTTTCCCAGTATGGAGACTTTTCATGGTGACGTAAAGGAGCAGGTGGAGCAGCTTTGTACCCCAAAGCACAGAGGAGATCTGCACCTGGACAGGCATGGGGCAGGATCTGGCAACCTCCTGCACTCTAACTTCTGCCTGCCAGGTGGGCAGCTGGCACAGGCTGGCGCTCTGTGATTTGGGAGACCGCAGTTGATTTGGGAGCCTATGGAGGAGAGAACTGATGAAAATGGCCACTTTCCATGGGTGGGGGGCTCGTGCCATTTCAGTACTCAATTTATGGAAGCTCAATTTATTTTCAATCTGTAAAGTCTAATTGGACCCTCTTGTTTCTATCAGAGAGACAGAGTGGCAAGGAAGGTTATTGCACAGTCCTCAGTTCCTCTTTCACTTCATAGGCATTTGCCCGGAAGAAGTCAGGTAACAGTTTGGAATTAATCAGCTCTATCCACCTATCTATCAGCCCTTCTAAGCTGTCAGTAATCTAGCCCAATATTACAGTCTTTTTTCGACTGCACCTGATTAAGGAAAAAATGGATTGTTTAACTCAAGCGACAGGTCGACTCCGATAACAGGAGATGGAAAAGCGACTCCGCTGCAGCACTGATGGTGAGGTCAGCATGGGGAATGGCCTCTCTCTTAGAGCAGGTCAAAGCTGGAAAAACAACTGCCTGTTTTCGAGTTGCTTGTGAGGTCTTGTTTGCTCGACATTACTAGTGTTCTAGGGAATATTTTACAGGTAAATGCTATTTGAATTTGTTCTAATTCTGTGGGGGAAAAGGCAGATTCATGAACTTTGTTTGAACGTTATACTCTATAGGGCCCATAAGGACCTACCAGAGATGGAAATTTAATGTGTAAGGTCATGTATACTCTGCATGGAGGGCAATGCATAAAAAAGGAATAGGTGCAATTCGCAAAACAAATGCATGTCTAATGAGGGGCATTCTATTCGAGTCATGTTTCTGTTCGTTTTCGAAGTAAGCTGCGTTTCATTGGTTTCTTTAATGTTTCAGTTTTGACAATCCACAAATGTTACTTTCTGTAGTTTGCGGTGTGTTTTCCGATGCTGTTTTTATTTTTAGGGTTAAGTGCTCAGGAGAACAGAGCACATACTGTATATGAATGCTTGAAAATGTCCTTCTGGGATGAGCTAAATTGGCCATTTTGAGAAGCCGAAAAGACTCGGTAATGTACAAAGCACAGTGTGATACTGGTTTAATTTTCCACCTCCTTCTTAGTGCCAGAGTAATACTGGAATTTATGAAGTAGTAGCAGCCTAAGCAACTGGAGAAACTGTGTGGGCAAATTGGGGGTGTTGTGTGCTCACTGACTGAGGGAGAATAGCCTGTTAGGAGGTGAGGGATGTGTAATGTGGAATGGAATGGATTTTGTTTTTGTTTTTTGTTTGGCTTTGAAGCTGGAGTTCTTGTTTGGTTGAACGGAGGACCTATTTATTTCAAATAAAAATAAAACAAATTTGTCTGCGTATCTGTCGAGATCTCTCTTACCTTATCTTTGCTTTTTAATGAGTAATTATGATCATTACGTGTGGGACATGCAGTACAATGTGAAAGTAATAGGCACCAGAGATTTTTGAAGACAAATTTGGCTCAAGCAGTGTTTCTTTTTCGTTGTTTGCATTTGGATGCAAGCAGAAAAGAGCGCTGTAGTGATTTCCTTTTGCTAATTTAAAAGAGACAGAACGTTACAGAGAAATGTTAGTATTGAAAGTCACGAAAACAAGTGAATGATGATATCGCCTTCACAGAGTCATTAGCTCATCATCATCAAAGCGGTCTGGCATTACCCGGAGAGACAGAATCCAGTGAAGCAACCACAATGCACAATAAATGTGGCAAGTTCTCAGTTACGCTTACAACAACCAATAACTATAAAGCGACGTGACAGTGGACCAAATTTCTAACCTGAGGGTGTTTATGCCAAATATTGAGTTTTCATTTAATTTTTTAAAGTTTCCTTGCCTTACAGAACTCCTTTAATGGTGCCTAAGACTTTTGCGCAGTACTAAATATACTTCTCATCATCTCATCTCATCTGATTTACAAATGAAAACATTTTAATTGACATTTTCAGACTGAAAGTACCACTGTAGAAGAATATAATGCCAACAATCTCAAGCAATTTGGTGGTTACTCGCTGAAGTGTGGATTGTGTCGATTTTACCATTATAGCTTCCACTTATTTTATGTAATCTTGTTTAAAGTTCAACTTCATATACTGATGTAGTCTGTTCACCTTCTTTTTTCTAAAATGCAGGAGTTATTTTTAGAAGTGTTTATGGTTTTGAAGTATTCCTTGGAAGGTCTTTAATGGGTTACCCATTGACGTTGATGCAGAAAACTGTAAATCTTTGTTACTGCAACTATTTCATGTTGAAGAGTAATGGGATTTGTTTATGACAAACTAATATTGCAGAGCTCATAGTACAGAAGTGGTTTTTTTTAACTGCCTAATGCTGCTCTGTGTATTCATTTGAAAAAGCATTCATTTCTTTATTTTTATTTGTTATAGTCATTATAGGATTATTACTATTGTCAATACTGTTGGACTTATTCATTGCTGTTGTTGTTATTACCCATTATAACTTTTATATCAAAGCAGAACTTCGAATCACAAGCAGATGCTGCCACTTCAGGTAATGGAGTGGCTAATCAGAATGGGTTTTCTGTATTGGCTTAATTTTATGTGAACCAGATTAGGTTGTGGGAGCAGATTTTCACAGCCAGCATTCTAACATCTAATGCCTCTCTCCTACAGGTTCGCATCTTCCCCTACTTAATTGGTCGCGAGTCTGCTTTTGCTGATAATCTTAAATGGATGGCTTGCGCAAATAAAGGTTTGGCTTTTCTTCGAATAACATCATGCCCTTTCTGAACACTTTTTCTGATTTTTTTTTTTTTTTGATCTATATGGAAATTTTTTAAAGGGAAGTAAATTATAGTTCCCTTAGACACAAAGAGAAAGAGACATCAGCCCCTGACAGTGACATTTTAATCCTACATTTACCTAACTTAGCTAAGTGCTCGGCTGTGGTGTGCGGTACAAACCTAAGGAATTTGACTCTGAAAGCAGAAAAATGTCCCTTCTCTCTTTTAGATGCCCATTTCCCTTCTATTTGCCATCATTTTCCCTATCATGCATGCAGTTTAACCTTCTGTATTTCAAGTTGCCTGACTAAGATTCTGGGAATTATTAGGGTGATTGCACGAATCCTGTTTGTTTTTAAATATTTGCAGACAACTGACATTCATTGAGATCGTATCCATGAACTTTTAAAATAATTGTAAATAAATTGTAAGTTTAAAAGTGCATAAATGTACGTTTAAAATAAACAACATGCCAGATTTTAACAGTATGTTTAAAGTGGTGAAGAACAGACGGTACATATGCAATAAATGCGGGCTTGCGTGCCAGATAATGGGTATGTTCAGCAGGGACTCTTGTGTGCCTCGTAGTTTGATTGACGCTCACAGAGGCATGGGCCTGAGTTGAGCCCACGGCTTAAAGTTCTCTGGCGCCTCGCCAGATTTCCGGCATGAGGAGATTTTTCAGCACGAGCCCATTGGGATTTTTTTCTTTTTTTTTTAAATTTGAGCTGAGATTTTGATGTGTAACCGTTTATCCAATTGCGTTAAACGCTGTTTAGAGGCTGATTAAAGTGATATAGCGCTAAACCAATAGCATATGAGTATTGTGTGTTACTAGGCAATAGAGGCAGGGCGGGGCGCATCATTTTTTTTCCAGGCGAGTACAGGGCTAATTACGGTAAATAGGTGTGTCTATCGAGCTGACACTTGCGCGATATAGTTGCCGGTCTTACACATGGACTGTATATAAATTATATACAGTCCATGGTTTCACATACTTACATGCTCAACGTCCAGATGGGGGACAGATATAAGAATAGGAAAGGATACATCCTCAGAGAGCCAGGACGCAGCCCAACTCCTAGCATCCCCTGTTTTTGCCATTTTGGGCAGCAAAACCTGGGGTCTGCCGTCTTGTCAATGCAGAGCTGGAACATTTGCATCATCTTAAGCTATACAATTAGAACTAGAAAAAAAAGGGGGAGGGAATGAAGGTACCATTTTAAAAATTCTAATCCAGTTCCACGTATTTTTATGGCTCAATCGCACCTTTAAAAGCAGAAACAGATTTTCGTAAACCAAGGCTAAATCTCAATCAAGTAATACTGAACTGCTGAGGCAATCATTTTATTTAAAGCCATGTCCTCTTTCCAGGACATGGCTTTAAACCAGTGTAGGAACTTGTTGAACAAGGCGATCATCTTTGAAAAGAGCACACCTGTTAACCCTCCCGTTTTCCCCAGGATTCTCCTGTATTTTACCCATCTTTCCCACTGTCTTCCCATTAGAATACTTCCCTGGGCCACGGCTATGGCCGGGGTGGCATCATGCATGACCGACCGCGTTTGTGATCAAAAAATCTGTATTGCCTCCTCATAGCGGAGCACGATCTGGCGTTCATCACAGCAGGGCCGCTCGTCCGCCAGTGTAAGAAGTTAGTGGAAGATAGGATTGCATTAGCTAGCCTGTCACTCTCAAACTAACATGCTAGCTATATAACCACACACTGGATTGCTCAGGAATTCAAAAGACGTCTGACTGAGAAGCTGAAGAAAACGATGTTTTCGTTAAATTTAGACGAAGCAACTAACATAAACAATGGTAAAATTCGGAATATTTTGGTTCATTTCTTCAATGACGATGGCGGCAAAGTAATAACTCAGCAGCTAGCTAGTCAGAAACAAGTTTCCGCCGGCAAGTTTAGCTAACTTTACAAAATTTACATTGGACTGTGAGCAGTGCTACAGGATTATTTATTTATTATTTTTAGTTAACACTGTTAAGGTGTTGCAAACTCAAGAACACTCTATTTAATCAGTTATGTTATCCAGGGTAACTTTATATGACTAGTTAATGGTCTGTATCAGAGATAACACTGTGTTGCATTAATGCTGGATAACATTACGCTAACTCAACGCTGTGGATAAATCTTGAGTTGGGACTAGAGACAACGTCAGCTCTGTCGTCCATGCAAGTTTCTCTGAACGTTGTAAGTTGCTGCTCTTAGTTGTTTACTCTCAGTTTCTCGAGTGTTGGCACCCGTTTCCTCTTTACATCTGTGATCCCCACGGTAGCGTACGTGAACGTTAATTAGGTCACTCCTCATCGGCGGAAGCTCAGGCCTTAGTGAATGTTGTTATTAAGACCAATGTCAGGCAGTGTCAATGTGTTATAAGCTCTAATATTGTTATTTTATGTATTTCTGTATTATGAAAGACAGGCTACTATCTTAGAATGCGTTAGGACACATGATAGAACCCCCCCCGGTAATTTCATTTTCCGGCGTGGCAATTTTTCAAGCTTTAAGCCCTGTGAGCCGATCGTGGCGGACGGTGTGAGCAGATCCTGTGCCCTGCGCTGCACTGCGCAGAGCTGCGCTGTGTCGACCTGACTGCACTCGCCGGCAGGGTGCGTGTGGAACAGCTGAGGAAGGGCTGCTGTTGCTGCTAAGGTCGCTGACCCCAAAATCAATTTTCCTGGCAGTGATTTTCCCCATGGATGCACAGGGCTGATGGAGGCAATGCACCAGCTTTCCAGCCCACTGGATATTGGACAGGAAAGTCCTTGCCAGGAAAATGGATCATGGGGGGGTGGGGTTTAGTCGGCCATTTTTGGTGTCCTTTTTATAGCTCATATCGTCTGCTTGTTCTTTTGATTTAAAGAAATGAAGTACATGCAGGATAAATGTAGAGGACAGTGTTGGTTCTGAGATTCAATTATGCTGCTACAAGAAAAATTCACTAAAGTGACTTCATTAACACACCCAGATGAGTGCGGAAATGTGTGGGTAATTACAGATATATGGTAAATTATTTAAATGGAGTTACAATAACTCACTTTTTTGTTGGCAGGTTTAGGTTTAAGAATGGCTGAATGGCTTGTCTTTGATTCCATTAAGGTCATGAGCTACAGTATATGTGTGAGATAGTGCACCTTGTCTTAAATCCCGGAGCCAATATTTCAAAATCAAATGAAGTTCTTCTTTTAATTAAATAGACCAACAAGAGAAATGATTTTAATGCAAGTTTCCTTTTAATGGCTTTGCTAACTCCAACGTGCATCATTTTTTTATTCAGTGAAGCTGAATACATTAAACTAAGCTATCAAGGCTCATTTTTATATCATAAACAGTACTTTTTAAATAATTCATCCCAATCACTGTGGCACAGTGTAATTACAATTGACATGGAAAACAGCCACAACCACACCAATCAAATATCATGTGAAACATGCTGTTCTAGAAAATAATTGGCAACGTAATGGAACATTTTATAATGGATTTGCATTTGTATTTGTGGAAAGATATAATTCTGATGCCAGAGGAGGATGGGCTCGCTTTGAATTCGCCTCATAAAATTCTCATAACTGAAAAAACTAAGCTGTAGCTTTTCATCTGGCCTCATGAAAGAAATATCAGCAGTGCTAGATGATTCTTTTCTCTTTTTGTTTACTGAACTAGTTGTGCAGACACTCTGTTCCCCTTAAAAACATCCCCATCCATCTGTACATTACCACTAGAGTGGATTAGGCATTTGATGAAGTGACATTACGTCTTCTGTAAATGTTTATCAACCTGTACTCGAAAGCTATCCATCGTTGAGGTAAAAAAAAAAATGATATATTTGATTTCTGCCGCAAACGTATTTGGCACCTAAATGTAATTCCAATTAGATGAGTGTTTTTAAATGGTTAAATCCAATAGACTACTCCACAGTTGCATGAGTTTTTCATGTCAGGGGAGAAATGTCCCACAAACATGAACTTAGCATTTACTTTGAATCATAATTTTCCAAGTGTGTACTTTTGCACACTCCATAAGGTGAGTTATTTTTAATTCCCCTCTTATTTACTTCCTCTCCATGTTAATTTAAAATGCATTGCAAATTGATTGATGGACAGCATATCAGGGGAATTTTCCAATGATACGACACCTATCAGAATCAGTGCACTGTCTTTCCACTCTGGAACAGGGTACTTCACCCAGATCTCCACGCTGGCAGACGTACAGGAGAATGTGATGGAGTACCTCCATGTCCTTAGCAGACCGAAGGTAATCGACCAGGAGCATGACACAGTCTGGACAGAGGCCTATATCGACAACACTGTGAGTACGCTCATTACCTCTGACTAATCAAGCTGCAAAGTTACCAGTTTCACGTTTCAATGGGTCCACTTATCCTGAGTGCGTGCTTCTGCGCATACTAAGTGGGCACTTCTGTATGGTTTATTGTGGGCATAAATCTGTCATACTCAGTTAATTTTGACTTAAGGTAGCCCCTAGGTGCAATATACATCAAATGGGCAAAATGTGGTGGAGTGTATTACTTTTGGAATTATTGTGCTATCTTGAACAACAAAATAATGACTGCCAGCACGAGGAGATATTTACATCTGACAATGGGAACAAAGCCCAGCAGTGTGCCGAAGCGGGGTGTGTGAAATCAGCAGAATGCGCCCGTCTGTGATATCTCCCTCTTTTCTGGAACCTGCGCCTTTCGCTGGCTCGTAGTGCCGTGTGGTAATTTGTGAGCGCTGGTCAACCGTGGTGATAAAAAAAGTATGCTAATACAGCGGGGGAAAAAGCTTTTAGCGGGAAAAATGTAGACAAAAGGTTTCGCTGCAGAAGAGGAACGCGGAGGCAGGGGCGCCCGCGTTGCATGTTCGGCATCGTGAGGAAAAAAAAAAAGCCATTGTTCGGACCCCTCCATCCCACCAGATGGAGTCATTAAATTTAATAGCCCCATGAGTGTTTAGTAGTGGTGTTGAACGCATGTGAAACATACTGCGGCACTGCGTGTTGTCACCCGTGGCCATCAAAGTCCTGGCACAGTGCTTTTCAACCCCCCCGTCGTCTCTGTCATCGAACTCTTAGTGTTTGTCACAGGGGGGCCGGTGAATAAATACCTGCACGTATGCCCCCTGATGTTAAAAGGACAAATTAACTAGTACAAAATCTCACTTTATTTTCCCTGTTTCAAGAGATCCCACACCCTCTAAAATAGCACTGTTCTTAAGGTCATAGGATTTTTTTCTGACATAATAGTTATGAAGCTGGTATTTTTACCCTTAGAGCGCTTAAGTAAATTTTCAAAAAATTATAAATAAATGATCTTGTTCTGTTGAAAACCTAGCATGAGGTGACTTGTTTAAAAGAGTTCCCTTGCGGGTTTCAGTAGCTTTGATTTTGATATCTTACATCACTGAGCAACAATAGCTGAATTTAGCACTCCAAGGGTTAAATTCTCTCCATTTGTTGATCTTTTGTTAGAGTTTTTTTTTTTTTTTTTGTTTCTTGATTGTTGTCCTGTGGAAGGTTTGGGAAATTCTTCTCCCCAGGTTAGCCAGCACAGGTTCTCTTTTTGATGCAAAAAGTACTTGTGCTGAATTGATTACAGTCCTGTTAGAACCAAATGTTAGTGATTTGGCATAGCTACCAATAATACGTTTTGTTCTCAGATTGATCGTGTATTCTGAATGAACATTGTCTGCATCCTTCATATTTATTTGAAGGACAGGTTCAATGCAGCGGAAATACTCTGTACTCAGGGTGTGGTGTTGTTCATTGCAATGCTCAAGAGCTTTGAGTGATAATTTATTATTAAATAGAAATGTAAATGTGCTAGTGTCCTTTGTTCATTAGCTTAATAAGCGTGTGTCAAAACGGCTTGACAGACGACATTCAGTTTTTGCCACGACTTTGTTTTCCCTCTTAATCGTCTTCATATTAGAGGATCACTGGGGGGATAACTCGGGCACTGAACCATTAACCTCTATTGACACTCTCTCTCCCCTTTCACCAATATTCAGCAATATTAAACTGAACGCATATGGCAGCTGATGTTTATAATCAGTTTGTGGGTCTTCCCTGTGGACCCACAGTTTCATTAATCCACTTATTAATGCGGAACGTAAACTTCTTTTTTTCTAGAGGCAACAGGTCAGAAAAGGAAGTTACAATTAAGCATATTTGCAATTGGCTTCTAATGACAACTGTTATACAAAGATGCATATGATGCAGGTAAGACGTGCATTATAATTGGAATCATAAAGGGATAATAGTAATTTTACATGTGCAACTGTGACAGCATCTGAGATGTGAGTTCTGCTGCATATGACGGAGCCTATAAGCAACACAGCCATGAGGTTTGTTTTCCCGTAGCCTACATGTTGCACAGTGGTTTCACTACTGGCCGATGATTTATCAAGAAACTGCCAGACGGACTCATTCATTCAAATGTTTTTTGACTGGAAAGACATTTATTGACCTGTAGCAATGAAGGATATTTATTTTTAGTTGGCCTTTTAGCTATCATTTCTGCCAAAAACATGTTTTTCCAAGCGCATTTCCATTTATTTAGACCTTCCTGCAGTTTCGTTATTTGAAAAGTGTGCTTTGTTATCATTAATCATTCATTCCTTTCTTCCCTCTTTGCTCTAATAAAAGTACCTGCATTACAATGAGAAAACTATAAAGCCTGTTACATCCAACACAACATAATTTGCTTTGGGGCAAAAAAAAATATCTTGAAAGGCTTCTCTGTACAAAATGTAATTTGTCCTGTCAGGTTGAAAGGAAGTGCGTGCGAGCATTTTTACTTCAAATGACTGGTACTGCTTCTTTGTTCATTTTTGTTTTTGCATTTTGCATTTGCAATTAAGAGACTTTAGCAGGAAATAAGTCAATGCTCTGACCCACTTGCAAATATGAAGTCAAAACTGTGTTCTCAGTGGGATTTGTTTGTTGTTTCAGGGTGTTGGAGTGATTGCAATGCTGTGTTTATTATCAAATTGTTGCTGAGAAAGTACTTACCAAACCTCAGTCTCACAAAGTGGAAAGAGATGAAGCGAATTCAGAGAATGGTTGGCGTGGCATGTTAACTTTCACAAAGCAACAACACGATGTAAACAGAAAAACGCTAGTAGCTCATGGTTTTTGAGATTTTTTCAAGATACTTGTGTTTTTGTGCTCAGCTATTGCCTGAATGAATGGGGTGTTCATGAATGGGAAATTGGGCAGATTAACTGTAATATGTATTTGTATATATGTTATGGGAAATGCTGAAAAATTCTGATTCAGTTCAGGGGTGTGTCTTCGTGCCTTTTAGACATTATTATTTATGATAGATGCCAAACTGTTGGTAGAAAGCAGAACGATTTCCCATTTTAAATGACCAGCCCTTATGCGTAGCACTTTTTCCAACTGTAATTTTGAAAAGAAAATGGTCTCTCTGTTGCTGGTGGAAGGGGAGTGGTGCCGTTTGGGCCAGTAATCTGCATCATATTGTGCTCATTATGGAATCCAAAAGTTCCATGTCTTCAAAAGATCAAATTTACATATTTCTATCCATTGAATGGTATTAGCTCAAGCTTTCAGTTACAATTGTGATTGAATTTAAATGTTAAACTCACAGCATATGTTTCAACTGCTAGTAGGTAGCTTTGGTAGGTGGCTTTTTCCCCAAGTCAACTACCAGTCATTTATATGCTGACGCACATATTGTATATAAAGGAGACAGCAGAGGCACAAGAGGATTCTGGCTCTCTCTGGAAAAATACCACAGTAGTTCTTTTCAGTTTATGGGTCATTTTGCATATCACAAGCACATAATCTTCCTTCATTTTAGCAACATTCATCTGCCGGAAATTACAGTGGCAGCGAGTGACAGAAAATCAGTATCTTATCCTTGTCATCAGCATTTTACCTGCATCACAGGGTCTGAAATCATTCAAAAAATTTTGCAGGATCACTGTCTGTGCCTGAACTGTGCTGTGGGCCTTCGGAATGAACACCAAGATAAAAAATAAAATAAAATAAAATAAAAAGTGTTCACTGCGGTGCTGTTGCCTTTCTTACAACTGTTCTAACTGAGCTTCAGAAATTTTAGTGTATGTAAAATCATTCTTCAGCCATGAAAGCGCGGATAGAAATATAATTGTGTGTCTCTTCAATCTAAAAATTGCAAGTGAACAATTTAGACATTTCTTTTTTGGTTTCTGAACTTTGATTTATTAATCTGAGGAAGAATTCAGCAGTGAAGTCTGGGATCTAACTAAATTTTATTAAGGACCTCTTGTTAGATTGTTTTGATATGTAAGGTGTCACCTTGGCTTTGAATTACTAATAAAGTGACATTTGTCTTGGGGAAGAATAAATATTATAATAGCGCTTATTCCCTGCTGTGTTTGATTGGTTTGTTTTCCTTTCCCAGCCTGCTATTGCCTTATTTCTGCTCCCATGTGATTGGAGGGGTTTCCTCTTTTCTGTAGGATGCCTCTGTTGCAGGGTGGTCATTCATACATTGCTGCTCAAAAGTTTGGAATTGTGATTTTCACATAGAGTAAATGGAAAAACTTCATGTTATTCCCAGAGAATAACCCAAATCATGAATTCAAACTCTGCCAGGACTTTCCGGAAAAGGAAAAACATATGATGCGGCCAGATCAGTCGTCTGATGTAAACCCTAATCACCTAGATTGTAGTACATGAAATATGCCCATCTTCAAATACTCATCTTTTGGAAATATTGCAGTCCATGTGGAAATCTGTTGAAAAAATGGTGTCCCAAAATTAGTATCCCAAATCCTAAAATTTGAAAAACAGAGATTAAATATCATGGGGGATGAGTTTGTTGTGTGACGATGCTGTCAGCAATTTTTTTTGGCTCTCTCATGTCACCTGTCGCACTCTTCTGAGCACATGTAGGAACCAAAGCACATACGACTTGTTCATACCCATGGGCAATTTAGAGCCTCAATTAGCCTAGCATACAAGGCTGTGGACTGTGGGAGGAAGTAAAAACGGTAACGAGTGGTTTATTCTGTGAACTCAATAGTGCAAACAAACAAATGTTTTTTGCTTTTGTTGGGTTTTTTTGAGCAAATGAGCACAAGGGTGCGGTTTGGGGTCGATGAGGCCCTTTCACAGATCCCGAATGACTGTCAGGAATATGAAATTTGATGAGTGATTGATTAATGATTTATAATAAACAAATAAAAGTAATACTGGACAAATAGTATCTTTATTTGTTGAATTACAGGGTGAAAATCACAAAAAAATTACAAAATCAATAATCGATATTGGTTGTTGATCACCAATTTACAGATAAACACTTGAAACCAATACCAATCGATAGCCCAGACAATATCCTTTCCAAAAATCTATAGTTTATGGGGTCTTTCAGCAGAAATAAAATGATCACAAATTTACCTGTGAAACCTACAAAATCTCAAGAAAAGCTCCACAGAGCGTATGCAAAGCCAAGAGGTTAAAAAGATAAAACATCGTGAATTACATTTTGGCTGTTTGTTTCATTTAAGTTTTATACAGTGTTTATATACTGAGACTTTTATTGAATAAAATAGCAAGAACTACTTAAATGACAAGTGATTCCAAACTTTTGAGTTCTAATGCACGCACTCATGACTGGTCTGGTCTACCACAAGGATTTGGTCAGAGCATTCATGCTAGCCTGAATGTAATAAATGCTTTGACATGGAATGACATTTACTGAGGTCCTGTCACTCACACCTCACAGGTGACGAAATGAAGCCTTTTTAGTCCTCAGTGCACCAAAAGGCATTCGCGCCTCATTTGGGTGGGGTAGTGTCAGATAGAGCTCAGGACTACAAGGATTAATTAAATAGCATCTTCATTTTTGGTTCCTCTTGACTAGTTATTGATGTTCTCTTTTTTCTTAATCTTTTCTCCGTAGCTCCCTCAGGCTCAAAAGGTAAACGATTCAGTGTTCACCATCTTGCATTGCATTTCCATATGGTTTGACGTCATGCACAACTTTCAGTCTGTCTGGCCTGTGCTTATTTGACTTTTTTTTTTTTGCAGTAGTTACTGACCTGTGTGTGACACACGAACCCTCCTCATGTCCCTTTGCTTAACACACATGGTGTCGTGGCTTTAATCTTGCTTTGCAAATCTCACACATTGGCACATGACTTCTTTCAGTGACTCTTTTTTGTATTACATTTACATTTTAGTTTGCCCTGGTACTGGAAGAAAAGGTGTAAAAAAGAAAACAAAAAACTATATGTGGCTGAGTACTTTTTCATCGGGCTTTTGTGCTCCAAAATAGTATCCTGCTAACTGTACACCTGTCTTCTAATAGAGAACAGTAGTGTACAAACAAATGTACTGTATGTGTTTTGGTATGAAATCTCTGCTTTTTGACCTGAATGTTTGCCTTATAGAGTAGTGAAGTGATGACGTCACAGCTACTTAGCTTCTTGTGTCAGAAGTAAGATCCCTATGGTATTTTATAATGGGGTTTGGACACTTTCCGGCATTGCTCGAACTCATATTAATTTCATGCGCCATCTCGCTCTGAGATTAGCCTTTGGGGCATACGGATACAAATGATCACATCAACTTTGTTGTTTATAGCCAAAAACTATATGCTTTTACACTTTTAGTCCAGTTTGTAGTCTACTTTTGTTAATTACAAGCGGGCGAGTACCCTGTGATTTGTTCCCGGCCAATGAGGTACCTCGGTTTCTGCAAAGACTCACAACGTACCTCGATGGTAGCCAATCAGTGCCCAAAATTGCTGTTGTCTGTGTCTGTGCAACCGTTACTGCATTGTACATAGTGGGCCACTATTAGCTTGCTATATGCCTAGAAATGACTGGATAACAGTGAATAGTTCTTTCTCCATTTAGCTAGCTAGCTAGCTTTTACGTGCAATAAATATGGCTAGCTACCCTAGCGAACCACCTAGCTAGCCTGCTATTTAGCTTATTACATCTTGTGCACATAGCTAAAAAAATAGAAAACTGTAAATGGTTATTTAATGTCACTTACTGTTATTCAGCAAGCTAGGTAGCATTAAAATTCATTGACTATGACAGAATAAGCTAGTGGAATAGCTAGCTAGCTAGTTTGCTAGCCTAGCTAGTGAGCCAATTGAAGTAAGCCTATTCGAGCCTAGTGGCCCATCGGGCCGGTGCTTAACCCCGGTTTCCATGGCATGAAGTGACTAGGAGTATTACTACTCCCCCTGGATGGGATGCCAGTCCATCGCAGGTACTCCCCCAGCTCTTAGACAAGTTTCCCTGCCTATTTGCTGGTACCCATTTATACACCTGGGTGGAGTGAGGCGTGGAGTGTTGGTAGTGAAGTGTTTTGCCCAAGAACACACCGCGAAGGCCATGGCCGGGGCTTGCACTTGGGACCTTACGATCTCAAGTCAAGCCTACTTGACCACTGCGCTACCGCGTCTCCCAGTGAGCCAATTAAGTCAATAAAAACTGTGAATAGCCAATATTTGGCTACTTTGCTAGCGTTGTGCCGCGAACATTTCACTAAGTGGAATTTACATATACCTAATATGACATTAGCCTTCTACCGACATGACATGAATTAGCTAAGTAGTTAGGTCAGTTATGCTTTGACAAAGCTGACTAGCTAGCTTGTTTGCTAGCTACCGAGTTTTTAAGCGAACTAACGTTGGCCAAAGATGCCTGGCTATTAAACTAAATTGGCTCTTAACTTAATATTCTGCAAGGTAAGGATAACTAAGTAGAGTGTAGAGTGGCTGCAATCTCACCAGGCTGAGCAAACAAATAGTTATGGCAAGGTGCAAGACATTTCTAACGCATTTTATGAACTCGTTCTGCCCGGGAATCAGGAGGATCATGGGACGTGTCATTTTTAGACTACAAAGAGGATTATCATGGTGGCGAAAAATTAAAATGATTTAAATTGTAGCTGACGCTGGCCAAGAAAAACAACATTTGTTGTTACTCGGAAATATGACGTAAAATCTCGAAATCGATGGAGCCTTGGAAACAGTGGAAAGTGCTTCAAAAGTGAATATTTTAAAAAGTCCATGGGTAAAATGAATGAGAACTTTTACTTCTGACACCAGCGTGACGTCATCACTTCACTACTCTATTGTGCACGTGTTCCATCCCTTTTAACTGATACTTGGCTTCAGTTCAGTCAGCTTTTGTCCTTTACTTTGTCTGAAAGTGCAGTCCCTAAGCATTTGATGGGTGGATTTATTTATTTGTTTATTTTTTTTAATCCGACTGGTTGTTGACCAGCTGAATTAGTAAAATGGCGTGAACTTCGTTGTCTGTCTTGTCGTCAGTGAATAGTTCAACATGTAACCTCTAGCAGTCACAAATATTGACCAAATTTGGCAAAAACTTGGCCTGTAACATTTTTGGCACAAACTAATTTGGGAATGCATTTCAGCCTTACTCCCCCAGAAGTGGGTGTGGCAGGTTTCTCACATTGAAAAACTGAAGATGTCCATTTTAGACCTTTCTAATACAGATAACAACTTAAAACTTGGTGTAGAAGTAGTACACAACTTGTCTCAACAATATAAATGGTCTTCTAAAATGTGGGCAACTTCTTAAAAAAGGGTATCATTCTTATAGATCAACAAATATGGATGTGATTGCCCTTAGACATCCATCGCTTTAACTTGAAAGACATTTATGTTCATGTTTGTGTCTTATGAAATTAATGTGTGCTGGAGTTGAGTGCCAAAACAGCAAAAACTGTGTTTCTGTCCAGATATTTATAGACTTAGTCGTGTGTGAAACAAATTTTAACATTCATCTTAACAAACCCAGTTCATCACCAAAATTAATTTGACAAATAGTGTTTTGAGAAGAAGCACTTGTTTGTGATGGGAAGCCAGATAATGACTGGTGGTTAGAATGGATGCAGAACCCAGCCTGAGGCAAGTTTCCCAAAAGCATAGTTGCGTACTATGTTAGCAACTTATATTGTCCGACCATATACAGTCAATGGTTCCAACTATGTAAGTTAGCATCAGTTCTTTTGGGAAATGTACCCCTGACCGTTTGAGTCCTGTTTCACTTGGCTGCCATGTGTAAAAAGAGAGTGCATTTTCTCGAGTAGTTCTGTACTAGTACTGTGTCAGAAAATTGGATACATTGCTGTCCTAATGAAGAAAAGCTATAACTGCTTTTCTTAATGTGCCTACTAATGCACTTAACGACAGGACTTTAGGGAGAGAAATGTGTCCTATGAGTGCTTATTGTGTGTTTTATTATGATGAATGCTTTCGTGTGCCGCATAAGGGCATCTGGTGGGTGACTTAATGAAAATCATCATAATGAAAAAACCAGAGGGTATTTATGGAAAATAGCAATGATTGATGAGTTATATTAGAGGCATCCGTAAGTAGCAATTTGATAGACATCTGCATTACCATATGTTAGGAATTCTTCCACTCAGCAAATTAAATCCCATTGTCTATTGGATAATCACGCGTTTGTCAGTTCTGCGCTCCAGTTTCATCTGTGATCCACTATCATTTCTGAGTTAAATTGTTGTGCACTGCCATTTTGAATCCATATGCAAATCTGATGTGATAAATATGAATGACACCTGTTCGAACTTGATCATTTAATGCTCAGTTTTAAATGTTTTTTTCCCCTGTTCTTGTTTCTGTTTTGAATTCAAGTCAATGAGTTGCCTTATAGCAAATTATTCAGTGCCATCAACTGAAAATGCCAATTTGATTGTTTCCAAAATGCCAATTGTGTCTTTGAAAAATGAGGTAAAGCAAAACACTATTGAAAAGGCTGTAGGTAATGTGAAATGCATCTGTGCCTTTTGCTTTGTATGTCAGTACTGAATGTGTCAGTGGCTGATATTTTGTGACTCCGAATGTGCGCTGAGAGTGTCTGTGGCTGCTGCCTTTAATCAATAATAAGTGCTCTAGCTCTGATCTTGTTTATGACTGGAGTGCAGTAAGTCAGTGCTTGAAGTCTAAATTACACATGCCTGCATATGCCCGCATATGAGTGCTAACTGTACCTGTGTTACTGCATCTATCAAAGTCTGGGCTTATTGCTTCAAATCCAAACGTGTCAGTTGGTGCTATTGCTGCTCAGAGCTAATTTTGTCCCTGGAATCTGGTCATAACTTCCCTCAAGATACCCTTGAATTCTTCAAAGTGTGGGGTGTCCTTTAAACTTTGTGTTTCCGTATTTCAGCCACTGAGGAGGATCATTTATCATTCTCTGGCTCATTTGGTTTTGTTTTCTTACATGCAGAGTGGATTGACTGTGGAGAGAGAGAGAGAGAGAGAAAGAGAGAGAGAGAGAGAGAGAGCTAGGTTGGGAACTAAAATGAGGTTTTTTAGTTTTTTGGGAAGTGGATTACCGAGGGACTGTCACCTTTGCAAGTTGTTCAGTCTCAAAGGGGGGGGAAGTAGTGATGTACAGGCGTATTTATATCCCTCTCGGTGGGTGTGCAGAACGCCCTGGACACCTGCCCTCTCAGCCTCCTTGTTATTAAGCCTGCTCATGGGAGGGAGGGGCATTCTGTGGGTAACGCCCCTGCATTCGTCTCTGTGACCCAGATTCAGAAGCAGCCTGTGAGACTGAGGGAATGCGCTGTTCCCTGTCCCTGTGCTGGACCTCGCGCCTCTGATCTGCACTAATCCCATCCTCTCTGTACCGGCGCTTTCATCTGGAGAGGAGCACACAAACACACACTGTAATGCAAAACACTGCTCTCCCTTTCACTTCTAATGACCTCTCACTGTCCTTACATACACACACACACACACACACTGAACCACACAAACACACACTGTTATACAAAACACCACTCTCCCTTTCTGTCCTCACATACACACACCAAGCCACACAAACACACACTGTTATACAAAACACCACTCTCCCTTTCTGTCCTCACATACACACACTTAGCCACACAAACACACACTATGATGCAAAACACCACTCTTCCTTTCTGTCCTCACATACACACACTTAGCCACACAAACACACACTGTAATGCAAAACATCACTCTCTCACTCACATTTAATGCCCTGTCACTGTCCTCACACACAGACACGCACACACACACACACACACACACACACACACTGAACCACACACACACTCATATACAAATCACCACTCTCCTTTTTTCTATTAGCGCCATCTAACTGTTTTTGCGTGCTCACACACTCAACCGCATACACAGACACTTTTATATACAATCTGAATCCCACTGGAATTGGGACAGATTGTAAAATCCAAATAAAAACAAAATTAATAGGGGCCATTTAATGCTTATTTCACAGTTTAATATTTTTATTTTGGTGGTCTATTCACATATTTTTGCATGTTTTTTTGATCAAAAAGCACCTAGTTACAGCTGTACTGGCTGTGTGTGCAGCACCTCAGACTCACTTAGGCTGTTTTGGCTCTTGTCTCTTTAAGGCTTTTACCTTTAACGCTCACTCTGTTGTGAGTCGCCAACAGAGGTAGCATTTGTCTGTAAAATCAAAGGAAGATCATTGAAGGCTGGGGTTGTGCTGTTGAGGAATAGCAGTAAAATAATAATTTTAAATTTTGTAAAAAGTCTGGTTTGACCTGTACTCAACTGAAAACACTACACAGATATGATAATAAATGTTTTAACCTTTTAAAGTCTACTCTTTCTTAAATTTTGTCTTTTTGATATTCCCAGATTAAAAGCTTATTACAGGCAAACTACATGTGATGTCTGCAACATATTCTGAATAAGTTAACCACTGGGGCACAATTACCTCCGTGTTACATCACCTTTCCATTTATCAGGACTGCAGTAATTTGGGAACAGAGGACACTTATTGCAGTTGTGAAACTTGGTATTTCCCCGATTATTGCTTGTTATAATACTGAAGCTGCTGAACAGCCTCGGGTCTCCTCTGTTATATCTTTCACTTCATAATGTGCCTCACATTTTCAATGTGAGACGGTTCTGGACTGCTGGCAGGCCAGTCTAGAACCCACACTCTTTGACTATGAAGTCATGTTGTTGTCGCACATCACTTTGCATTGTGTTGCTGAAATGAGCGGAGGCCTCCCAGAAATAGAAGTTGTTGGTGGCAACATAATGTATGTTGTTCCAAATTGCGTTTATCAATAGTCCCTTTGCGGGCATTCAAGTTACCCATGTTGTGGCGACTAGTACACCCCCATACCGTGACAGATACAGGCTTTTGAACTGTGCATTTATTACAAATAGGATTCCTTTCCTCTGTCACCCAGAGAATATAATGTTTTTTCCAAAAATTGGACTCATCAGACCACAGCACACATTTGTACTTCGCCTCAGTCCATCTCAGATGCACTCATGTCCACACTTGGTGGGTTTTCTGGGTGTTGGTAATGTGTGGCTTTGGTTCTGCACAGTACTGCTTTAACTTGCATTTGTGGATGCCACAATGTACTATGTTTACCGACAACAATTTTCCAAGTACTCACAAGCTCTTAGGAATATATTCGTTACAAAAGCACGTTAATGGCCATTACAAAAGAAGATCACGGATATTCGATATTGGTTTTCTTTCCTACCCCATAATGCACATGGATTTCTCCAAATTCTCTGAATCTTTTTGAAATATTATGGATTATAGAATGGGAAATCCCAAAATACTATGAGATGATGCATTCAGAAATAATGTTCCTAAACTGCTGGCTCATTTGCTCATTCAACTTTGTGCGAACTGGTGAACCCCAAAGTATTCTTTGCTTGCAAATGACCTAGCCTTTTGTGAATGCTTAGTTCATAGCCAATCATGATAGCATCTTCTGTAACATTTTAATTTGGTTGCCAGAAAAGTTGTCAAGTGTGTGTTTGGTGAACATCCTTCAACCTTCCCAATGTTACATTTCCTTGGTACAAATTTTTTTTTCATGGAAATGAGAATAAAATTGAGAATTTTTTATTTGCACTATTTTCAATTAAATATAGAAGGATGAGAATGTTCAAATCTGTGTTATTATCAAATTCCACATGGTCCCATCTGTGTGCTATATGCTGATAATAAGGTTTGGGTTGTATATAAAACATTGAATCCATCAAGCGACACCCTTATACATACTTTATGGATCATGTCCATGAGTGAGTAGTTGGTGTATTGCAGTTGCCTCACCATGAGATTTATGCAGTTTTGCCAGTTTCCCCCTCATTTAACTCAAAAAGCCTATTGATGATCCTCCTTACCATGATACCTTCCTATGGAAGCCCATAGTGGACAATATTCAAATGAAAATGTAATCCCACTATTGCATTATAACTTTCCACTTATGAATGAGTTATTTGAGACAATATTAAATTGAAAATGCATTAATCCAATTATCACTTTCATTTTCACATACACATATGGGAAATCTATGACTATATTCAAGTGATAATGAAAAGCTGTTTGACATTTCATTTTCAAAGTCATGCTCCGCAATACAGTGGACAATATTCAAATGCAATAAGCAAAACAGCACCCCCAGCCTATTGCATTTACATTTACATGTCAACACGCTCTTTTAGGGTCAACATGAAAATGCAAATGCTATTTTCAGACTATTTGAAAATGATATTGAAAATGGCATTCATCATTTAATTTGCAAAGACTTAACTTGCTCTACTGAGGACAATATTCAAATGCAATAAGATAAGCAGCTCTCGCTGTCAGATAGCTAGCTTGTGAAGCAAGGGCAAAAACCGAACAGAATCACAGCGATTAAGTATAAAAATGATGACAAACAATCCCCCTAACTAGCGTCAGCAGGGTGGGAAGACGGATAGCGTTTTATCTGGAGTAATGTAATACGCTATAGCATGAGTGGAAGGATAATGCTGCTTTAACTAGCTATGAAATAACATGTCTCAGGCTGAACTGTCAGTTTGTTCTTTAGGGAAAAGAAGTTGCTTATCAATGGTGAAAGAGGTTGTGTGTGCGAGATGGCGTTGAAAGTGACAAATCAGGGCTGTAAGAGCTTCTCCAGTAGGCATCATAGCTGGCTAGCTGTACCTAAGCAATTGCTTTTAGACTCACTAGCAAGCTAGCTAACGTCTCTGAAATCTGCAAGCACACTTGGGTTGCAGTTGCACAACACTGCCGCGAAGCCTCGGATAAGTTCATGCATATTACAGCTAGCTCAGTTAATAGAGTTGGGGCAAAAATCAAATCATATCACTTTAATGTGATGATCATATACAAATATTTTCCTTAGTTTACGTTAGCTGGCATACTAGCTGCCAAGATGGCTACATCCAAAGTGCAACGTAGCCTAATACGCGATGGCACACAACACATAGCAGCCTAGCCATCATGACATTATCAGTAAGCCTCCGTGCGTACAAGCGCTACCCAGAAGCTGATTGGTTGGTATGCAAATGAGGAACATGGGGTGCGTTCGAGCGCGTCTGCAAGTAAGCCTGCTGCGCGAGATTCCCGAAAAAATTCGCGAGAATCTTGCGAAGTTCGCGCGATAAGCCCTCAAACCATCGATAGCTGCAGGATCTTGCAGCTATCGCGGGGTTCTCGAGGTTTTTCGAATCTCACGAGTTCGCTTATTTGCAGACGCGCGCACTCTATGGTTTCCGTTCGCCCCTAATGAGTGGCGTCCTAGTGGAAGACCCGCCTTGATGAGACGCTAACAGATTGCATTTTAATTTTCATTGTGTCCCAAAAAGAGCGTGGTGACATGTATTTGAAAATGCAATGGACTGGGAGGCGCTGTTTCCCTTACTGCATTTGAATATTGTCCCATATGTTGCAGGATAAGTCTTTGAAAATGAAATGTCAAATGTCGTCATCATTATTATTTCCAAGTGATTAGAAAACAGCATTTTCATCATCATGTTGACCCTAAAAGAGCGTGATGACATGTATATGTAAATGCAATAGACTGGGAGAGCTGTTAATCTTATTGCATTTGAATATTGTCCTCAGTAGAGCAAGTTAAGTCTTTGCAAATTAAATGTTGAATGCCGTTTTCAATATCATTTTCAAATAGTCTGAAAATAGCATTTGCATTTTCATGTTGACCCTAAAAGAGCGTGTTGACATGTAAATGTAAATGCAATAGGCTGGGGGTGCTGTTTTGCTTATTGCATTTGAATAGTGTCCACTGTATTGCAGAGCATGACTTTGAAAATGAAATGTCAAACAGCTTTTCATTATCATTTGAATGTAGTCATAGATTTCCCATATGTGTATGTGAAAATGAAAGTGATAATTGGATTAAAGCATGTTCATTTTAATATTGTCTCAAATAACTCATTCATAAGTGGAAAATTATAATGCAATAGTGGGATTACATTTTCATTTGAATATTGTCCACTATGGGCTTCCATACCTTCCATTGCTTTCAGATATCCTTAATTCCTCTAAATAGACTTGTCCTTTCCCTGACTGAAGACATGCAAATTGCTCTCTTGTAATTGATTTGCAACTAGTTTTGTGAATAAAGCATTATAGACTTTGGCTTTTTAGCCTCAGAATCTTTGCAGCATTGTTATCTTTTTTTGGGGGAGTGCTCCAACTGCCAAATCAGACAAGAATCTGCATTTGGGTTGGTTGGGTCAGCTTGATTCAGTATTCCCTGCTTCCCAAGCCTTATAATAAGGTCCCCTTGGATAGGCAGTGCGAAAAACTATATTAGATCTTTTTAAAAGAGCTAACGGATCCACTCTGCTAAACATATTTGTCTTCCCATGCTAATCATTTAATTTCCCTCGCAGCTGTGCTGCTTTGTTACCACCTGATTGATGGTTGAGACGCACGGCTCTGAATGAAAGAGATTAGCAATAAATGCTGGAATCAGCTAATGCCAAATTAATTGCTTTGATAGCCATGATGACTAAATAGAGAGTGATTATTATTATCAACTACAAATTTCAATGGAAGCAAGAATGGTAAACCTTTCAAACAAAATTGCTGAATTAGGAATACCACTAATATATTGCAAAGCTATGTTTATACTCAAACTGTGCTCATATTATATTATTGTACTACAGCCTCCCTATCTATTTTATTTTTATATTGTCATTCTTGTTTGTATATATACATATACAAACATACATACATACATACATACATACACACACACACACACACACATACACACACACATGCACGTATACACACAGGGGGCTCTACATAAATTAACTTGATAAACATAAATTCAAAATGCCACATGCAAAAAAAAATTCACTTAAGATTTAAATGGTGTCAACAATGGTGTCAACTACAATTATTCACCGCCACCAAGGAAGTGTATGTTTTTGCCGGCGTTGGTTGGTTTGTACAACCATGTCACTTTGTTCCGTTAGTCGTCTGTCTGTCTGTATGTCTGTTTGTTAGCAGGATATCTCAAAAACGGCTGCATAGATTTCAACCAAACTTTGCAGGATGTTACAGTAGCACGAGAGGAACAAGTGATTAAATTTAGGCATATCTAGGCCAAAGTACAGCTGCGATATAGGCCAAAGTACAGATCCAGCTATGCTGGCGGAGATTTGAAGTCTCGAGTCAGACACCAGACGATTTCGACAATGGTCCTGCTAGGCGGGAGTCATTTGTTTGTCTATCTGTCTGTCTGTTAGCAGGATATCTCAAAAACGGCAGAATTGATTTTAACCAAACTTTGCAGGATGCTAGAGTAGCACAAGAGGAACAAGTGATTAAATTTTGGCATATCTAGGCCAAAGTACAGGTGAGATATAGGCCAAAGTTCAAATCCAGCTATGCTGGCAGAGATTGGAAGTCTTTCCAATGGGCCAGATTTCCAATCGGCATGCTTTTGGGTTTTGCTGCCACCTGGCGGTGGAATGCAACAATACCCTTCATCAGCCAACGAAAATAACTAATGCACAGAGTTGCCTTGGCGTGGCGAAGGTGCTGTGCTCTCTGAGTGCTCTTGTTTACCCATTTAATCTTTAAAAAATTCTCCAAATCAAGGTTTCACAATTAATGACACCCCTGGTTTAGTACTTGGTACAACCAAATTGGGCAAGGATAACAGCTTGAAGTCTTTCTTGTGCTGTTTCACAGGGTTAAGGCACATATTTGGAGGGATTTTGGACCACTCCACTGTTCTTAGATTAGTGCTAATCAACCTCCCTTTTCAGTTCAGCCCACAGGTTTTCTGTTGGATTAAGGTCTGATGACTGAGATGTCCATTGTGAAACAATGGCAGAACCAATTCTATGTGGATTTTGAGGTGTGCTAAGGTCATTATCTCACTAGAGAGTCCACCTATGGCCATTTATCAGATTGGCAACCAGATTGTCAGCCAAATACTTGGTGGAATCCATTGAGCCATTGATCTCAAATCTTAACCAGTCAGTGCTCTATAATATATACTTACCAGTGGCGGCTGGTGAACTGGCGATAGGGGAGGCTCAAAACAATCCCTGAAAATTAATGATTGGTCACGACCTGTTTTCAATCATTCATTTAAATTACCATTACAGAAACTCCGATAACTCTCAACATTATCAGATGCGGCCAGTTTTCATTTATAACACATACCGATTACGACTCCGGACTTCTCACGCTTTTTTTAATTCAGGGATTGGAAGCATTGCATGCGTTTCATGATCGTTTAAGTGAAGTGAGATCATTTGAAACGTCTTAATGCAATTCCATTGCTTCCAACCCCTCCAGTGCACAAAGACTTCAATTCCGCGCGAGAATCTCTTACATACGCGTTGATTGAATAATTGCTGACTACAGCAGAGGAACGTAAATATGCCACTTAAACTCACACCGAATGCGTGAGAATTGACTGGTATGCGTTATAAATGAAAACTGGCCACAACTGATAATGTTGAGAGTTTTCAGAGTTTTTGTAACAGTAATTTAAATTAATGATTGAAAACAGGTCGTGACCAATCACTAATTTCAAGGGATTGTTTAGAGCCTCCCTTATCGCCAGTTCGCCAGCCGCCACTGATGTATACACACATTAAACCACTCACAGATGCACAGACGGCATAACACCAGTGGCACGTCAAGGTCTGCAGACAGATCTTAGACGGTAAGCGAGCAGTTGGGTCTTTTTTTCATTCAGTGTGTTGGATGTGACGGATGAATAGGAGCTGAACAACTTTGACTTTGGCCAAATCGTTATGGCCTGATGAGTGGGTTAGAGCATCTCTGAAGGGGCAAGACTTCTAGAGCGCTCTCTGTCAGCAGATGTGAGTACCTATTGACAGTGGTCCAAGGAGGGACAAATCCTGAGCTGGCGACAGGGCTTTGTGCACCCAAGGCTCTGAAAATTTGAATATTATTTATATATATATATATATATATATATATATATATATATATATATATATATATATTCAACCCCAATTCCGAAATAGTTGGGACGAAGTGAAAATTGTGAATAAAATCAAAATGCAGTGACTTTCAGATCACAAGAGCCAATGCGTTATTTACAATAGAACATAGATAACATTTCAAATGTTGAAACTGAGACATTTTACATTTTTATCCATAAAATGAGCTCATTTTAAATTTTCTGGCTGCAACAGGTCTCAAAAAAGTTGGGACACGGGCAAAGAAGGGCTGAAAAAGCAATTAATATATAAGAGAATCAGCTGAAAGAACATTTAGCAAGTAATTATGTTAACTGGCATCAGGTGTGTAACATGATTGGCTGTAAAAGGGAAGTCTTAGAGAGGCTGAGTCTGTCTGAAGTAAAGATGGCCAGAGGCTCTCCAACCTGCGAAGGCTTGTATAAAAATGTTGTGGAATACTTAAAAAACAATGTTCCTCAACGTCAAATTGCAAAGTCTTTGAAGGTGTCATCATCGACATTGCATAACATCATCAAAGGATTTAGAGAAAATGGAAAAATCTCTGTGCGTGAGGGACAAGGCCGAAGACCTTTACTGGATGCCTGTGATCGTCAGGCCCTCAGACACCACTGCATCACTCACCGGCATGATTCTGTCATTGATATTACTAAATGGGCCCAGGAATACTTCAAGAAACCCCTGTCTGTAAACACAGTCCGCCGTGCCATCCACAGATGCCACTTAAAACTCTATCATGCAAAAAGGAAGCCATTCTTGAGCATGATCCAGAAGTGCCGCCGTATTCTGTGGGCCAAGGCTCGTTTAAAATGGACTGTAGCAAAGTGGCAATGTGTCCTGTGGTCAGACGAGTCCAAATTTGACATTCTTGTTGGAAATCATGGGCGTCGTGTCCTCCGGGCTAAAGAGGAGAAAGACCTCTCCTCCTGTTATCAGCATTCAGTTCAAAAGCCACCATCTCTGATGGTATGGGAATGCATTAGTGCATATGGTGTGGGACACTTGCATGTTTTAAAAAGCACCATGAATGCTAAAAAGTATATAAAGGTTTTAGAGCAACATATGCTCCCCTCCAGACGACATCTATTCCAGGAAAAGCCTTGTGTATTTCAGCAGGACAATGCAAAACCCCATACTGCAGCTATTACAACAGCATGGCTTTGTAGCAGAAGAGTCCGTGTGCTGAACTGGCCTGCCTGCAGTCCTGATCTTTCACTGATTGAGAACATTTGGTGCATAATTAAATGAAAAGTCCGTCAACGGAGACCCAAAACTCTCCTGCAGCTGGAAACCTGTATTAAACAACAGTGGGTCAAATTCTAATGGCTAAACTCAAGAAACTTGTCTCCTCAATGCCCAGATGCCTCCACTCTGTGTTAAAAAGAAGAAGGGATGCTACACCATGGTAAACAGGCCCCTGTTCCAACTTTTATGAGACCTGTAGCAGCCATCAAATTTGAAATGAGCTCATTTTGTGGATAAAATTGTAAAATTTCTCAGTTTCAACATTTGCTATGTTATCTCTGTTCTATTGTGAATAAAATACTGGCTGGTGTGATTTGAAAGTCATTGCGTTTTGATTTTATTCACAATTTACACTTTGTCCCAACTACTTCGGAATTGGGGTTGTATATATAGTGCCTGACAAAAGTCTTGTCGCATAAGGACATAGTAACTAAAAATAGCATATAACTTTATTTCTAACCAATCAAATGTTACAATAAATGGTCCATTTTAATGTCAAGGGCTTTCACATTAATAATTTGGTGCAAAATGAAACCGTCAACAAGTCTTCTGATGTTCACAGCTTGGCTAAGCCCGTAACATCTGTTTTTGCTAGGACAAAAGTCTTTTCGTCTCTTCAGATGATGCAACAAATCGCAGATTAGAGTTTAACCTATGACAAATACTGTAATTAACACATTCCCAGATGTGTATAGAAATAACCCCAGCACACCAGACTTTCATATGAGGTGCGACTAGACCTCTGACAACATACCAAGGATTCAACCACAGACCAAAGTGCTGATCATCAAGAGCCTGAAGACTGAGTCTGCTGCTGAGGTGGCAGACATCTTTAATGTATCCAAATGTCAAGTGGAGGGATGAGAAAAAGACTTGAAGAAACTGGTGACGTTCATGGCAAGCGCAGGTCAGACAGACCCCGGTATGACAACTGTTTGAAAGGACCGTTTGTTGCTTCAATTGTACAAGGCTAGCCCTTCTTCAACTACAGCGAAGCTACATGAGGAAATGTCACCAAAAATCCCGTATCTACAAGAAGAGTTTGTCAAATTCTCTCTCAAAGTGGTTTTCATAGCCAAATTAGTACACAGAAGTCTGCATTAAACAGAAACCAAAAAACCTGCATTGCATTTGCCAAGGCCCGCAGCTCGCAGAAAGGATTGATACTGGAAAAGTGGCTGAAAGTTTATTTTTCTGGTGAATCATCCATTGAACTGCATGCCAGTCGCCGTACAAGACCTGTTGGAACCCTCATGGACCCAAGATTCTCCCAGAAAACAATCATGTTTGGTGGAGGAAAAATCATGGTTTGTTGTTACATCCTGCATGGGGGAGTGAGAAAGATCTGCAGAGTGGATGGCAACATCAACAGCCTGAAATATCAAGAAGTTCTTGCTGCCCTACTTATACTGCTGCTCCTTCTCATTCTTCTGCCTCCATGTCACAGTTCCTGAAAGCGAAGAAGGTGAAGGTACTCCAGGATTGGCCAACCCAGTCACCTGACATGAACATTATTGAGCATTTCAGGGGTAAGATGAAGGAGGAGGCTTGGAAGATGAAACCATAGAATCTTAATGAGCTCTGGGAGTCCTGCAAGACTGCTTTCTATGCCATACCGATGATTTCATCATCAAGTTATCTTAGTCATTTCCAAGACGTATGGATGCAGTCCTCCAAGCTCATGGGAGTCACACGCAATATTAATTCTTTTTTCCAAGGCACCATGGCTTTATGTTCTGATATTATAGTAGCATATTTGTGTATTCAAAATAAAGTGTATGTATAATTTCCACATTTTTTTTCAATGCGACAAGACTTTTGTCCAAGCAAAATCTGACCTTTCTGTACAAATTAAATTATAAAACTCAATCAATGACACAAAACTCTATTTTGGTATATTTTGCATAATCTAGAGGGCTTTGCCTTTCATATAAGCCATTTTTGATTCCAATTGATCAACTACAAGTCAGGTTATTATTTGTTGTTCCTACAACTTGGATAAGTGACAAGACTTTTGTCAGGCACTGTATATAGAGTGGATCCGTAATGAGTGAGCCCAAGATATCAAATTTATGCAACAAATGTAGTAATTTTCATTTATTCCTCGCTGAAGAATCAATTAAAATTACTTTTCAAGTTTCATACATTTGATATCTCGGGCTCACAAATTTGAGATCTCATCTATCCCGTAAATGTCAGCATTGTATAATTTTGAAAAATAAAAAAATATAGTTGGCTTCAAGTTGCCTGTCAAATCAAGTCAATGGGATGAATAGGGCTAGCTTTTGCTAGCTAGCAAATTTTTTTATCCTATTGACTTGAATAGGCTGCTAACTAGAAGCTAACGCTAGTGATGGTTCTGATGCGTTGTTATTTACTGAAGTTCGCCAATGAACGAAATCTGGCTGATTGCGACATGAGAAAAAAATTTATGGAAAAACTCTGAATGACAGCATGAGAAATACTATACGATATTAACGTTCCAATGGAACCAACCAAAATCACTGACTGATTCAATAAAAAATCTATTTCCTCCAAATCAAGGTTTCACAATTATTGGCACACTTACTGATTATGGTAAATAACATCTACCAAAATTAAACCAGGTATTAAACTCCACTGATTGAAGTTTTAGCTAAGTGCTAAGAAACTGTATTGAACCATTCCATCACTTCCTGTTTCACTAGGGTATAAAAATGAAGTAACTCTCATGCAATATTCCTTTGTCATCCTACATCATGAAGAAAACAAATCAACTGTCAAATCAAATCAAGACAATGACCTAAAGCATACCTCAAGATCCACACAGAAATGGTTCTGTGACAACAATATCAACGTTCTGCAATGGCCATCTCAGTCACCAGACCTCAATCCAATCGAAAAGCTGAGGGCTGAGTTGAAGAGAATGCAAATTCAAGAATGTGAAGGATCTTGAAAGGATCTGTTTAGGGAAATGGTCGAAAATCCCCCCAAATGTGTGCCTTGACCTTGTCACAAGGAAAGAATCCATGCTGACACACTTGCCAGAGGTGGTTGCACTAGCTACTAAATGAAGGATGCCAATTATTATTAAACCTTGATTGTGTTAAAATGTATTTTGTATTAAATGATTGTTATGATTATGGTTGTTTCCATCGAAACATAAAGTATTTCACACATGTTGGTATGCTTTGTTTCTCTATAATTATATTGTTGATTTTTTTTCTATTGTTTATGCATTGCCAGTCTGGGCTGCCCGTAAATTTGGAGCCCACTATTGAATTTCAGAACAAAGTTAGGTAAAAAACAAAGATTACTCCAAAGTTGGCCTTTATTAACAAAACAGAACTGGAACCTAAAGAGCTTTCAGAGCTGGACGGCTAGTGGTCAGTGCCAGGATGGCAAGCCGGATGGACCTGGGCACACTGACGGGCGCACGCCTTCAAACAGGTGTGAAGATTGAACAGAGACCGCAGACCTTAGGAATTTTCCTGATTAATCGATACTTAAGTCTAATTTTATTTGTATAGCATCACCAGCATTAACAAGGGCGCTCATTTTATCGTATGTTTTCTGCTGTATTTTATACTGTATTTAAGTCTTGTACTATTTGTTTTTTTTTTTTTGCAGTTTTTCAGGAACCCTTTTTTTTCTAAATGTGCAATTGGACATGAATGCTTTCGGAGAGATTTCCAGCTTTGACTTGCTCTCCTGCCTCGCCAAAAGCATTTACTTAACTGGGTCTGCATGGTAATGATATGGATACTGAGGTATTGAAGAATTAGATTTTTTTTTTTTTTATCCCCCATGATTGCTAAATGTATTTTTTTTTCTCTTTGAGAGGTTACTATTATTCAATGTATTGATTGAAAATGGAGTTGTCTGCTAATGCCGGCCCTGGTTGTGCAGTGAAATTTGAATCCTGTGATTCTGATACTGATGAGTCCTCACCATTTATCCATGTTCCAGCCAGCTGGAGCCGGATACTCGGATGAAAATGATTCCTTAAAGCAGTGCTAAATATATACATTATTAATCACTTTTTTCTTATTTTTGTTTCAGCTTGAGGACAGCCAAGGCCCTGTTCTTATGACCACTGTAGCAATGCCAGTGTTTAGCACAAAGAATGAGACTGTGAGTATTCCATCGATTGCATTTCTTTTATTATATTTTTAAATATACGTACTTTCTATGAATTAATAGATTTTTGAGTCAACTTTTAATGCTCGGGTCGGCAACTGTTGAGTAACTAGCAAAATCAAGGTAGATTACGAGAGTAGCAGGTCGGGTCCTTCCAACGCCATTCACAGAAGGTGTGAACGTGCACAGCCAGCTGGTGGAAGAAACATGGGGAACACAGAATTTTGAAGAGGGCATTACTAGTGGTTATCTCTCGCCAAAATATCCTCTGAAACTCTGATTTTTTGCATTGAATTTCCCCTTAAGTAGGTCCTAAGTTAGAAAAAGCATATTTCCATTTTGTAGCACAGTGTCTCATGCATATTCTGTATCTGCTGGTTGCAGTCCTCTCTAAAGCTACATCACTTAACATTGACTGATATATTCAGGCCCAGGACGCCATGCTTTATGGCCGCGGCATCACATATATTGGAAAGTATGTAGATCTTGAGCGTCATTTTAAACACATTGCTCTCTAATTCGGCAGAATACATAGTATTTGGGATCTTTGGAAACCGTGGGATCTCCACTAGAATTTAAATTGGGCCCGAAGTTCTTCAGGTTTGTATAAAGCAGCTGCATTTGACAAACACACATACAGAATTGAGGAGTTTAAGAGGTGAACTACTTGATGTTTCATTCACAGGTAAGAAACGCTTAACATTAGCTAACTGGCAAATTGATGATTTCATCGGTGACGTACACTGACAAGCCAGAGTTTTGCGTCGGATCCACGTAATTCATTGATTCGCATGTTAGCACTTTGTCTATTAGACTGTATATGCAGTTGTTGGCAAAGATAAAATTCAAAGTTTTGGCACTGACATTTCCTCTACCATTGCTGTGCTCCAACCTCTAGTTTGCTAACTGCTGCAGCCTCATCAGCTTTTTTAACCACGGCTGGAAATAAGCATGAAGCACAGTAGCAAGGCTTTGTGGGAGACTCAGAGATTTTAGCCAATCACAGCATGGTGACAGTGCAGTCAAATAGGGTCTGTAAGCCCACAGAGGAACCACTCAGGCCTGATTTTTTATTATAGTTTGCTGGAGGTTTATGATGACTTTTTGATCCAATAATATTTCAAAAGTTGCCTAGCCTAGCTTTAAGCTTCTGCTGTGCTAGCTCTTGGAGATGAATGGGCAATAGTGGGGATTTATCATATGTTGAAGATTGAAGGATGTTGCATTGCTAGGCTGAGTTTGTGTGTTTGTTCATCCAGAGGAATAGAGGAATTCTTCTTGGTGTGGTGGGCACTGATGTTCCCGTGCAGGAGTTGTTGAAGACTATTCCAAAATATAAGGTAGGTTGATAGATAGATCATTTCGCTGCCATCCTTACTTTGCAATAATGTGGATAGAATATCAACAATGATGCACTGTTCACAGTAATCATTAATCAGTTGGTAATCAAAGATATTGTCGTTGCAGAATATGTATGTCTATATTATACAGAAAAATAAAAAATTTCTTATTTCATTTTTTGGAAAATACTTGTTTCTTCCTTTTATCGCAGGTTTTGAATGACAAGAAAATAATGCAGTCTGTTGTGACAGGCACTTTTTAGAAAGCCAAAGTTCATTTTGAAACATCTTTAATAATAAATTGCATGGCTTAGATGTAAAAAAAAAAAACTATTTGACATTTTAAAATGTCTTATTTAATACTCTTTCAAAAAAAAATAGGGTTTGAGTTCATTCTAGTGTCACGAACCAAACTTTTGCAGGAATTAAATGGACGGCTTGCTGTGCTTAATGCAAATTTTCAAACAAGAGCTATGAATTACAAAGAGCTTGATTGCCTCTGAATATTTTCTCTTAAAAATGAAGAAAGTAATGGTGCCTCTGCTTTTTTTTTGCATATAATTATAGCTAGGTATTCATGGATATGCCTTCGCAATCACAAACAATGGATATATACTGACCCATCCGGACCTAAGACCAATGGTAATCATCTTTCTCAATGATATACTGTGCCTTTTTCATGAAAAACCAAACACCAACAATGTGCAATGGACCACGTGTGTACATATTAAGGCAACACTGGGAAAAGTAGCACTCGTTTGATACCTGTACCAGTGAGGTTTTCTGGGCTGTGGCAGGTATTTCATCCCAAGATGGTTAGGTACTTTGTTATAACCTGTTCAGTTTGTACATTTGTAGCTTAGAGATGTTTATTCAGACAGAATTAAAGGAATAGTTCACCCAAAAATGAAATTCAGTCATTATCGACTTACCTTCATGCTGATAAGAAGTCCGGTGTAGTTTTTTATTCCTCAAAGTGCAGCCGGAGCTTCAGGGGTTTTCTCATGCTGATGAAAGTCCGGTGTAGTTTTTTATTCCTCAAAGTGCAGCCGGAGCTTCGGGGTTTTCCTCCTGCACTGCAAATCCATATAACGAAGAGCTATGGTTACCGAAAAGAAAATCTCCTGGTCCATAAAACTACACAAAAACTTTGTAATATTCCTCCATACTGCTCGTCCGCTGCAATCCAAAACCCAAAAGTGTCCGGAAGGGGATAACATCCAGAAAGTTTACCAGAAACGACATCATTTTGTACTGTTTTATAGTCTATTATTCACTCTAGTATGTTTGCCTGGAGGCGCGTTCAGTCATTCACGCGGTTCTCCCGAAAAAACAGCTTCCTCAAAAACTACGGTCTTGTTATCGCAACGAAGAGCTATCAGCCATAGCTGTAGTCTTTCAGGGTCCTGAACTGGTAGTTTGTGGAAAGTCGCGGATCTCCTGAACGCACGCTTCATTTGGTTGAAGCAACCGGTTTCCATCTCTAGTCCGTTATCGTCGTAACCTTAAAAAGGGACAGGTTAGAGCAGTATCGTTGCTCACTTGAACTGTCTAATATAGGCACAAAGGTTCAGAGGGTCAATTATGAACTGGAAAAAAATCACATTTGACCTTGCCCCATCCCTCGTAAATAAAAAAAACCGACATCATTTGCAAATCCATTTCACCACATGGGCTCAGGAACACTTCAAAAACCACTGTCAGTAACTACAGTTAAACGTTGCTAATCTAACTTCTCCAGCAGGCACACATGCATCTCATTCCAGCCAGGTTCAATTATACTTCGTGTCACACTTAAATCGGTCCTACTAGAACATATGAAAAACTAGGAACCTTTTCCAATTACAATCCTATTGTTTGAACACAAACCAGGTAAATTGAATATAAGAAAAGGACACACTACAACCATCTTTTCATACTAATTTTTTCACTAATTTACGGTGCACTTGAAAAAAAAGTTAATTTCTGAGTGACAAAGACCAAAAATGTCTTTTTACTTCCAACTCGGGGAGCAGTTGACTTCGCTCTGCCTTATTGGTTCTCATGTCGCTCTCAGCAGGATGTAAACACAGGGTTTTGTCTTCCGCGATTCCCGTTGGATGTTGTCTGGCGCGGCTACCGTAGTGCCCGCAGCTGCTCGGGAGAACCGCGTGAACGCGCGAGCGCGCCTCCAGGCAAACATACTGGAGAAAATAATAGGCTATAAAACTGTACAAAATGACGTCGTTTAGGGTAAACTCTGGACGTTACCCCTTCAGGACACTTAGGATTGCAGAGGACAAGCAGTATGGAGGAATATTACAAAGTTTTTGTGTAGTTTTATGGACCTTTTCTTTTCGGCAACCATAGACGCTCGTTATATGGATTTGCGGTGCAGGAGGAAAACCCCCCGAAGCTCCGGCTGCACTTCGAGGAATAAAAAACTACACCGGACTTCTCATCAGCATGAGGGTAAGTCGATAATGACTGAATTTCATTTTTGGGTGAACTATTCCTTTAATATTACATCAGATATCTGTTAAGAACTCTAAAATTTTATTTCAATGAATTGAACATGTAGTAATCAACTGGAATCAGTATTCACATCAATTTAACTTATTTTTGACTGAGGCTTCTGCCATGCTGTAGATAAAAATATTGGTTTAACCTTTCAACTTCCTCACAAGAAAAAAAGCAATGGAGCAGCATTGGTTTGCTCTACAAAATGGTTGGGCAGGAAGTTTAAAGGGTTAAGCTTCTAATAATTAGGTCTGTAATCAAATATCTCAGTTGCAAATTATCTGCACTTAGAATGATACTACTCTTATTAAGTCGTTCACTTTGTCTACTTTATATGACCATGTAATTTTGTTCTGGCTCTTTGTGAGATGAAATGATATTAATTTATGCACAACATATTCTTGACCTTTGGTGCTAAGAAATTTCCATGCTTCCCAGATTTTTTTAAATTTTTTTAAATTTTATTTGGAAACCTCCACATCATGCTCACCTTTGTTGTAAGTACCCTTGTTGAAGAGTAGCCGTCTGATTCTATCTTTAACCTTTCAGCTTTCGCATGATGGGGTTACCATGTCTCAAGTCTGACTATATATAAATTTATCTTTGCAGTGAATATTTACACTACATGCACATGAATACTCACTCGCTGAGTGATTGATATCTTACCTGTCTGTCGTATAACTTTGTACGTACACCATCTGCAAGATAACATGCATCCTGTTACATGTTCATTGTGCTATCTGCTTTCATATTATTTTTAGTGATAAACACTTATGTCCGAATACTCTATGAAACCCTGTTGGCAGTTTCCCATGGGACATACATACATACCTACATACATGGAAAGTTCTGGAAAAGACAAGTCATGATTGAGGACATATCATGGATGGTGATTTTGATGATTCTTTGTCTGTAGCTCTGCATATTATATTATGGCTTCACCCTCTGAGTAAGAGTGCACCTGAGGGCAGCAGGATCTCACTTTACAATGTCATAAAGTGAAACAGTAGAGAGAATTTCTCTGCCACGACATCTCAATCTTGTTGCCCAGTGAGGTGCCATTTGTGTGAGTGAGATGTGTGACTAAAGTAGTTTGTAGTGAGTTGTTCGTAATACTCCAGCTGGCCTCATTCTGAAAGTACCTGAGCTGTTGGGAGGCCTTTCCTCAATGGGATGTGGTGGGAGTTTGAAACAGGTTTCCAGCGAATTTTGCCTGCAGCTGGTGAATTGACCGTAACGTCAGAATGGATATTCTCTCAGCTATAGTACAGGTAGATTTTGGAAGGCTTTTCAAGGCGCTTAGCAGAGTCAATTGCCTCGAAGTCCTCCATTGCTGATGTGCACATATCCAATCTCTTTATACAGCTGTTCCATTATATGTATGCATGGGGGGTATTCAAATGAGCTGAGCATTTTCACCCTCAGTTCTTTTCAATAGACCTGAAATCTCATTTCTTGAATGGTAGTGATTAAGGCTATTGTAGTCTTGGAGGGAGAGAGAGAGCGAGAGAGAGAGAGAAAGAGAGAAACAAAATCCTTCTGAGAGTGCATTTAATTGCGATCTAATTAGGGATCCCAAATTAGATATATTTAAATGATAATTAAAGGTTTGAGGGTAGTTAGACTCCAGTTTTCCATGCAAATGAATCATTTAAAGCTGGATCGGTTAAATCATTGGCCCTTTTCTGTCGAGGTGCTGGTTCTGCTGTGGTGTCCGTGTTGTGGGATTCCCACCCGCTGTCGCTCTGCCTCGCGCAGATGTATGCGATTGTTTCTGCTACACACAACAATATTTATCGCTGCTTTTCACATGGTTGTTAATTGAGCAATGATTATCTTTATTTCAGTTGAAAGAGAGAGGAAGTATATTCTCAAAAACCCTTTATTTGGAGTCATTTTGCTTTGGCTTCTCTCTCTATCAACATCCTTTACTTTGTCTCTGAGCTTGCCAGTCTCGATTATCTCTGAAACAAATTTTTGAAGAAAAAAAATATAAACTTGTATATATTTGTTTACCAAATTTAAGAGGAAGTGTCGCCTGCTTCTGCGCAATACTGCAAAATGAGGGATTCAGGTCTTTTTTACCGTAGTACTGCTCCTGATTATAGCCATATGCCTTCACAATCACAAACAATGGATATATACTGACCCAGACCAGTGGTTTATAGTTATTATCTTTCTCAATGATATTATGTCCATTTTCTGCGAAAACACCAAATACCAGCAATGTGCAATGGACTACATCTATATACACATTAAGGCTACATTGGAAAAGTAGCTGTACGAGTGGGCTTTTCAGGGAATCAGTATATTATCCCAATAGAGCTGGGAACTGACTGTAACCTGTTCAGCTTTGATCTATACATTTGAAGCTGAGAGATGTGGTAATTTTTGAGGAAATACATTTTGAAGAAAAAGATTTAAATTAACGAATGTTTGTTTGCCTAATTTAAGGAGAACTGTTGGCTGGTTCCTATCAGCATTTCAAAATGTGGAATCCATGTCTTTTTTTTTTTTTTTTTTTTAAGTTTTGGTGCCATTAATTATGGCTACATATTCATGAAATGTCTTCAGTCACAAACGATAGATATGTACTTACCCCAAAAGCCTCTCTTTTAAACATTTTCTTTACCTTCCTCTGTCTTTCACTGGCATGTCGTGCTTTATTTGACCACCTTGTTACTTAATACATCCTCAGCCTTGAATTACAGCCTCCAGTCTAGGCAGTGTGTGCTTGGCATTTCGCGTTAGCACGGTAACGTTGTTATTGTCTTAAGTAGTGAATAAACCCCTTGCCCCCAATTACACTGGCTTTTTCCTGTCCTCTGTCAACAAGCCTGTCAATACTTCTCCCTCCACAGCCAGTGCTAGTACCACTCTGGATATCGATTGGTGTCAACAGATGTCAGAGGTGCCTAAAGTGGGGTTTTAGATGGCTCTCCTGTCTTTTTCTAGTCAGGATGTTTTCCTGATCTCCCTTGAGGGCTTGTGCCGTTTTGTATTTTGTGTTGGGAAGCCCCTCTGTTAATGAGACCTGAAGCATGTTTTTCAGGTCAGAGTCAGAGCTGGGTATACCTCAAGCACAGAGAAATGGAACGGGGACATATTTTGTGTATGCAATGAGCGGTTTCGTCTTAGGGAAGAATTTAACCTCCTCAACCCAAACACCCCTGGATTTCCTGATAGATTTTTAATGGCATGCTGTCAGAGTCGTAGAAGCCTCTCACCTTTTAATGCATAATTGCTCTCAACCTCTTCCTGTTTAAAATTGCCTGATTAACAGTCTAACAATTTATTTAATGAATTATCGAGACCAATTCATAATTCAATAATGATTTGTAAATTACTCATTTAGAAATGGCAAAGGGATCGCCAATACGCCACATTGACAGTGTAAATGCAATACAAGTGTTATTGTAGGGATGGCAACATTACAAATAATTAATTAGTCCAAAACTTATTCTGAATTCTATCTCCCATTGCAGCATTTTTTTCAGCTGCATAATTTATTTTAACTTATTCAAAATATTTTCAATGCTAAAAAGAATTCATTTAAAATGGGTAACATCCTCTTAAGTGTATCGAATTACGAGCATTGGCGCAAAACGGCATCAATTATAAGCCTGGCTAACGTATGTGCTGTTTAGTGAGATAGAGGAATTCAGAATCTTCAAAAGACATGTTGTTTTATGTCATCGTTATTGTGAAAAATGCCTAATAACTGTGTGAAGCAATGAACAGTAATTCCAGCTAAAGCAAATTTGCCAGTTGTTCTACTGATTAGTCTTTGCAAATGAGCCAATTAATTTTCAGTTGCTGATTGGATGTGAAGAGGGGCAGTCACATGTGCTGCCACGAAGCAACAGTGATTAATTTATAAAATTACCAACATTTCGACGCAAGTCTTCCTCGGGCATTGAGGGATGATTCAATACACCGAGGAAGACTTGCCTCGAAACTGTTCATAATTGATTTAATCATTATTGCATTGTGGCTACATTCACGCTCTCTCCAAATTAGGAAACGTAAATGGGGAACCAGTTTGGAGTTAACATGCATTATGAGGTGAGGTGACTGAGGGGCCTTCATACTGACTGTGCGCCACTAAAAATCCCAGGTGGAAGAGGTTAAGCAACAGCATTACTTGTGTTGTGGGGACAGGTTGGGGTGTGATAATAGACCCTTCTGTCACAGAGCAGGGACAGACGATCGGTCCTTTAAAGGATTCAGTGATTCAGTGGCGTAATGAATCCATGTGGTCCGAGGGGCTGCTCCATATTCCTCAGATAGGTGAACAGCTGGCCTCTGGGCTGAAGCATCTGACCCAGCAGCTCAGCTGAGACTGTGTCCAAGTGCCAGTCCTTTCAGCCTCCCTCCCTGGAAAGCAGGCCGGGCTGTGCAGGTGTGAGCAGCTGGTGTCCCACTTTATCCCACTGAGGGATACTGATTGCTTTTGCTTGGGCCAATATCGAGCAGTATGTTTTTGCCAGTGGGATACTGGGAAGGAACTGTGTGTGTGTCCTGTATATAATTGTGATGCAAGCGTTTGCGTATGAGTGGAAGTGTGTGATCATGTGTGGTGTGTGTGTGTGTGTGTGTGTGTGTGTGTTAGCAGTTTATGGCGACATTTGACAGCTATCTTGATGGGTAGAAAAGTAGAAAAATAGTGTTTGCGGCAGGTGAGTTATTGCTCTGTAACTAACATACAGAGGTAACAACTGCTGCTTGAATGCATTCACAAGAAACTAATTCTAAAAGTTCTAATTCTAATTTCTAAAAAAACTGCAGATATTGAACTTGGCTTACTATTGAAGGGAGAGATAATGTTTGATGCCAAGTCTTTTCATGCCTGACATAATAAGAAAGTGTTCGGCAGCCGCTTATTGTACTGGGCAAACAGGAGTTCCGTGTGTGTACATCACAATGTGTAAACACTTATTTTTAATGAAGTGTGTGGTATAACCAGGTCATTATGACCCTTTATTTCTCTACTCTTATATGGGAGGAAGGTCACTGTCCCATGCTGTTTTCTAATACGTATTGCTCATAAATCGCAGTTCCTTCTCGACACTTTTCTGAGGAAAATCACAGCATTTTTACCTATGTGGATAACTTCCCTTGGCTGAAAATGCAAGCTTTGTGCTTTCCAATTTTATTTATTTTTTTATTCTTACTTTCCTTTGTCATTGATTTATGGGTTAAATTAATGCGTTTCGTCTCATAAAAACAATTGCCTGAGCAGATCGGTGCAAATAAAAAACACCACTTTTTCTCTGTCTTTAACTAGTGTCTTTCCCTGGCTTCCAAACATTTAAACCCCCTGCTGATATATTTGTTTGGACTTTCCAAGCACTTAGGATATTAATCACCATTTTAACCATGGCAGTCATTGTGGCATCAGACGACATGTTGTTTTATACTCTCCAAACTCCAGTGTAGTCAGTTACATTGTATTTCAATGGTGATCTCCCCCAGTAGAGATACATGTCAAGATTTCACAAGGAATTACAACTGATTTCATGCTTTAGGGAGATATGTGCGAAATGGTGTGTAAAGAATAAGACTTATTCTGAAAGAGTAATATATTGAAGGAATAACTCCTGCCTCTACACTGTGTGGGTAATTTACTTTATTTGACTATAAAAGAAGACGATCACAAGATTACATCGTAACTTAAATGTCAAGGACTGTGCAATAAAGGCGCAGAACTGTTTCCAATGCGGCCGGTGATGTACGACGTAGCTCAGTGTGTGTTATAGATCTTTAAGAATAATATAACTTTCAGACATATCGTTCCATCTCCCCAGTACGAGGAAGGCAAGAAGAGAAGGAAGCCAAACTACAGCAGTGTGGACCTGTCTGAAGTGGAGTGGGAGGACAAGGAAGATGTTGTAAGTCACAATTTATTTTCTTTTCCTTGCTTGTCCCCGGCTAACTTCACTTTGATGTTTCACGCACAGTCTGTATTTGAGCTGAGCTCCTCATAATTCTGTTTCTTGCTTCGCTCCCGTGAAGTAGTGATTCATTCAGTGCTCGGGCACGAGTCCAGGCTAAGATGAAGAGATTCGGACTGTCGTTACCTCTGCTGCTGTCTTTGATGTGCTTTTCTCGACTGAGCCGCGGTTAATGCTGGTCAGGGCTCTCGTTCTGATTCGCTGCGCTGTCTACATTGGTTTGATTTGTTGTCCTCCAGCTGCGGAATGCCATGGTGAACAGGAAGACTGGGACATTCTCTATGGAGGTGAAGAAGACAGTTGACAAAGGGGTAAGGAGAAGAGAAATGTTCTATAATATATGGATGTATAGCTTAAGAGAGACATTACAGAATAGTGAGAGAGGCGGATATGGGGCCTGCATTTTGTGAAACTGGCATTGTTAAAGTTGAAGTTGCGGTTGAAATTGAGGCAGAAAAGGGAGCGCAGTTAATCAGAGACGACTGAAAACACTGGAGACGCACCACAAAATGCTATGAATGGCAAGCGGCTCCCAGTGCAGTGGGTGCCTGGTGAATGAAATGCTGTCAATATCCGCCATAACAGAGCCACATTTTTATCGTCGCTCGGTTGGCTCAGGATCTAAAATCGTCACAAATATTTCCTCCTGCGGCACTACCGCAATTAATGTGGGGAAGGAAAGCCGTCTGATTAAACGAGTAGGACTTGAATCTGGGCACCAGCGGGCGGCTTTGGCATCCGAGCCCCGGAATAACCTGGGAGAGGGAGACGGAGAGGGAGGGGGCGGGGAGAGGGGGGTGTCCCTTATCTCTCCGCAACACATGGCAGAAAATTTGTGGGAATTTGCAGCCGAGCGCGTTTTTTAATGGGCGAGCCGTCAGGAGGAGCGGGATGCCGAGCCAACATCATTAATAGTGTAGAAAGGGGTTGGGCAACACTTGCTGAAGATCATTTGCATCATTACCAGCGACGCCACAAGCGGGCACAATAGATTTATCAAGAGAGGCCAACAGCGCTGCACCTCCTGCTGTGAGTAGCAGGATCTCGCAGTGCACAGGCTTTAAAATTTTGGATGACCTTATGCCTCGGGGCCTGGGAAAGTGATTTGCGGGATACTTGTAAAATGTGGCGACATTAGCTCCGATGGAGGAAGGGGAAAAAGTGAGTTCCTTATTGTCCCTCAGTGCCAGAGAACACGGCAGTGTCCAGGACCTGATGTGTTTAGTATGGACAATAGCACTGGATTTTATTGCTGGTGGGAGATTATGTCTAAGCAGTAGTTAATCCATCTTCCAAAGTTTCAGATATAAATGATTATTGTTGGAATATGTTTCTGAATGAACGAGCATTTACTCATACAGCCACTAGATGGCGCCAAGTCAAATAACTTTTGAAAGAAATAAAAACATAGCGGAGTGCTCACCCACTTCAGAAAAAGAGATGTCGTTAAAGTTATTGGAGTAAAGTTGCATCTTAGGAAGGTGAGGGAAACATATATCTTTCTCTTCCTCCCTCACACTCTCACACACCCTCATACTCTCACACCCTCTTGCTCTTGCAGTATTTGTGGATTTCTGTTATTACATCTAGAATATTCAGTCTTCTGAGGGAAAGAGCCACTTCTCATGTTTACTCCTGAGAAAGTAAAGACCCTGGTCATACAACATTGTACCCTCTCAGTGTTATCACCTCTCTACCGTTTGTTCCCTCCTGGGATGGGGGAAGTGGCGTTTGACATGGCTGTGTTGTCGATGCTGACGTCGCTCATGGTGAACACTCACTGTGATGGCCTGCAGCAGTAGCCTTGGCATGTGGCCAGGCAATGTGAATCTGCCCTGGTTCCTCTTTCTGTTACACTGGTGAAGTTACTGATAAGAGGAGCTGACCCAGGAGATGAAATACAGCGGAAAGTGAATCGGTGCTGTATGTCGGCACGACTTTGACAGATAAACCAGAAAATGCTCTGCTCTGGCCTGCCACTTAGATTGACAAGGTCCATAATGTGCAAAACCCTGGCTGTAGACAGTGACAGCCAGTGTTCAATGTTGTGCTACGTCCACAGCCTGGTTTTAGCGCATTATGGACCTTGTCAATATACAATATATGTAGAGGCCTCAAAATTTGAAGACCAAAGCTAAGATTTTTGTTCAGGCCGTTTATGGCCGCCGATTACTTGGGGCCTTAGGTAGGCAGCTTTGCTATTACACCAGTGTGGCACCCCAACTACTGGCACAACTAATGGCAAAGACAGATCTAGAAGCTAATAAATAGAGGAAAGTGGTACTGGACTTCCAAAAATCATGCGCACAGGGTCAGTGGAATATTGCATGTACTGTATGCCCGTCTGTATCGCATTGATAAGGTTTTAGCATATTAGTTTTCTCATTAAGCAAATTGAGAATTTTCTTTTTTATGAATGAATTCTAATATTTCTGTATTATTTATTCCAGAAACGTGTCCTGGTCCTGCATAATGATTATTACTACACTGACATCAAGGGAACACCTTTTAGGTAGGCTTTTTTACATCACACTTTGCATGCAATTGAGTTGTCATTAAAAAGTATCTTCAGCCAACTATTGGTGAGAAAATGAAAGAACAATTCACTATGAACATGCTTTAGAAGATTCTGGCAGCTCTCCTTGGTTGAATACATATTGTACGGACTGTATTGGAATCGCAGCTTTTATGCTGCGCCACAACCAAACTACTTAAGAACTGCTGAATATAAAGAATATAAATAGAGTACACAATGCTCGCGCGTGTGTGTGTGTGTGTCTATATGTATAGACACACACGCATACGGATTACGACTCTGGACTTCTCACGCTTTTCTTTACTCAGGGGTTGGAAGCAATGCATGTGTTTCATGATTGTTCAAATGAATAGGATCATTTGAAACGTCTTAATGCAATTCAATTGCTTCCAACCCCTCCATGCACAAGGACTTCAATTCCACGCGAGAATCTCTTACACATGTGTTGATTGAATAATTGCTGACCACAGCAGGGGAACGTAAATATACCACTAAAACTCACACGGAATGCGAGAGAGTTGACAGGTGTGAGTTATAAATGAAAACTGACCACACCTAATAATGTTGAGAGTTTTCGGAGTTTCTGTAATGGTAATTTAAATTAATAATTGAAAACAGGTCGTGACCAATCATTAATTTTAAGGGATTGTTTGAGCCTCCCCTGTTGCCAGTTCACGAGCCGCCACTGATATATATAGCGAGAGAGAGAGTTTGAGATGTATGTGTGGGATTCCAAACACAAATATTTATTTCTCCTTTTATTCTTTTTATCATTTGTAAAAGCCAAGACTTTATCAGTCAGGGTGAAAGTGAAAAAAGAATGCAGCAGGCGGTTTTTGTCGACAGTTGCTTTCCTTCTCATTTGTTCTGCAGCACGCGCACCGACAGCACTACGATACATAAGCCAGACTACCTGTCGGTCCTTTGTCCATTGTTTCTTCCCGTCTCATCCTTGACAGAAAATTGATTTGACGTACAGCCTGGCTTGTGCTGCGCAAAGATAGGGGAGTGCCAGATGGCATTTGCATTTGTGAATGGCCTGTAATAGAACTATGCCCAATGGAAAGATAACAGGTTACGGAGATTAGAGACATACGTTGCAGTATATCTGCAAAAACGCATCTGGATTTAGTTGAGAGAGAAAAATGAAATAAGGATGTATCCAGGTCTTCCAAAAAAATAGCTGTGAAGCTCAGTTTATGATTATTTTCCCATTCCTCTGGTGCACGTTTATTCCAACCAATGATCTGTCAAAGCGACATTTCAAAGATAACGTTCCAACCTGCTGCACACTAGCCATTGTAAGGCTATTTAAAATGTCCTCACTAATACAAAACTACTGTCCTGAATAAATGAATGGTTTTTTTGTTTTGTTATGGGTGAGCATGTTTTACACCTGAAGGGCGGGCTCATATTTGTGAAATAGTGTTATGAATATTGTGCATCACAGGGAGAAGGAATATCCAGGTAACAGTTTTGCCCATTTCATTTAATTTGAAATAAAATGAGGGCTAGTTCCTGAGCTCCTATTCATGAAGCAGCTTTGTTTTTCAGCCTTGGCGTGGCACTGTCTAGAGGACATGGCAAGTACTTCTTCAGGGGAAATGTAACTGTAGAGGAAGGTGAGTCTCTTCTCATTTCATTCTTTGTGTTCTGGTGTCAGGCGAGTGCCTTATTTTCAAGCAAACAACTTTCTGCTAAACCACTCCATTCTGCACAGTCTCTTGCGGTTTTCCCCATTCCCCTTGACTCAGTTCCCCTGTGTCAGGAATACATTTTGCGTGCAAGAAAGGCTGCAATCAGAGAGGAAGTGAAGTGTTTTGTTTGTCACTGTGTTTGCCAGGTATCAGTTGATTTCAATGCGGTCTTCCTCAGGATCATGCATTTTAATATTCACTCTCGCAAAATAAGCACTTCGTCCGGGTCGTAATTATATGTGCATGACTTGGCACTTTCTGCGATCATAAAAAACGTCAAAAACTATAAAAATACCTATTTTTCATCAAGGAAAAGACATGGAATATTAAGAATGAGTTATGATCCGGAAATGGACAGAAAACCATCTGTTGGCTTTGCTGTTTTTTTGCACTAATTTAATATTTCAACTTTCCACTACTGACTGTTTTCTGCCTTTCTGCTGAAATCTACCTGTTCTTGTGGGTATGTTTGCAGACGTGTTTGATGTTGTGCACGATAATGCCTCAAAAAATGTAATTTGTTGCAATTGTTTGCAGGCTTGGCACAATCAGGAAAAGATATATCAGTTTGTGCTCACAATAAAAGCGGCATTTTGGGAGGAATTGCACTCTTTTTCTTCCCTTGATGTGTTTCTAAATCGCATCATCAACAGAGTCGCACAATTATATGCTAATGCATTCCAAATGTTATTTCTGACCTTGTGTGATAGGTGTTCCTTATCTTCTTCTCAAGCTTATCATGTATGCAAATATGTAAAAAAAATAAATAAGTGGGAAAAAAAAAAAAGGAATTTGAGTCAGACATCTGGGCAGAAATACCTGATAGTCGGGCTGTTGACTTTTTGTGGTGAAGGCGAGCAGTCTGAGCGGAAATCCAGATGTTTGTGCTTTGTAGAAGTGCAGCTCACCCTGTCTAATGTGGATATGAATTCCTGTTCTAGGGCTTCATGACCTGGAACACCCAGATGTGGCTCTGGCAGATGAGTGGTAAAAACAGTGTGATATGTCTATAGCTATTAGTGCATGCTTGTGTTAATGTGTGTGTTTGTACGTGTTTGTGCTTGTGTGCGTGTGCGTGCGTGCATGTGTGTGTGTGTATGTGTGAGTGCGTGCATGCGTGTGTGTGTGCATGTGTGTGTCTGTGTGTGTGCATGTATGTGTGCGTGCGCATGCATGTGTGTGTGTATGTGTGTGCATGCATGTATGTGTCTGTATGTAAGAATGTGTTTGCACGTGTGTTTGTGTTTTATGGACTTATTTATGAGTAACTGTTTGTGTTTGTGTAGCCATCTATGTAGACATGTGCACACATTGTATGCGGTTGCGTGGTGCGTGTGCATTTGTGCTCGTAGATTTGCACACACACCGTTTGTGTTTATGGGCTCATGTCTGCTTCTGCGTGAGACCAGTGCGAGGGGAAGGCGCTAGCTTGCATTTCATTCTCAATAGCTGTGGCTTCTGTGGGTGCTTGTTATGGGAACCTGAGATGTTTCATTTAAGTGCAGTTTCTGAGTCAGCCTGACAGCCTTTTCTGGGGTTGAAATTGCAGGACGTACTGCAACACAGACGAGCACCCAGAACATCGCTATTTGTCTCAGATTGAGGCCATAAAACTCTATCTCAGCGGACGAGAGCCGCACCTGAAGTGTGAGTTGCGTGTTTTGCGATTGGTTCACTCACAACGCTTTATTCCCCACCCAATTTTACTAAAACCACTGGAAGCTGTAACACAGACATGTCATTCACATATTCAACAAATCGTTCATGCATTTCATTGCCTCGTCAATCACTTGCAATTTAACTCTCTCTCTCACTCCTGTTTGCCCTTTTTCACAAATTCCTCTCACTATTCATGAAGTCACGGTCATTTCCATCTCCCAGTGTAATTTCCTATCATTTTCTGCTTCTGACATATTTTTGGCTTTGCATTAATTCTTGTTAAATCTTTGGATAGCTTTTGTTTATTTGGAATTATACAGTTTGTGAATATTTGACTGAGTCACGCATTAGCAAAATTTGATGTTATGTTTGTAGTTTTCACATTCTTTAATCAGAATAGCTTTTTGAAGAGTTAATAGCCATCTCCTGAAAAGCCTTCTTGAATTTTCTCTGGACTTCTCTTGCAGGTGACAGGGAACTGGTCCAGGAAGTGCTATTTGATGCTGTTGTAACAGCCCCGCTTGAGGCCTACTGGACCACTCTTGCATTTAACAAATCAGAGTGTGTATTTCTCCTCAACTTTTCTCTGCTTTTATATGCTGAGCAGGTGCTAATGCCATCACAAACAAATGCTCATGAATGCAAAGCTGTAAAAAAGACCTAAAATGTGCTATGGGCTGTAGCTTTGGCTAGTTGAATGGCAATACATTTCCTGTTGCAAGTGGTGCAAACTGAAGGTCTCAGGTACAGAATCTTTCTGTAATCAGATGTAGTACAGTACGTGACATTTTAAGGTGGGTTACTGATGCTGGGCATGTATGTGATCAGGGCAAGGTATTTCCATTATGCAGATATCGCTTCCTTCAGGGGGTGGTCTGTTTTTAATTTAAATAGAGATGGCCAAACGCACTCGTATCTGATTTTTTGTTTTTGTTATTGTAAGGAATTCGGACAAGGGTGTGGAAATCGCCTATCTGGGCACTCGAACAGGACTTTCCAGGATTAACCTGTTTGTGGTCCCCGAGCTGCTGTCTAATCAGTGAGTGTAAATCCCTTCCCATAATTCCGGCCTCCGTTGGAGTCTGAACCCTGTTCTGTAGTGTGGACTACATAGATGCAGTACTTTAATTATATATATTATATAGTTCTGTTGACGGTGATGATGATGATGAAGATGATGATAATAATGAGTGCAGTGATCATTATAATAATTATGACCGTATTAGCATTTTTGAAGATGACATGGGGAATTTACACCCCTCCTGAGTTGTGTCGTTTTTAACTGACAACCTGGAATCTATTGTCACTTGTTTGATTGCTTATTGAAGGTTCTTGAAGTGATATCTAACAGCTTATTTCTGAGTCACTCTGAACAGTGGAATATATATTTTTTAATCAATTACTGTAATTAATGATGCATGTCATGATCTTGATCCAAAGTGTTGTTTAGACCTGGCAGGATCTATTCATATGTAGACTTTGTGCTAGCAACCGCCCCCCCCATCTGCTTAACCCTATTACTGCCTTTTTGAGTCACTGTATCTAACTGAAAAATGTGTTGAACTTAGCCAGATTAAGCCAACTGTTACTATCGGTTGAGGTGTATTGCGCTGAAAAAAATCTAACCTGTTACAGTGGGCTCCAAAATTACTGGCACTCCTGACTGGCAATGTACAAACAATACTTGAAAAATTCTAAAAAATATACATTTATAGAGAAAGTAAATAACATGTGAGAAACACTATACGATATTAATGTTCCAATGGAAAAAAACCCAAATCATTTACTGATTTAATTAACAATCACTTTCCTCAAAATCAAGGTTTCACAATTAATGGCACCCTTAAAGGGAAACTCAGGGCTAAATCATAATGCTGTTTTATGCAAACATAATTGGTAAATAAATATTGTAAAATACAAAAATGTGGAATTTTTGTTTTCAAAGATGAGATAAATGAGGTTTTCTTCCCCTTAATTAGTTGTCGTCTGCTTCAACGGTCGCGTGATAATGACGTAACGTCGCCCGAGAATGACGAATCGTCGCCCTTCGCCCAGCGGTATGCGCTGTTATTGTGTTGGATAGTGTGATTGTCCCAGTCCATTATTTTATGACTAAAGATTGTTCAATATGGACCATTGGCAAGTTGCACGAGATGGTGTTAAATTCTTTCTGAAATACGCAGGGTTGCTTCAACATTATCGGTTTGCTTCTGTCACTTATCAGTCTACATCAGATGCTGAGCAGATGACAGGTATATCATCCCAGATATGTGATTTTAGCTATCGCCGATATTCCCTGGATTTGGCTTAATTGTTTCGGTTTTATAGTGAATTTACTTCAACATTTTCTGATGCAACTACCTAGCTAGTTCTGCTACATCGTTATGGTTTTCTCAGATATACTCAGCTAACCACAGCTACAGAAGTGATGGTCCTGGGAGTGCAAATGATGCCGAGTGGGAAGGTAAACAAAGTATCGATAATATTAAAATATGTGTTGATCGAATGTTAGATTTATGAAACGGCATTTCGACGTTATGGAATATTTACACATTACTTACCAGATATTTTCACATTTGTTGTCTGTCGCTTAAAGCCAGTTCACCACTCATCAGTGAGAATGGCTGGAAATGTGATGCTAGTTAAAAACCCTCCCGTTTCTCGGTGGAGCAGCTGATGTCTCATTAAGAGTGCCAACGGACAAACATCAGACACGGGTCATCGAGACAAATCTTGCGAACATCATTCGTGATTAATTAAGCCAAATCCTGGGAATATCGGCGATAGCTAGAATCACATATCCGGGATGATATACCTGTCATCTGCTCAGCATCTGATATAGAATGATAAGTGACAGAAGCAAACCGTTAATGTTGAAGCAACCCTGCGTATTTCAGAAAGTACTTAACACCATCTCGTGCAACTAGCCAATAGGCCATATTGAACGATCTTTTGTCATAAAATAATGGACTGGGACAATCACACTATCCAACACAATAACAGCGCATACCTCTGGGCGAAGGGCGACGGTTCGTCATTCTCGGGCGACGTTATGTCATTATCACGCGACCGTTGAAGCAGATGACAACTAATCAGGGGGAATAAAGCTCATTTATCTTTTTTTAAAGATTATTTTTTTGGGAATTTTTCCTTTATTTGACAGTTATATAGTGTAGAGAGACAGGAAGGTTGGGGAGAAGAATGGGGGAAGACATGTAGCAAATGACCTGAGCCGGAATCAAACCCAGGTCGCTGCGGAAAGGACACAGCCTTTATGGTACGCGCGCTTAGACCGATGAGCCACCGGGGCGCCCCAAAACTCATTTATCTTGTCTTTGAAAAAAAAATTCCACATTTTTGTATTATTACTAATTATGTTTGTATAAAACAGCATTATGCTTTAGCCCTGAGTCCCCCTTTAAAGATTATTGTAAATAACATCTACCAAAATTAAACCAGGTATTAAATTGCACTTATTTAAGTTTTGTCTAAGTGTTATGGAACTGTATTGAGCCATTAAATCACTTCCTGTTTCACTAGGGTATAAAAATGAGGTTACACACGTGCAATATCCCTTTGTCATCCAACATCATGAAGAAACAAAACAACTGTCTGATCAAAAGAGGCAGGTGGTCATAGACCTTCATAAATCTGGTAATGGCTACAATAAGATTCACAAACAATTGAATATGCCACTGAGCACTGTCAGAGCAATTATTTAAAAAATCCAAATATATGAAACTGTTGAAAACCTCAAGGGTAGAGGACGCAACTGCATTTTGCCCCCAGGATTCTGAGGTGGATGGTGAGAGCAACAAAAGCAAGCAACAAAATCCCCAAGACCCACTGTGAAGGAATTGTCCACCTTGGTGGCATTTCTGGGTCACCAGGTTTCAAAAAGCACCATCAGGCTTGACCTGCAAAACCATAGGATCTTTTGAAGGATTGCCAGAAGAAAGCCCTTTTTGACCGGGTGACACAGTGGCAAGTGCTTGGAGTTTGCCAAAAGTCATTAAATTATGACTGGAACAAGGTGCTTTGGTCAAATGAGACCAAAATTGCACGTTACAGGTAATATACAGCATCGGCATGTTTGGCTTTGAAACAGAGATGCATACGTGGAGCGCCTCATTCCCACGATGAAATATGATGGTGGGTCAGTCATGTTTTGGGGCTGTTTTAATTCACGAGATTCAGGGGCACTGCTCTATATTAATGGCATAATTATCAAGTATCAAGATATTTTGGCTGACAATCTGGTTGTCTTCACCAGAAGGTTGGGACTTGGCCGTAGGTGGATTTTCCTACAAGACAATGACCAAAAGCATATCTCAAGATCCACAGAGACATGGTTCTGTGACAACAAAATCAATGCTCTGCAATGGCCATCTCAGTCGCAAGACCTCAATCCAATTGAAAACCTGTGGGCTGAGTTGGAGAGGGCAGTTGATAAACATAAACTCAAGATTGTGAAGGAGCATGGATGGATCTGCTTAGAAGAATAGTTAAAAGTCCCCCCAAATGTGTGTCTTAACCTCGTCAAAAATTACAGGAAAAAACTCCATGCTGTTATGCTTGCCTGAGGTGATTGCTCTAAGTACTAAGTGAAGGGTGCCAATAATTATGAAAACTTGATTTTGTTTAAATTTATTTAGTACAAAATTATTGTTATGATTTTTTCCATCAAAACATTAATAAAGTATTTCAAACATGTTGGTATATACCATTTCTCTATAATCATATTGTTTATTTTTTATTGTTTGTACATTGCCAATCAGGGGTGTCAGTAATTTTGGAGCCCACTTTATGTTCACCACACCTCTCAATTTGATACAGTGACTCAAAATATGCTGTACCAAAAGTTTGAGCAGGCAATTTTCACCCGGGACTTGCATTCGGAGGGATAATATTCCTCCTCTCATCTCGCCTTAAAGCGTACAACTTCTCCAAACTCATTCCCATTTATGGGTTCTAAGTAGCAACTAAGTGTTAATTCGTTCAGTTGTGTGGATGAATTACTGATCAATTACTGTCCATTTCCCCTCGGCTTGCATTGTTGTTCATTGCTGTGATTATCAAGCAATTTCCTATTTACATCAATGGTGACATGAAACATCAATGTCTTTCTAAGCACCTGAATTCCTGTAGCTCACAAAACGGTGTATTTTTCTTCTGCATCCGTGTCCAATCGGCTTGATATGCGTAAGAAAACAATGTGGTTTTGCCAATTCAGGTCTGTATGTTTGCCTATGAAAAATTGAAACTGTCTACAGCCAGTGACATTACCATAATGTAGGTTAACTCTCAACCTGTTTCCGATTAAGAAGAATTGAATTAATTTATTGACCAAATGGGCTACCTGTAAGTTGCATTGCCATTAATGAGTGAGACATACAACTTTGGGAGAAAGAGGATGGCCACAATGTGAGATCTCATGAACGGCAATCAACTGAAATTTCTCGAAATTCCATCTTGAAGTAGAATGCTACGTAGGAAATGCTGCTGAAGATAGTATCTACAGTAGATAAGGTTTAGATTTCGTCAGTAATTAATTAATTAAATAATTGCAGTTCATCCAATCTCAAATGATAGCCTTCTACAACTTTTGCAGAAGCTTGACTACAAAGATCTCATAAATGATTTGGCTGCCATGAAAGTTTGATGCTTAGCATGCATTTTAAATGATTTTAAATGCATTCCATGCGTTGAACTTTCACAATGCGCTGATAAACAATTTACTAAATTATTAAATTGCCAACACTCTAATGTAAGAGAGTTGGTAATTTAATAAATTAATTATTACCACTTCATGGCGACCGGTGTGCAGCTGCGCTTCCCCGCAAATGTAGCGTATTCTTTTGAATGCTGAAAACATTTTGATGAAGTGCCCTCTTAAAATAAATTTGGTTGCACTGCTGAAAAAAAATATGCTGAAACGGGAGATGGAATTCAGGGAAAGTACTGGATTAATTAATTATTGTTGTTTTTTTTTTCCCCCATCCCTAAAATACCACTATTAAGTATGTTGTCATTGTTGCCCTTCGGTGATCTCTGTCATTTCTTAACACTTCCTTAATAATTACAGGCTTATATATTGGTCTTGATTATTTTGTAAATAAATTGTGTTATTACAAATCAAGTGATCTCAAACAGGAACAGCTTGAAAGCAATTCAGCATTTAAGATCAGAGGGCTCACGGCACGTCATACCAAACTTTCCCCCAGTACCGGGGATTTTCAGGCTGGAGAGGTTAAGGGTTAATGTCTCTTATTTTTCCCTGGTCATCATTCCTGTTTCTTGTCTGTTTCAAGAGACTTCCTTACGGCTGAAGACAGAGAAGGTGTGTTCAATGCTGACCACTTTCCACTGTGGTACAAAAGAGCAGCTGAACAGGTCCCCGGCACCTTTGTCTACTCCCTCCCATTCAATACTGGTAAATGAACATTACTACTAGGCCTGAATTACACTTAATCACCTTTCTCTTTTGACAAGTGTTTTGTTATAGAAACAAAAGTGCTGCATGGAATATTGAACTTATGCTGTGGCGTAGGCTGGCATTGAAGGACCTTCTCCATTGTAGTGAGCTGCTAAACTACTGTTTTAATTACATATGTTTTTGCAACATTTTGCTTCCATTTTTAAAGCTTGGTCTTGCTCTGCAAAATTATAGGAAAAATAAAAAAGTTACCCCTGACAGTGACAGCTGTCCAAGGCAGTGTGGCAAAGAAATAAGCAACAGTGAACGGTGGAAAATACTGCACAGCATTTTGGTCATTCAATTCTTTTTGAAAGGGTCCCATGACAAAGCATAAATTAGTCTCTACCCATTGAAATGTCGTGCACTGTCATTTTTTTGGTGTACTTGAGTACACACAAACCTGCCTTGGCCAGCCAGACTAATAAACGAAGAGTTATGCAAAGGCTTGTCTGTTATGGTTTCAGGTGTATTGGGTGCTGTTACGCTTGATAAAAAGTGTGGTATCTGCATCTTGTCCTTCCCCCGAGAACAGACCCAGTTTCCTTCTCCTTTATCAAACATGGAAAACCACATTTACTGCTACCCATATATAAGTTAGTATAACTTTGACTTTTCAGTCTCCTTCACTGTTAGGAAGCTCTGAAATTGACTTATCTTTATTGACTTTTTGCACTTCAACACCAAGTAGCCCTTTGTTTGCTACTCATATAATAAATGATAAATAGCAAGGTGTTTTCACTTGCAAACCAATTAGCTATAATTACAATTCCCTGATTTCTGATTGGATTTACAGGTGCATTTAATAATACTGAAGACAACAACCTGCACCAGGATAAATGTGAATATCTTGCTTCGATATTGATAGGTTCAAAGATATCTACTCATAAACTAAGAAGATTCAGAGTCCCCCATCCCCCACTGAAGTGCTAGTGGAGAGGGAGCGGTTTGGGAAAGGGCCCAACAAGGGTTGTTGTATTTCGGCTTGATTTGGAATCCCGTATGGAAGCCTTGGTCTCTGATTGGATGATGCATTTTAGACTACTTCTCCAGTTCCACTGGTCAGATTTTGACCAGACACAGTCTATTTATTTGTCTCAGGGTGCTGACCAAATATTGTTATTTTTTGCCTCCATTCAGAATCCAATATGGCTGACCTGGTTTCTCTTTGGCTGATGCATTTTTGACTTCTTCTCCAGTTCCATTGGTCACATTTGGATTAGACTTGGTGCACGTGTTTGTCTCATGGCCCTGACCAAGTGTTGTTAGTCTTTATTTATTTTTCGATTTGAATTCAATTTTGCCACCATGGGGTCAGTTGCCTGATGCATTTTTAACTTCTTCTCAAGGTCAAGAGGGCAGATTTGAATCAGACTTGGTACACGTGTTCATCTTATGGCCCTGACTTTGTTTTTTTCTGGCTCAATTCAAAATCTTATGTGATTGGATGATGCCAGTTCAACCTCTCCTGCTGTTCCAATGGTCAGATTTGTATTGCACCTGGCGCAAACGACTGTATCAAGGCCTTATATTCTTAGGTTGATGCTGGATCCAGCTAGGCCACGCTTACGTTTGATTGGCAGACGCATTTTTGACTCCTTGCTACGTGGTACATTTGGGTCAAACTTGCTGCAAATGGCTGCCCCTAAGCACTGACCAATTGTTGTTATATATTGGGTCGATTCAGAGTCTTGTATGGTTGTCCTGGTATCTGTTGGCCGACACATTATCAGTTTCTTCTTAATTTGCAGTTGGGTAGATTTGGATCAAACTTGATAAGTTTTCAAAATCTTGGTCCACATGAAGTTGAAATGTTGATATTTTCTGAGTGCATGGATTTAGAATTAATTTAGCATTGAACTCTTTTTAGCAATGACTCCCAAACTTGCACTTTGTCATATTACAGTGACAATATACCAAGATGATTATGCATTTACGGCTACAACTGATTTTTCATGGTTTGACATCACTTCAGTTCTTGCTGTAGTTGATAACATGACTATATCGGCATGTCGTGCAGTAGACTGATGTTTACTTCATGGTACTGCATAATTGAAAAGAATTGTAATGCTGTCAAACCAGGTGAGTGATGCAGCCCCCATGGGCCTCTTGTAATTTCAATATCAGTTTTTCATTTACTGTCTACTTTGAACAGTTTGGCTTGAGGGAGTGTTTCTCTTTCTTAATAGACTTATGAGTGATTAGGCAATATAAGTAAAAAAGTGAAATCAAATAGAAAAAGCTTATAAGCAGTTAACATTCCAGGTAATCAGAGTATCCAAATGACCCCTACTTTCTCTGGTCTGGCCTGCAGAAGACTGTATCTGCGCTGCTGTCAGATGAGGTTCACAAGGTCTCCTCTACCTCGGGCTTATCTCTGTTCTTCCACGGCTCATAATTAATGTGCCCCACTTTCCGAAAGTACAGAGAGTTGAAATTTGAATGGGGATGGGGTTTGTTGCTTTGAGCAGCCCTGCTGACCTGTTTATCTGAGATGCACTTTTAACTTTTTTTTCACCACCTGACTCCATGTCTCATATTTTCATACCCATGTAAAATACAAAATCCATAATACAGCGCTGCAAAAACAAAATCTTATCAAGCATTTTAATTACGTGTGTAGACTTAAAACATTTCTTTTACCTTTTTTCTTAGAAAAAACATTTTTTCACTGATGTGCGATCATTTTGACTCTTTCCTAAATTTGTCCGTGGGGTAAGGCAATATCACTTAACCAATTTAAACCGGGACAGCATGTGCGCATTTTAACCTTTAAAACCGGGGACGCTGTTACGCATTTCTACCCTTCAGGCCGGGAAAGCGGATACGTCATTTTGTTGTTTTCATTACTTTTCCGACCATTTCCGGGCTCATAGCTTTCTTTTACTGGCACTTTATACCAGGGCAGATGCCATAGTAACACTTCAAGACACTTTATTTTTTATATTTTTATGTGTATTTTTATTTTATTTGAACGGACACTTTATCATGCCTGCCACCCAGTAGCGGAGCTACAGGGGGGGGCAAAGACACGTCCCTTTTAGTCCTGGCTAGACCTCAATCATTTTCCTTTATTGACGTCTTTTCCAATCATCGAAATTGGCAACTGAAGACACGGTTTTTCACCATATGCGATCTAACAGCGATGAAATAATGGGCTAAATTCAGTGCAGTGTAAATAATTTACTTATTAATTGGCCAATGCTTCGCGTGATTGAACTGGTCCGTGTTCCAATGAAACGCAGACTTTCACTCTCGGTATTTCGTGGGTTGATTTAAAAAAAAAAAACAAAAAAAAAAACAGTGGCACTCGGCAGTTAAATAGCCTAGGGTATAACAAGCATGCGGCTCAAGCCATTTGCATGAGAATCGACAGGTAGGCTATACAATTTTGAATAACGTAGATTTAAATACAGCAAATACGCGTCCAGAGGAATGATTATCGTCTTACCTAATCGGGGAGAACAAGCAGCACCTGTTAAGTGCGGAGCGCTCTCGGAGTGAACCTTTTGTTAATCATGAAGATGACTGAGAACAGGTCAGGATTAATAATTGTTTTAAACGGCTGTTTTGTGCAACCCAATTCTCTGTTCCGCCACTGTGCTGAATTTAACCCGATTTTTAATCGCTGTTAGATCGCATGTGGAGAGAAACCGTGTCTTCAGTTGCCAATTACAATAATTGGAAAAGACGTCAATAAAGGAAAATGATTGAGATCTAGCCAGGACTAAAAGGAACGTGTCTTCGCCCCCCCTGTAGCTCCGCCACTGCTGCCACCTGTTCCAGAGAAAGAAAAAATGTTTGTTATTCTCTAGTGCAGAGCTTATACTTTTATTTATTAGGCCTCTTTATTCCATTTGAGTTGTGCATGTTATGTAGATAGAGATTTGTTATTTATTTTATTGGTTTTATTATATTTTATAGTTTGTTATAGTTTGTTCAGTGTTTTAAATATTGTGATGAAGATTTGCACAAATAAAAAACATAGTTCTTATGAAAGCCACAGGTGTAAGCTCTCAAGTACTTTTTGAATTTTGTTTCTATCTGCTACAGAGGCTGAGATATCAGCTTTTTACTAGACGTTGACACCTGGGTGCTGTTTTCCAGAAAACCTCAGGTTTTAGGGGTTCTTTTCATAATCGCCCATAGGTTTTCATAGGCGTTTTTTGAATAGGCCTCAGGCCTAAATGGGTTAACCCACAGAAAAATGAAGAAATTAGAATCATCTCACATCAGTGGCTGAATTTTTTTTCTAAGAAAAAATGTAACGGCAATAAGTATTTTAAGTCTAACCACTAGATTAAAATGCTTTGTGAGATTTTGTTTTTGCAATGAACACAATCAAGAAATATTTACAAACTTTTCTCTCCCTCTATGTGCCTTCCTCAACTTAACGCATACAGCAGGGGCCTGAAGTTTGAGACCACATCGAATAGCTGTGGTATCCTCATGTTCACCTGGATATAGCTGGAAAGTTTGAGGATTTAGAAACAGAATGCTACGACGTGTAAAATGAAAAAGACATATGTACGATTCTGTGCTAGTTAATGGTCAGCAATCAAATGTAAGCTACTTTTTGGTTCAGTATTGACCATATTGGCGCCTTTGTACAAAAGGTAGGATCTCCTTGAGTTTTATCTGGTTCATTGAAGCGCATGTTCAGGTGATTCTCCCGTAGATTTTGTCTACTCAGTAGAGGTTTATTCAAGTAAATAATTTTGCAGCCATCGATCTCCTTTTATAAGTCTGGAACAACCATAGGCGTAGGAACCGGGGGGACGGGGGGATGTGTCCCCTCCAATATTGGAGACAGGCGCATTTGTCCCACCCAAAAATTATACCGTGGAGGAGAAAAATATTTGATTTTGACATTTTTAACTTATGTGCTTTTATTTTGAAAGCGCAACACAGCGTCATGTCACTGGCCCGTCCTCTCCCTCACTGGTAGTGATGGGCAGTTCAATTCATTTCAAAGAATCGGCTCTTTCAAGTTGATACATATAAATGTACCGAACCTTTTGTTCATTTCGTTCATTTTCAAAGTGTTCGGGGATTTCTTTGTCTGTGACCCCTTCGTGGCGAAATTAGAAGCAACGGTGTTGTGTCTAATTCTGTTCCCATAATTCCCCTGGAGAAAGTTAATGTGCTGCCCGTATTTTACGAAAATTGCGAGGAAAATAGCTTTACGAGTGCTGATGAAGCATTATGTACTTAGGAAAGGTATCAGATGAGATGACGCATTGTAAAAAAATTCTAATACTCTAACATCTCCTGCGATTTGCGCATTTGCTACATGTTTTGCCTTCAATTTCAAAGTGAAATGTTTCATGAAGCCTGAATGTCAAGCTAATAAACAATAATTGTTTTGTCATATGTGTAATTTGCTTCTTTGTTATGAAGGAAAAAAGGTAAATTAACATCTTCGCAGGGTTTCCTCCAGGATTTTTTGAAACTCTGGCGGAGGGCTTCAGCGTCGGGTCAAAACTCAGCATTATCAGGTGTGGCCAGTTTTAATTAATCAGCACGTATAGGCGATGTAATAATTGAAGTCTATGTGCATGGAGGTTTATCAGTTTCACGTGCGTGACGGTGGATTTCACGTATAATATGAAAACCGATTATGACTCCAGACTCCGGAGATGGAACTAAATAATCAAGAAGATACAATTAGGTAGAGCAAGATGTGCTCACAGCAAACACAGAAGTTAACATCGTATTTTATCGTTTTGCAAAGTGAAAAAATAGTTTTTCTCTAATTGTTGCACACATTGCATTAAGAAGAAAGCAGCACGTTTTACTGCCGATGGCAAATTTTTATTCGTTGGAAAACGTGGTCATCAAGCAAAATGATTGACAACAGGTCAAGAATTATTAGCGGTCATTTTAACTTAACAAGGAGAACTGGCGACACCTGATTGTCCTTAGGATTTTTGGAGTTTATGTGAAGGCATTTTACATAGGCGTGGCGGCTTTTATTTTGCCGTGGCGGTGCGCCACGATCAATTACATGTAGCGGAAACCCTGATCCTCGGTGTGTGGTGATTCCATACTTTTTGCCAGGGGTTGGGGTGTGGTGATTCCATATTTTTTGCCAGGGTTGTAGTTACATTATGGAATACTGATGGTACACAAATGCCTTGAGAACATATTGCCTTTTTTCTATAAACACTCTATGCCTTTTATGGATATCATTGCTTTGCATTTTTAGGTGGTAGGCTAGGTTATTTAATGCGCAACCATATCGGATACAACACCAGCTGCTATCTTATGCATCTGGACGATGTCAAACAGAAATTACAATTAAACACTCACGGACTTTAGTGCCATAACGTGGTGATGGTAGTGCGCATCCCCTGATTTAAACACGTAAATATTTAACAAAATCGAGAGAATAAAAGTAAACCTAATATAACTGAGGATGCCGTCGCGGCAGTAACATACTGCGTCGCAACCATAGAGATATATAATAGAACCAGAGAGAACGAGGGAGTACCTTTGCTTCAGCCAGTTAGCATGTTAGCTTCCTGCTTCCGCATTTCCCAAGGATGCAATTTTGTGGCCAAAGACGCTGAAGCTCCATAGACACCAGTTGAAAAGTGCGCATTTTTTTCTCGCCAAATAAAGCGAAAACAAAAGCAAATGTATTCGGTAATCCTTCATTATTTTGCTCTTTGTCTGACGCAACTGTTCGATATTTTCAAGAGGGCCTGTAAAATAAGAACTGCTACTTAGAGCTTGATGACAGCTTGTGCACGAGTTTGGTTGTCCAGCTGTTGCTCTGACTGCAACAGTTCAGCCAATGAGAGTATAGTGCGTGTGCGTTCCGGATTAACAGCGTTGCTCGTCATTTCCCCTCGAACACATTCGCCAATCCGCACAGATGACACATTTTCTTGGCCATTTGTGCTGTTTAATCAGATTGGCAGTCTTATGAAATGGTGCCGGAAATAAGCACCCATGGAACGCCATTTTTATAGATGGCGTCGGTCAATTCCGTACTTCCTGGGCTTAAGTAGCTAGCCTAGCATCTCCCATTGAAAGTAATAGGGGTGGTACTTCCTCGCTCTCTCCAGTTCTATTATATTACCTCCATGGTCGCAACTACGAGCAGGTACCACGGAGGCGGTACTATCCTCTAATGGAAAAGCAACCCCAAAAAAATACCCGGTACCAAGTAGAGTAGAGTAGAGTGGAGTAGAGCAGAGCCAGTACCACGTAGTGGAAAAGCGCCATATCGGTACCGTAGCAGCCTGTGAGCAGTATGAGTGGGCAAGTCTAACTGGTGGGAGAAGTCGGGGATTCACTTCAGCACTCGGTCATTTGACAGGCTGATCCGGTACATATCGGACACTAAAAAGAGTCGTTCAAAAAGATGCGTTCGTTCATTTTTGCCCATCACTACCCACCGGCTCTGAGAGTGTTTGGGAGGCGGGAGACAGCAGCAGTCGACAGCAGGCGGTGTGATGACAGAAACTCATTTCATTATTTCCGCAGTACTGTAAGGGTCAACGAATGTTAATTAAACATGTTCGCTAGTTTCAACTAGCGAACTAAACCTGGTTTCAGTCACATGTTGGTTAGTAATCGGGTTGCTAGCCGTAGTAGCTAAATATAAGACAGGTGGATATGTCAAATTATGGGGTGAATTTCAGTGGAGAAATCCCACGAAGGTGCCATTATTAATTATTTTATATGCAGGAACCACAGCAGCAAGCTAGAGAAACAGAGGCAAGCTGTTGGGGATACAGGTGTATCTGGGCTTCAGGTGATGTCATAATTATGACTTGTTCTATGGAATTATAGGTAAAGCATTAAAATTAGTCTCATGATTTTCAGCGAATAACCTTTGAAAGTCAAAATGTCCGAACCAACTTTGGCTCAGCGGGGGAAATGAAAGAAACACGCAATCGTAAATTTAACACGATCCAGTCCGATTAACGCTCGGTTTGCGGCTTGTCCAATTCATAGTAGGTGGTCCATTTTGAGGTGTTTATCGCGGCTGCAATTGCATTACCGCATCTGCTATTAAGATGCTTAATAGAGAGAATTGTGAGCTGGCTTGCTAACGTAGTTATATATCCACTCACTTGGTGTCATTCTCCAGGTTACTAGATCTGAGCGGTTTCATGAATGCGCCGAGATGGTTTGCAGTTGTCTTAACTGACTGGTTGTGGCAAGTTAATGTGTGTGGCATCTTTGTATGAACATTTTGGAGGCACCTTGCATAGCCTAATTAAAAAAAATGGAGAAACACTTATTCGGATAACCTCTGTATACAGTAAAGGCAGTATCTGCACTCAGATTTACAAAAATTTTCCAGCACGCGCTATGCGCGCTCACATCACTTACATGTCCCTACCCATTCTCACATTAAACCTACGCCCTTGGTCCCCCCCAATGTTAAACTCATTCCTACGCCCTTGGGAACAACACTGATTTATTTGTACAACCTCTTTTCCAAAGAAGTTGGGACAGTTGGAAAATGTGAGTAAAAAAAAAAAAAAGCAATGATTCTAAATCATCGTTGACCTGTATTAAACTGAAAAGGTATCAGAAAAATATTTGATGGTTTATCTTATCTACTTAATTCCTTTTTTTGGAAGTACATACTCATTTAGAATTTGATGCCTGCAACACATTTCTCCATTCATCCTTCTTTCAATTATGTGAGGTCTGCCGGTACCATATGCTGATGTTCCCACCTCCAAACTTCACTGTTGGCATGGTGTTTTGGGGGTGATGTGCAGTGCCGTTTTTCCTCCGAACATGGCATATGCTGTGACATCCAAAGAGTTCAATTTTGGTCTCATCTGACCAGACTATATTCTCCCAGTATTTCATAAGCTTGTCCAAATGTTGTGCAGCAAACTTTAAATGAGCTTCAAAGTGCTTTTTCTTCAGCAATGGAGTCTTGCGCAGTGAACGTGCATAGAGGCCATGGCGGTTGAGTGCATTTCTTATTGTTTTCTTTGAAATAACTGTACCTGCTAATTCCAGGTCTTTCTGAAGCTTTCTGCGAGTGGTCCTCAGCTCTTGGACAACTCCTCTGATTATTCTTTTGACTCCTCTATCACAGATCTTGCAAGGAGCACCTGGTCGTGGCCGGGTTATGGTGAAATGATGTTCTTTTCACCTCTAGATTATGGCCCAACGGTGCTCACTGGAACATTCAGAAGTGCAGAAATACGTCTGTAACCAATGCCATCAGTATGTTTTGCAACAATAAAGTTGCGAAGGTCTTGAAAGAGCTCTTTGCTTTTACCCATCATGAGATGCTTCTTGTGTGACACCTTGGTAATGAGAAACCTTTTTATAGGCCATCAGTTAGGAATAAACCAAGTGATATTAAGTTGCCCTGATAGGGGGCATGATTGCTTTCTAAATACTAACCGATTTCAGCTGGTTTCTTGGCTTTCCATGCCTTTTTACACCTCTTTTTCTTTGTGTGTTCAATACTTATTTCCTGTGTCATTCCACTTTATTACACATAACTTAATTTATGGACTTGTTTGTTTTGATTTCTTTGTATGCGTGGATTACTTGAGTTGTTACCGACATCTGGTGAAAATTTCATGTCAATAGCCCCATTAAAAATATATTTACTGAGAAAAATGTTGGCGCGTTCAATACTTATTTCCCCACTGTGTATATCAGTGTTCTCACCAGCGTATTTCAGCGTAGCGGCCCTCAGCGCTGTTACCTGAAAAAATATGCTGTGTCTTGGCCCGCTACGCTGTCTTTCAAGATGCATGCTTGCAAAGTTTGACACATTTTCTAGTAAAATATGCGCAAATTTTCCTTAAAAACTCGTTTCTCTACCGTCATCTTCACTGCAAACGAATCGCGTATGGTTTGTTTTGACAGAAACAACCGTGTGCACATCGTGATATGAGATTGTTTAGGAAAGAACGGGGGGTGCTTGAAACTCCCGTTTTTCACCGTGGGTGAATGAAGAATGCAGCTTTCAGAATGTTGTTGCAGCAGGATCACGTAAATAATTCCAGGATAACTGTGTTTTTTTCCATTGGTCGTTGCCCTAAATCTTACCCAGATATGATAGTGCTATTATCTGATTGGCTATTGTGTAGCCCCTTTCCTTTTTTTTGATTGGCTGGCAGGTGGCAAGCTGCCACCGAGAACTCCAGGGGAGACGTGTTTGATTCCTGCCGGTTTCCACAGTTATAGCGGTGCTGCTGCGCATGTAGGCCTACTGTTGGAAATTGTTTTCGTTTTAATCATTTTTTTGCGTGAGAAATACTATGTGTGGCCTAAATGCGTGACACCCGACTGAAATGAATGACAATCACGCTCATTGCATGTGACTTGAGAGCCCTGCATTAGCATAACCCCTGAGTTCACATCAGAACCAAAGCCTTTGCAAGTTTACCTTTAGCTACAGCGGTCCCAGGTATTATTTCAAGAGATTTTACATGCAAGATTTGTATTCAAGGTGAGTATATATATCCTAAAATTTGGCCATCTAGACTGTCAAATAGGCCTCAAAAAACCATAAATTGGCAGAGCCCCCCCAGGCCCTCCACCAGGGCTCTGCCTCCGGGGTCCCCAAACCCCTGGCCAGTTTGAGTGATGTCCCACCCCCCTACGCTGTCAAAGATTTCTGGTCGGAACCCTGTATATATATATATTGGACTACTTTACATGGACCAACTAAAGATTTGTTGGCTCTCCTGTGCCTATGACAACTTGTGGCACTGTAATTAACTGTAGTCTGTCATTTGCTCTCTCGTGATTTTGTAAGACTAATTAAGTTCACTCAAATGAGATATTCCTCAGTGTATATGACAAAGTGGTGTTATTGTTTTAGCGTATCAATGGATAATAAACTGTGCCCTAGGATAAGAAAACCTACCTAGTAGCAGACACATTTTCATATTTCATATTCTTTTGTTGATCTTTGCTCAAACAATTCTTTTTGGACTTTAAAGTATGCCTTTCTTGTTTAATTCCTCGTTAAATTTTGCATAATAATCAATGTTGACTGAAACACTAAAGTTTGCAATGGAAAAATGATGTGGCGGGTTTCACTATTATGCAGAGACGAAAATCCAAGACACGGAAAATGGGTAATGGCATTTTCGTTTATCGGCCTTCTCTTCATTGTTCCGGAAGAGGAAAATAAATCTTCCGAGTGTGAGTCTGAGCTGTCAGAGGTAGATAACATCCATTCTCCATGCCAACTCTATCCCAGTGGCACAACAGAGGCATTCAGCTGTATTAAGATGCTGTTTGTATGCCTCATTGTCCTCCTAAGCTCTACACCACTACTCTTACAGTGCCATCTACTTCCTGTCTAGGTGATGAATACAACTCAAGCCATTGCATGAATTTCCCTTGTAGCTCATAGCTGAATAGATGATGCAGATTTATCACCGTTTACCCGAAGTGCAAAGCATTGCTTTAAATCCATTTATAATAAGCACTGTAGCAATGCAATCAGGCATGCATTTATTGCTATTTGTGTGGTGTTGAGATCATACTTTATGTGATGCAAAAATTCAAGCTCGATGATTTCAGGCCATACCAGTAAACTCAAGAAAAGAGTGCCATCTTATGGCTAAAAGGAGTAATCTGCTCCAACAGACAGGCAGAGATCTAGCATTTTAATTAGGGACTGGGTGTCGATCAGGCCTGACACAAGGAAGTGGAGTTCAGAATTGGCTGTCTTTAGATTTTTTTTTTTTTTTTTTGGTGTCCTATACACCAATTTCCAACAGTTGTACCTAAACCATAAATTTGTAATTTGAGATGTCAAAGTATGTCAGGTTCATTCCTGAATTGTTTTGAGAATTTTTGGACACTTTGATTAATAATGGTTTGTGCTTTGATAGACAATGTTGCACACTGAAGATGAAATCCGATGTAAGGGGATGCTATTGATAGTGTAAACATTCTAAATGAAGTGTTTTGTGTGTGCTTATTTAATTTCTTTTTTCTTAAAGCAGTTTTTACACCTACAGTTGTTTTGCTGATGTTTTTCTGAGATGGAATGTTACGGAGTTTGAAGTTCTGCTTTGCTTGTGCTTTGCTTGTGTTTTACTGTTTTTTATTTTTGTTTTTTTTTTTAAGTTTGGCGATATACTACAATTGATGTTGTTGGTACACATTTATACATTACGATGATTTGAAACGCTGTAGTGCTCTCTCTGCCAATAAAAGTCATTAGAATTTCAGCGATAGATCGAGAGGAAAGAGACAGCTCCGGAATGACTGATTTTTGAAGGCTTAATATGACTAACTGGACTCCCTTGAATATTGGTCTCTATGGTGCATTGCTGTTTGACCAATGTGGTGATGGTATGCTTTTTTAACAGGGTCTGAAAACAAGAGTGTGGTATTGGCAAGTACTGCTATCCAGCTCCTTGATGAAAGGAAGTCCCCCATTGCAGCTGGTGAGTCTTTCTGCGAGGCAGAGAAGCTTATATTCTATCGGAAGGATTCTGTTGTGATTTGATGCCCAATGATGGTAAGCCTAAACATTGGCAGTGACAGCTTCTTGGACTTTCAATTACAACCACATTTCCAAAAAAGTTGGCAAAAGATAGAAAAATGCTTATAAAATCAAAAAGGGCGGATTTGTGAAGTCCCTCCACCCTCCATTAGATTGAAAAACGGTGCAGCTCTACATAACTTATTGCTCTAACATGTGAATGTAATTTCTTATTGAAGATATAAGGTATGATGACTGCAACAGTGCCCAAAGAAGTTGGCACGGTCGAGTGTTTACCACTGGGATACATCACCATATCTTTTAATCACGCTCATTAAGCGTTTGGGCTGTGAAGGTACCAATTGGTCGAGTCTCACAAGTGCAGTTTTCTGTCATTCCTACTAGTAGATGCAGGTCTTCAGCTGCACCATTGTATGGGACCTTTGTAGCTATATGAGTGCCTCGTATGATGTATCATATACAGTAAAATTTGCATATAACGGATTCAATTGAATCAGCTCATTTTGTCCGTTATAAGCGAAATCTGCTATATGCATGAAACGGACGAAATCTGTTATACGCATAAAACAGATTATATCCGCTATATGCGTAAAACAGATTATATCCGTTATGTACATATATGAATTTATATGTCTGCTTTGTGTATTAAGATTGGAACAACTTCATTCTGAAGTGCACATACATACTTGTTGTCTTCATGTAGTCCGTCATTGCCCTGACACAATGGATGACAGGATAACAGGTTTTTGCATGTTGTTCCAACTGGGATCGATGAAGAAGACTAAAAACTAAAGTAGGAAAGCCGAACTTCATTTCATTGGTCTGTTGCGACTGCGCATGTGCATGGTGCAAACCAGCTTGTCTGGTATACATGAATGCTTTTTAATGAAAATGCATTGAGACAGGACTGGGCATTTTGTCCGATGTAAGCGAAAATCCGTGATATAAAATCCAGTATATTTGATGTTTATTCAATGGAAAAACGTTACAGATAAATCGGGACTTGAGCTGTTGTCCGGTATGAGTGAGTTTCCGTTTTATACGAGGACGTTTAGGCGAGTTCTACTGTATTTTCAATTGGAGGCAGGCAGGCGAATCCACCGTCTGCATTCTCCATTTACACAGCCATGCACTTGTAAGTCGTGCAGAATGTGATTTGGCCAGGATGGCCTTGGAACAGGAGACTTATAGATAGCAACATTGTTTGCTCCAAAATTCATACATATCCTTCTGCATTAATGCTACCCTCAAAAATGTGCAAGTCACCCATGCCATGTGCACTGACACACCCCCACACCATGACAGACGCTGTCTTTTGGACATGACGCTGGTAACAGCTTGGGTTTTCCTTGTCGTATTTGGTCTGGAGAGCACAGAGGCTGTTCTTTTTTTTCATAGTTTCTCACACTTACATATACACAGACAAATGACAGAGGAAACAGAGACATAAGCGTATTCCCATAGGAAACAGACAAAAAAAACTATTACATAATTATATATGAATTAAAATATTGACAGCAGTTATCCCAATATGACATTGAATTGCAACAAATCAGTGGAATCATGATCAAATCCCTTGAACTTCTGGCAACTATTTTCATGCTGAGCAATTAAACTTATTGTCTATTGAGAAACATCTGGGTTTGTAGACCTTCCTGTTCAACACTTGACATTTTGTACCGACACTGCTCAAGACCTGGGGTGTGTTTCCCAAAAGCGTAGTTGCTAAATAAGTTAGCATCTTACATAGTTAGTCCATTCATAGTCAGTGGTTCCAACTATGTAAGTTAGCATCTGTGATTTCGGGAAAGGCACCCCTGGTTGGGAGAATCTTAACACAGGTGAAGATCGAACTTATGATCGACTTGGTATCTCTGTTGGTAGAGCGGTGGGACAGAATTCCAAAGTTGAGAGTTCGATCTTTACTTGGGTTCAGAGTTTTTTGACCCGGTCTTGAGCAGTGCAGGTATTAAGTGTCAGTTTATCCCTGAAGATGACTCCAATTCGGAATCAAAACTCTGTTTTCATAAACTTTCCACAGGTTCATCATGATGAGTTGTCATGTGCATTGTAGGCTTGAGATCAAACTTGCGAACCACTCCCAACCCGACTCGGTAGCCCAGTTGGTAGAGTGGTTGGATGGAATTCCTAAGTTATGAATTGGATCCTCACTTGAGTTCAGAGTTTTCTGACCCAGTCTTGAGCAGTGTAGGTATAAAGTATCAATTTATCCCTTAAGATGATCCCAATTCTGTTCAAAAAAATTGCACTTTTGGCAGCCAGAAAGGACAGACCAACAATCTTCTGCAAAAGTTTATTCATTAATTGTGTGGTCCTAGCCCCCAACAGGCATGCCACAGGATCAGCAATAAAATTTACGTTCAACACACCTCAGAGTGTGTCAGTAACCTCTACCCACAATGTTTTAACTGCGTGACAATGCCGCATCATATGAAGCAAACAATTTCTCTACAATCTCGCCAGCATGGGTCTGAGGAGATGAGGTTCGCTCTCTTAGCTCTTGACGAGGTCATATATGCCCTATGTAGAATGTTACATTGTAGAGCTGCATTAGATATAGTTATTGAATCTCTCCATATTGTCTCCTATTCTGCAGAGTTTTTTGATACACCTTCGTTCTGTTCCCATGGGGTTTGAGTCAGTACTGAACAATCAGTAGGGAAATGGGCCTGCAGCCTGCACAGTTCCATAAGTCACTTGAAAACTTGCCTGATTGGACCAAAAAACTTGCTTCCATTGTGCTGCTGTCCATCTCAGATGACACTGAGCCCAGAGAAGTCAGGAGTGCTTTTGGGCAATATCGGTGAATGGCTTTGGCCTTGCATAGTAAAGCTTTAACTTGCATCTGTGGATTGAGCAGTGAATGGTGTTGACTGGCAAAGGTTTACTTAAGTATTCGTCCAAAATTTCCTATGCACCAACTTCTTGGTGTGTGTTGCAGTTGTCAGATTTGAAAAATCAAAATGTTTTTAATATAAAATTGAATTCACCATTTAAAATGTCAAATAATGCATTTTTGTTGTGTTGTCGATACAGAAGAAGGTGAAGGAATTTTCCAAAATTCTCCTTTTTTCATTTTATTTCATTTTCAATAATGAGCCAACTTTTTCAGTATTGGGTTTGTACACCCTTTCAAAATCTCAAGCATTAATCACATTTTTGTTTCATTGACCGTACTGGAGTTGCGAGCATTGGAGGCAATGATCTGCAGTCAAGTACAAAACAAATAGCACAGAGATCCTTACTGAAATTAGAAGCCTTATGAATGCTGTTCTTGGTCTTACATGAGCCGTGTCATATTTGATCCTTACCCTTACAAATTCTGTAATTGTCTCTGTATGAATCTGCTCTCTGTGATGTTCCCCCAATTGGAGAGAGTGAGCTCCTGAATTTAAATGTTTTTCAATGCTTTCATTGCTCACAAGAAATAACTGCTCATAATATAGTTAATTGTCTCTAGTAAAACTAGGGGGACTCTCAGTCTGCTCTCTGTGATGTTCCCCCAATTGGAGAGAGTGAGCTCCTGAATTTAAATTTTTTTCAATTTTTACATTGCTCACAAGAAATAACTTGCTCATAATCTTCATACAAAGCAGTCTAAAACAAAAACCTAGGCCAGATGTATTTAAATGATCATTTCATTTAAATGATTTGTAATGATTTTCCAACACCAGCTGGCTATGTAAAAAAGTAATTTCCCCATTCTTAATTTTTTTCCATTTTTGCGTATTTGCTGCAGTTATTTGTCTCAGATCTTCATACCAAATTTTCATCCTGAAAACAAAGGACAAATCCTTAAAAGACATACCAGAAGAAATGAAATCCCGATTTTTAAATGATCATCTGTAATTTATTGACATCAGGAAAATGAAATTTTCCAACACCAGCTGGAACAGTGTAAAAAGTACCAAAAATTAAAGAACCCCTTCCAGGTTACAGCAATGATGAATATTGAAGGAACTGCAGACCTCTGAATTACCACATTTAATTAATAAATGGAATAAATTTGTTACACACATAAAAATTCGCTTCTTCTTTGCTTTGCACAATAAAAGCATCATTCCAGCCAAAGTTGAATGTACGCCTTGGTGTGGGGATGCTTTGCAGCACATTGCCATTTTCATAATGAAGTGGGCTGAAAGGTTTCGGCATTCAGGACACAATCCCAGGCGTCAGTATGTGATCTGAAACTTAATCACCAGTGGGTTATGTAGCAAGACAACAATCCAAAGCACAAATGCAAGTTCGCTTCTGGGGTGCGTTTCCCAAAATCACAGATGCTGACTTACAAGGTTGGACCCATTGACTACGAATGAACAAACTATGTTACTACTCTTTTGGGAAATGCACCCCTGAATGGTTCAAAACAAACAAAATCAAGATTTGAGTGGCCGAATTGAAGTCCAGGTCTGAACCCCATTTTGGTTCTTAGGCCAAAACTTAAATGGGCAGTTCATAGTGAAAACTCTCCAATGTGGATGAATCAAAGCAATTGTGGAAAGAGGAATGTGCTGAAATTCCTTAACCGTAATGTAAAACACTGATCACCAGTAACTGGAAGCAATTGGTTGAAATGTTTGATCCACTTAGGGTGGCGATTAGTTTTTCAAACGGGTGGAATAGACATTGCATAGCCTTTTTCCTTCAACTAAGAAACTGATTTTGAATTTTCTGTGGGCCTGTACACCATTAGTTAAAAGGCAGTTCTTGAGTAACTCCCAATCAAATTCTATAGATCAGTTAACTATGTATTCCTTATTTGTTCTTCAATTGACTAATCATTTTATAAATATCTGATCAGAGTTACTCAAGAACTGCTCATTGTGGTTCCCGGGCAGTTAGTTCCTCATTAGTCCCTCATTTGTCCCTCATTTTTCCCTGGTAACTAGTCAAATTTTGAACATTTTTCTATGAAATGTTACAGGTGATTCAGTGTTCAGAAGTCACTGAGAGTATTGTGGCCGAACTGAAAGAATCCAGCATGTATGCTATAGTGGCTGATGAGGCCAGGGACAATAATTTGGAGCAACTGTCAGTTTGTGAGCGCTATGTCTCTCGAAAAGATGGTGATGTAAATGAACTGTTTTGGCCTTAAATGATTTGGGAGGGCTTTAATACAGACACTATAGCAGGGTCATTAGAACATACATTTAAAAGACATGGAATCACCATGGCATTTTTCATTTAATGTTTACATGCAGTACTGTATCCAATATCACATACGGTTTTTGCATTAGTCACTTCTTTGAAATGTGAAATTTTAGGCCAATACACTGAATTTGATTTAATCCAGGTGTGAGACCTCATTATACCATTGACAAATTAATTAATTCCAATCTGCACCAAATCACGTCCTGTCTTTGGTGCTCAGCCCCTGGTGTTTCAAATGTCTATACACGCCCCTGGTGCATGGCGTATGGTCTGAGCACTGACAGGCTGTTCTCCCACTGCTGCAAACTCGTTCGCAATGCTGCCAGCACTCCTGCGTCTGTTTTCTGATGCCAACTTCTGCCCCTGACACAGAGCACGAGGACTCAATCTCTCCTGTCAACCCTGACAAGGCCTGTTCTGAGTAGAACCCATCTTGGAAAACTGCTGGATAACCTTGGCCACCATGCTGTAGCTCAGTTTCATGGTTTCACAGATCTTCTTGTAGCTTAGACCATCTTTGTGGAGAGCAGCAATTTTCTTTTTCAGATCCTCAGAGAGTTCTTTCCCATGAGGTGCCATGTTGACCATCCAGTGACCAGGATGAGAGCATTGCACCCAAAGCACCACAATTTACACCTTCAACACATTACACAACCTCATATGGCCCAGTTGAACAGACAAAAACATGAACATGATGAATAAGACACGTTTCATTGCTTGGTTGACCATTACCAATTAGGATGTGTACTCACTTTTGTTGCCACCCATTTTGGAAATAGTGACTGTTCAGTTATTTGTACAGTGCAGTAAATCTACACTGCTACACATATTGTACAATGACTACTCTAGAATATATTCAAGTTTCATTTCTGTAACATTGTCCCTTGAAAAGATATAATAAATTAATTGTTGAAATGTGAGGGGTGTACTCACTTTTTTGAGATACTGTATGTTGCTTTCTGGCCAGGCCCTCATTAAAATGGGAATCTCAGCATGGCTCTCTTCATCATAAAGTATTAGTAGAATAGAATTTTTTAGGTTTCTAGCACATGCATAGAAGTTATTTTCACATTCTTGGTGGTATTTCCCGATTTAAAATCCTCAGCGCACATTAATTGCCATCAAATTGGGCTGCTCTATGAATGTGATAAGATAAGCTGGACTTTTGTTGATTAATTGTGAAACTGACCCTGGCTGGTTGTGCATCATGTCAATAAGACTCATTATGTAAGTATGTTTCTTCCAAACCCCCCACAAGGGTATTTGATGAAAAACAACTGCATTATTCTTAGGGATGGCCATGGTATCTGCAGCTCCACTATCTCTAATAGCCTTGGTGTATTTAAATCAATCTTGCCTGAGATGCTCAGGGTTGTGTGGCTCTTTTCTACCTGAGGCGACCTTGAAACTGTGCCAGTTTGGCTGGGAGCCATGGTGCTTTCCTTGCCATGGCCAAATACCCCACCGAACTCATGCACACAATGTGCTCCAGTCACTACCACTACAGTGCTTCTGACACCATTCACCTGATCTATGTACAATACAAGCAAAAGTTGACTTTGACCCTTTAATTTTGACATTAATAGTTTTGTGACAGAAGAGGAAGTCTGCATACTGCCTTTTGAGAGGGGAGAGGAAGGGCAATCCACTGTCGGTCCATAGTTTTAAAACAGACACATCATTCATGTTTTCATTCCACACTTTAGAGTAATAAACTGTAAGCTTTTTTAACTTGTAAATAAGGCTAGTGTGAATAGTGAGAAGTCAAAAAGAATCTGTTATCTCACTGGCTTGTGGCCTAAACTTTTGATTAAATAAATAAATGTATTTGGCAAAATAAATAGTTGAACTTTCACTCATATTCTAATTAATTAAATTTTCTGACAAATGATGTGGAAATAAAACCTAGATTGGAGCAAATTGGATAGAAAAACGTAGGTGAAACAAACTTATTGAGTATCTTTCAGTGTAAATCATATACCTGTCCGTGTAGGAAAAAACATGAATCTGCTTGGCAGTCATTACAGCAAAAGGTAGCCACTTTGATATTTCCAAGGTTTAGATAGATTTTTGTCAAACAAAAAGCATTTAAACTTAGGTTTTCCTCTCTGACTGTTTGAAAATAGTTGGTGTTCTAAAAACCTTGACTGGCAGTGTATATTAGTCACTGAGCTTTGGCAAACCAGAAGGACATGAGGACAAGCGATCTTTACATGCTTTCCTCTTCCCGTAACCACCCTGAAAATAGAAATGCGTTTGGGGATGCTTTTGCACAGGACTGCCGAGAGCATAATTAATGTCCCTCTGTAAGACTAGCTTTTGTCCTTCCTGGTAAGTGTCATGTTTTATTTTGTCGTTGGCTGCTAATTCCGTGATACGCTGTTGCGAGTTGACTTGTTTATGAGGCCATCACAGCCACTGTTCTTATATTAGCCCATGGAGTTTTGCCATCCAACAACTGCCTCGTAAAGATCTCAGAGAGCATTGGGATGACCTGGAAAAAATATCCCTTGAATCAAAGGATTACTGTGAAATCCCTAGATTTTCCCTTCACAACATAATTGAAATATATTCGAAAGAAGGGGCAATATTTTTTTTTTGTTTTATACCCTTCTTTATTCTAACTGAAATAATGAGAGACAGATTGTGAGATAGAGTGTTGAGCTGTAGTCACAAGTGGATGAGTGGAATATGTAAAAGCAGAGGGAAAGAGTGTGGGAGAGAGAATGTGCAATGTCTGAATCAATTCACATGAAAACAGTTTTGAAGTGGTGGCTAGGAGGCAGCCAGTCTAGGTTGGCAAAGAAGGCAAAGTCTTGAACATCTGGGTAATGCCATCAACCCAGAAACAAATTTGGCTCTGCACAGTTAAAACTGCACACAAAATGCGGCTCACAGCATGACATGTGCCTCATTTCAATGAGTACAAATGATAATGCATTTAGTTCTCCTTCAATATGGAGAAACAGTAATTAATTTCTCTGTTTTGGTATTATACATAAATGTGCGTGTGAGTCTGTGTGTAGGAAATGTGTATTGTCTGTGAGTTGTGCGTTTTGTCAGGAAATACACTAATAAAAAAATTATTCTACCAATGAAATTCCTTCATTCTCTATCTGGCAATGTCGTTGTTTAATGTTTGAGAATGTGCTTTGATGCTACATGTTTCTCTGACACGTTTCCTCTGCATGTAATTTAAGTTGCCCTGGTGACCATTTTTGTACAAGCGAATATTTTCTTATCTTACTGCATAGCATAAATATTCTGCAGTGATTTTATCAAACATAAATCATACATCATAAAATTGATAAAAAGTACTAAGAGATGGTTAAAATCCTCACCTTCGCCAGGAACATTTGTCTCAAATGCTTGTGATGAAAGGGTTTCGATACCTGAACAGCATTGCATTAACAGTTACACGAACAGACAAATGAATCCACCGACCATGACCAATCCCAGCATGGGTTTCATGGACCATTTAGCACAGCATTTTAATGCGAAGAACTGCTGCTTGAGACTTAGGATTGCTCCGGCTGCCTAAAATGCACACTCTGTTGTGTTCGGCCATTTTTGCTGCTTCATTAAATTTTATTGACGAAAATCTTCATAAAGATAGACCATGAATGCCAATCAGCCTGCCTGCACTTGTGTGGCATGAATATTCAGAATCATTAACTTAACTCAATGGCACAGTGACATAATATTTAGAGAAATGCGACGACTGAGTCGTGTGTGGTGTTGTCTTGGCAATTTTATCCACAGAAATCCTGGCCCTTCTTGTTTTCATGTGAGACTTACAATCATCAGTGACCAATAAAGATTCGATTGAATCACTGATTGTCCAAAAGGCCCAACTCCAGTGACATAAAGGTCATATTTTGTAACAATCAGGGTAACTATCTTGTAATTTCAGTCAAAAGTATCCCAATGACACCCTCTTGTAAGTTGATAAAGTGAATATATATGGGCTATAATATATGGGTAAAATATCCATGAAATCCATGAAAATTGGATAACCCTTTGTCCACTACCAGTCCACTAACATCGGACTCGCATTTTGCTATTCTCAGCACACGTACAACAGCATGACTGTACTTAAGTCCATGGTTCAAGGAACATTGCATTCAAATTTCAGTCTTCGACATGGGCTCCATTCCTTTGTACACAGATCTCTGCTCTCCTCAGCATGTCATAAACAGACTGTCCGTCCATTGCAGGATCCTGCCTCAAAATGGCAACCTCGGCGATCCAAGTCTGAAGTTGGCGGGCTGGTAGCGGACAAAGGGTTAATCTAATTTTCATGAAAATTGGTGAGAAAGAAATTAAATGTCTGAACTTGCCAACCATCGTGTTTGTTTCGTTTTCAACCCTCTCAATTCTGTGCACAAGCCAGTTTAAATTAGGTGAAAATAAACAATCCGTGTTCACTCATGTGGAACAGCAGGCGATTAACAAGGTGTCAGTAGGAGCATGAGGGCATGGTCCATCAATGCATCATAACAGATTTTTGGAAAATTATATCAATTTTGGAGACATTTTTCAAAGTGTAAACTTCGAAATACACCCTGTATTTCATAAACAAAAACCATTTTGTAAAAAAATCGACATAAAAGTAACAGGGAGCTGTGTACAGTGGTGTCACATCTCTTCAGAAGAACTTCCGTAAATAATGATTTGCACAATTCGGTATGGTGCTAAGTCTAAAAAATCTAATCTTGTATGGCAGACCATGTTCATTGTGGGATTGCTTGTAGAACTAGTCATTGTATATTCTGGCTGTAATCTTTTTATTAAATCTATAGGAAGCTTTGATTCCCCTGTTACGTAAAACAGATAATGCAGCTCCTACATTCACTGGGATTCTGAATCATTTTGTTAATTTTCCCTGGCCCAGTAAATGTTTTCTCTCATAGCTGGGATGTTCATCATTATTATAAACATGTTACTGTGAGTGGCCATCTGTGAAGCCAGCATGTGGCATGCTTCCTTGTATTTGTAATTTATTTGAAAGTAGTGTAGCATCAGTGGAGTTACAAAATCAGAAGAATCTGTATTGGAAAGATGTTGGGATCCACAGAACCCACTCAAGTCCCACCCCTACCTATCCAACCCAACTGCATATGCAGAAAATACACAAGAATCGTGACTATTGGTAATGAGGACCTTAAACATTGTGCGGTTGTGGAGAGATGGACGACTTTAATTCTGTCCATAGGTCGAGATTAAAGTCCAACCAGTGATAAGGTGATATTCAGCTTTTTAACTGGACATCCTGGAGCTGTTTGGCTTCAAGGATGGGCTTTATCAATTCAAACTCTGGTGTGTGACACAAATTATTATTAGTTATGTTTCCTCTTGATCTTTAGCTCATCTGGACCGAAGGCCCAATGGGCTTTTGTCACAGCCTGCTTGTCCGTTGGCATCATTTGCCGTTCATCGGTCATCATTCGTTTGTCAATGTTTTCCTCTCAAAAACCATACGGCAGATCGTTTTGAAACTTTAGCTACATGTTCCTGTCCATGAGCACACCAAAGTTTGTTCATGGCATTCGGAAATGATGTCAAATATGGCCGCTAGGCAGTAATCTTTTAAATGTCTTTTTCTGCCGTATCTAAGGCATTTTTGCATTGATCAGACTGAAATTTGGTATATGGGTACTAAGTAACAAAATGTAGAACTTGTACTACGGGATTTATCATGCAGCGCATTTTGACTTTGATTTGACCTTTGCCATTCCTATAAGTATGCGTAAACCTCATCTGTAAACATATTCTCCAGAACCGTCAGGTGGATCAAGTCGGAACTTAAGATAGATGTGCCTATCCATGAGCCAAAGTTTGTTCAAGGCATTCCGAACCAACTTGGAATATGGCCGCCAGGCAACCATCTTTAAAATAACTATTTCTACTATATCTAACTAGAGCTTCTGAGTAGCTAGACTGATAACATATATCACATTTTGAACTAGATTTGAACTTTGTCATTATGCCATGCCTGTAAAATTTTCCAAAACAGTTAATTCAGGAGCCATTGCATCAAGCAAGCTGAAACTTGGCGTGTATCTTCCTCCTGAGCGTGAATACATGAAAAGAGTTTGAATTGTTTCCATTTTATTTGAAACATTTTGGAGTTTTCTCTTTTTTGCAGCGATTGAACTAATCGAAATGCTATCCATAGGGTCTAATTATGTAACAATTGGGGCCCACACATATTGTCTGATTTCTACCACACGTAATTTCAAATACTAAAGATTGTCACCTGAGTTGGTATCTTATTGATAGAAATAATCGATTGATCAGTTCACTGTATTAATTACTATTATTTAATCGCTAAATTTCAATTTTGCATACGACTTTGTATTTCAAGATTGACTGAATATCCAGATTTTAAAAAATTTATAATAATAGCATATAAAATTTTTTTATGAGTAACAAGTAAGTAATGATCCTAGTATTACAGCATAGTTTGGGGTAATAAGTGGGCATTGATATATAACAAATATTGAGTGATGAGTCATAAAGTGATGATTACATATGAAATTTCTACTAATGATCACTGGACATTTAATGGGCAGGTAAGCGAAAATGCCTGTGGCACTTTTTTTTCGATCGCATGTATGGAGGGCCAGTCCACTGATTTTGGTAAGAATAAGTTTGAATTCTATTTGTGTCATTTAGAGAATTTTCCCTTAGTTGCCTTATGAGAAGATGAGCTGTAAAGGTTCGCTTCACAATCAAGACAGTTGCTAAGTATTTGAACAAAAAGATTTTACTTCACTATCATTTAAAATAAATATTCACATGGTGTCATTTCTGGCATTGTCTTGAGCAGCCAAAGTCTTGTTCTTTTGGGGTCGAGAGCTGGAGTCAAGTCTGACTAAAAGCACTGTCATGTGTATAGCTGTAGTGGCCTCAAGAGCGCCACAGACCATGTTTGGATGACATCCTACATACTCAATTAGGTATTGCTTTGAAATAACATTTAGCTCGATGGGTGCACCATGTATGTCCTCTGCTTTCTAGACTGTTCCATGAATTGCCTGTCTACTAAAGCTCCGACGTGTTTGAAGCAGGTCCTCAGGGTACAGAACTCTCAAGGGGCTCCTTCTCCTCTCTGCTCCCATTCTCGTCCAGAGGCGCCATCTTTTCCGCCCTCTTCAGCTGCCGCTGGTATTTGGCCATGATGGCGGCATAAGCACAGCCATAGATGGCAGCAGTGAGCATCATGAGGCAGACAATGCCGCAGACCACGCCGGTGATGACCACCGTGGCAATGGCGTGCCGCAGATTGACTGGGCGTGGGCGCTGCTTGGTTTCGCAATCTGGCACGCCGTCACCGGGGCGCTCGCCGGGGGTATGGGAGCGTAAGAGCCGATGCTCACCATCCAGGTGGTGGATTTTGGCGAAAAGGTATTTGTAATTGGTCGTCAGGCAGGACTGGAATAGTTCATAAGGAATCCTGCGGAGATCATGCTCCTTCAGGTCTTCAGGCTTCGCACATCTGATTTCATCAGTCTTTCCTCCTGCAATGGAAGGAGCTGTGCTGTTAAAAGCACCTTAATTTACTGCTACTTCATTGACCATAATCACCAAAGATATGTGCTACAGCTAAAACTTTTAGCTTGATACTACACTCAAGCTCTGGTCAGACCCTTGCTCACTAACAATTATTTCTTCTACAAAGCAATTTTTGCCCTCTTGAGATGTCAACAGATCTTCAGAAGGTCTGGACGTTGAACTGCTAATTAGCTGCATCAGGTGTGCTGAATTGCGATTGGAGTAATCGTATTTGGTATTTGGAAAATGGTATTTTCCCAAGAACAGGGTCGGAAACAACGACTCGTTCATCTCTGTAATTCTTTGGGCATAGCCTATTTACTTGGAAAGAATGTTTATCCTTGTCAAGCATGGTTTGAAACAAAAGTCTTTCACCTTTGCACTCTCTTTGAAGGATGCAGACCTGTGTGTCTGGCAGCGGGACTGAAATGACGATCTTGTACTGTAGGATATGAATGCAGTTGGGAGTGTAATCACTTTCTGAAACAGATTATTATGCTCCTTTAAACGATGGTTAATTTTTTTCTTAATTATCTTGCTTTACTTGATGGCAGGTAAGAAGAAAAAAGGTAAAACTTAATGGGAACAAGATGCATCATCAAATCTCCGCAGTTATCTCTGGAATTTTGTCTTTTAAGCCAGGCAAGGACAGCAGAAAGAAAAGCCACATCTGTTTCACTCTTCTGTTGCAGTAAAGAGGGGCTTCCCTTAAGAAATGTTAGTTCATGCATAGTTCATCAGTAAGTAGTCTGTGCATTAAAATATCTTAAGTATTTGAATGAATTTCAAACCAAGGACCATTAAATTAATGCAACACTTCAAAAGTCTGGGAATAAATTCTTAAAAATACGTGATGGTGTCATATTACTCTGCAATACATTATTTCTGCTACTGGCATACCGATCTGTTCTGCTGTATGTTTTTTGTTCAGTAGTTTGCCTCTTTCAAATCATTCATACTCTCAATCAACTTTGAGAATTTTTAAATTTTTAATAGCTTCCTCGATTGATAAAGCCCAATCATCACTATTATCAGAAGATATAGACATCCTTATGAAATTGCATTAAAATAAACTCTCAGAGAAAATGACCTAAAAACATCCTTAATTACTCTAAATCTGTAACTTAAAAGTCCAAATAACTGGCCTGTCATGTTTGAGAATCAAGGACATCCTTGTGTCCCCCCATTTTTTTCTTGGTTCGTGGTGACAAAGAGTAGGGTGAATGTATCAGATTACACAGACAGCTGCAGTGGGGAGACATCCGCATTACTCAGCTGATGAAAATCATGTGTTCAGATTCCATCCCTGTCCAGGCATTGTAATTGGTTGGCACGAATAGTTTTAATCTGCCATCCGAACTGTGTTCCATTTGAAAGAGGGCCTCTTATGGTGACATTGTTTACATAATGCTTTTGCCCTGTGACCTTCTATAGAAGTGCACTGAACGTTGCTTCATGAAGACCACTTTGTATATTGTGTCACACACTGCATGCGGTTAGGTTATTATGGGGGGGAAAAAAATCTAAGCTCTGGGTAGACCTGGGGTGACAGCCCTTCTTTACGCTGTTAAATCAATTGTTACACTGTATTCATGTGGTTAACCATGTGCTTGAGAGACTGTATTTCATTATGAAGAATTTGACATAACATTGTGGCTTCAGGGCCTGTCCCAGCTCAGCCATTCCATCACATATGTTTGCTTTTACTGAATCTCAGTCAAGCATATCTAATGTAGTATCAATATTGAGCTTGTTTTGCTTGAATTGTCCTTTTGTTTAAAACTAAAGCTAGAATTTTATTTGCATTAATATATACTTTTCATTTTTGGAAAAGGGTACCACTGTGCTGAACAGTCTCTAGGTGTCTCAATGGTGTGAGTTTCTTTGTATCCTACACCAGTAAATGTATATTAAACTTAAACATATATCTTCATGAGTCTTGTGCTATTACCTGTATTTTCCTGAGCAATGGGTATCACAGGTGATTGTCGTCCTCTTCAGAATTGCAAGGGAGGACTAGGACTGTTGGATCCACTATATGATCCACAGGGCATCACGTATGTATAGAAAGAAGACAGTGCTCAAAAACTCAGATTGTATTATAGCTTTGCCATTGCACTGTCTGCCTGACCTTGATTTCAAACCAAAACTTTAATATCTGCTATTGATAGTTGCGTGTACTGGCAGCCAGAAGAAGTTAGCTACCTCGCTGACGTGCACTATCTGAGTCACTAGCACGTAGAGGGCTCTATCAAGTGTCAATTCATCCAGACTCAACATGATGCAGGATGCACCCCAGTATGGAAGTATATTTTTCTATCTACATGCTATCTCTTCAAAATTTTCCCTCTTGAGGTGGTTTTTTCAGGGTTTCTAGTAGTGATAACTTGCATACTGTGAAGGCAAGGGGTTTACAAATGGCCTTACAAAAAGTGGCATTGTTACCTTTGAAGAGGAAGGTCTCCAGCCACAGTTTCAGCCCAATCAGGTGGCAGTCGCAGCTCCACGGGTTGCTCTGGATTAACAGAACCTGCAGTTGGGTCATAGACTCCAAGAGCGTTCGGTCAAGCCGCTGCAGGCGGTTGTGGTGCAGGAAGAGCAGGGAGAGGTTGCCGACGCTGTCAGCCAGGGTGTTAGGTAGGCCGGTGATGCCGTTGTGGGACAGGTTAAGCTCCAGCAGGGTCCTGACGGGCCTGAAGAGTCGCCGGTCAATCTCTCGGATGGAGTTGTTGGCCAGGTTTAGGACCAGTAGGTTGCGGAGGCCATGGAAGCTGCTGGCGGAGATGCTGGAGATGGAGTTGTTGGCCAGGTTGAGCACCCGGAGCAGTGGGGTTTCACGGAAAGCCATGGAGCCCAGGCCCCTGATGCGGTTATTCTGCAGGTACAGCTCCTGGGTGTCCAGCTGCAGCCTCCGCGGGATGTCGTACAGGCCTCGATCCCGGCAGTCCACGACTTTAGTCCTCGGATTGCACTCGCACTCCTTGGGGCAACCAGCCATGCACTGGGTCACTAGGATGGCTAGCAAAGACCAAAACACTCCCCCTGGTTAAAAGAGAAAACAGCTGAAATGAGATGTGGTACCGTCACCGTGCAATTTCATTAAGGTTTATTTTTGGAATTCAGTTAAATAATTTTACGTAGTGTTCTCTTCGTTGTATGTTGTAGTTAGAAACTGCTCATAGCGTACCATAATGGACGTAAAGGGCTTTACTGAACAGAATATGTAACTTAGATGGTGGAGTGTCGGATATCGTGTATTATGGAACACAGCACTCCAAACCCATTTGATTCTGGAACCACTGCTGTATGGTAATTTCTGGACTTCTATTTAAGTACAGGTTGGGGATGTTCCTCATATTCTGCTGATCCAGAAGTGTTTTCATCTTTTTGCAATTTTGGATTGTAGCTTCAGGCACAACTGTTTCTCATTCTTCGATGATAAGTCCGTAAAGTAATTGTATACAGGGGGTGGACAAAATATCAGAAGCACTCATGAAGAATAGCTTCAACTTTGAGGTCTCTAAACTGAAATTACAGAAGCATCTGCACATCTTTTCATTTGAATGCTAATTAGCAGCATGCATCTGCCTAAGAGGTATGGCCTTAGTAGCTTAGTCTCTAATGCAAGATGGGGATACATCCACAGTTTCAAAAAGGCCAGATAGTTGGTGCCCACATTATGGCTGTGTCAGTCACAGACATGGCAAAGTTATTTAAAGTGACAAGGGTGTCAAACATTTGCCAAATGTAAAAAATCATAGCAAAAGAGAACTGAGGCCACAGGTCAAAGCTTTATGACTGGAACAGTTAGATACTTGGTTAGATATTTTTTTTAAATAACCCCGGAACTACTGCCCTAAAAATCACCTCAGAAGGGAATCAATCCACACAAGAAAAAAATACTCGTTGTTGCCCTTCACAAAGCTGATGTTTATTGCAGTGTATCTGATGATTTCCCCGTAATTTGTTCTCTCCTGCTGTAACCACTATGTATCAACCAGATTTGTTATGAGCTCTGTATTGACATTCTTTGAATATGAGGAAACATCATATTTGGCTGAAGTCATATATAATTACTGTGATTAGTATGTGTTATGGTGCCATAATTTGTGAATCTGAAGTATTTTTCTGCTACTGACACTGTCATTTTATGGCTTCTTATAAATTCGACTCTCAGTAGATTTTCGCTGATTTTTTTGTCACTGAGAGAAGAATCAGTCATTGGATTAGCAGAAATATAATTCTGTATAGGGGCATACTAGTGACCAGGAATGTACTACATTTGGAGGACTTTCAAAAACTTATGATCAATTATACTGTCTGTTCTCTCTTTAGACAAAAGCTCAAAAATCCTTGTGAAACCTTCTTATGGACAACACAGCTGGGTAATATTGTGCATGACTAATGGCAGCAGAATTTTGGCATAGCCACAAGCAGTGGTAAGCTAATCTTGCTGGCAGCGAGTCTTTTAGTAAAAATACACGATGGGACCGAAGCTTAACCCTGACGACTCAGTTATTATGCTAAAAATTTATATTGCCGTCCATGAGTGCTGATATTGAAGGAATATCTTTTCAGAAATGTTTTTCAAATATGACCTAATTGAAATTTTTATGATTATACTGAATTCCAACTTGGATTGATATATCTCGATATGCGTTGTTGTCAGTGTCGCGTACAGTCTTATAAAATAAGATGTGATTGTCGGAGCTCATCATAGCGTTAACGCAAAGCAGGAGATGTCATCTTCATCTCCATCTATCCATACATTCGCCCATACATACCAGCCATCCTTGTAATTGAGATATCCCAAGAACGTGAATTGATTTTGTTTATTTTTGGCGCACAGGTACCTTTCACAGAGACCGTGACACTGGTCAGTTTTGGTGGGCATCCGTCCAACTATGCATACATCCCTGCATTGTTAGTGAGATATCTCAATAACTTGTGGAGCGATTTATTAATTGTTTACAGGTGCCTTTCACATGGAGCTTGACACCATTCGATTGTAGTGGGCGTCCATCTGTCCTTCCATATGTCCGTCCAACCATATGTCCTGACCTTGTTTGCGTGATATCTCAAGAATTTGTTGACAGATTTTGGGGTTTTTTTTTTTTTTTTGGTGTGCAGGTACTTTCCACAGACACCTTGACACAAGTGGTATAAAAACAAAGTTAATACGGCGGGGGACAAATAGTCACGAGTTAAAAACACTTTTCAATGTTGTTATACTGACAGGTTTGAATAGTTTTTAAAATTGTTATGAAATAGTGTAATAGGTATAGTAGGTGTTGTCTGTATTGTAAGCCCTGTACTGCTGAAAAATAGTTATCACTGCATTTCCATTATGAGGTTCATTGGAATAGTTTTGATATCGAATGCTTCTGTATGAGTGATCTCAGGTTCAAGATGGCTTCTGTAAATCACATTTCACCTGAAGGAGGAGTGTTATTTTTTGTGGCATTTGTTGGCTACTTGGTGAATTCCATGTTGACCAAGTATGTTACTACATTCTGAAAGTAAACATGCAAATCTCATAATGCAAATACATTCTCAGTAATGCTTTTTCTTTTTCGAGAAGCAAGCGCATTAGCTGTGTCATCATGAAAATGGTAGCGTAATTGTCCACTTTGCGTTTTCATTTTCAAGTTCTTGTCTGCACTTTTTATAACAAATTGAAAGTAAAAATATGTTCCCATACATACATACATTACATACATTTTGGGTTTTCATTTGCAAGAAGTGCTGTACCATTTCGCTCGCAAAATGAAAACGAGAACGCTAACCTTATAATGCAAATACATTCTCGGAAATGCGTTTTCTTTTATGAGAAGCAAGCACATTATTCGTATCATTATGAAAGTGATAGCATAATCGTCTAGTATGCATTTTCATTTTCAAGTCCCTTTATGAACTAACAAATTGAAAATGAAATTATACTCCTCATTTGCATTATCATTTTTAAGAAGTGCTCCGCTAACAAAAAAAAGAAGTGCTTTTGCTAACAAAATGAAAACGAAATGGCAAATGTTATAATGCAAGTACATTCTCGGAAATGCGTTTTATTTTTCAAGAAGCAAGCGCAATGATAACATAATCCTCTACTTTGCGTTTTCATTTTCAAGTCCATATATGCACTTTTTATAACAAATTGAAAGTAAAATTATAATCCCCATTTGCATTTTCATTTTCAAGAAGTGCTCTGCCATATCACCAACAAAATTAAAAGGGAAACGCTAATCTGATAAAGCAAATGCATTCTCGGAAATGCTTTCTCTTTTTCATCTTCATGTGAAAATGCCGTGCCTTGGCTGAAAACAAGTCATTGAGCTATGGATTTTGCAAGTCTTTTTATAAATATATAAACTGTCCTTTTATTCCACAGTCATGAAGAAAGAAATGAAGTACATACATAGCCCAGGAGGGCAGGAGCATATGAACCTGCTTAGTAACCGAGTAAACTGTAAATGTTCTTGCATGCAAGAAACCTGTCCCAGCAGCGACAGGTCTGTGTGTAAGCACACAATTTGAGTAGAAGCAGCACAAATCCAAGTGCAAGCAGGGGAGATTTGAGTGTGCGAGCAGAAAACTTTACAAAATCTAAGCATGAAATCAATATGTCTGCTCTCGAGTTGAAATACCACACTGTTGAATAAAGATTGGAATGAAATTCCATCTTATCCAGGTTGTCTTTCCTTGCCAAGTGCAGCAGGGGTTATCTGATTGATAACCAATCAGCTCGCTTGTATTCGTTGATATCCAATCCATACCAAACTGTGGGGAGAAGTCCTGCCTTTTCACAGAATGAACAATAGGTTACAGCCAACGAGAGAACGTATTTTAGTTAAAATTTTTTATGTCATATTTCATAAACATTAAAAATGAAGGGCGATGTGTTTTATTAGGCTATACGTAAGAGTTATAAGTCCGCTTTAGAAAATATTGCATGGAAGCATTATTTCAACACTTGCTGACAATTTGGGTTATGATGCCTTGGTTTAGGGTTAAAGGGCAAATTTGTCTGTGTGGCCTCACTCAAATACTAGCTGCAGTTGCACAGTGTAGCTTGATGTATACGCTACCTGTCAAAAAGTTTTGAGCACTCAAACATTACATAAAGTTAAAGTTTCCCCGGATGTGCTACACTTATAGGTTTCTACTTTTTGGTTTTTCTGTCCAATATATCCAAAATTTTGCTAAAAGTGGCAAATGGAAATAATTTAGCTCATGTTTTATTAATGTTTTATGGCTTTTATAGTTACCAGAAAAATGTACACAGTTAACCTGTGAAGTCATTTTTTTACTTCTCACTATTCACGCCTTTGATTAAAGGTTATTTAAAGAAGTTTAAACCACTTATACTTCATCAAAAACATGAACAAAATCATTACATACGAGAAAACACTTTACTAGTAGATTACGGTATACTGTTATCCTTTCCTATATATGTGTGTGTGTGTGTGTGTGTGTGTGTGTGTGTGTGTGTTGTGTCTCTCTTCTTTATTCCGATTTTCATCTACCTTCCCTGATTTCGCTCTACCTGTGTGGAGTGCTAATGAAGCCTGGAACACTGACCTGGCACAAGCAATTGTGGGAAAACACAAAAAGATTTGGACATTTTGACCCCCCCCCCCCAAAAAAAAAAATACTGCCTTGGCCTTATAGCTGCAATCGTTGTTTTTTGTCCATGGCGCTGGCTGCTTCCTGCAAAAGCATCTGTTTAGTGGAACAATTAAAGTATGTTAAGGGGTGAGTAGAAGGCCATGCGATATTCAATACAGCATCATGTTGGTATAATTTCAGCTGTTCGGTGCTTCAATGGCCATCCCTTAGCTAATAGTAGCAGCATATAAATAAGGGTATTTTTTCTCTGTAGGACAATCCAAATACACATCCAGAATTCTGAGCTCAGGGATCTGTTCTTCTCCACAACAAGGAACACATCACTGTCTTATTTGAATACATAAGTTTTATGCAGTAACAAGGGGAACAGTACAACTTGAGCAACTGTGGTGCGATCAATAATTCAACCATAATATTCCATACAGAACCAGAGAAACTTCCGCTGTAAGTAGTATGACTGTATTGCTTGTATTACAACCTTCACTACAATTTATCATAATAATAAAGAAAGCTTGAGTCAGCAGTCATTTATAACTGTAACCTTTCAAAAATTCTGTTGCTCCTACCTGTCATTGCTGACAGATCTCTGGTGCAAGGCTTTGTGTTAACCTGGAGCCCTTGACTACCGTAGCATCTGTAGAGTGTACTCCTGGGTCAGGTATGAAACTGGTGTGTTCCAGAACGGCTGCGTGTTTAGCTTTGCACCCCCAAGTCCTCCCAGAGGTGTTTGTGCTGCCCCATCTCAGCAGTTACCTTTGGCTTTTGATCAGCTGTGTGTTTTGCCAGCCTTTCTATGAATTGCATCATGAGGCTTAGCTCTGTCACTCCCGCTCTCTCTCTCTCCTCCCTCTCTCTCACTCTCACTCACTCTCCCTCCCCTTGGCCTCTTTGCCCTTCCATGGCCCTGCCCGGTGGGATATGTAGTGTGTAGTGTGGCAGTGTGTCAGCTGCTTCCGGTGGACAGCTGTGTCTTGCAAATCACAATCTAATAGCACCAGCCTTTGTTTTTTTTTTTTTTTTTTTTTTTTAATAATCTATCGTAATTTAAAAAAAAACCCTCCCTCTGCCCCCATGTTGCTGTGTTCTTATTAGTGCCAGGAAGGTCAGATGAGAAAAGATTTTAGATGGCAGGCAGCCTGCTTGGAGGACATACCTGCGGAGCAGAAAGCCCTAGCCCCCCTTAAAAAAACTCACTCATATGGCTCATTATTTGTTTGCCTGATGATGTCCAAGGTGGGAGTAGTGATACTAGCTAAATGCCATGTCGTGTTAGGATCATTATTTCTATGATGTTTGAATGTTGCTTTGTTTTGTGCATTTTCAGGTTGTATTTTCTGTCCATTTTTTTTTACTCAAAATTCACTGAACATATAAATTCAACTGTACTAGCAGGCATAACAACTGAAAGATTTTTTTTTAGCTTTCTCCTGCACTGACTATGATGGGAGTGCTTTCTCTCATACCAGATTAACCCATTTGTGTAGAACCGTAGACACCGGAGACTCGATGATGTCATTGTAAGCACATAACTGCTTACGTGAAGCATGTAACTGTAGATTGAATATTCACGAGGAGGTGGTGCCTTAGAACTATTCAGAAGACAGGAGTTCTTATGTCTAAAATGGTCAAATAAATGTTGCATTAGTCATATTTCTCCATAAAGGCTTATCTGCTACCAGCCTGGCATATGTGGCTACAGATACTACCAGGTTTTATTTCATTATATACAGTATGGTGATTATGAAATACAGGGTTTCCCGCAGAAAATCAGTTAGTCAAGGTGGTGACCGGGGGGGCGGCAACAGTCAGCATTTATTTACTCTTTATAAATAAACAAAGCAGTTAAAGTGCAATAACAAAGTGACAAACTCAACAGTCTTGTAAATTTTTTGATTGACACTCAGATATAATAAAATGCATGTATTATGCTTTCATGGAAGTGAGATCAAAAATTGCAGTTTGAATGGGTTTCTGGGTTTCAATGGCTCATTTTTTGCGCTTAACAGTCTGAGTGTAACACTTGCTTGTACACAGTGTATTGTAGCCTTACTGTAAGAGCTGAGCTGGAAACAAGGTTATTATAGTTTTGAAATTTTCATTAGTTTTTATTTTTAATTTAGTTTTTCAGTTTGCTTTTTTATTTCTTTTAGTTTTAGTTGTTAGCTGAACAAGTGATTAAGCAGTTTTAGTTTAGTTTTTATTTTGAGGAATTGACTAGTTTTAGTTTAGTTTTTATTTAGTTTTAGGCTTAGTTTTAGTTTTTCGGGTATTTTCAGGTTTTCTTCCCGCAGCTTTTGCCATGTTTGAGAGCTAACCATCTTCTTCATAGAATGCGCGTGACGCATCTTCTTCGGCTGATGCATGCAGTAACTACGGCAGCTGATATCCAGTATGCTGCACCCCTCTGGAAGCAACCGGTTAACTCTGACTAAACAGGACAGTAATGGAGGGAGAAAACGTAGAGATCAACGAAAACGAAGCTGATTTTATCTGCAATTCAGTTTAGTTTTAGTTAGTTTTGTACTGTTCACTGTAGTTTTTATTTAGTTTTCGTTTTTTAAAAAATTGACATTTTTATTTTTATTTCAGTTAACTAAATTATTTTTTCACTGCTAGTTTTAGTTTTAGTCTTAGTTTTCGTTAACTATAATAACCCTGGCTGGAAATAACAAGATCAAATAAAAACACACAATCTTACCAAAATTCATGGTACATGCATGAACACTGCCAAAATTATCAAAAAAAAAAAAGAAGAATGGAAAGCGCGTAAAAAGCGCACAACCGTCCCTAAGGGTTAAATGAAAATTAATGTAAGAACGGAAAATGTATTTGTTATCTGTTTTGACTTCAATTCCCCAAATGCTTTGCGGTTGTGGTTATGCTTGGGGAGAGGAGAACGGTATTATGTACGGAAGCGTATTGCATTCACAGGATAAAAAAAAAATACACCTTATCTCGTAATTACGAGGTCTAATTACGCGCAGATAGTGAAGTAGGCCGGCTTCTTTGAATAAAGTACCCTGATATTTTTGACTGCTTTTTCCCATCCATTACTGTACACTAGAGAAAACCACGTGCAATTGTCAAACATAGCAGAAAGCCACGCGCAAACACATCGGTAGCCTTGATAAGAAACTAAACGAATTGCATATAGCCTATCTTAATGAAACAGAATATGTGGGCAAGCAGATGATAGGAGACACTATTCAAATGTTTAGTTTAGTTGAATCTTACCTCTACGTGTCCTTCCCACGACGACAGGTTATTGTATATCGGGATAATTAGCTTCTTCCCGATACAAAAAAATAACGTTGGCGTAGCAACAGGTGATAGATGGCGCAGTAACATATTTAACCAACAGATGCCGGCCGCTATTTGGCCTCATCGCGATGCGGCCTTATTTTACTGTGTATGCATGCGTGGATGCAGCAGATTTTTTTTTTTTTTCGTGGGACGTAGTCAAGGCGGGGGGCATTTGTTGTCAAGGCGGCCGCCCTAACTATAAAGCACTGCGGGAAACCCTGAAATATTTGTCTAACCTCCAAGCAACAACATAAAGCTATACATACTCAAATTAACTTGAATACAGCAGTGAAATGGTGCTTAGGGAATAAAAATACACAATTAATTCCAGAGTTGTCTGTTAACTATCAAAATCTCCCAATGAATTTTAATATGAATACAAAATGTTACAGGTGTTGACACGTTGAGAGGTCCCTGTAAAAATTCAGCATTTTTTTCCCTCCTTCCTGAACCCCCAGGAAAATTCTAAAAAGTAGAAAAAAGAGCTATGACCGAAATGGTCACTCTCTGCACATCTTGTTCAGTAAATCTTAATCAGGGCTCTGCTGCGAGCTATACCTGTTTAATCTGATAGAAGATAATGTTAATTTTTAAAAGGAGTATTGCTTTAATTATAATCTCGTTCCTGAGGGGTCGTAAGCTCCTGCATAAAGAAAACTTACTTTTTGTTTTTATTTCAACTCATTAGTGCTCACAGGATAATGGTTTTCAAAAAACATAGTGAGGCAAAATAAAATGATCTGGAAGTTAACTTTCCGATTGTCATCGAGTATTAATTCTTACTTCATGAGCAATCATAAAGCCTGGATAAGATGCTTACAATTGAGGTAAATGGTAAGTTGTTTGGCTTGCTAGATTTAAATGATTTCTATAAAATTAAATTTTTCCATATTTGTTTCTTAGCTACGATTGTAAAAGCCAACTTGTGGCTTTTGCATAAATAGTCTATTCCCCCTAGTATCGAACACAACCACCGGATGTGCTGATATGCAGAGAAATAGTGCGAACATGAGTTATGTCCGAAAAGATTATTAATTTTTTTATGGATTGATTGGAAATAGCGACATTTGTAAAATGTTATGCCACTACAGTGGAATTAGGACATTATACTTTGGAGTATTGCATAATGTACGACAGAGAATTACGTCATTGCTATGTATTGCTAACACGGAGACTGTGAGTTTAAGTTCGAATTCTTTTTCATTTTGGGGACTAGATGACATCACCTTGGAGGATTATATCAAGTTTTTATAGCTGTATAACTTTCAGTTTTTTTTCTGTTTAATTTGGAGAGTGAATAGTTAGGTATTATATGACGCCCCCTCATTTTGACTGTCAAAAAATGTTTTAAATAATAATATTCGCTTCCATTTGATGCAAAAGTTTGTCCCATACATTGAAGACACTTGGTTAGTAGTATAAGATTCCATTATTTATTATTCTCATCAAAGCACAAATCTCTCCATTTTTAGCTGTTCGGAGAAGTAGGGGGCAGCTTGCATTTTGCTGCATAGATTATTATTTGCACAGAGTAACACTGTCAGATGACTTCTTGTCAATGAGTTTATGATCCAGTATTGGATCCAGTATGTTTTGTTTTACCTCTAAGCTCTTTTTTTCTGTAAGTCAGTACAAAAACGACTTTGCAGTTGAATTTTCATGAAGTTTTCTTGTGTTTGTGGTGCTCTTTTGGTCCCAAGATTTAAAAAAAAATATATGGAAATAAGTTTTGTTTCTGAATGATACAAGTGTCTTCATTTAAATTATTTTTCCAATCACTGTGAAGCTCAAATCCTGAGTTTAAAAGCCTTAAACAAGGGTCATGCACAATTGGCAAGGATGGGCTTGATTTGGCATCTGCACAAAGGGGTTAACACATTGCTGTGTATACTTATGTTAGCGGTGATACAGTGTGTTGGCAATACTCTGCTGTGAGGAGGCTGAGAATAAGCCTATGCAATCATCAGTAAAGATTGAAATAAAAAATTTTTTTTAAACTAATAGTAATTTGGGACTTTATTAATGTCTTGTCTTTTTTTTTATCATAACTTTATTTCAAAGTGTTTATAAAGAGCGAGTTTCACCACCCTATAAAATATTGTCTGTCTTTTTGATCGTATGTTTACTCGGTGCATACATGTGCCCATTTAGTTAAAAAGGATTATAATTTTTAAGCGATTCCAAGCTGTACAACCCCATTTTCAAAAAAAGTTGGGACACTGTGTAAATTGTAAATAAAAATAGAGTGCAATGATTTGCAAACCATTTAAACTCTGTATTTAATTGAAAATAGTAGAAATACAGCATATCAGATTTTGAAACTGAGAAATTTTATTGTTTCTGAAAAATAATGTTCATTTTGAATTTGATGCCAACAACACATTTCAAAAAATGTGGGACAAAGGCATGTTTATAACTGTATTGCATCACGTCTTTTTTAACAATTCTCTGAATTCTCTGTAAGCATTCAGGAACTGAGGAGAAAAAACTGCTGTAAAAATGCAATGTTTTCCCATTTTTGCTTGATGTACAATTTCAGCAGCTCAACACTATGTGGCATCCTTTGTTATCTATGTACAACCCCAATTCTGAAATAGTTGGGACGAAGTGTAAATTGTGAATAAAATCAAAATGCAATGACTTTCAGATCACATGAGCCAATATGTTATTTACAATAGAACATAGATAACATTTCAAATGTTGAAACTGAGACATTTTACATTTTATCCACAAAATGAGCTTATTTCAAATTTTCTGGCTGCAACAGGTCTCAAAAAAGTTGGGACACAGGCAAAAAAGGGCTGAAAAAGCAATTAATATATCAGAGAATCAGCTGAAAGAACATTTAGCAAGTAATTAAGTTAACTGGCATCAGGTGTGTAACATGATTGGCTATAACAGGGATGTCTTAGAGAGGCTGAGTCTCTCAGAAGTAAAGATGGCCAGAGGCTCTCCAACCTGTGAAGGTTTGCGTAAAAAAATTGTGGAATACTTTAAAAACAATGTTCCTCAACGTCAAATTGTAAGACTTTGAAGGTCTCATCATCGACAGTGCATAACATCATCAAAAGATTCAGAGAAACTGGAAAAATCTCAGTGCGTAAGGGACAAGGTCGAAGACCTTTACTGGATGCTCGTGATCTTCGGGCCCTCAGACGCCACTGCATCACTCACCGGCATGATTCTGTTATTGATATTACTAAATGGGCCCAGGAATACTTCAAGAAACCACTGTCTGTAAACACAGCCCGCCGTGCCATCCACAGATGCCACCTAAAACTCTATCATGCAAAAAGGAAGTCATTGTTGAGCATGATCCAGAAGCGCCGCCATGTTCTGTGGGCCAAGGCTCATTTAAAATGGACTGTAGCAAAGTGGCAAAGTGTCCTGTGGTCAGACGAGTCCAAATTTGACATTCCTGTTGGAAATCATGGGCGTCGTGTCCTCTGGGCTAAAGAGGAGAAAGACCACCCCTCCTGTTATCAGCGTTCAGTTCAAAAGCCAGCATCTCTGATGGTATGGGGATGCATTAGTGCATATGGTGTGGGACACTTGCATGTTTAAAAAGCACCATGAATGCTGAAAGGTATATAAAGGTTTTAGAGCAACATATGCTCCCCTCCAGATGACATCTATTCCAGGGAAGGCCTTGTGTATTTCAGCAGGACAATGCAAAACCACATACTGCAGCTATTACAACAGTATGGCTTCGCAGTAGGAGAGTCCATGTGCTGAACTGGCCTGCCTGCAGTCCTGATCTTTGACCATTTGAGAACATTTGGCGAATAATTAAAGGAAAGGTCCGTCAAAGGAGACCCAAAACTCTCCAGCAGCTGGAAGCCTGTATTTAACAAGAGTGGGATCGAATTCCAATGGCTGAACTCAAGAAACTTGTCTCCTCAATGCCCAGACGCCTCCACACTGTGTTAAAAAGAAGAGGGGATGTTACACCATGGTAAAGAGGCCTGTTGTGGGAATTTTAATTTTCATTCCTGAAAGAAATCACACTGAGACAAGATGAGAGTAAATAGGATCCATTTTACTATGTACCACATAGGGTCTTCATTACAGGCAAGAACAAAGACAAAGGAATCTCTCCTTTGCTTTGGATATATGTAAAAGCAGAACGTCATGATGTACGCCCTCTGCGTGGGTGCGCATCCCACGTAAGTCTGGCTCCAGTAATCCTAAAAAGTTTCTGCCCCCCACAGAAATTTACGTTTCCTTGGGTCTTACCTAGAACACTCCAGGCTCAGAAGGAACACACTGTTTCAGTAACACACTTCATGACGCTTCTACATAGGAACAAGCTAGATTATAAAACTTGCAGTCATGCATGGCCTAGGTCACCTAGGCCACTCGAGAACAAGCAAGGATAAACACTTAATGACCAAATAAACAAGTAAATCAATACTAAATGAAGAGCAAGCAAAGATAACCAATTAATAACCAAATAAGCAATAATAAGGAATTTATGACTGAATTCCACCAACAGGCCCCTGTCCCAACTTTTTTGAGACCTGTAGCAGCCATCAAATTTGAAATGAGCTCATTTTGTGGATAAAATTGAAACATTTCTCAGTTTCAACATTTTCTATGGTATCTCTGTTCTATTGTGAATAAAATACTGTGGCTGGTGTGATTTGAAAGTCATTGCGTTTTGATTTTATTCACAATTTACACTTTGTCCCAACGATTTCGGAATTGGGGTTATATTTATATGTATGTGTGTATTTTACTTTACTTTTTTTTTTTGCATTCAGCGCCCAATATTTTCATTGAGTCACGGGTCTGGACTGCAGTTAGGCCAGTTTGGCACCCATACTCTTTGACTACGGAGCCATACTGTTGTAATACATACAGAATGTGGTGTTTGGCATTGTCTTGCTGAAATAAGCAAGGCCTTCCCTGAAAAAAAGGACCAGGTGGCTGTATATTTTGCATCAAAACCTTTATGTATTGTTCAGCATTAACGGTGTCTTCACAGGCGTGCAAGATACCCACTTCATGTGCACTAATGCTCCTGGATACCATTGCGAATGCTGACTTTTGAAATATGTACTAATAACAAGTTGGATGGTCCCTCTCCACTTTAGCATGGAGGACGCAGCACTGACGATGTCCATGGTGTTCACATTTTGATTAGTAAGGCCACAGGACAGTTTTCCACTTTGCCTCTGTCCATATTAAATGAGCTCAGGCCAAGAGAAGGCAGCAACTTTTTTTTTAATCTTGTTTAAATTATTGAGTGATCCTTTATTGTTGAACAACTTTTTCAGAAATTTTTCAGCCATCTTATGTCAACATACAATTCATTCATACCAATGGGTAATTTGGAGTCTCCAATTAGCCTAGCATGCATGTCTTTGGACAGTGGGAGGAAACCGGAATACCCAGAGAAAACCCATGAGAACATGGGGAGAACATGTAAACTCCGCACCGAAAGGCCCCAGACCAGATTCGAAACCACGAACTTTTTGCTGTGCGGCGGCAGTGCTATCAGAAGTGTTCTTGAGCCCATGCAGTGATTTCCACACCAGAATCTGTTTTTAATGCAGTGCCGGCTGAGGGCCCGAATATCATGGCCATTCAGTATTGCTTTTTGGCCGAGCCGCTTGCATGCAGTGATTTCTCCGGATTCTCTGCACCTTTTATTGATATTTCATACAATAGAGGATGAAATTGCCAAATTCCATTGAGAAACATTATGCGCAAATTCTCAAACTATTTGGCCATGCAGTTTTCCACAGAGTGACGAAGCCCTTGCCATCTTTACTTCTAAAAGACTTTTTACACCCAGTCATGCTGCTGACCTGTTGCCAAATAAACTGATTAGCTGTGAGATATTCCACCAGTTTTATTTTTTTTAAGTATCATTCAATTTTAACAGTCTTTTGTTGCTCCGTTCCAAACTTTTTTGAAACGTTTCTGGCATCAAGTTCAAAATGAGCGGATTGTTTTCAAAAACCAGTAAAATTTCTCAGTTTCAACTTTGATGTGCAGTCTTTGGACTATTTTCAAGGAAATATAGGGTTTTAGGGATTTGTAAAGCATTGCATTTTGCTTTTGATATACCTTTTACGCAACTTTTTTCTTTTTACAAAGGGGGTTGTAATTAAGAACGTGCATGCTTAACGGTCTATGGAAATGATAAGGCGGCAGGTTTTAATTTGGTTTGCATCTTTGGGCTGGCTTGGGTTAAGTTCGGTGGCTGTCAGATGAAATTGCACTTTAGTGTTAGATCAGTGTTCAGACCTCATTTAGCACTGGGTGCGTTTCAGCCATATGGTTGTTGTTTTCATTCACATTTCATTTCACGCAATGGGACTGCGTTTTCAACCGTCTACTGTAGGCGAGTTTGAGCTTCTCAGTTTTTAAAATCCCATCGGTGAGATTAAAAAAAAAACAGTGCACATTCCTAAAATCTTATCCTCTCAAATCTTCTACATGCATGACAGGATAATGTGAGACAAATTCTGATCTAATCCCAGTCCACCTGCCCCTAACAAACTTCAGCGCATTCTTACTACTGGTCATAGACTCATTTAACAACCCTTTGACACCCAACTTGTCCTAAAGCAAACATGACTGCTTTGGCCAAGTTAATGAAGATCAATCATATCTAATTCAGATATGCTTAGAGTAAAAGTATGCTAATTAAATTTTGGAGTTAACCACATCTTTTTATGACATGAAATAGTAAAATTAAATGTCATTTATACATTTCAGCACAAGTGGGATGCATTTGTTTGCAGCAAAATGTGGCAGATTTTAATGTATCAACAGAAAATACTCAGAGAGACATAATCAGTTTCAATTTTGTACTACTAGTCATTAAGGGCACGTGCAGTTGTCTTTGAAACCTTTTAAGAAATGGCCTCAAATTGAAGCCATTACAGTATAATTAGTTAAAATATTTAATGTACATTCATCGTCTACTTTTACAGTCCAGACCAGGAATCAAGTGTGGAGTCAGAAGCACAATCCAAATGGTAGTTTATTGACAGCAATTCGGTAGAGACGGGGGACAGTACCCCAGGATAGGATAGCGGGGATGGAACCCCGAGGAGGATAGGCAGGTGAGTACCGTGAGAATCAGCTAACCTTGAGCTGCAGTCGCTTGCCAAAGTTCCATGATGCTGCCAGGTGTTACACAGGGTCCGCCAGGACTGAACTACTTCAGAAGATGGAGATGTTGCTCGAGGGGAATGCAGTCCCAATCTTGGCTCCAGTTCAGGATTGGAAGCTTGTTCCTTACAAACTGGACAAGGAGAGCAAACTGCATGGGTTAGCAAGAACGTGGTCCCAGTCTTGGACCCTGATTAAGATTGGACACTTGTTCAAATCAACTAAATGATTAGAGTGACTTCTCGGGAAAAGGCTGTCACTAAAGTACTAATTGCTTTAGACAAAAGCATTTTAGAACTACTCATTGACTAGAATAACTAGCATGAAAGCAAGTTTGCAATCCAGCAACATCCACATGAACTAGTGGGCTTAAATACTCATTCTGCCATCGTTTAGCACACAATCTCATGACGAGATTTAAGCTATGTTTCCATTATATGGCTGAAGTCCAGCTACGACAGGCTGCGGGGCAGACACGGGGCATCGCATGTGTCCTCAGTGTTTCCGTATGAACGGCTAAACTACGCTATTCACCATTTTCGTAGTCATGGCAGGACCCAACACAGCACTACTTAAACAGCACCTCATGGTGGACGAAGAGCTCATCATAATAATTACAAGCTACATTTTAATACAGAAGAAGAAACGAACGAAAAGAAAGCACCGTTAAAGATGATAAAAAGATAAAGATGGCTGGAATTATTTTCTGCTGAATAATGAAGTCTGATATTCTGAAGATTCTGCTTCATCCTCTAAATTGCCTGAATTGGATGAAATTATGTTCAAACTCTGTTAAACTGTTGCACGAAAACCACTACTCTGTTATCATCTTGTACTGTAACAACCTTAAGCGTGTGATACACAGGAACACTTCTGATATACAGAAATCACAAAGGTATCATGGCATTACAAAGCTCAGATCACAATTTAAAGTGGTATTAAATGCTTCTGATTCACTGAGAGTGGTAAATACATGTATGTTGCTGCTGAAACCTCGGCTCTGCTCTGAACAGGGCAGTAAATATACATTGTTTCAAAGGCACTCGTTTTTTCAACAAAATACACTGAGATTACAGCCTTATTCATGTAGCATACAGGTATAAATTCAAGTGCATAAGTTACTTAATTCATTTTCAGGCGCATAGCATTTTTACAGTATGTATAGCTCAACCTCTGCCTGATTAAGGACTATGGCCAAAGTGGAGAAACCTCTTTGAACCAGAGGGAATTCCTTGCGCGATTCGTGCGCGCTGGAGCTGGAATCGCTCCCTGGTCCGAATCGGAAAAACACGCATGCGGTGCCGCATGAAAATTGCGTGGATGGAAACACGTCATATACGGACAATGATATGCGATTTTTGACCTAGCCGTGTCTGCACCGGCGCTGGACTTCAGCCGTATTAATGGAAACATAGCTTTAGCAGAGTGGGAGAGATGCATAGGAAGTAAACCAATCACAGCACATTTAATGGACATGCAAGCTGCTGAATTGCAAAGAAGCACACAAGGGACTCACATGAGGGTTATGACAATCTATCATTAATGGCATAAAATTGCGCTGGAACAGTGATTCTTGAACTCAGTCCTGGGGCCCACCTGTTTTTGCTGGTTCTTGTTCCAACCACAACAAGCTGTTGATTCCTGTTAATTGGGTGCATTCATGTTTAGAGCCGTGATTTATTCTTTTAAGATAGGCATGCATACATGCAGTGAAGAATTCATTCAATGTCCACATTGTAATATATTAGTTACCACAGCATAGAAAGAGGGAAAAAAATTCCCCAAAGTAAACGATAAATGGGTTCCTAATTGGTTAACCTGTGGACACCTGATTGCAGAAACTAACAATGTATTGGACAAGCAAATGACACATCTGTCAAACCTGATTTGTGTGGTTGTTGTTAAGTGTAATCAAATTATTTTGAAAGAACTCTACGCACCTGTGTTTGGATGCCTAATTTGGTGCTTACTGATTTTTTCAGTGTCAAACTTGATTTGTTTAAAAATGTTATCTGAAATTGCTTGCTTCATGGGAAAAAAAAATATGTTCAAGCCTCTTTCATTCTTCATGGCACACAGGGATGTCCTTTATAATTTGGCTTAAGACAGCAAATAACTGTTTTAAACAGAAAATAAACATATTTAGGACAGATTAACGGCTTACTAAAATCCTTCAATGGCAATTATGGTTGGAACGAAAACCCGCACGCGCAGGGAGGCCCCAGGACTAACTCTGGGAACCCCTGTTCTGGGGTGTGTTTCCCAAAAGCGTAGTTGCTAACTAGGTTAGCAACTTACATAGTTCATCCATTCACAGTCAATGGGCCCAACTATGTAAGTTAGCATCTGTGGTTTCGGGAAGCACACCCCTGGAGTATTTGCTGGAGACCATGATTAATAGAATAAGGCAGTGCCTCCCAAACCTCTCCTGGGGGCCCACCTGTCCTGCATGTTTTAGATCTCTCCCTGCTCCAGCACAGGTGATTCAAATGATCAGGTTTTCAACAATCAGCTTTAGGGGGTGATTAACGAGCTGATCATTTGAATCACCTGTGCTGGAGCAGGGAGAGATCTAAAACATGCAGGACAGGTGGGCCTCCAGGAGAGGTTTGGGAAACACTGGAATAAGGTGTGTAACTGCTTAGTTGGAATGTAAACCTGCACATATGTACACCGGCCCTCTCTGGATAAGATTGAGGACCCCTGCTCCAAGGCAATCGAAAAACTCAGAAAAACCCGAGGAGTCAATTTGCACAATACAGAAATTTCCGTATGCAAACACGAAAGGGTTTTTGTAAATAAACTCCATTGTATGGCTACACAATCTAGTGTAGCTAGTAGACACTCACCTGGACAAAGCTAGTAATGAGATTGTACAGGAAATTTGACCATTTTTATATAGAACAATTATTTAACCATTGTACCTGTTTTAACAATGATTCTGGGTATGGATTAGCGACATACAGTGACAACAGTGATTTGTCTTATGAAGGCGGATTCTTCAGAAGCAGAAAAAAACAAAATAAGAAAAAGCCTGATCAAAATCTTGTCATAATTGATAACTGAAAATTATTGTGTTAGGTCGCACATTGATTTTGAATAATACCTCAGCATTTTAAGTAAGCACACTTTTGGGCATCATAAAGATTTGGTTGCAGATTATCAAGTACCCTGATATGCACAAAGTATTAAGCAATACTGCTTGTATTTGTTTGTTGAGGATAAGGATTGTTTACTTATTCTTTTGAGTTAAATATTGTTTGGATATTACTATGGTGATATAAGACTGACTACTCTCTGTTGGCTTTTTCACATTGCAAACACTTTTCACTGCAAATGCTAATGTAATCACCAATGCATATGCGTGACCTTCGTCCCATTAACGTAATCACACTGAGATATCAAATCCTTAATCCGACGGATTGGATTTCCATCTTTAATCGCTTTTACCAGTAATATGAAATGCATTAAATTAGTGGGGCTTAAAATTCAGTATTTCTTCTCCCTTTTGTCTCAAGCTAGTGTCACAGCCTGATTCGCCTTCTAGTTTGTTTTCATGGATTATCTGCCACTGTATTGACACGTTCTGTTAAATTCTATGTAATGAAGTGACATTCAAGGTCAATAACTAGTCTCTACTTATGGTCTTCTTAATTTACAGTCTTGCACTTTTGAGACGTTTGTCGTTTTCTATGAACTTACCCTGTTCTTGACAACGGGATTTTTTTGGAAGTGGAAATCATAAACACTGGAGATGATACTAGAGATATCGTCCTCTCACTGTGCTTTTCCGTGTGAAGCATGAGTAATGTTGAAACAAACTGCTCACTTTATTTAATACAAATATACCTTGTTTTCAGAGTGTGGATATATGAAGGGTTCGTTTGCAAAAACAGTTATCCATTTTGAATTATTTTACGTAATCTTGTTTTAGTGCACTACAGGGAATATCAATCAAAGCAGAGTTGGGTTATTTCAATGAGATATCTCAAAATTTTTCTCTTGACCATTCCTTTACATTCACGTTTTCATCTTGTCGTGTAGTCAAAAGAATATTAAACTGGTGATGATTTATTCATTCTAATGGCTTTTATCTGTTCTTGCCAATTAACTCTTCATATGTACAGAAAAACAGTTTGTCCCTTGAGTATGTGGCACTGCTGTACTTTTACAAAAAGAATGAGTGAATGAGTCCTAAATCAGTCTTTGATCTACAAGTTCATCAGGGCAGGCATTTCATCATATTACAATGAAGCTACAGTGGTATTTTGGATTTCTTGGCATTAATTATTTGCTTCCGCAATGAGGTATGGTTTTCTTATTGACTGCCAGGGCGTTTGGCATGCCTTGTTGGAAGGACTTTATATGAAATGAAAGTTTATTGATCCAATCTGTTGTGCAGTTGACTACCCAGGGCTCAGTGAAAGTGGCTTATCAGATTGTCTAGCTGTTAATCTGTGTTTAATTGGTAAAATGGGGTTAAACTTCATAGGGAGACTCTTTCTCCTAATGTCTGTGGGCTGGAGTACTAATCCACTGGGATAACACATTTATTTTTGAGTTCATTCTGTGTCTGATGGACTTCAGTTAAACAGCATGGAAATAGAGAGCTCTGACATTTCAGGTTGATGACATACGAGATATTTGAAATAACATTACCGCTTAGTGTTACGCAAAGTGCTCTTCCTCTGTGAGTCTGTGTTATTAATTTTTGTATCAAGAAGAGAAAATTTAATGTTCTTCATGACTGTATAATCCATTATGCAAACACCTTGCGTGCGTGTGTCGTTATACTACCAAACAGTATTGAATTTCTTGAATGTTATTCCTATTGAAATATCTCTGTTACATTTTGTATATTTCATTTTGTTTTATCGAAAAACATGAAGTCTAGTCTTAAGGCCTGCCTTTGTACTTTAGTTTAGTTTTTTTTTTTTTTTTTTAACCAAGTTTGATTAACCTGGAGTGGGCAGAATAGGGAAGACGCGGAATATACCATAATTATCACTACTACATTGAACCTTTTTTTATTAATTAGAATTGCTGATAAGTAGAAAAGAATTAATATCCACTCAATTTGTAACTTTGTCCATTTGTAACTAAAATGGCAGATTTACCCCCATGCTCTTTCCAAATAGCTTTAGTTCTCAATATATTCTATCATAACAGAATTATTTACTGTAAGCTGACTTCCTGCTTGCACTTAAAATGGATTACATTTTTTTATAATGATCTTATTCATGACCATTATTCTGTCCATAATGCATAATCTCAGAAACTTTTTTCATTTGCAGTATTTTGGGCAAAATAAAGCTAAAATGACTGGATGAGCAGATTCTCGCAAATGAAAAAAAATTGTCCTCATTTCTTATGTGAATAACCTTATAAATGCATCGTATAAAAGGAATGCAAACATTGCCTGATAGCAAGTGGTATAACCAAGCATTTTATATATTTTAACCTGATGTTGGAATTCCCTAAATTTCACTTTGATGTCCATTGTTGCTGTTTATAATTTGAAATTCTTGAAAGGGCATATTGTAATGCATCATCAGCCTCTAAGGGTAATTTTTCTTAATTTGCATCTGCATTGATATTATTCTGTGTCCTTTTGTCCCTTATTGAAATGAGAAACATTTTCACTCCTCAATATTTAGTATTCAAAGTGTGAAACCTGCTTGAGGTAATGTCGGAGGAATATTTGCTGAATTGTGCTGAATTTGAAATATAATTTCAGATTACACACTTACACGCACACAAAGAGACACAAACGCTTTCTCTTGCTCACAATTTATTTGGACGTCAATTGTGCAGTCGTAATTGTCAATATTTTTGTATTTAAGTGTTTTGCTAAAGTCAAAGAAAAGGCCAACCATTGAAAATACCTATAAGAACCAATACATTTCACAGTTTCCAAACAGCACACTATACATATCCCTACTGCTATTTGGACTGCAAATCATTTGAACTCTGGAATCTTTGGTTGAAGGCCAAATTTACATGTGCTGGAGACCACTCAATCGATGATATTAAAAGCTGTATATTTAAGTGGTTGACTGGAAAGGACAATACAAATGTTGTGCATAAAAAAAGACATAATTCTGTGTTGTTTGATGAGCCAGAACTGCCTCAAAGATTGAAATGCACAGAATTGGTTTTTACTTAAAATGGAGATAAGTATTGCGTTTGGATTTTTTGGGGGGAATAGTATAAGCTTTTTATTGTGAAATACTTTCCAGGCTTAACTGCAAAGTGGAGCAAAAATAAACGTCATCTGTAACAGAGCTGAGCTATTTAAACCGTGGAATACGAGGACCATATGTGCTTTCAAATCCTCTTTCTTTACTTTTTCTTATTAAATATCACTTTGAGCAGCATTTTTTGTGCATGAGAAATGGTATGTAGCAACTGTAAACATTTCAAGTCCTCAGTGAGGTAAAAAGCAAAACTTTAAGCTCTGAGGGTGGCAGAGTCAGCCAAAATGCACGGTTACTGACTGCACATCTGAGAGTGGGGTTGTTATCAAATGAGCAGATCAATTTTCAGGCTTTTCTGGAAGCCTTATATTCACTACCAGAGATTTTTAGCCTCACTTCTTGTCAAATATATGCTTAAACCCACTGTGATGTTGATGGATGTGTAGATGTCCGTCTGTAAGGCTGCTGAATTATGTGTCTTTCCCCTCATATGAAAATGGCTGTTCCCTCTAGATCTCCAAAATTGCTGGTTTCTGTTGGCTCTCAAAATTATTGTTTTGTCCTGGCCTGTGGAATGGCTGGCCCTCTTGTGTGCTGTAAAATGGTTCTTTCTCAGAACCAACAGCAGAATAGCTTGCTTCTCCGACCCCATGGAGTTACTAGTGTTTTCTGGCTTGCAAAATCGGTCATCTCCTTTCCGGTCTGGCCGGCAGGAAGGTTTCTTCTCTCCTGGCCCATAGCTGCCCTCTCTTGGCCGGCTAAGTGAATAGCCTCTGTGGCCTCATCTGAGGTCACAGTGAAGTTTGGGAAACCCATCTGAAAGTGTTGATTCGGTGAAGTTCAGCCATCATTCCTGCTCCCCTTCATGTGTTGAATGGTTGTTGTGAAGGGTAGCGGGAGGATACTGCTGGGTTAAACATTTCCCATGGTCACGCTTTTGACAAAGCTGCTTCCAGCAGGGCATTTGTTCAACCATTTATGTTTTGAGCGTGTTTCTCTTTTCAATTGTGTCTGCTCAAGCGTAGTTAAAGACCATACTGGCCTCCCTTGGCCTTTGGGAAGATTTACATCTCAGCAGAGCATTTCTGGACCTCCTTTTGAAATGTTACCCAGCGAGCAAGGAAGGACTTCATTATGCCATGCTTGTCTTGCAGATGAGAAATGCCTTCTCGCACATTGCATCGTTTCAAATCCAAAAATCTGCGTCTTTATAAAGTACATGCTGCTTCAGCAACGGCAGTGATTGATATACACAGCATATGCAAAAGTGTTTTTTTTCTGCAGTCTATTGCTGATATTTCATTGTGTCCAATATCTTACAGCTGTGGGGATCCAGATGAAGCTGGAGTTTTTCCAAAGAAAGTTCTGGACTGCGAGCCGGCAGGTAAACTCCAGTGCTTGCGGAGCTATATTGCGGGATGGAATTTGGATGGGGTACAGAAGTGGGTTTTAAAGCAAAACTGCTCCTTTGTTTGCGTAGCCTCACTGCGGCTACATACACTAAGGGGGTTGGCATGACATGCTGTGCCAGGCAGATGAGGGCCCCATTTTCCCCTCTAAAGGCACCGCCCCCTCCCTGGCCTGCACTTTCACATGTTATATGCATAACATTTACCCTAAAGTACATTTTTAAAAGTTTGCCTGTATTGCATACGACCTATGCGATCTTGGCTTCACCCATTAACCCTCACTGTTCTTGAAGGCATTTTATCGCTATGCTTGGTTTAGACAACCTGGTGACCTGGCCGGAGCAGCGTGGACAAGGGAGCTTTTAAAGCTATGAAATCAATATTTTATGACTGAATATGCACAACTTTACCTGCACATGGTGCCTGGTGAGAAGGGGCAGGTTAAACGTTCTTTGATGTTACTCAGAAATATGTTTGACCTCCTGTCTTTAGTGTGGGTATTCCTGTCACATGGTTACCAGTGCCTCCTGGAAAGATTGCCATGATGTGGACATGTTGATTTAAATTTTATGACTCCAAATTTTCATTATTTGGATTTTTTTTTACCTCCAGCAACATATTTTGGTAGAGGTTATGTATTCACCCATGTCCATTTGGTTGTCAGTTTGTTCTTCCAGACGATATCTCAAATTTCTCGATCAATTTCAGTTATATTTTCTGGAGGTGTGGGGCATGGGATAATTTATTAAATTTTGGGAGGGATTAAAATCGTAGTGGTCATATTCGTTCAGTTTTCAGTGACAAAAGCATTGGTGGAGGTCTGTGCTCTCAGGGTGTTTTCTAATTATATTTGTGCTGCTACACAACTGTAAAAGTCATTTTAACACTTTTTGTCCCCAAATATTTGTGTGTGTGTATACATATATATAAAGCGCCCTCCATAATTATTGGCACCCCTGGTTAAGATGTGTTAAAAGCCTTAAAATAAATTCAATTTTTATTGCAGAAGCATACTCTCACACTGAAAATTGTAGAAAAATGTAACCTTCAACTCAAGCGAATTTTAAGGGAAAAAAAAATCCCTGACTAAGAAATAATTATTTTTCATAAAATCACCTGTTCTACAATTATTGGCACCCCTAACAATTCCTAGGAAATAAATGTAATTGAAGTATTTCTGTCATTTCTACAGTAGTTTACAAAGTTGATCAGAGTATCTAGGAACATTTAATTAGTAATTCATCACTTCCTGTTTCCCTGGGGTATAAATATGACGTGACACAGAGGCCATTTCTCTTATCCACTCTTCAACATGGGAAAGACAAAGGAACACACCATTCAAGTAAGGCAGATGTGTGTCGACCTTCACAAGTCAGGCAATGGCTACAAGAAAATAGCCACTCGCCTGCACCTGCCCATATCTACTGTCAGAGGAATCATTAAGAAGTTTAAAACAACTGGAACAGTGGTAAACAAGCCTGGACGAGCACGCAAGGTTATGTTGCCACCACGCACAGTGAGGAGGATGGTAAGATAAATAAAAAGTTCTCCAAAGCTCACTGTTAAAGAATTGCAACAAATGGTAGCATCTTGGGGTCACAAAGTCTCCAAAACAACCATCAGGCGCTATCTACATGCCAACAAGCTGTTTGGGAGGCATGCACGGAAAAAACCTTTTCTCACTCACAATCATAAACGCAAATGTCTGGAGTTTGCTAAGCGGTACTGGGACTTCAGCTGGGACCGTGTGCTTTGGTCAGATGAGACCAAGATAGAGCTTTTTGGCAACAAACACTCTAAGTGGGTCTGGCGAAACACAAAAGATGAGTATTCAGAAAAGCACCTCATGCCCACTGTGAAGTATGGGGGAGGATCGGTGATGCTGTGGGCCTGTTTCTCTTCCAGAGGCCCTGGGAACCTTGTTAGGGTGCATGGCATCATGAACGCTTTGAAATACCAGGACATTTTAAATCAAAATCTGGTGGCCTCTGCCCGAAAGCTGAAGATGGGTCGTCACTGGGTCTTTCAGCAAGATAATGACCCTAAACATGTGGCCAAATCTACACAGAAATGGTTCACCAGACACAGAATCAAGCTCCTCCCATGGCCATCTCAGTCCCCAGACCTCAACCCCATTGAAAACCTGTGGAGTGAGCTGAAGAGGAGAGTGCAGAGGAGAGGACCCAGGTCGATGGATGATTTAGAGAGATTGTGCAAAGAGGAATGGTCGAAGATCCCTCTTTCTGTATTCTCCCATCTTGTGAAACATTATGGGAGAAGATTAGGTGCTGTTTTGTCGGCAAAAGGGGGTTCTACAAAGTATTAACATCAGGGGTGCTAATAATTGTGGCACACATGATTTGATGTAAAAGAATTATTTCTTAATGTGGGATTTTTTTCCCACTGAATAAATGCTCTTGAATTAAAGGTTGGATTTTCCTCTTTTTTTCCATTGTGGTCCTATATTATTTAGAAAAAAACTGAATTTATTAGAAGCTAAAGAACACATCTTAACCAGGGGTGCCAATAATTATGGAGGGCGCTGTATATATATATATATATATATATATATATATATATATATGTGTGTGCGTGTGTTCTTGTACTTGCTACGTACTGAGGACCGGCATGAGTTTTTAACCAACAAAGTTAAGTCTTTTTTGGTAAGTGAGACATTTTGGCCGGTCCTCACAACTACAAAGGCAAATTGTGACTTATTAGTTAAGGTTAGGGGTAAGGTTAGAATTAGGGATAGGTTAAGGTTAGGGAAAGCGTTTGGGTTAGGTATACATTGCTTATTGTTAAGATTAGGGAAAGGCCGTAGAGACACAGGAAGAATGAATGGAAGTCAATGTAATGTCCTCACAAAGATATAAGTACAAAGATGTGTGTGTGTATGTATGTATAATAGAGTCTTTTTGTTTATGTGGCCTCTTTTTATTGCTGTTACATGGTACAGTGTGCTGCTCTGGATGGAAAGTGCTCCATAAGCTGTGACAATGAGGTACATGCCTTCAAATATCGACATCTCATTATGTTCATATTTTTAATTTTATATATTAGTCCTGTCTGTTCCGGTAAACTAGCTCCTTATATGTTTTTTCTAGAATATCAACTGTTACCTCATCGACAACAATGGCTTCATCCTGGTGTCTGAGGATTACACCCAGGTAAGGATCCTTTATTTCTGCTGCAGTGAGCCTCAGAATTATTGACTGCCCTGACTGGAAATGCTCAAATAATACTATAAAAAGATAGTAATACCATTACTGAGAAACTCAAAAGTCCAGTATGTGTGCCAATAATTCTTGAGAGCCTCTTTATACTGTTGTTGGTATCATAGGTACCTTACTTCTAAATGGCTGGCTTTATCTGCTAGGTTGACTAATTCATTGCATATATAGTTTCATTCAGAATACGTTGTATATCGCATGGACTTGTTTCTTATTTTTATGGAACTTGCACAACCATTACAATTATTTAAATTGGAAAATTAATCTAATGGATTAGCAGCTGAAGTTATTCAAAACTGTTCATATATCACACTCCACATATGATACGTTGCTGATAACGACCAGTAAGACCTCCATAAATGTGGATTAAAGCAGGGTCCTGAGAAATGTGAACATGCAGCCACTACAGATAAACAATGTGCTGGGCAGCTCAGGTCTCCCAGATGGTCCAGATTAGCGGAGGATTTTGCAGTAATATATAACGTGTTTAATCCCTTCTTTAAAGCTGGAATATCTTTTTATGGATGCACATATTGAGTTTTCTCCTTTGTAATTTGCCTGCTTCTCCTTGCTGATAGCTATATGGTGTATCGTGATGCTACCAATAAAAAAGACAAGCATTTTTATGTTTGGTGGTTTGGTAGGACTGCTTTTCCAATACCCCTTGAGAAATAAGTTCTCAGTGACGTTTATAGGTCAAAGAGTTTTTTTGCAATAAGGCTCTTATCAATGGATTAACTGGCTTTTTCTCTTCCAGCGAATAACACGAATTAATGAAATTGGCATTGTATAATTTCCTCCAGTTAGACGAACTTTGCATTCGCCTCATTTGCTCTGGTCACAATCCATATCACTGGTTGTACCTCTGATGCATATAGACCACCTCGACAAAAACAGAGGACCCTGTAGACCTCACTGTTGCACTTGTCACCCCCAAAGTAATTTGTCATTGGTTGCTTGTAGTGCATTTTCACTCATGACCATCATTGTTTCTCTTCATTCCTCTTCTCCAGACCGGAATTTTCTTTGGGGAGGTGGAGAGCGCCGTGATGAATAAGCTGGTTATCATGGGCTCCTTTAATAGGTAAGGGGAACGAAGGTAACGGCAATATTCTACAGTTGCTCGGGCAAACCTATCCTACCCACCTCCCGTCAATCACACACAGAGATGCACACACGTCTACTCGCACACATAGAGCCTTTCTCATGGACGGAAATTAACATTTAGAGAATAATAGCCAGGAGCGTGGAGAGTTCATTGCCATTCCTGGCCGCCCCTTCTGTGATGACAGCTTATAAGCTGGCAAATGACGCTCAAGTATTTTGTGGTCACCTCTAAACCCAGTGCTCAATGGATTTTTCAGTTTAGGGCTCAGCTCAAATCTTTCTTTAGTAAGGGGAGCGGGTAATAAGATGGACTTGAGCAAACACATCTGGATGGGCCCAGGTCCTGAACTGGATTCGCGCCGTTTGGCGATGTACCGTGACGTGTTTTCCTATGATTAATGGAGGAATGCGTTGTGGGAGAGGCAGGATTTCCGCAGCCTCCTTCATTTTGTCCTCTCTGGTTTTCTTCCAGGGCTTATTAAGTAGCTGAAATGTAGAAAACTGGATTGTTTGCGTTCACTTAACACCTTCTTGCATGCTTCACCAGGAGTACTCTCAGGATGTATCTTGTGCCATTTAGTGTCATAAGCTCTGCTCAGAGCTGCTTTTTTACTTATAAGGAATAGAGATAGATTTGAATTGGAAGCTATTCAATCTGTCGTAAAGCTGTTGTCCGAAAATTGGTTTTGGCACTGCTCGCACAAAGAAAGTTTATGAGTTACACATCACTGCGCAAGTATTTGGATAGTGACAGTATCATTATGTTAGCTCCGAAATCCAACATACTGAATTTGAAACGAACGCTGGTTAAAGTACCATGTGTCACCTTTAATTTGAAAGTAATGACATGCTTATCTCATGAACCCTGTAGGAATCATTAGATCTTTGTTTGCTCTCCCCTCTTTTTGGGGGAACAATGGTAATTGGACAAAACTTTAGCTGTTCTTCTGTTTGTTGGCCAGCTGTGTGTCTTTGCATCATTAGTTCGCGCACCAGAAAGCTGTGCGGAATTCACTTTTGAAGTCTGTAATCAGGGACAGATTAAGACTTTGTAGTGCCCCTGGGCAACTTCACCTCAATTGCTCCCACCCCGCATAGACTTATATGCATCAATAGCCCTGACTGACAAGGTACAGTATTTCAATGAGCACAACCAAAATGTTGAGGCAATGCTAAATACCAGGCCAATTACATCCATAACAACACTATTTGTGAGATGAAAAGGAGCTTGTTAGCCTCAGAGTTGCAGAATCTGTTTAATCAGTCTAATGAGGCTATTTACAATGTGTAATCAAGTTCCTGTTGATTAAAAAAGGGAAAAAAAATTATATATAAAGGGCAATCAAGTATGGATAAGGTAAAGGTTATTTTTTATTTATTTCTACATTATTATCAGTAGGCGAACATAGGCTTCAGTCTTGAATAACTGCAATTAACCTCCTGATCCTGCCAATGGACTACAGATAAAAATTTACTTTACCTGGCATAATATATTTATTGAGCACTTTCCAAGTGAAATATCTTAATACAGGGATAAAAATTAACACTAAAAATATCGCTCAAAAAAGTAAAAAAAATCACAGTGTGGTGATATTTTATATAGTGGTGGAGGCATTCACTGATGTCCTCATTCCACATCCCACTAGCTTGGTGTTGTCTTGATTTTACTACATGTCAGTACTGACCTTATCAGCTTCTTCCCCAGAATCAACTGGCTGTGAACTTTTAGCCCTATCATTTTTGAGGAAAGAGGCTCAAAATTTCTACAATGTCACCTCAGTTTGAAATTATTTTTCTTGCTTTAGTTTTCCCCTTAACATACACACTAAGATGCTGACATCTGTCTTTGATGGCAGGCAAAGGTTGTAACTTCCACGCTTTTTGTCTCAAGTTGTCACATGGCTACTCTCCCTTAGAAAACAATGCATCTCATGCCGAAAGAGCTATTTATTTCTGAGGATATACATCAAGTCAGTGTTGAAAGCTGACTGCAATGAAAACACATTTGAAAACTAGCAGATTGTCAAATTCAGAATTCAATTTTACTTGTAAAATTTACAAATGCCAAGTGAAAAGACGACTTTATAAACAGTTGATCACCAAGAAAATGTCTCAGGATATTGCAGTTCGGTTCTGTTCAGGTCATATTTGATGAAAGAAATAATGACTGAATGAGACTGGACATGCAGATTGGTATGGTGCGTATTTGAAACGCTGTCAGCCTTGTACAATGTCATTTTATTACTGGCAGTTTTTCATGCATTCCACTCTCTTTGAGAGTCTCTCACTCATCATGTAGAGGGACTAAAGTATTTGAAGGAAAACTTGATGATGTAATGAACGCTGCAAGACCAACAATGACTAGTTTGAAAATGCCATGCTTAAAACCTGTTGTCTAATAAGCATTTATCTTTGCTTTGCTCAGTTTGCTTGGTGCCCCAACTTGCCCAATAGGTTGATTCGCCCTTGATTCATTGGTTATTGTGCCTCAACTTGAGGGACTAATATGCCAACATCAGCTAAATAAGCTGTAATAATGTTGAAAAATCAGGATAAGTTAATCAGCCATGTTGTCAAAATCGTTTGATGCATAGCTAGGTAGCAAACCACAGGCAAACCTCGGGAACCTAATGCCAGTTAGCCCTTTGATGCATAGAGTACATACAAATGCCTTGGACCATTTGTTGGGATTTGTTGCAATATTTTGTGTGTGTGTGTGTGTGTGTGTGTGTGTGTGTGTGTGGGTGCAAGTGGGTGATCTGTCAGTCCATTATTTTGGACATTATGTTTGTGGGATGCACACTGCCATCCAGTATTTTTGGCATTATGCATGCGGAGTGACAGAAATAATGTGAAGTTGAAGAAACCTGGTCATTGATATGCATGATGATCTGTCTGTATTCTGGACATTGCTTATTTGAGCTATTTACTCGCCATGCATAATGTCCAATATTTTTAATAGAACAAGACTCAGATGTATTCCAACAAATAGACATGCATTAGATGGGTTATGTATTTTCAGTTTGTGCTGTATTATATATTTCCATCCCCCAACAGAAAAAAGTCTGATCAAAACTTGAACAATATAAGACTATTTCTGACTTTTGTCAACTTACCTATTACTTGTGGATGCAGCCATTGTGATTGTTTGTGGTAAATCATGTGACTAATCAGAGAGGCACCTATTGAGGAAATTATTATCTGGAAATGTCCAGTAAAATGTACATTTTGTGTTTTCTGGGTATCTGAGAAAATAAACCCCACTTATGTCCAAAATATTGGACAACATGCAACAAAGGGTTAAGAGTTTGCTTCAAAGTATTCCTATACTAACAACTGTCGAGTTGGAATCTAAACCTGTTCTTAATTGAACAAAAATGAAAGTCTATAGAAAGAAAGTTGGTGCTCATGATCCGAAACTCAACATTGCCACCGAAACTGTCACGTAATCAGTCATCATTGATGACATGACTGTGGACCACAGTGTCAGGATAAATCGTGACGTGCTAAAACATCTTATCTGCTCAAATCAAACTACAGTATATCCCTCGAAACTTATTGGACAACATTTCACCTTGCCGCTAGAGAAAGATCCCAAACATGAGCTTTTCAAGGGCAAAGAATGGAGTGATCTTGACTGCACAAATGTTTCACCCATCCTCAGTCAAACTGAATGTACATCTCACTTGTTGAAGACAGAAGGCATAATTCTTCAGAAATTCCTGAGTATCCAGAAGTATTTTATTTCTGATTGCGTTGAAGTTTGCAATTTTTTTGGCAACTTAAAATGGAGCATGACGTATAGAAAGAAATACATAAGTGACCTCCCAGAACACCTGCTGTTTATGTAAATACTCACTATTTTAAACCCTGGAGTACTGCGTCCACAAAAAAAAAATAGTCACTTTAAACAAGCAATGTGCAATTCCTCATCATGGGAAAAATGTTAAATGATTTTGCTTTGACATTATGAACCAAATGTTAGGCAAAGTAGGATCATAAATGTAGCAAAAAGAGAGTTTGAACTGTGAGAGTGAGCATTTGGCCAGCTTTTAAAATCAAAAAGTTCACATTGTATTTGTGACTGAGGCACAGTGTTTACCAAAGATTTCAACAGGGATGTGATGCTCATGTAATACCTGGAAACGGTTTCATTCCAATTATCAAAAAGGACAAAAATAAAAAAAAATAGCGCATTTGATGTATGAAACAAAATGGCGTGTGTAAAAAAGCTTAGGTTTAGATCTACAATGAAGAACAAGGACTCAAGCTGCCTGAGACCTCGCCTAGCTTAAATATTTTTACTCACGTCAAATGAACTGTTAATGTCATCAGTTCCGTTGGATTAGATTTAATTGAATCAAGACCCATATTGCTTTTCTCTGTCATTGTTAATGATGGGGAGTCCAAACTTTTCCTTTGGCTCTGTGCAGGGTGACCATGTGATATTGCGCCAATGTCAGGCTGCGTCTGACGTCCCTTAATAATGTACTCCAGATTGCACTTTAACCAAGTGGGCTAAGCTTCCAAAGCCCTCAATTTCCACACTGGGATCTGCCCACACCTGATTCCTTCATTCCCGTGAACTTTGCGCAAATGGAAAAACTGAGATCCCCCCTGACGCCTTCTCCTAAGACCACCTCAGGCGTGTAATAGACACTGTGTTCTCAGCACAGTGCTTTTAGTTGTGGGAGACCACAGCAGGTTTGAAGTCGAAAGGCTTCACCCTTCTTACAAACAGGCTGGCCAGACATTCACTAGGTCCTGGGCCAACTCTGATTTTCAATTCTTTCCCGACTCCAAAGGTACATTTACGAGATTCCTGCCGTTCATAATGACGTTGAATGTAAGTGGGACTTTGGAATGTAGTTTGAGGGAAGAGCTTACCCTCTGAAGGTGCTTCTTTGATATTTAAAGAATTAAAAACTGCTCCCAGACGCTCCATTTTACACATAGTTCGTTAAATGGTCTGCAGAAGTTTGGTATACTTACTTTTTTCCAGCAAGCTATAAAATCCAAAATGCAATTACTTCTCTCATTCTGGGCTCTTTGATGTGCTCACACTTGCGGGGTTTTGTTGCTAGTTGTACTTTAAAAGACTGTAATGAAGATGAAAGGAAATTATCAGCCCCCACAATCCTTTTTTCTGAGGAAGACACAGGGCGTTGTTTGCTAGTAAAGTCCTTACGTTTTTGCTCTTTTGCACCATATTTACTGCATGTGGAAATGGGCCGTTTCTTCAGAATGATATGTTTCTCCTCTCTCTCTTGTAAGGGTCACACTTTACGACTATCAGGCCAGCTGCAAAATCTATGCAGAGAGTAGTGACAGTGCGCACAGCTTGCTCGATGTAAGTACCGTCATGGTGAATGAAATGTGAGAATATGTTCTTTTACTTTCATACTTTTAGTGCTTGATAGTTTTATTTCTACAATTTTAATGCCTGCAATTTTTTTATTTTGAGTTCTATTCCAAAATGCTGAAGTTGAATATTTCTTTTGTATTTTGCACATTTAAACTTAATATTTGAAAAATAAATTTTCAGAAACTTATGAAAAACCAATCATTTTATTAGTTATTTGTCCAAACGAATGTAATTTCTGTATAGTTTGAAATAGTGATACTGTCTGTTCCCAAAAATAACTAGTGTACATATTATTCCTCAGGAAAAACACAGCATGAACTGAGATTTGCATGATTTGCAATACACATTACTCAAGATTTATTTAGAAAAATGTCTCGGCTGGCATGCCTCTTTTAATTCAATCTTGAAATTGAAGCCAATACAAATAGTGGCTGGTACAGATTTATAACTGTAGTTTTGTGTACAGTGATTCTGTGGGTTGGTTTTTAGTGTTGGCCTGTGACTGAATTCCAGGATCAGTACAGGGTTTTTAAATATGGAAGCAGTATCCAGAACTGTTTCCCATTTTTCCCCATTAATGTTAAACTTTTGATTTATTTATTGTAATTTTCGGGGGCAGTTCCCTTCTCTGGGGTGGTCCCCCGCACAAAACAATTGAGGAAGGCACATTCATAACGACCGACAGCTCTGTGCACTGTCTTGTCACTGATGGCTTTATGAATGCGCATGCATAGCTCCAATCCAATCAGAATAAAGAGATTTAAATACTTATATATATATCCTTTCTTTTTTTCAGCCATACTTCTACTTCTTTGCAGCTGTAAAATGGCTCATGACTGAACTTGTCATGTAAGAACAATTTTTATGCTTTCTTTGATATAGTTTTGTTTTTTTGTTCTTGACATGAGGGCTTTGCAATGTACACTCATAAGAAGTTTGCTAACCGTAATGGTAACCTTATGTAGACACTCTGCCACTTTGTCCCAGCAGACATCGTCTTTGTGGTTCTAGAACCTTCCTTCTGGCCTCTGGGTGGCTGGATGTCTTTCCTCCTCATTCTCTGCTTAATTAACTTCTAAATTTGATAAAATGCTATTGGTTTTTATTGTGCGTAAGTTGCCTTTTGCTTTGCTGCCGTAAAACTGTGGAACATGACATGTTTATGATCAACACCAGTGTGTAAAAGCTAAATGCCTGGTGATTATTTTTGTAAATATGTATTCTCATTCAAAACACTGATGTTTATTCGATGTTGTGATCAAGGTTTTTCAGATTTGTTGAATACTCTTTAAAACTGAATCTAAACACTGTGACATGTTAAAAAAAGTGTTTAGCATATGTTCCAAACTTAAACATTTGGTTTTACTGTGTATAACTACAGGCACTACACATTACCACTCAGAAGTTTACAATCACACGTGAAACTTTGTTTTACTGCAATACAGTGACCCAAAACATAAATTATATCACGACTATCTGGAAAGGAAAGATCATGGGGGCAATTGCAAAATATTAATCACCTGATTTAAACCCCATAGAACTGTTTTGGGTTCACTTGGATTGTGAATTTCATGAAGCATGACCACCTTTAAAGACACTCCTATGGGAAATATTGCAAACTCCCATGGGGAAATCCATCGAGAATTAATATTTGAAATGAATTAAATAACCAATAAATTGACAACCTTTAAAGAACCGGAGTAGGAACTACTGAAATGTTAGGTGATTCCAAACTTTTGAATGGTAATGTTACTGAAATCATGACTATGTTTTGCTGCTGTAAATATAAAGAATGTGAGCACAAGTTATCTTGTTTCTTTTCAGATTTTTAGTGGAGTTTAATCTGTACAGCTGGTGGTATTCTGATCTCACTGCCAAAGGTAAGCATTAGCTAAGAAATGGGGAGTTACTGCACATTGAGTGCAAGCTGGTTTAATCTAGCTAGCCTCTCATGAGTGAGATGGATTTCACAGCTCTGCATGAAGAGGTTAACAAAACCCCTATAGGTATGATATCCGTGAGTTTGTACAGGACTATTCAGTTCAATAGAGATACACACTCAAGCGTTCACATGCTTGCGCCCACACACACGCACACAATCTGCTATCACCTTATAAGTGTTGTCCTGAGTTTAACAAAGTATTGTTTCTCCAGGAGTAACATTATAGTCCGCCAATGAGTAGCAGCTCTGCTATGATGATGTTAAGAAAACACAAAGGGCTCTAAATTAAGTCCAACTGTTGTGTCAGGCGTATGTTGCAATTTAAATTGCCCGTTAGCCTGGCGCAAATACTCCTCTGTCCCGCTCGGTCCCTCCTGCGCGCAGAAGTGTTTGGGTATAACACAGCCGAGTCAAATCTTCACCAATCAAATGAGCTCCCTCCTCACCTTTAATGTGTTGGAATATAGAAGCCTCTGTCCTATGTCTGCATGATGCGTTAATGTTGCATTTTACTTTGCTGCTTCAGGCATGTTTTTCTGCACCGCTTACGTCTATATTAAGCATTATATGAGTTAGCTGGCTAGCTAGGGCAAATTATTACCATTAGCGAACTTGAATGGAATTTCAAAACGAACTATCAAATTCAAACTTATGAAGTTGGAATGAAATTTTTATCTCATTTATTTCTTCTGCCTGCAAAGGAGAACGATGGATAGCGTGTTCCTATTATTACACCCTGTTGCTGCTTAAAATTTTGGGATTAACATGCATGGACAACAATGCAAGATTTACACATTTATTTTCACTATGTGATCTTAACTCAATCACGAGATCATAGCAATCAGGCTGTATTCCTTCCCTCCACTAAAAACGATAAAACCTAAGTGACAATAAATAGTAGCCTAGTATTAAGCCGCTTTGCACTGGACGCGTTTTTTTCAGGACAGATTTAACGCAGTGTCTCCGTGTCGAGAGTCTGACAGGGTTTTAATATATCTCCGTGTCCGACAATCGATTATTGGTTTTAATTTCTTCAAATCTACTGAATGTTTTTGATATTAAAGGTGAATGTTTTTTGATAAGAGGGCTCAGTTCTTCAAGATGAGTGTTTCAATCAATGTTTCTGTTTAAGCTCTGCTCAATAAAGTGAACTTGGCGGGACAATGTACAATGCCTGTCGGACATTAAATGCAAAATACTCCGGTCTGACAGCCAAAAAAAATGGGCGATTAGAACAGATTGATAAAAAATAAAGAATAAAAAGAAACATTTTAACAACAAACAGAACATCCAATGAACACAGCGATGTATTTATTTGCATCTGTTTGTTGGTGATTCTATTTTATTCTTTATTTCATTAAAATCTGTTCTCATACTAATACTTTTACTTTTTGCTGGCTGCCGTACATGGAGTATTTTGCATTTCGCCTCGGACAGTCTTGATAACATGGATAATTTATTCACACTGTCAATGGTCATGGAATTGATTTGCTCACTGACTACAAGCACCATTTTATCTCTGGTGTGGAAATAAAGCGTGAATCTGTTCGATCCATCTGACTAATTTTCAAAAAGAGACCGAATAAAGACTGTTGTATATCTTCAACGGAAGAAAACACACAAATAAGAAGACCAAGAAAAGTCGTAGCTATCAATTTGCATTTTGTGAAACACAAACATAATGTTTGCGTAATAATTCCTGGAATACTCGAAAAAATTAGAACTTTTATGACTTTCGGACACGTGAAAACCCTGTCCGACTTTTCGGCATTGACTTTGACTGTAATCAGTCAAAAATTTGTTTTAATGCGGGTTTACTGAGCATAGAACACAAGCATTATATATAGGGAGTTTGTGGTTGGCTGAGAAAGATGTGAAGTCGTTAGGTTTGCATCACAGATTCAGCTGCGTTGATTAAGCCAGGTGGAGTTTCCATTCGCCAACCGCCTTTAATCTGACATCAGGACAATCGATATAGATACTATAATTTATGTCCTGATTCAGATGAGATACAAATAGTGGTTGCTGTAATTATTTATTGCAGTGAAATGTGCCTGACATTCTGGAAACCTGCCTGTGAGGTTTAATTACCACTGCACAGAAAGTAAACCAGGTTGGAGCTGGCGAGCTTTCTGCGCAACTTCAGCGATTTTCTCTGAAATTGTCCTGCGTCTTGATGAATATGTGACACCTCCCCCTACTCGGCCACACCCATCTCGGCGCCGTCCGTCTACCAAATTGCCAAAGTGGCTGCGCAACCGCCTGAAATTACCACTGCGCATGCTGCACGGACAAATTACCACTGCGTGGGCTCGCCCACGCTCGCCACCCTGCGCTCGCCAAGAAATTAGAGCCCAAGTCTTTTCAACTGTTCATTGCATGCGGTTAGCAAGGACTTTTGGCCAGAAGTTCAAACCAACAAAATCCAGGCGTTAGTGATTTAAGTGTGAAAGTGATGTGAAAATTATGTAAAATTTACTGGACAAGAACTATCAAAGGTTTTCTGGTTAACTTTTATCTCTGCAAACCACTGCTCATCTGCATGAAAAGCTTGCTAACATTAGTTTGCTAACTTTAAGCAGCCCACAACGCATGACATTTGTAAGCACAGTATAGGGATATAGGAGCTACTGTTCATTGCTGGACAATAATGTTACTCTGTTGATCCTGGAAGAATACTTCAGGGGCGATATCAAATTGTGCCAAACGCACACAAACAGCAAACTTTTACAGACACATCAGAGCCATAGGTCCAAAAAATAATGTCTGTTCTCATCAAATATCCATGTGAATGATATAATAATTAACTGGAACTTTAATGGTTGCCTTCTACTACCAGAGAAATGTTCCTTCAGACATTTAAACATTTAGGGCCCTATCTTACGCCAGAGTCCCTAAACCCGTTATTTGGGGATTTAGCATTGCGTAAGAGGCATTCCCCCGCAAAAGTTGCTATCTTGCACACCTGCCTATATCCCTAAAACACCTGCGCTACCCGTTATATTATGCATAGGCGTGGTTTGGGCGTTACGCCAGTTAAACCAATCAGTGTGCCAGGTGCCATTGCCTTTAGGAGCAGGCTGCGCTATCCCAAATCCTCAAACCGAAACCCATGATGGAGAGAGGAAGGTCGCCACGTTTCTCCGAAGACGAAGTTAAATTGCTCGTGCATGAGGTCAAATCCAGGCAGGGAAGGATCTGTTTTTGCTAAGTTAATCATGAGTTGTATTATTATTATTATTATTATTATTATTTGACATTGACATATTGTTTAATGTTTGGTATGTAAAAAAAAAAAACATCAAGCCTACCCCTTTTGTGATGGAAACTTCAAAAAAAAAAAAAAAAAAGCGTTTCGCCATGCACTTCCAACTCCCTCTCCCGTCTGAAATGAAGCATAGAACAAAATCCCATTTTAGAAAAATAAATTTAGGTCTATGCACTGGCACTCAGCGACGTAACTTTTTTTCCAGCGAGGCGGCATTTCAGAACTCTTCAGCGAATGAAGGTAATTCTGGTGACAAGTCGTGGTTTTAGATCCGTTTACATTTTCCAATCGGACAGCTGTCTATTTTTTACAGCAAGTTGCGTGACCATGCTGCAAAAACAGGTGTGCATACTTGTCGCCGAAATTACCTTCATCCACAAGAGAGTTCTGAAATGCCGCTCTCGCTGGAAAAAAAATTACCGTTGCTGAGTGCCAGTGCATAGACCTATTTATAGCTAATTAAATTATTTTTCTGTACAGAATGTAGCCCATTATTTTGTCGCTGTTAGATCGCATGGGGGAGAGAAGCCGTGTCTTCAATTGCCACTTGATTATTCTTGAATTGGAAAACTTGTTAATAAAGGAAAATGCAAATGGGTAGCGGGTGGTTTGAGGACCCGCTATACGCTTTCCCTAACGTGTGTGGTCAAGATAGCAATTGTAGGGAAAGCGCATAAACACGCCCACGGGCACACCTCCAGGCGCAAATAAGGGAGTCGGCATAATGCATAGTGGGTAGTGTGGCCGCAAGATACCGTTTAGGGACAGTGGAAGCTGCTAAATGCGTAATTCACGGGTAGCAGGTAGTGGCAACAGGTAGGGCAGTGTGAAAGATAGAGCCCTTAGTCCATGGGTTGTATAGTGCAGTGCAAAAATATTTGGCCCTTACAAATTTCTTCTATTCTTGCATATTTTTCATATTTAAATGTTTGAGATCATCCAGCTCATTTTAACCCTTTTAGACCCGGTGCAGTGTCTGCATGCTTCTCCTTTTAAGACCTGATGTGACATGAACGCATTTTAGATGACGCCATCGTTTTTCAAGAAACTTGACCAATGAAGTCAATTTTATGCATCTATATGTCTAAATTGAACACAGACTCTCATTGGATAGCTGATTATTTTCAAGTATGCACTTTTGCAGAATGTGCACTCAAAAAAAAAAAAAAAGTGTAATGTCAACTGGTCCCACACAGCTGAATTAAGTTTACTTCAAATTACTTAGACCCAAAATCTTTGAAGTTAACAGCTGAGTGGACCCAGTTGCCATAACATTTTTAAGTAAATCTAACATTTCACTATTTGTGTTTAAATGTAAATATGTAATAATGCAGCAGTGGCGAGAATATCGTCAGTACAAGTTGGGTCCCTTCTTGGCACTGTTCCCTCCCTGAAATCAGAGCGGAAATAGTTACAGGAGGCTGGCTGTGCCTTGTGGGAAAACATGCAGATTATTCGACCCTTTCATGTGTCTCATCCAAGGCAGGTCCATCACATCCACCAGAGTTATGTGCCTTGCAAAATCAAAACATGCATTTACCCCTTTGTGCAGATATAAATGCTACCATTCATAAATTCTGAAATTTAATTCCTAAATAATTCTGTAATTGAATTTCCAAATGTCTTGCTTCACTGGAATAATTTTCCAGTGTCTCTGTGACACAAATGTTGAGTTATAAAGCCTAACTAGGCTCATGCATAACAGGAAAAATTGGAATTATTTGTATTCTGCGCAAAGGGGTTAAAGAATGGTAGTCCCGGTGCCTTCTTCAGAGAGATAAATAGTGTTCCTTCTGAATGGAAATAACACCCAGTGCAGATTCATTTATGAATGTATGTTTTTTTTTGGGGGGGGTTGGAGGGTTTGCACCATTTTTCCATCAGAGATTATTGTCTTGCATTTCCATGATAAGTGGCTGGTGCATGCCAGAACAATTTGGGTTATTTTTGTTCCTTTCCCCTCTCCCATCGTTGGATTTGGGAGGAAAACACTGTTCTGCACAGTCTATTTGTGAATATTATGACAAATTAATGACAGGACAATATATTACATTCTCCCCCAAACTAATGGTTACTTTTACTGACCATAGTCATAACATATTGAACAGTGACTTCATATTTATATTGCAACCATACTGTGGTTTCAGTTCGTCTCTATTAGGAAATGTAGATATTGGTTGCCAAACCAAGTGGGAATGATCCATTAAGAGACAGATCTCTATTATTTTTCAAAGCGTCAACAGTCCCTCCAGTGGGGGAAACACTATTTTGAAAATGTCCATGTTCGAATGAAAATATATTCTCATGGAACTGTGGAACACTGCAAGTACGCCCTGTTTACTGACCGGTGTGCATGTTCCATAATTTTTCACTAGGTGGCAGCAGCTTTAAACTTATAACATACAGAATTAACAGCCCATTTTCTTTTAATGTTATACAATCTTGAGAGCTCTTTAGTTGTGAAGTTAGAATTTATCTTGATGGCTAGAATTTAACTTCTTGTGCAATTAACCATTTTAGGGAATTAAAATAAATATTGGACATTTATTGGTCATTTTAAATTCTTCAATGTTAATGGGTGTTGATGCTTCATGACTGTAAGTGCATGTAGAAATGTGTACACAGGTGTGTGTGTGTGTGTGTGTGTGTGTGTGTGTGTGTGTGTGTGTGGCACTAGGGGGAATTTCCATCACTGCGCACTGCCATAACCCCACTGTATTGCATCCATCCGTGCAGCACAACGGGGTGGCCGAACCATGCTGGTTCCATGCGACATGGAGTACCCTGCCTTCGTCTCTGAGCGCACGATCAAGGAAACGATGGGAAACATCGACTGTGAGGGCTGCATCAAGTGAGTATATCATGCATACCACTGCATTTATAGGTGCTGTCATAACTCTGCAAAATCAGGCCGCGGACTCCACACGCGCGCGTGGATACGTTTCTCGCGTTTACACAAGAGATGGCCTCTCTGGGATCGTATCGGAGGAAAGAGGGCGGAGCTGGGTTCGCCTGTAGCTGCTGCCCCCTCCCTTCCGCCTCACAAACTGCAGCAGCGTATAAAGAAAGCCTAAGGAAAATCCTTATTAGCGACCTATATTTAGGTTCGGTTTTCATTACGAGATTTTATGGATTTAAGCAGCCCCCAGACGCAGCGTGAGTCTGACTTACGGCTTGGTACAGAGCCCTCAAGCATGACCTGGGGGTTGAATGTTGTGGAGGGGGGCATATTTAACATGGGGCTTTCAGGGCAGGTTAGGCTCACATTTTGCAGCGTGGCACAAAGGCTGGATAATCTGGACCTTCCAGGAGATCTGATTGTGCCCCTCCAGAAGTTAATTGCTGCATTTATTCACTTTAAACTCGCCTTTTTTACACTATTTCATGGAACAGCTTGTCATCCCAAATCAAAAATTATCAGACAGTTTCCATATGCTTCTGCTGCATGCTCAACCCATTTTTTTAGTTATTACACCTTGTGCCCTGAGGAGTAGACATACTTAATGAATAAATGCCTAATAATGTTGGTAATGTTCTTAATTATTCACCTTTCTTTATCGCCTCTTGATCTCAGAGAAAAGTGCCAGGGATGTGGAGTGAGCAGTTTGCCTATGTACAATATACACTATGTGCCCAAAAGTGTGTGGACACTTCACTGAAGCCTCATTGACATGTAAGGTGAACACTTATAAATTCTAAATATCTGACATTTGAAATGAATTGGTCAGTATGTGTCATGTGAGTAACTGGGCAGACCTTCTCATTTGAGGGTATTTTTATATAATTCTGAGCATTGTTGCTTTCTCTGTACGATGTTCCCCCTTTCCTGCTCAATTCCAGTTATTTTCAATGGAGGATTCAGTAAAAGAAGGAGTGAAGGGGTATACTATGAAAGTGCTGCAAAATCCTAATGGGAAAGTGTATTTGAATTTCAGTACCCTTAAATGGAAGTTATTAGGCCAGACTGATCAATTAATTCCAAATTCAGTTTATAAGTCAGAGATTTAGAATTTCAAAATGTCCTTTTTCACATCAGTGAGGTTTCAGTGAAGTGTCCATTGTATGAAAAGGAGACTCGCTTTCAGTTTTTTGCCTTTTCAGGGCCCCTTGTTTCCTTTGCAGCAATATTATCCCAAATCAATCATTCAGTCCCTTTACAAGAGGCAGGGAGAGCCACAGATGTTAAGCAGGAGGTATCTAGGAAACCCCTGGGCCATGGAGGTGTGCCTTTAACTCAGTCCTGGCGCTGCCACACTGTTTACTTCAATAGGGATCCAGACCGGGATTGATCGGAAATGTTGAGACAAGTATAGCTTTTATTACAGCGCTGAACAAGACACAATTGTTACCTTTGAAAAAGGAAGGTGTTGCTCTTTCTCGTAAAAGCACAGTGCCGGACAGGCAACATCTTGCTTTTCATACACCGCAGGTGCTAAATTAATCCTCTGTGCGAGGGCAGCATTCATCGCGTATTTTGAGTGATTTTGGCGATTATCTCAATGAGAAGTTGGGTGAATCTGGCACGCCCCTGGTAAATGATGTATCGCCAAGACAAACGAATCTGTCATTCTTCGAGTTCCTGCTTCTAATGGGTGATGGTCAGTAGTCAGCTTTAATCAAATTGAAATAGTGACAATGTATGGAAAATGTGCAAAGCAAGACATGATTACAGTATTGACTGGATTTCAGAAATGATTTCATCCTCTGAGAAATCCTTATGCCTGAGGTTTCCGCAAGAAAAAAAAAAATAAGTAGCCTTGTGCCGTGTCCATATTTGGGGTTGTCAGTAAGAGTTACCTCCAGGCACACAGCTAAAGATGTGGGAAATGTGATGTCACTAAGACAATGCATTCAGAGCCCGAGGTGAAGGAGTGTGTGTTTCTTTACAAAGGGATTTCTTCTGAGTAGTACCAGAAATGCCAGAGTCAACCCTTAACCCAGTCTAAATCACATTACGTCTCATCTTGGCCTGTTTGGCCTTGTTAGTGATTGTTGCCATATCCTCTGAAATGCTGCTTGTCTTGCTTTTTGTCTAATGGGAGGCGTCCTATCGCAGGCGATGAAGAATGACCAGTAGGACTGCACAATACTTCAAGTTGGAGAGTGACTGTAGTACTTTGAAGGACACAGGAAAAGAATAAATGTTGAGAAATGTGAACCTGGGCACTGCAGATGAGCAACAGGGTGTAACTGATGGTCTGAGGTGACGGATGGTTTTTATTCCGAAAAGCCAAGCTCCAGCGGAACATGGCAAAGAAAGTAAATATATAAGAAACTGGGACAGTGCAATAAAGGACTTGTAGCATAGATTTGTTGGGAATTTTAAGGATGTGTGCTGAGTGTCGGCATTGAACTGTTGCAGTTGCCTGGAGGTTTGAATATTCTCGCTGAGAGGATAGTGAAGCTCCTTTTTTCACTCCGCTCCAGACATTCCACCCGTCTGGAATATCTCAGCGTTGATTTGCCTATCCTCTTGACGGACTCAACAAAATTACTACGACTTTGACCCTCTTGCCATGCATTTATCTTGTTAGTTGTCCTGCATCCCTCCCTGGAGGAGACATTTATTTACCATAAGAGAACATCCACCATATCAGTGGGTGCAAGAAGTCAAGCAGCAGGATTCTTTGTAAGTGTTTTGAGCTGGCTTAGCTAAACAAAGAGGAATTCTGAGCGTATGAGATAACGTTTGTGTAGAATATCGAACTATGGCTTTCGTCCTAGCTGCTGGTCTTCAACTAATCTTCCACTAATGGTTTTCCCTCATTGGGGCTTCCCTGCTATCTCAGCCGTGAGCAGACCACCGCATCTGAGATAGCTTTGAGCATTAATCAGTCTTGCCTGTCCTGGAGTCACCAGCTACAGTGACCTTTGTCCACAGGCCTTAAATTGACCAAAGTCTGGCTCTTCTACTTGAGCGATACCACAGCCTGCAGCTGTGCTGTGTGTTTGCAGTGAGAACATGAATTAGGGCTGCTTACACCTGTTTGTTGTGAATTAGGCTATGGCTGGGGTCAAAGTGCAAACAGACTGCGGGCTGCAAGACTGCATTGTGTGCATTCATTGACGACCCTTAGTTTGGTTTTATTTATTCTGACTATGGGGAAGGAGAGTCTGACTGCATTTTTTCTTTTTAGAGAAAAAGTATTCTCTATCAGTATTGTCACATTCATTTCTTCGCAAGAAGAAGATTGAGAAGTTGTCGCTCAATTCTCAGTGATTACCTCAATTTCCACATCTAGGGGCTCTGTGTGTCAGTGGATATGCTGCCATCAGTGCCAGTTTTGTGAAGCTTATTTGTCGCAACTGATTCAGATACGGATTGTTTGAATATATGGTGATGTTTATAGCAGTATTTTTGTCGTTATTTGCAACTATGCTACCTGCATCTGCCAGTCCCTGTCTGGGAGTTTTGTTCTTTTTTACGGTTGCTGTTTTGCGGTGTTTAGCATATATTGTCATAATGTTTGATAGGGGTCCCCCAAAGTGACGTACTGCAAATGGGGCGCCATCTGTCTGGCCCCTTTGGAACTCTACCAGTATCCTTACTTTACAAAGACTCACCAAGGAAAGTGTTGCTGATTGAGCCACTTTAACATGGACGCTCACTGCTCATTAGCAGTGAAATTAATAGGCCTGATTAGCATTGATGCTTTTGTAATTTTGCTTCAGAGACCTCAAAGTTTTACCACTTTGCAGGAGTCCTTCTGATATTTTGTGCATCCCCTGAATAGATTTAAATGAAAAATGAACTGTTTTATTCTGTATTAGAATTTTAGAAAGTTTCAGTACCTTAACGTGCTTGTTTAATTGGGAGAACATCTGAATTTATATACAGTATTGTATCATGAGTGGCAGTTCTGAGAACACAAGCTTCTTGAAAAAGCTTCCTTTCAGAAATTTGAAAATTAGTGTGGTCCCCATTAACAATTTAAAGTTTTATGCTAGTGGATTTCAGGGTGTTCTGTGGATCATTCAAATAAATGCTCATTGCTTCCAGCTGTGGAAACTAAATTCAACTGAGATATTTGTATCCTCCATCTGTATCCGTATGAGGTTAAAGGTGCAATCATGGGGCGAAGGATGCCAAGAAAAAAAGTGTCACGATATTGGAAAATCAAAACACTACCGTCACAAATTATAGCTGAGGTAATATTTAAACTAATAAAAAGATGTTTTGGCAGAGCAAATAGTGTGGGACATGGATTCTGCTATTGGGATGGTGATGGCAGAAATCCCGAGCGCATTAGCAAATTTACTGCAAATGGCATCACTGTAGTCGAGCCCTGGATTCAAATGGATCGCATGTGGTTATATGACCCCTCAAACCTTGCTAATAAATCTTCATAAAATCTATGTAATCTCATTAACTTTACTCAGAAGAGGTTGAGATTAAGTAAATCTTGTTTGGATTAAGGAAAATGATTAGAGAGCGCAAATACTATTTCTGTTCTGAAAACATATTTGAATTCAGCTAGAAGATCCTTCAGTTTAAAGTATTGCCTGACAATTTTGAAGAAATGGGCTTGAAATATTAATATGATGATGGAGGTGAAGTGAAATATAGTATGTATTCTCTCTATTTGATATTTTTATATCTTGTAATAGGCGAGGATATGGGTTCATAATGACCATCATTTACCTTTTAAGTCCAGCTTTAGTTCTTTCATGAAGGTGTTAAATAATGTTGTGCATTGTAATACTTAATGATGCTTATGTTTGTTTTATTGTGCTTTGAAAGTGTTTTTCATATTAACTGTTGTGTTCCCAATATTACTGCAGAGATTTAAAAAAATATCTGTTTATACAGTTATATCATAATTCATTGGACAGAGGCTCATTTTTTGTTATTTTGGTTCTGTTGGCTGTGTTAATCACCAGTTCTGAATCTAATGTAACACTGATTTTACATACTGAGGAGGAGGCTGCAGGCAAAACGAGTCCCCAAAACAAGCACAAACTGAAGATGGCTTCTGCACAGGTATGGCGGAACATCGACGGAGAAGACACCCGGTGCCTGATGATGTCTGTGCATCTTAGACTTCAGCAGTTATTGCATGCAAAGGACATGCAACCATTATTACTTTATTCTACATGATGCAAAACTGTCCAATATTTTATTAAATATATGTTAAGCTTACAGTCTGCACTTCAATATCATTGGTTCCTTTAAACTCAAAGTGCACAGAACCAAAATAAAATAATGTGGCGCCATCCAATGAATTGCGGGGCTCATTATAAATGTATTCATATGTCCGTGTGATCTGTTCTTACAGTAAATGTATGGCATCATTGTATTTGGAAAATAAGTAATCATTTAAGCCTCTAAGATGGTATTAAGAAAAATCAGTGGAAAAAATTCAAGACTGTTTCCAATATTCTGGTTAGCATGTACATTTACTTTATAGTAATGAGTAGATGTACAGTACCAGTCAAAAGTTTGGACACACCCACATTTTTCTTACAAGACATGTTAAATAAAGAAATAGGTACTGTTTATTTTGCAAAAAAAGAGATCTAATTATTAAACCCATCAAACTAACCAGTATTTTCTGTCATATTTACGGAGCATACTCACATTTTTTTTTTTTACAAGAGCAGTTATATGGCTATCATGAGTTTGCTGCTGAGTGACCATCTAAGTTCCCAAATATGTGCTGCACTTGTGGTTTGCTTTTCATTGACTTTTTTGCCCAAAAAGTTCCAAAACAGCTTGTCTTTAATTTGGCTGTTGGAAAATGGAAAGAACTTGTTTGTCTGCTTACTTTGCAGAATATGCCTTCTTTGAGAATTCTAAAATTTTGGACATTATTCAAACAAGTAAATTATACTCCTTTAACTTCTGTCTGTTTACCTCTTACCGATTCCATTTGAGATTATATAAAGAAGTTAAGCCATATAAATTTCCCTAAAAACAGAGCGCTGTGACATTAGCAAAGTGTGTCCAAACTTTTTACTGGTCCTGTAGGTTCTATGACGTGAATTGATAGTTATACTCAAAGAACTTGGTTAATCTAATGGGAATTGTTTTTCCAGAGACCCACCCAGGGTGCCTTTGAAATGTGTTCGTTTGTTCTGAAAACTCTGCACCTCTTTTGGATAACCTTTTAAATCTGGAACAAATGAGCCCCTAAGAGAAATTATCAGGGTTGTAGAGGTTTGTGGTTGGCTTTATATGTCTATTTTGAGTTCTTTTCATTATACCACAGGACTGAGCAAAATTACTTTCCAATGAAAGGTGGAGAATTGCTCCAAAATGAAGAGTTTTGTGTGTGGAGGTGGTGTATTTAATGTATTATGATGGTTCCATTGTGTTGCCGGTCCAAAGTAATGCAGGATTTGTGGTAATCTTCACTAGGTATGATGGAGCACCATCTTCACTACCAGTCTCTGATCCTGTATAATAACTCCTCGCATCATCCCTCATGACTCCCAGTTATGGCCGTGTTGAGTTTTCTCTCAAAGCCCATAAGTGACTGTCTAGGGCTGCAACGCATGCCGTAATGTATGCCATTGGCCTTTAACTATCGTTACATAAAACTTTCTATTTATTACTTCCTCAGGAGCACTGTTGCCAAGTCATGAAAGTTTGGTCAGACCCACCCGACCCCACTTTGCGTGCAGTCATTTGTCATCTTTGTGACCGTGAGGCATTTGAGCATTGCAGGAACCGATGAAAAACCAACAAAATAAAATAGTGTCATGTTTATGCGTGGTATTTATGGGAATTGCTGTAGATACAGTCTCATGAGGGGTGAGTAGGAGCTCAGGTTAAGTATTTTTGTATTTTTTGAGTAAGTCATATTCATAATTTTTTTAAGAACACCTCATGAAGTGTGTCTATGGTTCTGGCTGAAAGACAGGCTAGAATATCTCATAAAATGGATCTTGGTGTCACTGACCTGCTTCCTTCTTCAAAGGAATACTCGGCAGAAAAGAAAACGAGGAAATGGGCTATTGGCCCACATTTGTTTCTAATTACTTTCCTTTTTTCCACATTGTCAAACATTATGCAGAAAAATAAAAATGTCGCTGCTGTATGCCATGTAAATATAGTGCTGTGCAAAAGTATTTCCCCATCCTAAATTCTTCTATTTTTGCAGTTTTTTCATGCTTAATTATGTCAGATTATCAAACTAATTTCATAAACACAAAATGCAGTTTTTAAATGATGAACTCATTTACTGAAGGAAAAAGCTATGCGATCCTGCCTGTATGGAAAAAAAAAATCTTTGCGCCCTTAGCCACTAAATGGACCAATTAAACAAGTTTAATTGATAATTGTGTTCAATTTTACTGGACACAGCCAGTCATGGTTACCACCAGCACTGTTTAACATAAACATAAATCGATCTTGTCAGGCAATGTGAAGTAGGGAAGAAGCAGCACATGATGCTGCAATTCTAAGAAATTCAAGAACAGATGAGGAAAAAAAATTGGCTGAAAGGGGTTACAAAGCATTTTTTAGGCTCTTGGACTCCAACGATCTGCAGTTAGAGTCATTATAAACAAAAGGCAAAGACAGGTGCACCTTTCCAAGAGTGGTCAGCTGACCAAAATTCCTCCAAGAGTGCATCGGTGATTCATGCAGCAGGTCACGAAAGAATCTAGAGTTACCATCCATCCATTCTCTATACTGCTTCTTCCTCACTAAGTTGCGGGGGAGCTGGAGCCTATCCTGGCTGACTGGGCAAAAGGCAAAGACCCGAATCCTTCATAGGGCACACACTCATACCTGTGAGCAATTTAGTTCTCCAATTAGCCTGATGTGCATGTCTTTGAATTTTGAGAGGAAACTGAAGTACCCAGAGGAAACCCATGCGAACACGGGGATTACTCGCAAACTCCACACAGAAAGGCCCCAGGCCAGATTTGAACCCATGACCTTATTGCTGTGAGGCAGCAGCGCTCACAATTCTGTGATAAGAATGAGACTGAGCAAAAATTGCATTCATGGGTGAGCTGCAGGGCAAGAACCAGTGCTGACCAAAAAGAAGACAAAGGCTCGTCTCACGTATGCCAAAAAACATGTTGATGACTGCCAGGCAGTTAATGCTCTAAAACCCTCAAAATTGGAGGAATTAGAACAATTCAGCAAAGAAGGGTGGGACAAAAAAGAAGAAGTGCATCGATTTTCTGGACTGGCCACCTCAAGCCCGGACCTGAACTCAACTGAACACGATTGGGATGAAACTGAGCGACAGCGTGAGGATGCCACACCATCGAACAAGGAACAGCTCAAGGCTTTGTTCTAGCGAGTGTGGAATGGAATAGCATAGGATATTTGCACCAAACTTGTTGATGGCATGCCAAGGAGACTACAAGTAGTGATTGCAGCAAAAGGCGGGCCAACAAAGTATTGAAAATTGCAACAAACTCCTAGTGCTTAATGAGTAAAAATAATTTTTTGGTCGGTGAAATAACCTAAGGTACCAGAACTAAAAGGTAAATTTTTGTATTTCAATTTTGTTACCAAATAATGAAGGATGTGACTGGTGTATACAATGAGTGACTCTGTTCCTAGTCTATCATTTTCTTAATTCTTCAAACCCTAGAATCCGTGCTGTTTATCATTTTACCAGCACGTTTAATTTTAAGGAATCTCGTTTCCTATTTGCTTTCCTATTTGTAATACAATGTTACTGTAGCGTAACCAAGACTTGTATTATTTATAGTGTGCACATTTAGGAACCTCAGTTCCTTGTTGTTTTGTATTTTCTACGTTTCTGCCTTCTGCCGTGCAGTTGGTCATTAAATTATAACCAAGTCCATCCTTGCACCTGAGTCTAGTTCTCAACTTCCTGTCCTCCATGCATCTACACTCTGCACAAAGTATAAACATTACAGAAGACTTGAACTACAATGGACTCAGCAGGGATTCCATCGGCACAGGAGGTAGGGGAGTTCGCTGCCCAGCCTCCTGACCTCTACCAGCTGGTGGCAGATCAACAGAGGGAGATCGCCCGCCTGGGGGCCGCCCTGGAATGAAGTCATTTGCGGGCATCGAAAACTCTCCATCTCCTGTGCCCTGCCATCAGCGCCACCCTCTGTCTCTCCTGCGGGACTGCAGGCTCCTTCAGCCGTTCCTCGGGGTGATTCACCAGTGCGCTTACCAGTGTGCTATGACGGGAATCCCACTGCGTGCAAAGGCTCCATTCTTCAGTGTTCTCTGTATTTCACGTACCATCCTGCCCTGAATGACGCAGAGCAGATCTCAGCAGCGGTGACCCGCCTTACTGGCAAGGCACTTGACTGGGCGACTGCTGTCTGGAGGGAATCCGGTTTCAACAGCTCTGCCGATTTCCTCCAGCATTTCGCCCAGCAGGAAATGAGTGGAAGACCGGCTTTAGCACCACCTCCGGGTATTACGAGTACTGTGTCATATCGTACGAGCACGTTAACGCCCCCTCAGTGTTCCAGTCCTTCATTAATGACGTGCTACAAGAGATGCTAGGAAGATTTGTCATCGCCTACCAAGACGACATCCTCATCTACTCCCGTTATTATGAAGAACATGTGAGACAAGTACTCAAACACCTACTTCAACATCAGCTATAAGTCAAAACGTAGAAGTGCGTCTTCCACCAGTCCACCGTCTCCTTCCTTGGTTACGTGATTGAACCAGAGGGAGTGGCTATGAAGCCAAAAAGGTGAAGGCAGTAGCAGAATGGCCAATTCCACGGACAATAAAAGAACTTTGGCGCTTTGTGGGATTTGCAAACTTCTACCACCGCTTCATTAAAAACTTCAGTGCAGTTGCCCATCCCCTGACACGGCTGTTCAAAGGGAAGCTCAAAAACCTGGGATGGAATCCGGAGGTGCAACACACGTTCAATACCCTCAAGAACCTGTTGTGACTGCACCCATATTCAAGTTGCCATACCCCGAAAAGCCTTTCAGCGTCAGAGTTGACGCCTCCAATGCAGGTGTGGGGGCTGTCCTGTCACAGCGGCATGGAACACCAGAGAAGCTGTACCCCTGTGTGAACTTCTCACACAAGCTGACACCGGCAGAGGCCAACTATGACGTAGGCAACCGGGAGCTCTTGGCAGTAAAACTAGCGTTGGAGTCACTGCACTGGTTGGATGGGGCCTGTCATCCTTTCCTCGCCTTGACCGATCACCGCAACTTGGAGTATCTGCGAAAGGCACAATGAATGAATCCACGGCAGGCCAGGTGGGCATTATTTTTCACTCATTTCACTTTTTCAATAACCTACCCCAGGCTCAAAGAATATCAAAGCGGATACTCTATCATGAAGATACGAAGCAGAGAGGGATCCGGACGCAGTAGAGCCCATTCTAACCTCCTCCTGCATCCTCACCCCGATCAGGTGGCAGCTAGATCGTGAAATAGCGAAAGAGACCAGGAGGAATCCCCCTACTGCTTCTATGCCAGCGGGTAAGACATTCGTTCCCGTTAATCTTCGTGAGCGAGTAATTCTATGGGCCCACACCTCTCTGTCAGCAGGACATCCCGGAATTAAAAGAACAACACACATTATCAGCCGAAAGTATTAGTGGCCTCACCTGGCTTCGGATGTGGAGGCAGCCGCGCGCTCTTGCTCTCCATGCGCAATGTCCAAAACACCACGACAGCTGCCTGCGGGTAAACGTATCCCACTGTCGGTTCCCCATCATCCATGGTCACATATCGCTGTTGATTTTGTTACTGATCTACCCTCATCAGAAGGTAAGACATGCATCCTGGTGATTATTGATCAATTTTCCAAGTTTTGTAAATTTGTGCCTTTCACTGCATTACCATCTGCACTCCAAGTTGCACGGGTGATTCTTGGCCAGGTGTTCCAGTATTTTGGCCTTCCGGAGGACATTGTCTCTGACCGTGGGCCTCAATTCACGTCCCGAGTGAGGAGGGCTTTCTTTACAAAGCTGGGAGCCACAGTTAGCCTCACCTGGGGATACGACCCCGAAGCTAACGAGCAGGCAGAGTAAGCCATCCAAGATCTGGGGAGGTTCCTCCAAGTTTACTGCTATTAGCGCCAAGGGGACTGGTCCAGATACCTGCCGTGGCCGGAGTACGCCCAGAACTCCCTGAAGAGCACTTCCACTGGACTCAGCCCCTTCCAGCGCGTGCTTGGATGACAACCTCCCCTATGCCAGTGGGACCCGAGCCAGACTGAAGTCCTGGCGGTGGACGCCTGATTCAAGGAGACAGATAAGGTCTGGGAGACCACCAACTTCCATATCAGAAGAGCTCTCCACCACCAGAAGATCCAGGCGGATCGGAAACGTCGGGACTCCCCCCAATACCAGCCGTGGCACCGAGTCTAGCTCTCAACAAGGGATCTGCGCCTGTGCCTGCCCTGCAGGAAGTTGAGCCACTTCTGTGTCCTCTGCCTCTGGAAGGTCAATGACTCTGCTTACACAATACAGGTGCTGTCTAACTACCACATAAATAACACTTTCCACACCTCTCTCATCACGCCGGTGATTGCTGGACCACTCTCAGAGGCTACCCGCCCTGAAGACCCACCCCCTGTCCTGGAAATAGACGGAGGCCCAGCCTGCCAGGTTCGCAGCCTGCTCCTGTCAAGAAGGAGAGCAGGCAAACTACAGTACCTAGTAGAATGGGAAGGATATAGTCCGGAGCTGAGTAGATTGAGACGACATCTTGGATCCGCAGCTCCTGTCTGACATCCATAAAGCCCGCCCGGACCAGCCTGCTCTGCGACCTACAGCGCGCCCTCCTGGCCGAAGAACAGGCACGCCGGGAGTCATGTCGGGGGGGGCGTCCAGCTCACCGGTCTAGTAAATCCTGGAGCACACTTCAGTCATTATCCAATTATCATCAACACCTGTTTCTCCTTTTCACTAAGTGGTAGCAGTGTGTATTTAAGACTGAGCTTCCCTCTGTGTCTTTGTGAAGTCTGTGTAACTGCATGCCTGTTTGTCATTGTACTCTTGTATAGGCTAATTCGCCGAATTCGCGAACTTAAAGTAAACCCTAGAATCCTTGCTGTTTATTGTTTTACCAGCACGTTTAATTTTAAGGAACCTCGTTTCTTATTTGCCTTCCAATTTGAAATACAATGTTACTGTAGCGTAACCAAGACTTGTATTATTTATAGTGTGCATATTTAGGAACCTCAGTTCCTTGTTGTTTTGTATTTTCTACGTTTGTGCCCTCTGCCGTACAGTTTGTCATTAAATCATAACCAAGTCCATCCTTGCACCGGAGTCCAGTCCTCAAATTCCTGCCCTCCGTGCATCTGCACTCTGCACGAAGTATAAACGTTACAAAAGCATCAAAGCATTATGACTTTATACCATGCAATTGACTGACAGACAAGAGAAACAATTGCTGGAGTGCATGTGTTCGTATGATTAAGTATGTTGTGAATGTGTGTTTATTTGATTTCAATTTGTTCTGTATCAGCCTTGAGACTCATTTAGCATGTGCTCATTTAATAGTTCTCAATTACTTTGAGTACCACGGTCTGCCCCAGTGATTCATTACACAATGACAGAACATGGTATGCAGGTACATGATACAACATCCAAAAATTCCCTGCAAAAAGCGGGGCTCTCGCAGGCATTGGATTGCTACACAGTAAACTAAGATAGTGTGACGAACTCAAATGTTTTGTGGAAATCTGTTACCTCAAAAAAATTGTGTTCGCCAACTTATTAGCATTGTGTGGACGGTACTTAAAGAAAATAAGGCAAAAAAAAAAAAAAATTTTGCCGTTTTTATGTGCTGTGAACATTAAGTTGGCCTACACATTATTTTGAGGTAATTGGTTGCCACAAAACAATTGATTGCACCACACTATTGGGGTTTACAGTGTAGTGCAAATTGTTCATCTTCCATTTACATCATTTTATGTCAAATGACGGCTTTATTTTGCTCAGAGGATTTTATTTGTCAAGCATTTTTAAAATGTGTATTGTGTTGTTTTTGCTTGCATTCTCTGAATTATTGCCCCATGTATAATCAAGTATAACTCTGTGGAGCATACTGGTGTGTCAGGAATGAAGCTTGCAGTCCTACTCATTGACTTCACATTGCAAATCTTTATATCTTCATGTAAGCTTTCATACATTTGGTATCTATACTTGGCAGCTTATCATTTTTGTAATTATTAGTGCATTAGCTTCAAGTAAAGCACTTCGCACCTCCTTTTTGTGCTGGAAATCCATTTCAATAAACAGACTGGCTTACTCCATATTAAAATATAAGCATTATAAATTTCCATTGCTAATGACATCTGCTTTGATTAAAATTGCTATCTTTGTCTCTTTGATCTCAGTTGATGAGTGCAGATTAGCCTGCCTGCAGTAATGCTCCTTTATTGGGTGTGGATCTGAGGGACTTTAGGCGTTGGGTCTCGTCCATCAGCTTGGCTGTCTTTATTTTGTATTAACAAATACTAAACAGCATTTCAAATTTTACATTATCTGTGTGATCCTGCATTTCAGCAATTGAATTAAAAACAGCTAAACATTTTAATTAATTAAATATTAAGAACTGAAATTCTTCTAAGATTAATTTCCCCCAACAGATTTTTGTTGACCCCCTGGTTCTCCGATTGGCTCAGGATTGGCTCTGTGTCATGATGACGGCCGCTACTTTGGCCAGTCAGCAGGAGCTCTGCTGTAACATGTTATTCTTTTTCTCTGGAAAGTTCTGTTTTATATAGTTTGAACTGAGCTATCTCCTCCATTCTGGGGGATTATTAAGACGAAAAGATTCACAGGAATTTGTCTAACTCATGATTTATGTGTTCCAGTGAAATCCATAAATCTCTGGTACTATAGGAAAAGATCATCCCAGGGACTTTTTTTCCTGGCACTAGCCTCATATAGATTTATAAATCGGGTGCCAGGGCCCCACAATCAAAATTCATATCCTGGGAGTATAGAAAATGAAATAAATTTGGGAGTGTAAGCGTGGTTCCAATTTGTCTGTTCTCAAATGCTTTATATTTTGCAACACTTCATTGGTGAGGGGGGTTAAAAGTCTTCAAGAGCATTTATAGTGAATATGATAGAACTGGTGATGGGAGATGGGGAAAAAAGAAAAACATCTGGAAACGTTGCTCACATTGTGGCGGCAGTGTTCACCTTGGCATAAGTTCTGTCATTGCTACACGTAGAGATCATGTTCGCCTTCCAGGTCACTCTGTGTGTGTGTGTGTGTGTGTGTGTGTGTGTGTGTGTGTGTGCATGCGTGTGTTAGAGATATCTTCAGAGTGAGGGAGTGCCTGCGAGAGACAGAAAAAGAGATCTCAATGCTGCATTTGGGAGAAATAAAATATCCATATGGTACGATAACTGTATGTTGTTTAAATCTCTTACATTTGTTATATCACTTAACCTTATTCTTATTTTCACTATCTATATTTGGCATGTGCTGGCTATTTCTTTAAAGGAGCTGTGATTATTTTCTAGTGCCTTGTGTTGTTTGCCTCTGTGTGCTTTATTTGAATGGCCTTTACTGAGATTCGCAAGCATGAAAGCTATTTACAGGGTTAAATATAACTGTAAAGTAATACAGCATGGCCCCTTACAGTCAGTTTTTGATTGCATTCTAAACACACGGTGCGTGTTCTGTTAATTCACATGCGGTGTTTTTGGCTTAACCCGTGAACCTAACCACCTAATGCCCTGTACTCAGCCCCGCAACGAAAACTTAGAGAGAGGGAGAGAGAGATGCAAAATAAGAAAAGATTAAAACTATTTTCTCTTCTTCCAGATCATTCGTCATTCAGCAAATCCCAAGCAGCAACCTTTTCATGGTGGTAGTGGACAACAAGTGTGACTGCCAGTCTCCAACGGCTATCACCATGGAGCCTATAGAGATCATTTATATCCTTTCTGGTATCATTGTGATGTGAATCATGGAATTTTACAGCGCTCGGCTGTGCGAACTGAGTGGTGGTAGTGTTGATGTGTTTCTTATTTGATTATGGCCCTTTCATACACACTTTGCAGTGCATGTTTTGAGATGTGTGAGTCAGTGTGGCAGTAGGGCCCCTGCCTGTTCTTTTCTTACTGTTGAAGATCTGAACTATAAACCACCTCAACATGCCGTGGTGTTTAGCATGCAGTTAACTGTTTACAGTTCCCACTGTAATAAGGAATTAATAAAACTAGTCAGATAGCTTTCCCGCCAAGCGGCATAAAAGACGAGGGAGGTTTTGATTAAGTTTTATTGACTCAGTGTGGTCAATTCCAAGGCCTGCCTTTTGTTTATTTTAACTCTTCGTCTTGAGCTGAGTACAGCTGAAAAATACATATTTTTTGAGTAGGACGTAAAGGCAGGAAGCTGACATTTATTTATCTATTTTTTTTTTTACCTCAGAAATACTGCGGTGTCAGCATTTTGACCTCTTAAATTTATTTTGAAGATGTGCTACTGGGAACAGTTTGAGGGGGTGAAAAATTAATTAGTGGTTTCCCCATCTACTCTCATTTCAGATGAAAGCTATTTTATAGCGCATTTCAAAATGCAAATACGTGAACAACTGAGGATTAAAATAATATAGTATTTGGAGCTTGGTGACTGTATTTTACAAGGCCTTCAAAAGAAGAAATGACCTGTAGTATATTGTCGGCCTGCTGACAAAACCTTGTATCTTCAAAATGATAAAATTTACAGGAGAGCATAAAAAATGTTTAATTTTGCATGTAAGAATGCAGTTGAGCTGTGTTTGGGTAGGATGACTATTTTTCTTCCAAGAATGTATTTTGTATTTTGTAATGTTTATGTTATTATCGTGGGCATACGAGTGTTTGTTTCTTAACAAATTTGGAGATACAAGGTTTTATCAGCAGGCCGACGATATGTGGCACCGTGTTGAGGAGGCTAAGAATGCATATAGAAAAATATGTGTAGATTTATTTCTCATATATATTTTGGAAATTACATTTTTATATCGCACTCCTACACGACAGATTTTCTAGCATTTTCCTTAACGCTAAGTGAACATAATGAATCTCTGAAATGTGAGCGCTTAAAGGTGCAGAAGGACCGGAGACGTCCTGATTCCTGTCATCCTTTCCATCCCGAGGTATCGTGGGCGTCCTGTTTGTTTGTGTGTGCGCATGTGGCTCAGCTTTGTCCAAACCCAATTTCAGACAATATCATTATTGTCACAAGCCTGAAACCATGGATGTTTTTGACCACAGTTATTGCTTTGTCAAACTTTGGCAGTGCCATAACCAGTACTTTCGCATTTATTGCCGACCAGTGATCTTATTCAGATACCCTTTGTACGCATGAAGAGCTACCATGTGAGAGTTATTTTACGCTGAGCTGGATCTAGAAATTCTACTGAATTGCAACCTCAGTTCCGCAAGAATTAGGACAGTTCGTAAAATTCAAATATAAACAGAATTAAGTGATTTGTAAACGATCTTCTACCTGCACTCTGGTAAAAATAACTCAAATAAAAAAACTAATGTTTCACGTTATCAGCTACATAATGACAAACAAATTCATTTCTCGCCCCAGTCCCAAGCCTAACCTTAACTGCGTAAAATATCTCCTCCGTTTAAGAGGATGACTTTGGTGGAGAAACTAGTTAACTACGAGTGAAAGAGCTGGGCCCAGAAGTGCCTGAAGAGGGCTCATGTGAGCGTGCAGTGACCATGCAAACTCCACAATGGGGCGGGTATGAACCCGTGAGCTCCATATGGGCTGGGTACGAGCCCGCGACCCTCATGCTCTGAGGTTGCAGCACCGCCCACTGCACCACCAGAGAGCCCCTAGTCCATGAGAGTACTCTAAGTCTCATTAAAAAAAAAAATAGCCGCAAAAAGGAAATGGTAATCTGGATGAGCCTGTCTGACTGACCCTGCTGACCCACTCAGGAGCTCCCTGATGGTGCCCTGACCTTCACCTTATTACTATTTATTCATTTATTTTCATTTATTCATTTATTTATTTATTGTTTTTTTCTCTCTTTTTTTCTCTTTGGCCTGTATTCTCTGTTTTTGTCCTCTGTTTTGTTGTAAATGTTTTGTTTTGTTTTGTTTTGTCGTGCAATAAAAAAAAAGGAGCTGGGCCCAGTAATCCTGCATTTTCTTATTTCTGAGATGGCGGCGGGCTTCAGCTCCAAGTATGCATTAAACCTGAAGTTGCAGTGGTACCTGTGATGTAATGGGGATGCACCACATACAGTTTCAAATTATATAGGCAATAAAAAACTCAGGAAGCATTACTAAAAGCCAAGATATAACAACACAGTCTTCAATTTTCACCAATAAAGCTCATGAAACATGTTTATGCGCGGAAAGAATATAAAGTAAGCTGATTTACCGTTGTCAAGTGGAAGGTCATTTTAGTCGTTGAACTGAGGTGAGTTAAACGTTGCTTGCAAAGTTTTCCCGAGCATTCGAGCCTGCTCCAGATTTTTTCTTCAACATAAGGTTGCAAAGATATCGAAATGAGCAATTAAAGTATGGTCACGTCACCTATCTCAACTGTAGCCTAGGGCAAATTTTAGGCTTCAGTTTAATTGCATATTCGCGTGCCCATAAGAATGATCCAATTTAGGCATGAAAGCAGGTGTTACACAAGTTAAAAAACAATTACTTTAAACTGTTGCCTTTATTAGTTGTTCTGAATCATTAAAACATTCATATTACGTTTGTACCTAGATTGCCAATTATTACTCATGCAAAAAGAGCATTGGCCTTGTTAAGAGTGAAGTATTGTCATTGCCACGTACCGTAGCCTCCCAGAATGGATTATTCCGTGGATAGAGATTATTTGCAATTGCTGGACCAAAACAAATCCTGGTCGACCAACAGCCTGCCAAGCAAACAATCGACCAGGCGACTAATGGGGTTCAGGCCTACAAAATCCTAATGGATTGAAAGGAAATGCCCTCAATTGAAAGCTGTAAGTTTGTCCTATCAGGCCATACTTTCAAATTCATTCCAAATTCAATCAAAATGTCAGATATTTATTATATTGATGCCCTTTTTTCAGTGTCCACTAATTGTCTATTTCGGTGTCCACTAATTTGGCTATTTTTAGAGTAGCTGCTTTAATGAATACCCAGGTATCAAGCAGATGTACTCAGACTTTGACTGGTAATGTGCATTTGTTCTGCCTCAGCATTTTGGTTTGGAGCTGGGTGCGTAGTTCACATTTTAAAATAAAATCAAATAAGTCTATGTCCATTAAAATTCATTACTCCCAAGGATTCAATGCCATTATTCTTAATTGCACTCAACATTTTGTTTACTCCTTGTAATCTTTACCTCCCTGTAGGTTTTCCCAACAAAATAAGATCCGCGGGGGCAGAAAACAATAAGGGATGGGTGGATGGCATAAAGATGTCCTGATGAGTTTGTAAAAGCTTTATTGAATGTTTTTTCATGCTGGAATAAAACCATTGTTAAATATGTACCTACGTAATACGTTTTTGATACCTTCATGTTTTGTTGCGGTAAATCATACTTCCATGTCTGCTGAAAGCGGCTGGGTGTGGCACAGCCCTGCGCCCTTGTGCAAATTAATTGAAACAAGCTGCAAAAAAGGTAATAAATAATGGAGTTCTCTCTAATTTCAACTGGAATTCTATGATGAATCATATTGATTTACACATATGAATACATAATATGACCAGGTCAGGTTTTTAGATTGAAAGACTGATTTCATTCTGCCCCTTTGAAAAAAAAAAAGCAAAAATAAGGACAAAAATACATAAATAAATCTTTTTCTGGAGAACATGAATTAGGATAAAAGATTTTTATTAAATTAAATTATTTAATTTCAGCTTGTTTCAATTAATTTGCACAAGGGTGTACCTGTAAAATATCCACTAGCCGCCACTGCCCCCAGCGGACACATGGGAGAGGACAGAGGGTTGGGGGTATCGGTGAGCTTCACTCACTTTTTCCCCTGTTACTGCAGTCCTAAATTTCCCCGTCCCAGCTTTTTTCGGAATGGCAGGCTAAATGGGAGAAATGGATGCTCATTTGCAGATAAAATTAAGTTGGCCGGATAAAATATTAAATATCTTGTCTTCTTTCTGTCTGCAAAGAAATACAATTCAGAGTAAATTTAGAAATTAATGCATTCTGTTTTTGTGTGCCTCTTCCATATCGTTTTAACATTTTCTTGGTCGGGGTTGCATTTTACATTTGTCCTTTTTTTTTTGAATTGAGCACAGGATAAAAGCCATTCCCAAATTGCTGCTTTCTTGAGTTTTCATTTGCATTTTATACATTTTTCCAATGCTTCTGGAATAGTATCTGCCGGCTTCAGTCCCAGTAACCCTAGTTAAATTAGCATCTTTTGCTTTCCGTTCCGCCACAGGAAAATGCTATGGAGTGCGGAGGAGCGCTAGGCCTCGCTCCCTCTACAGTGGTTTCCCTTCTGCCGCTGCTCATCTGTCTGCACGCCAGGTGACAAGGAAAATCTGGCACCCACCTTTCCGGCGCGGCACGCCGAGCCAACACGGATAAAATCACGGACTCAGAATACCGATGCAGCATAGCAGGATTTCACTTCGGTTGAAAACATATGGCATATCATGGACACTCATGAATTTAAGTGGCCATTTGGAGTTAGGGGGTTATTAACTCTTGTTTTCAACAAAGATAAGTGTGTGTGTGTGTGTGTGTGTGTGTGTGTGCGTTTGCATATCTGTTTATTTATAGTTGCAAAGGGTACCCATAAACTGTGACACTGGGAGAATGTGAGTTTGAGGACATGGGTGGTAATTATTTTGAGCCTCACCTTATACAGACACAATCTAGTCCTGTTTGTGTACTTTTTAAATAATATTATGTGTAAATAGCGGGGTAACAGGGAACTGTTAGCTTTGAGGATGATAGTTAATTTTATATCGGTTAAATATGGGTAAGCAGGAGACCACGCTACTCCTTTCATATGATGAGAAGCACATGATAAGAGTGAGGAGCATTTTATTTGAGCCAAAATGATGCATGCAAAGAATCACATTGGACTGAACATGTTTATTTTCACTCTTGACAATTAGCACTTGAGAGATTTAAAAAAAAAAATTGCTGACTCACAGAGATGGATAATATGAACCTCCCAAAAATGTGATTTTTTTATGGGTAGAAGCACATTTCAGTACATTTCTTGCGATTTTCCTGAAGCTCATTAAAATGCCTGTAAATTGCCAAATGACTTTATCATCAGACCTTGTCTATTGCTTACATAAATTTACTTTGAAGAGACTGGGTCGTGTGTGTGTGTGTGTGTGTGTGTGTGTGTGTGTGTGTGTGTGTGTGTGCGTGCGTGTGCGTGTATGTGTTTTGCGTCTGCAAGTTGGAGTATGTGTCCGTGGCATTTATGTTTATTTTGGCAAAAAAGCGAATGAGATCTTGTGCAATAAACCACCGATAATTCATCAACATTGTATTAGTGTAAGTGAGAAAAACTGAAAACTGCTATTTGCACTTAACTTTCCATCATTCGTACGCTCATTTTTCAGATTATCCAGCACTGAATGGTGCACACAGTGTGGCTAATTGAACGCCATGTTCTTCTTTGAGAATCAGGATCGGCAGGCCACACACAATGAAAACAAAATGGCTTAGTGTAAAAGAATGTTATAATTTACATATATTTCACAAATGAGACGCTACTGCACATGGACGGAAAGTGTTCCCAACATGTTCTGTAGACTGGGTCCATATCATAGTGCTGTTGTACGAGAGAGTTGTCTCAGGGTGCTGCCAGCTCACAGTATGCCCCGACACTGATTCATTCCGTTTTTTATAGGCTAGTGAGCTATCCCATTGTCATGTTCGGGGCTCAGCTGCAGTCGTGTCTGATTTTTATCGGTTTGTGATGGGGAAGTATAGGATCTCTGTATACCCCAGAAGGCTTTAGCAAAGGCGGAACTATTATTACCACTCCTCTCTTGTTCATGAATTTGTCTGATTTGTGCATATTTTCAAATATTGTTTGAACTCTACCGATTGTTACTTTGTGGTTTTGTCTCTCCCTCAGAGATGGGTACTAGCGGCCATTTTACGCACATTTGATTAATGTTTGGGCAGCCATATTTGTTGTCTTTCAGCAGTAATGGAGGACACGTTTGATTGTGGTTCTCGGTTCTATGATAAATCGACTGTTTTGTGGCTGTCTCTCCTGTTCTCCTGTGGCCTTATCTCTGACCCCATCAAGGCTGTGGCCTGTATTGTATTCAGAGGCATGCTGCCCATCGGTGCTCAGCAAGGAGCTTTTCTTTTCCCCTCAAAGGAACATCAACATCTCTGATTTCCTGGGCCTGTACACAAAAAAGAAAAAGAGATTAATGCAGAAAAAAACCAGAGAAAATAACAAGAAAAAAAAAATCTGAACAATGTACATGCTGACAACTACTTGTGTATTTCTTCTCATTTTCTGCCAGCTTTTTGTTTATTTATTTGCTTACTCTGTCATGGCTACTTTCTTGTGCTTGCTTTTCAATGTTATGGTTTCCCTTTTGCGAGAATAAAACTGTACTTCAGAAGTGTTGTGAATTGGAGCCATGCATGGATGTGACTGAAAGAATGCCTGAAGGTTTCGTAAGGTGGCATTTCGTTAAGCCTTCTCTGTAATCAGGAATGGCTTTTTGGGGGAATTCTAGAATTTTCTAGATTTTCATGTGCTATAAAATTTTCTGGTGTCCGCAGACTAAAGCAATTTATGCTCTCTGGGGAGATGCCACATTTCCCATGGGTAGGGGAGGCTCATACCTGTTACTGGGAGACATTTCCATTTGTGTGCTCAGTAACTAGTCACTATATAATGGACCAGACCCAAGCCCCGACTGAAGCACAGGATCTTCTGTTAGGAACTCAATTTCTCTTTTCTTTTTGCTGTCAAATAGAGATTACTTGATAGTGTGATCCCAAACTTGGTAACAAAAGCTTTTTTGTTCTTTTTTTTAACTGTAGTAAAATGTTGATAACGAGCACTAGTTTAAGAGAGTTAAGCATAGCGATCTCAGCTCTCTGTATCTCTCACGTTGTCTGTGAGGGCACATTCTCCATTGTGGAGCAAACTTGCACTAGGGAGATTTTGCATGTAACTGCGACTCCTACAGTTTCACAGATGGACTGGATCCCAGCGCTATAGGGCATTGTTTTCAGGGTAAATTAAGCTTAACCAAAAGCACTGGGAAACGATGCACTTGGGAGGTGGGCCAGTACGCTTAGCACACTGTAAATGCTTGGAAAACGAAGGAGGCAAAGTGCTGAAATAAAATCAGTACTGCTGAGAATTCCCTTGTTTAAAATGGTCTGCAGGTTTACAGGACAGAATTAGAAAATGGCTCCTGGCATCTTAGTGTTAGTGAACCGCACAATTTATTTATTTTGTTATTATTATTATTTTTTTTGTTTGTTTGTTTTATTTGATGGTTGATAATGTCACTGCTCTCTTCTGCAGATGTGGATATCTTGGGCCTTTTGGACTTGATCAATTCTGGAGATTTTTGATGAAAATGATTTGTTTGTTTGTCTGTTAGAGTTAGTGTAAACTCCATTATTGACTGTTTTGGATCAATATTGATATGCACTGTTAAAAAAAAAATTAAAGATAAATTCCTTTTAGTATTTATTGTTTGTGGTGTGAATTCTTTCGTATTTGTGGGCAGGTGTTGAAATGAGACACGGTATCTACCAGAACGCTCTTGCATTACGTTCATTCACACTGTTTTTGCTATTTTTGTTCCCACTAAGCAGCAAAGGTTACTTGCAGAGGCATGTGGGTTTTGCTGGCTATTGCAAACTGCTCTCGTTAGCTGTGGTAGCCATGAGAGGGTAAATCCCACGGCATGTTTCTGAAGGCCTTAGGTCATGGCATATTCAGAAACACAGTGAAAAACAGTGCCAGGCTGGTCTCACACCTCATCACCGAAAGCACGTCCGATGGCCAGTCAAGCCTGGACAAACCCAATGCACCACAGAGCAGACGTCAGCACTTGGAAGATATTTCTCTTTGGGGCCACCGTCATGTTATAATGGAAATGATATTCACCACACAGCCCACACAAGTTCCTGGCCAAGGCATATACCCATTTATGTTCCAGAATTATGGGAAATTTGGAAAAGAAATAAATGATTAAAAAAAAACCTTTGTACTCCATCATTGAACTACGCCGGGCTTTGTACGGAAAGTCATTGCGCTACATAAGAATAACAGAGATAAAACCCTCATTATCCAAACAGCAACAGGACGGCTTCGGTTTTGTTTGGCCTGGGAAGTACTGCATTCAAGGCCGCAAGTCAACGAGTGTGTTTCTTGAGTATGTCACCCGTTTGAAAGGCAATTGTAGGAGTTTTCTGGCTGGCTACTCGGAACATGCAGAGTATACAGCATTGCTGTATGTCACTGTTCAAACAGAACTGGTAAGGGAGCAATTAAGGCTCATTTGTGCAGTCCCTTTTCCCTTGGCATTTTGAAAGATTTCTTGCTCTGTGGATTTGATAATGCTTTTGTGGGATTGTGCTGTTTATTAAGTGTAGGTTCAGGCAGCTGCACTGAGGCAAGATTTTTGATGATTGCTTCATTGGTTGGAGTCATGATTTCCTCTGGGAAGCATAAAGGGTTATCAGCAACTATAGCAGGACCTTCTAAGATAATTTGCCTGAAGGACAAGAGCAATATTGACCTTAATATTCCTCCACTTGTTATACCTCCACAGTTGACAGGGGTTATGCTGTTTTCCGGTTATCCATCCGTCCATCACTTTTTCCATCACAAAAATTTTGTCTGTGTTGCATCTACAAAAAGAGTGACAGGATTCACCAAATCAGACATGGTGATGCCTCGTAGTGGGTAGCTTAGCTGATTAGGTTTTGGAAGTCATTGGGTCAGAGGTCAAGGTGACATAACGTCAGTTGTATGTGGGGGACCAAAGATACATTTTTAAGGCATATGAAGCTATGACAGATGGAGGCACCGCAATCTGCTCAGCGTTGAGATGTACCTTGTTATCCCCCCATATAGTCATCAGTGCGGCCATCTGTCCATCCGTCTGTCTGCCTGTTGGTGGACATTTTGTTTCCAGAGCAGAACTTGAATAATGTATAGTATTTTATTACAAAACGTGCTGTGCATATTAATCAGGTCCTAGACTGGTGCTTTTTGATATTTCGGGATTTCTGAGACTAGATTGCGGGGTCGGGGGGATATGACATCTTCCGATGACTCTTGTTGTCACAGTTTCATAATACCATGACACTGAGACATTGAGCCTACAAGCAGTACAAAAACCCCAAATAAAGAAAAAAAAGAGTACAAAATACTCCTAATTGTCTCAACTGGCACACTGTCAATGAAATCCATTGCAGTGTGAATATATTAATGTTTTTATCCATTAGAAAAAATCCATCTTGGAGGATGGTTAATTTGAACCAGAAAGAAGATCATAAAACTTGAACAATTGGTGACTATAGTCTGGGAGGATGAAGGCAGGATGTTTTGTGCAATTAATTTGGTTATCTCTGATTCACAAGCAGGTTGGTTGAATGCTGGATTAGGACACTGACTAGTTGTTTAATGCCCGCAGCAATGTACAAGAGCTATGGCCGTCTGTGTCTTGTGGTTTGGATCCTCCCCCTGCTTCCTTGTCTAAACACCACCCGCAAAATGTTGGCAACCCTGGGTGATAATTACCAAAAATCGCCCACACTACAGAGCAAAAACAAAAAATCAAATAAAACCAAAATGACAAATTCACCTCTGAGGGTGCCAGCAGAAACACCCACCCCTGTCTGAGGTCGGAAGAGGACCTGAAGCATTCATAGGCAGATCTGGTAACCAGCTGTACTAACAGTATTTGCAACTCTGAGGGGCCTGCCTTAGTTCTGCTTCGATCCAGGTGCTCAGTCCACACCAGGCCCATCATGATTTCATTAAGGTCAAATTTGGACAAATTTGTTTCACAACCCTTATATAGTCTTGTCCTCTGATCTCTGACAGAAATGGAATAGTTAAATTGTCTAAATTTTATCATTTTGTCCACAGCTGTCGTGCTTTGTGCATGACCATAGATTGCGTTTTTTAGGCACCGTATCCCAATGAATGCATTATTTTTAGTCAATTATCTCTTTTATCAGGGAATCCTCGACTGGAAATTTCCCCAGGGTTGGATTTTAAAAATATATAATGGAGCGTAGCTTGCAGAGTTTGTTTAGGCAAACAACTCACGACATGACCCCATGCTCATAGACACTCCCATGCACAATTGTCACGGCCCCTCCCCTCTGTAATATGGGCAATTTAGGATTGCAGCACTCGCTTACAACTTTAAACGAAATGAATCCACTCGACTGCAAGTCAAGATTTACTTCCATCCTTGCTAATCCGTCATCGTTTTGCATTGTGTTTATATATTTTAGTCATTCAGGCATTATGCTTTTTATATTAAGGAGTTTTCAATGGAAATTAGTGGATTTAAAGCACTATTTTACCGCTTTAACGGAAGCATATGAAGAATGTAACTTGGTTTGCCGAATCGTAGAAGAAGAGGGTGGTCTTCTTGTATGATGTTTATTGGTGGTTGCCAAATTGTCCTACATTCCGCATATCCTTCTGTAAAAGCCTTAAAACAGTGCGTCAAAGTAGCGGACAAACGCAAATCTCAACGATAAGTTTTGATGTCACACAAAAATTTTGCTGGCTAAGTTGCTAGCTACTGAACTCGCTTCATTTAGATAGCATCATCAGACAATTAGCTGAATTACTAGCTACCTAACTTTCCCTACGTGGCTATCACTGCTAACATTCCATAGCTAGCTACATGGATATCCATATAAACCTTTTTTTACATGCAACTTTATTAGCAAAGTTAGCTAGCCAGCTATGCAGATACCCATGAAAAACAGTGATGCTTCCTCTGCGATGTTTGGAGGTTGGCAAACAAGCTTACATTCCTTATAGCCGTCAGCTAAATGTCTAAGTTGGTGTCTTGAGTCCTCATATTTCCAAAATATACTCCTTAATATTGAAAGCCTAATGCCTGAGTGAGTAAAATATATAGATAGAATGCAAAAACGAAGACGGATTGGCAAGGATGGAATCAGATTATGACTTGCGGTCAAGCAGAATCACTTTCTTGGGATTTAACATCTGAGCACGAGCAGGAACCATGACACAACTCCTTTAAATTCACTATTTTCCCATGAGTTGGCTGACTCAACTACCATCTACAGAACAGCCAAATGTTGCCTATTTAATGATTTTTTAAAATATGCATATAAGCAATTAAAATAATTCACAAAAATTCAGAAACACTAATAGTTTCTGGGAATGTGATTGAATGAGGAAAGGAATCACCGATATTTGTCTATGACAGGAATGGGCAGTTTCTTTCCTTGAGAGCCATAGGCTTTTAATAGCAGGTTATACTCTGGTTCAGCTCCCTGCTTAATTTAGTTATAGCTTGGACTGAGGGTCAGCCCTTTGCTCCAAGTGTAAATCAGGTGTCAAAAAAAGATACCTGAAAAAAAAAAAGATTTCATCCCTTCAGGTCTGGTTGTATGGCCAATCCCTAATAATGAAACAGCGCTGGACTAAAACAAAATAGCCATCTTTGTTCCGCTCCACAATCATAATCAGCTTATTAATGAGCTTTACATCTACATACGTCTACTGCAGGACACAGTTGAACAAGTTTTCTTCTGGGAGGTTTTCTGCAGTGGACAACCTCACTGAAAATTTCAATGATGTGCTCCGAGGCCTCCTGGACTCACTGGCTCCAGTGAAGACGCATATGTGTCCTCCTAGGAGCCAAACACCCTGGCTGAATGAGGGATTAATTACATTGAGGAAGGGCTGCAGAAAACCTGAATGCCTGTGGCGTCACTTTAGGCTTGAGGTTTACTGTCAAGCATGGCGAGACCGTCTGACGGCTTATGAGTCCAGTGTGTCCACAGCAAAGATGGCCTATCATTCTAATTTGATTATGAATAATAGGCATAATCCTTGAGTATTATTTGATACTGTGTCAAGGCTGACACAGTGTGATCAGTTAGTCAGTAACATTGACCTGTCTGCCCATGACTTTCTAGTGTTTTTTAATGACAAGGTGGAGGTTATCAGAGTTAAAATTCCTTGTTCTTTTGTTAGTGCATCTGGATTTGTTTCTGATAGGACCATTTGTGCAGGACTGGATTTCTCTGTGTTTGAGCCTATAGCTCTGGATTCTTTGACTAAAGTCGTGATGGCAGCAAAATCTACAACTTGCTCTCTGGATCCTGTGCCATCTTGGGTTGTTAAGGAGTCATAGCCTATACTAGCAGCCTTTGTACTTTCTATCCTTAACATGTCACTCTCGACTGGAGTTTTTCCATCTTGTTTTAAACTTGCTGTGGTAAAACCTTTGATAAAGAAACCAGGCTAGGATGCTACATGTCCAGCAAACTATAGACCAGTCTCAAACCTGGCTCTCTTGTCAAAGGTTTTTGAGAAGGTGGTCTCAAATCAGCTTTTAAATTACCTGTCTATGAATTACCTTTTTTGAGCCTCTGCAGTCAGCATTTCGGGTTTATCATTCTACGGAAACTGCTCTAAGGTGGTAAATGATCTGCTGTTAGTGTCAGACTCTGACTCAACATCTGTCCTGTTACTGCTGGACCTTAGTGCTGTGTTTGATAAAGTAGATTATTGCTTGCTTTTGGACAAACTTAAAAGTTATTTTGGTATCTCGGGCCAGGTACTTAATTGGCTGCGATCTTACCTGTCAGAAAGATCTCAGCGTGTTCTTTTTAACAGTGTTTTCTCTGCCTCCTGTCCTATTAAACATGGGGTCCCTCAGGGGTCTGTTTTAGGTCCACTTTTGTTTTCTGTATACTTGGCGCCACTGGGTGAGATAGTGAGATCTTTTGGGATTGACTTTCACTGTTATGCTGATGATCTACAGCTGTACATGCCCATTGTTGCCTGTAACAGATCTGTCACCTCAAAACTGGAGGCCTGTCTGGCTGCTGTTAGGAACTGGTTGTCTTCAAACTTCCTGCTCCTAAATTCGAACAAAACAGAGATGATGATAATTGGACCGGCAAGATTAAATCATGTGTTTGAAAATTTCACTCTGTCTTTGGGTGATTGTGTGATTCACTGCAAAGACAGAGTGAAGAATCTTGGTGTGATTTTTGATCAGACCCTGTCTTTTGAGCCACACATGAAGGAGGTGGTTAGAGTGGCCTTTTTCCACCTCTGAAATATTTCTAAAATAAGGTCCATACTATCATTTGAGGATGCTGAGGTCCTTATCCATGCCTTTGTTCCATCCAGATTGGATTATTGTAATGAGCTCTTTTCAGGTTTGCCCATGAAGAGTCTGAGAGGCCTGCAATGCGTTCAAAATGCGGCAGCTTGCATTTTAACCGGCTCTCGTAAATATGAGCCTATTACGCCGGTACTTGTCTCCCTTCACTGGCTGCCTGTTCATGCCAGAGCAGATTTTAAGGTTCTGCTTTTGACATATAAAATTGTGAAGGGTGCTGCACCCTCCTATGTGTCTGGCCTCTTAAGTCAATATGTTCCTGCAAGAGCACTTCGCTTACAGGGCACTGGTCTTTTATCAGTGCCCAAGGTCAGAAAAAAGACTATTGGTGAAAGGGCTTTTTCTTTCCGTGCACCAATTTTGTGGAACAGTCTGCCTCTGGACATCAGACAGGCATCCTCAATTAATGTACTGTATTTAAAGCCAAGCTAAAGACCCACCTATTCACTGTTGTGGGTAATTCTTGAGGCTCTCTGTACATCTATGTGATATCCTGGTATGCTGTGTATGTGTTGTGTATGATATTTCGTGGTGTTTTTACTACTGCTTTTATTGTTGTCATTTCTTGTTTATTTTAAATTGTTGTAAAGCACTTTGATTGAAAGCGCTATATAAATAAATGTATTATTATTATTATTATTATTTCCCTTTTAAATACAAGAAGAATGTAAATCTACAATTTGCCAGGATCTGAGCATGAACCAAATATCTGCCTCTGGCTTGTAAGCTTAAAAATAAAGTGGGGGAAAAAATACATCTTTTATAACAATAAAATGTTTTTAAATGCTCAAGAGGGAGTGTACACTGATGCAGCTTAAAGGAACGAAAACTTCTGGGGGTAGTTGGCACTGCCAGTTTTCAATGATATTGAACTGTTTTTTCTTCTTCTTTTTGACTTCTTTGCTTTTGTTCTGGAACATGAAAGATAGACTCCCCGGTATTATCACTTTCTATGCTTTGTTTGGAATCTCAGTTTTTCTTTCTTAAATATTTGATGGCCTTTGAGAATTCAAAACAATACAGCTATACGAGTTATTGGTCTGGGTCTCATAACTGTTTTGTAACTCTGTATTCCAGTTGTGGTATGTGTTTGCAGCCCACTGAATACACTCCCCTAATTTCTATGTTAGTACGATGTCACGTATTCAGCAGCAATGGGAAGTCTGGGAGGTATGTCTGTGCATGCCTCTACTTGAGAACAGAGCTGTCGGATTATGCAATCAGTAGTGCTCTGTCCAGTGGTGAAACTGACTGACGATATAGTGAAATGTATTCTAATTGTAAATATTTGTGTAACACTTGTCTTCAATCTGTGGTCAAAAATGCTGTTGCTTTGTGAGATATACAGCGGAGAAAATAAGTATTGAACATGTCAACATTTTTCTCAGTTAATATATTTCTAATGGGGCTATTGACATGAAAGTTTCACGCGATGTCGGTAACAACGGAAGTGATCCACGCATACAAAGAAACCAAAAGAAATAAGTCCATAAATTAAGTTATGTGCAATAAAGTAGAATGACACAGGAAATAACTATTGAACACATGAAGAAAAGGGGGAGCTATAAGGCATGGAAAGCCAAGAAACCAGCTGAAATCTATCAGTATCTAGAAAGTAATCCTGCCCCCAATCAGTGCAAGTTAATGTCAGCTGGTTTAGTCCTAACTGATGGCCTATAAAAAGGTTTCTCATTACCAAGGTGTCGCACAAGAAGCATCTCATGATGGGTAAAAGCAAAGAGCTCTCTCAAGATCTTCGTAACCTTATTGTCACAAAACATACTGATGGCATTGGTTACAGAAGTATTTCTAAACTTCTGAATGTTCCAGTGAGCACCGCTGGGGCCAAAATCCGGAAGTGGAAAGAACGTTATTTCATCATAAACTGGCCACGACCAGGTGCTCCTTGCAAGATTTCTGACAGAGGAGACAAAAGAATAATCAGAAGAGTTGTCCAAGAGCCAAAGACCACTCGCGGTGAGCTTCAGAAAGACCTGGAATTAGTAGCTACAATTGTTTCCAAGAAAACCATAAGTAATGCACTCAACCGCCATGGCCTCTATGCACGCTCACCATGCAAGACTCCATTGCTGAGGACAAAGCACGTTGAAGCTCATTTAAAGTTTGCTGCACAACATTTGGACAAGCTTATGAAATACTAGGAGAATACAGTCTGGTCAGATGAGACCAAAATTGAACTCTTTGGATGTCATAGCACACACCATGTTTGGAGGAAAAACGGCACTGCAAATCACCCCCAAAATACCATATCAACAGTGAAGTTTGGAGGCGGGAACATTATGGTGTGGGGCTGTTTTTCAGCATATGGTACTGGCAGACTTCATATAATTAAAGGAAGGATGAATGGAGAAACACAGCCAAGGAAACTCTCAGTTGGTTTCAGTGAAAGAAAATAAAGCTGGTAGAATGGCCCAGTCAATCACCCAACTTGAATCTAATTGAATGTCTATGGAAAGATCTGCAGATCAGAGTTTATAGAAGAGGCCCCCGGAACCTTCAAGATTTGAAGACAGTTTGTGTGGAAGAATGGGCCAAAATCACACCTGAGCAATGCATGCAACTAGTTTCTCCATTCAGGAGGCATCTTGAAGCTGTCATTACCAACAAAGGCTTTTCTATTAAGTATTGCATAAATTTCAGTTAGTGTGTTCAATCATTTTTCCTTGTGTCATTCCACTTCATTATACATATCTTAATTTATAGGCTTATTTGTTTTGATTTCTTTATATGTGTGGATTACTTGGGTTGTTACCGACATCTGGTGAAAATGTCATGTCAATAGCCCCATTAGAAATATATTTTCTGAGAAAAATGTTGATGCGTTCAATACTTATTTTGTGCCAGCGCATTAAGCAACTGGGTGGATCGTTGGTTCTTGAGGATGTAGTTGTTTTTGTTTTTGGAGGGGGGTTTGATGTGATGTTGTTGTATCCCATTCCAAATGGCAAAGCACACAATGACGCACTATTTTGTCACAATTTTTCTTACTCATTTGATCTTTTGCTGTTTTCATTTTAAATCGTCTGGTCTTTGCTCTTCTACACTGGTGTGTTTTTAAGTGCAATCTGGCTTTCACCTTAACTTGCTGCTGTTTTTCTCCCAGTACCCTCAAACTGACAGTAATGCACGTAACTTTGACATCCAAAAGCTTTGTTTGGGTTGTATCGACATTGAGGGTAACACTCTTGGCTCCTTCACTGTTGAATTGAATTGCACAAATTCAAAGGAAACATGACTTGCTTGTTTTCACAGTTTCATTCCTCATGAAGCATATTTCCTTTGTATCAAGCCTCTCTCATAGTGTCTGGCTGGATGTTCCACTGTCTGCATTCAGCATTCCTGCTGATCCCACTGTTTTCAGAGGAGAGAGCCATACAGGCTTGCACAAACTCAAAGGAAATGCAACATGCTGGTAACTACACATAATTCCTTTCTATTCCATTCAAACTCAGATTTTTTAACAGGTGACTCTGCTCGTCTGCTACCGTCGAGAGTGCAAGTTTGGGGCTTTGTGATCTCATGGAATGTCTATGTCATATTTGCTTAGACTCAATCTGAGTCGCCACCAAACACAAGTGCTGTCATTCTGTGATAAATGGTTAACTCTGACCTTAGTGTCCAACTTGAAATGGAGCTGTAGAGTTAGTTCAGGCAGGCATGGAAGTCAAACCTGGTCTCAAGCCCTTTTCTGTCCGATCATTCTCGACACCATTATCTGCCACCCAGTTGGCAAACATTTATAATTAAGGCTGTGTTCATTCATCTGTCCTGCTCTGTCCACTTAACACTGCTTCTACTCTGGCCCACTTCAGATCTGCATCTCCTCTCTCCCACCTCCCCAGCATCTTCTTTCATAAATGAAATTGTTAATTGTGAGCAACGTTGTGTTCAATAATTTAAACGTCCTGAATCTCGTTATCTGCTGGGTGGTTTGTGATTTCAGGGACTGTCTGCATCATACTTGCTCAGATTGTTTCAGAGAATCACTCCAGAAGAGTCACTACCAAACTCAAACGCATGTGATTCTCTAGTAAATGGTTAAATGCAATATAAGTGTCATGTCTGAACTCAAGTGGGACTGTTTATTGGTTTTTATTAAATTTTACCCACTCAATTTAGAATATATTTAATGTTTACGTTTGTGTTGCTTGACAGAGTATGGACTACATAATTGCCAGGAGGCAGAGACAAGATTTCCATCAAAGAATGTACCATGAGAGACGCTTATGTCCAAAATTAACTGATGAGTAGTGCTAGAGGAACCTACATCTTTCTTGGCAGGTCGTGGCACATTTGTGATCCATGATATCCAACTTCCCTCCACACCGCAGTCAAAATAACTGTTAACCTGGCTTTATGTTACACTGGGTCATTACAGCAGTCATGAGCATGCCTGACCAGATTTTGATTTTCAATTAATTTTACAATTAGAAGTGAATGATAATTAATAAATATTGGTCCGTGTGGTTTTGTTGCATGTTCTACAAGATATATCAAAAAAAAAAAAAAAATGGCAGACAGACGCTGAACTGCATATAACATTTTCTGAGGTAACCAAATGGGGACAGGATGTACAGGAGAGAGGAGAGATTCCCATTAGCCATACTCTTAATGCCAACAGCTTACTACACGATCCCTGTGCTTTAACAAATGTTGCATGAAGTATACAGCATGTGACCAGCATGAAATTTAAATGTATGCCAAAGATAATTGAATGGCATACTTCTCTAGCTAAATTTCACAGTACACAGCCAGTATGCAGTCTTTTCAGTCTACTGTATCCTACAATGTATCAACCTCCTGAGAACCCAGTGATCTTAATAGATTGGTGCGTCATGTGACTGTATAGTACATTACAATGTTATTGTAACATTCTGGCTACTAGACTGCATGCTATTATGGGGAGTAGCATATAGTGTTGAGTGTACATAGGTCCAGTATGCATTGTGTGAAACCAAGTATGTGATTTTGAATACCCTGCATGTATATTTTCTTTTTTAAAGTGACATTGATGCATGAATGAACTTTCATTAATTTAATTATTAATTAAATTAATAAATTATCTTATTTATTTCTGCAAAATAATGGCTAGTGTCTGAGAAAAAGCAAAAAAAAAAAAAAAAAAGTCAATTACGTGTGCACTTGGCTTTTTGTGAGTGCACCAGAGGCCCAAGCCCAATAGAGGGAGGCAGTACTGGTATTGAAAATGACCCAACTTTTCGATCGTGGCCATGCACTGCTATTGCGGAATGCGTGCAGACGTGGAATGAGTGCCATGCCCATTGAAGGCGCACAAAGAGGTAGCAACAATGCTTGTATGGGAAAATTGGGGCCTCAAAGCAACAGAAAATTCAGTTGGAGTAGAGCCTGTCCTCCAACAAAATACGCCTGCAAACGTTGTTTGTCAAGCAGCTTATTACGACCTTGAGTTACGTTTAAGAGTTAAGCGACCTCTGGCGGTTATTTAAATAATTACAATCTGGTTTCCATCGTCAGCGTCGCCGTCAGTAAATCCCTAACCTAAACCTAATCCTAACCCTAACCCCAACCCTAATCCTTACCTAAACCGTTATTTTAAGTGTAAATATGACTGAAACTGTATCTGGAACTCAAACTGTAACTGTAACAGTACCTTCCTGCTGCCAGTAGGGGCGCGATTTTAGGAAATGCTCATATGGGTCGTAAGTCAGAGTAAGTGAGAATAATCGACCTATTTGAGCGTATGGTTGGAGGACAGGTTGTTTGAGTAACTTGGCCTCACCTCCACTCCCTATTACCAAAGTGTTATTATTGAGGTTCTACAGTTCATCTCGCATGTATCAATTCAGAGGTCACATTTTTTGGATGCATTACCTCTTTGTGCAGATGAATAATGATCTTATATTCAAAAGAATAATGGTCTGTGGTATCTTTCCATTATTTTAAATTTCTCAGTTTAAAGTAAACAACCATTTGTTTGAACCTGAATATTCAACTTTAATTCTCTAATTCTTTAATCTTTTAATTTTTGCTGAATTGTTTTGTCACTGTGTGAGCAATATTTGAAATTTGTGCATGAATAATATTTGGAAAGATTTGTTGATGGCATCAGTTTGCACATTTTACGCCTCAAAAGGAATTTCAGTTGTGGCATTTTGCTGGAAAGTGTAACTGTAAAAGGGAAGTGTCACTGCTGCAATTATTGACAAAAGTATGAATTAAAATATTTCTTAAAAGTGGCATTTATTTAAAAGATTTTACAATACTGTTATGAGGAGGTCATGAAGTCATCCTTGGCAAGGAAAAGTGTGTACGTGTCTCACATTATGGTTAATTGGAACAAATGCAGGAAATGACATAATGACACCATTATTTCATGAGTTATTTCTCAATTTGACATTTTGTGGTCGATTGAATCCGGTGGAAATGTGTCTAGCCGTGGCACTTAATATTTTGAAATGCCACAATGACACAAGACTCAAGAGATCAGCCTTTGATGTTCCCTGTAAATCACATCCAAACTCTGGATGCAAACCAAGAGTTAAATTTTAATATGAAAATAGCAACCCTGCAACCCTCTTATGTAGACTTATTGACTGGGTAGTACTATGTCAATTACTGGAAAATATTTACTGTGTGTGCTAACCACCATATAATGATGATCCAAATGCCTTACTGCTTTAGCTGTCAGGGAAGCCACAGTGGCATAGATGGGAGAACCAAGATTTCCTTTTTTAAAGATCAAACACCATTCCAAAGCCACCACAATCTCTATGGATAAAATATGCTCTTTTATCACGTTAAACCCTAGTATAGGGCATTTAAAGTGGAAATAAATCTGTCCAGATGACTGAAGTCAGTTAATAAAGTTTAAAAATAAACAAATTACACCTGTAACACTAACACTTGTTATTTATTCAAGATAACTAGTCGCAATTATTGTTGTTGTTATTATTATTATTATTATTAGTAGTAGTAGTAGTATGCTGCATGCTACATACCTGATTTTAACATTTCCACTCAATGACATTAGCAAAAGATCTATGTTTGGCCTGCAAGTAACCTAACCAGGGTGATTTATACAATTATGTTTTTTTAAATGGCGAACATTAGTCTTTGGAAAAGATTAATCAATTTAAAGTCTTCTTTTGCTGTTTATTGCATCAATAGCTGAGAAGCTTTCCCTTCCATCTAGCGTTTGACATGAGCTAGTAGGTCATCTTCCGTTTCTACTTACATCTAATGCCATGCATCCTGTCAGTTCTTCACCTAGTTTGCATACACTACTGGTCAAAAGTTTTAGAACACCCCAATTTTTCCAGTTTTTTATTGAAAATTATGCAGTTTAATGTCTCATTGTACTCTGGAATAAAAGCATAGACATGATAGAACAAATAAACAATTGAAGTTAAAAAAGAAATGGTGGACTCAATTTATAAATCAAAATGTACTCTGAGCTTTTGACTCAAAGTAGTCACCTTTGGCAGATATAACGGCTGAACACACTCGTGGCATTCTTTCTACTATGGAAATCAAATATTCTTCAGAAAGTTCTTCCCATCTCTGTTGCCGAAGTTCCCATAAATGTGTGGCATTTGTAGGTTGCTTTGCTGTCACTCTTCTGTCCAGTTCATCCCAAACCATCTCGATGGGGTTTAAGTCTGCAGACTGTGCTGGCCACTTCATGTTTTCAAACTTACCATCTTTTTCCTTTTTCCTAAGGTAGTTCTGGCAGAGCTTGGACTTATGTTTTGGATCATTATCATGCTGCAGGATGAACCCCTGACCAACTAGACGCATACCAGAGGGTACTGCATGGCGCTGCAGAATGCTGTGGTAGCTGTTTTGGTTCAGGGTGCCTTTCACTCTATAAGTCACTGACCCTGGATCCAGCAAAACAGCCCCAGACCATTATGCTTCCTCCTCCATGTTTGACAGTTGATGTCACACACTGAGGAACCATCCTTTCACCTACTCGACAGCATACAAAACACCTGGGTAACCTTAGCTTTTGTTTAAAACTTCTGGCAGTTCACCACTTACCTTTGTACCATTTCAAGCTATTCATTGGACTGGAACTGCATAATTTTCAATAAAAAACTGGAAAAATTGGCATGTTCTAAAACTTTTGACCTATAGTGTATTTCCTTAATTTACAATTCATCTTGTGTGTCTAATGGAGACTGTAACAATAATGTATCTGCCAATGACATCCAACCAGCAAGTCAACTACAATCCCATTTCCAGAAAAGTTTGGACGCTGAGTAAAATGTAAATAAAAACATAATGCAATGATTTGCAAACCATTTAAACCATATATTCAATTGAAAATAGTGCAAAGATAACATGTCAAATGTTGAAACTGAGAAATGTTATTGTTTTTTGAAAAATATTTGCTCATTTTGAATTTTATGACTGCAACATGTTTCAAGAAAGCTGGGACAGGGGCAATGTTTACCACTGTATTGCATCACCTTTTATTTTGATAATACTCTGGAAGCGTTTGGGAACTGAGATAACTAACTGCTATAGTTTTGGAAGCAAGATGTTATCCGATTGTTAGTTGATATAGGCTTTCAGCTGATCAAAATTTTGCAGACTCCTGTGTCATATTTTCTCATAATGTGCCAAATATTTACAGTGGGTGACAGGTCTGGCCTGCCTCTTTTACTACAGAGCCATGTTGTTGTAATTCATGCAGAATGTTTTGTTTGGCATTGTTTTGCTGAAATAAGCAAGGCCTTCCCTGTCAAAGATGTCTGGATGGCAGTCTATGAAACTCCAAAACCTGCATGTATTGTTTAGCATTAATGGTGTCTTCACAGATGGGCAAGTGACCCATGTCATGTGCAATAATGCACCCCCATATTATAATGGATGCTGACTTTTGAACTGTGTACTGGTAACAAGCTGGATGGTCCCTCTCCTCTTTAGTCCAGAGGACACGGTGTCCATAATTTCCCAAAATAATTTCACAATTTTGATCGGTCAGACCAGTTTCCCACTTCGCATCAGTCCATCTTAAATGAGCTCTGCCCAGTGAAGGCCGTGGCATTTCTGGATCTTGGATTAATATTTGCATGGCAGAGTTTGAACCTGTATTTGTGGATACAGGGACAAATGGTGTTCACCAACAATGGTTTACAGACATGTTACTGAGCCGATGCAGTGATGTCCACTTCAGAATCCTGTCTGTTTTTAAGGCAGTGCTGTAATGGCCGAAAGAGTAGGGAGGCCAAATGCAGCAGTGGGAGAGAACAAGACCAGCAAGGACTTAAAATACCCACAGGGAGAAATATAAACGAGGCAACAGAAACAGCTCTTGCGCTTCCAAAAAGGACGCCCAACAATCCGAACCAGGAAGCAAAGCAAGAGAGGAAAAACAAACAGGGAGAGCGAAAGGGAAATATCTCGAGGACCGAGAAAGACAAAGCACCTTAATTGGTGGGACACTAATGAAAGAGAGGGAAGGAATCAAAAAGGAAATTTCCCTAACGAAATATGAATCGCAAATATACCGCGAAGGCATTCGCTACAAATCCCTTACTAGAGATATGTTCTGGCTGCAGTGAAAACTGAAATCAGACACTCCAGCAAAGGAGGCGTGGCGGATATCCGGCTTATATAAACTTAGGAGAATGCGCCGTTCACGCCTGATGAACCAGCTGGGAAAAGAATCTGATAGAAAAGGAATTTGATATTGTCCCAGGACGAGAGCCGCAAAGAAAGGTCCTTCACACACGCACACCACCTAAACCATGACAAGTGCTGCTAGAGGGCCTTAGTGTCATGGCCATTGAATGTTGCTTTTTGGCCTTGTCCCTTGCGTACAGAAATTTCTCAAGATGCTCTGAATCTTTTGATAATATTATGTACTGTGAAAGATGAAATCCCCAGAGTCTTTACAATTTTACACTGAGAAACATGATGTTAAATTGTTGAACTTTTTGCCCATGCAGTCTTTCCGTGAGTGATGAAGCCATGTCTGAAAGACTTTTTATACCCAATTATGTTACTGACCTGTTGCCAATTAACCTATTATGCAGTGAGATGTTCCACCAGGTGTATTTTCATCATTCAACTTTTACAGGCTTTTGTGGCCCCTGTCCCAACCTTTTTGAAATGTGTACCCGGGATCAAATTCAAAATGAGCAGGTGTTTAAAAAAAACATTTAAATTTCTGTTTTAACATTTGATATGTTGTCTTTGCACTATTTTCGATTAAATATATGGTTTAAATTATTTGCAAATCATTGTATTCTATTTTTATTGACATTATACACACCTTCCCAACTTTTCTGGAAATGGGTTTGTATTCTGAGACATAACGGTCTGGACTTTTTCAGTTTAAAATCAAATATATGGAATGAGTAAATTCATAAAACGTATGACCAAGACCAGCCCCTGCATTCTTAACCACTGCATGACAATGTTCTATATGCTCTGCTTCAAACTAAACCTACACCATCCTGGCATTGCTCTCCCTCTGACATTTATATTGTTTCATCATGAAAGAAATTCCTCCTGAATTAACTCCAGACAACACTCTCAAAAGTAAGCGCAGCTTGGTTTTCATGCACAGTCATAGAAATAATTCATGTAAACAATGACAAGTGACTGGGCTTCATCGAGCTTGTGTTATGAAATGACAGTCGAGCCTCATGTTGAAGTAATGCCGTATGGAATACATATTTGCTCTGCTCTGAGTCACTTTTTAAAGCCCTGCTGAGTGTTCTTTACTGACTGCAGCAGCACTTTCTGCAAAATATCAGCTAAGCCAAAGGAAATGGCTGCTTTGACCTTTGTTGTCAGAGTACGCAAGATTCTTCTGAGAATCTCAACAAATTCCTGAAATAAAACATCACATAATTATGCCTGTTTGGGCATAACTCAAGCAGTCATTCCGTACAATGAATGCAAACATTGTTCTATAAACCTCTGTCTAAGCGAGGGACAGTCCAGGTGATCACAAATGCTGACTACAAAGAAACCACAAAGCTCTTCCACTTCTGTGAATCAGTGTTTGAGCTCAAAAGTGATACTCCCATTCTGAATCATCAAACAAAGAGAAGAGCATGAGTGAACTACACCCTTAAGTTTACCAGGCTAAGAGCCAACAGACAATGAAACAGTCATGTCTGCAACAGCCAGAGATGATTCGCTTTGGCACACCTTTAGTGAGACTTGATATAAAACTTTATGAAAGGGCCTTGTAAGGTTTCTGTGTTCAGGTGTGAGGAATATATGCACATAAATCTCCCTTCATCTTGATTTAGTGACTAAGATGCCTTATTTTTATCAACTGTTTGTATGAATGGAGTGTTACGATGTATGCTTGCTGAAAATTATAAAGTAGGTCCAAATTCACTATGGCACATGTACAGCTGTATCTTTATACACTAATCAAGCATTCTAAAGCACAGCAGTAGAGCTTGTTTAAGGCATAATCACACCTTTTTACTAACTACATAGGGTATTGCCTGGAATCCATCCATATCAAGTGCTGGTCGCTCCCAACGGTCACTCACTGATATGTCTGGCCTCAGTCGGTAGGCCAGCCTTTGACTTTCAAATATTTGCATAAAATCCATGCGAGATCTGTGATTAGCTCACAGTCGCAAGGTTGCCCCGCCCCTTTAGATAGACTTGCGGCGGGTCCTGAATGAATTGATTCCAATGGGGAGAAGTGAACGAGCACAGATTATCAACGATTATTTTGCCCCATTGTCACAGAATTAAATACTGGACTTATATTTCACAGGCCGCATATCTTCCAAACATTCTGGTGCTGCAATGGCATTTTTAAGACCAACAGATCAGGAGAAAATGAACTTTGTTCGAGACCTGTGTCTCTCTCAGCAGCGGTCACGTAACATCTGGCAATACAGAAATACAGTATGGACTGCGGCAAACTATGAATTAAACTTTCAAACTGAAATAATGCTTGTGTTTATATGTTAAGCGATACTGTAATTGCCATCAATGTGTAATCGTTTTTAAAGGGAAAAGGAATATATTTGATCGCTATGATCTTGTACTGGATTGATATCAGATATTAAACAAGCAGAGAAAAGCAGCAAAATAAGCGTTGGCCATCCACATTAAAAATGCCGAAACGTTGTGCAGCAATAGGTTGCAATAATAGGAGCAAGCTATCCATCTTCTCTTTTCCGAAGAAAGTAGACAGGCAAGGAATAAATTAGCAACTGTCATATTACATACCAGCTTCAAAGGCTTAACCTAGCTGATGCCCTTCAAGCTATAGCTAATGCCAATTACAATGAAATACGTTACGTAATTTGAGTATTATTTAATTTAGCCTTTATTATACCGGGGAATCCCACTGAAATAAACAAAATGCAGATATGGCCAAACATTATCCTGTTCAAAACCTAAGAACCACTCCAAGAGTAAACGCAAGCAAGCCACTTTCTAATTTTTAAGCTCATGTCAAATAACATTCACGAATGCCGTAGCTGGCCAGCTAACTCATATTCGTAATGGTGAGTACAGCCGTTAGTCATGTTGTAAAGTGCCTGATGTAGCAAAGTAAAAGGAAATATACTCGCAACATGCAGATATGATATAGATACTTGTACATCCCAACGTTTAAATGCTCGCCTATTAGCTACCACTTCTGACAACAAGATGCCACGGATAACCCGGTCAGCATTCATTCTGCAAATGGCGCCGCGTGATTGGTGGTTCTCGCCAAGAGGTCATCCAATCAGCCAAGAGCAGAAAATATGAATATTAGTTCATTAGTGACTTAAGGGCCAAACACTGGCCTATACAACTGAGGACAGACTATATCAGTGAGTGACCGTTGGGAGCGACCAGCACTAGATATGTATGGATACCAGGCAACACAGGGGATAGTTCAAAATATAAAGTAAGCGACGCATTACAAAACCGCCAGAGTTATGACTTAAAGGTCTTCTGCCACGGAATTACAAGTTGAACTTATTTATGTAAATTTTCTTTCTGAATTCAAATATGACCATGTGTTTGCCTAAAATCATTCTATAATGCAGAAATCTAAATAAAACGACAATGTTTGGGAACACCCCTAAAAATTCGTATTTTTTTCACAACTGTTCGGCAGTTTGGGTGCGACGTATACTCGAGAACGCTCAGCGCTGCCCCCAACCCGGCATTCATAGATGCTGCATAAGATCCCGACCTATACCCATCGCGCTTCCTTTCTCATCGACCAACATTGTTCACAAAAAAACGCCAGTCTACAATTATGTATGACCAATACGAACAATCAGAAGAAGAGAATATAGGTGCCTATGAGAACCTATACGATTTCATAGCTATTTATTAGTGCAAGGCAGTCCCTCAGTTGTGAGATATGAAGGTGTGCACGTCGCTGGTTTTCATATTAGCTGCAGGTTTAGCCTAGCCGATGTCAGTAGCTGAGTTTCCATTTCCCTGTTTTAATGCGTATTTTGAAGTTTCGCATCAAATAAGGTAGCCTGATGGAAACACCATTATTTGAAAATAAATCCTCTGATTCGCAAAAAAAAAAAAAACGTTTTTACGCTCGCTTGAGGTGGATTCTCACTTTTGCGAAACAGACTTAATGCGCATAATCTGAAATGGAAACACATTTTTCTAAAAAAAAACGCTGATGAGGAGGTTTGGCTCCGATAAAGAGCATGCGCATGGCTACTTAATGCACGTTATTCTGCCTAAGTAGCCGTGTGCTTTCTCAGACCGTGTAACTTCACACTGTCCATATTCAACTTCTGCATATACTTCACTTAGCGGTAAAGTGCCTTTTTTGATATTATCCAAGATCAGTAGCACGATCGAGGGTGCAAGTCATGAACAGTAGGCAATGCCAGACTGAAACACAGTCACCGTCCATTTTCGACCGGTATGTGTCTGACTCCATTTTGTTTATTTGCTCGTCAACCGCTTGTGAAGTTGCCTAACAAGGAAGTTGGTATGTGTTTATCTGACATAGGTACGCAAATCGCACATCACCGCCTACTTAGAGTTGTTTATTTGCTCTCAACCGCTTGCAGGGGAACAAATTTTACTTTTTTTCCACTACCAGAGTGCCTTAGACTCTTTTTTTAGTTTTAGTTAATTTTCATTCAAGATTCCTGGTTCAAATTTTCTAAAGACGCCGAATTCATAGCTAGTGACTGTTGTAGAAAATATATTAGCAGCGATGATGACGATGATAATAATAATAATCATCATCACCATCATCATCATCAACACACTATCCAGTAGCGAATTTCGAACAAACATCTAGTATGTTGTATGACAATTTCTTGCCGACTTCGGGCTTGCATTGATTAAACTTTTTTCTGCGGCATTAACAGGGAGTGAATGCCGATTTAAAAAAAGATTGTGTGCTTGTATATTAAAAGCGCTGTAGAGCCGCTGTCGAAGTCGGTGTCCTGGAAGTGGTCAATGCAAATTACGCTAGACTCGCTAGGTCCATGCCACTTGGCTCAAGTTAGTCTCACTTTCGCGCCCAAAGTTGTCTTCGAGCCTTATCCTTGGGGAAAGTGTGTAGGCTTACCGCGTCTTTGGTTATTTTTCTACAACCCCCCACGATGTACCGACCTGGCATTTCAAGTATTGAAGCAAATTTTAGATGAAAAATATTGCACGAATACACACTACCAAGCTTAAAAAATGTCAGGTGCGTTCCCGAATGTACGCCACGGGTGCACGTGATCATGCATACTCGTTTTTTCCCGATTTCTGGAGGCTGGCCTAAGAACTGGCAAAGTGGCCAAAATAGTAACTCTGAAAATGTTTTTTCTTTTTATTGTCGAAACGCTGTTCGCAGAACTAATGTTAAAATGTTTATCAAAAGCAGTCCCTAGAACATATATCAAATTTAAATTTTCGGTGGCTGAAGACCTTTAAATAATTGATAGGTGTGTCTTGGGCAGAATGTGTTATAAAATAATCACAGTGCCATCTTTGATTTTTGTTAAACCCTCCTACAGTTGACCCTTGGTGATTTGTAATAAGGATAAATATAGCTCAGCGGAAATATCCTGCTTACATGTACTAAGTCCATTTGAGTTACTTGATTAAATGTGTGGTCCAAGTGTACTTTTGTTTTTGATTTTCAGCTTAGGATGTTTTTTTTTTTTTTTTCCTTTTTAGAATCATAGATGATCTGCCAGTGGATCCATCTCCACTAATAAATTTCATCTTATGAATCTGTATTTCTCTCAGAGGCATGTTGACATTGTTAAGCAGCACACAACATGCCACAAAATACAGTATATTTTGGCCATTTGAGAACTGCAATGAGGGCCTCAAGTGCTGTCTGATATAGTACTCCAAACTCCTGGCTATCATCCGTGATTTTCAGAACTTCCCATTGAATGAAAATCACAAACCAAATGTCGATGCCAAAGAGTAAGCCATAGTTTCAAAATTGATGTGAAGTTGTCATGACCAAGCAACCTAATCAAAGCATTCTAAGGGCTCTAATTTCTTGGCGCAGCGCAGGGTGGCGCAGCCCACGCAGTGGTAATTTCGTCCAGTGCAGCCCGCGCAGTGGTAATTTTGTGCGGTGCAGCACCGTGCGCAGCTACTTTGGCAATTTGGTAGACGGACGTGCGCCGAGATGGGTGGGGCAGCGTAGTAGGGGGAGGTGTCACATATTCATCATGACACAGTGACAATTTTGTGGCAAAAGGCTCTGCCGAAAGTGCGCAGAGAGCTCGCCAGCTCCAACCTGGTTTACTTTCTGTGCAGTGGTAATTTGGCTGACCGGCGCACAGTGCGCACATGTCACCAAAACCTCACAGGCAGGTTTCCAAAATGTCAGGTGCATTTCAATGCAATAAATATATATATATATATATATATATATATATATATATAAAAATAATGCTTGCGTTCTATGCTCAGTAAAGCTGCTTGCACACTGGACGCGAATTGAATTTTTCGTGCGACTGATTACATTCAAAGTCAATGCAAATGACTTTGAATGTAATCTGTCGCGCGAAAAATTTGTTTCGCGTCCAGTGTGCAAGCGGCTTAATACTATTATTGTCACTTAGGTTTTATCGTTTTTAGTGGGGAAAGGAATACAGCCTGATTGCTATGATCTTGTAATGAGTTAAATTCATATATTGAAAAGAAATGTGTAACATATCTTGCATTGTTGTCCATGCATGTTAATCCCAAAATTTTAAGCAGCAACAGGGTGTAATAGTATGAACACGCTATCCATTGTTTCTCTTCCCAATGATGCAGGCAGAAGAAATTAATGAGCAACCGTTGGATTTCATTCCAACTTCATAAGTTTGAATGATCTGACGTAGTTTCGTTTTGAAACATTCAAGTTCACTAATGGTAATAATTTGCGAATGCCCTAGCTAGCCAGCTAACTCATATTTGTAATGCTTAATATAGACGTAAGCAGTGCAGAAAACATGCCTGAAGCAGCAAAGTAAAATGCAACATTAACGCATCATGCAGATATAGGACAGAGGCTTCTTTATTCCAACAATTTAAAGGTGAGAAGAGGAGCTCATCTTATTGGTGAAAGATTTGACTCGGTGTTAAACCCACTCAGATACTCTCCTCCTCTCTTTGCCACTTGCGTGCGGGGATACAGAGGCGGGACAGAGGAGCACTTGCACCAGGCACGAAATAGCAAAATACGCCTGGATACACCCCGTTGGCGCAATGCTCCCCCCATTCGCTGCGCCTGCGCCTGGTCAACAAATTTAGAGCCCTAAATCAGAGCACATCCTGATAAACAAAAAGCTCCCCTGCAGAAAGTTTCTGATTGACTTCTGCTCAATATTCTTGGCACATGACATATCAAATGTATTAATTATAACTATAAAGACTATATTCAGAATAATGAGTTTCTTTAAATCATACATTCTTTTTTTGATCTAAAATGTGTTAATACAAACCTTTTCAAACTGCTAAAATTGCTGAGATGACTCATAATATTTCAATATGTTTGGTGTAGGAGCACTCATTCACTCAGTTGGTAGTGAGGTTCTAGTTCAGTTTACTTACTGTGTTAGTTTTGCTAGTTTTAGTTAAGACACGCTAGGTTACCATGTCATCCGACACATTTCACAGTATCGAAAGGGACAAAAATATAAATGCACCACGCTTTCCCACAAACAGCCACCTATATTAACACTGTAATATCCCCTTCATTCTTGCTTGGTTGAAGTATAGTGCAGAAGGGGATTAAACTTGGCTTGTAATTTTCCCTATGGTCAATTTCTTTTCTTTAAATTTCATCATCTTTACATTTTCCACACATGCAGATGGCCTGTGTAGTTTCAGGAAATGCCACATTGTTTGCAAAAGTACCATTACATTTACAAGTCCAGACTTAACATGCCTGAAGATACATCGAGGATATGAAACAGCTTCTTGTTCCTGGTCTAAAGCTCATTGGCAGAGTTGCTTATTTGGCAGCATTTACCGACATTTGTAGGTAGGCCAATCCAACTGACTTCTGAAGTAATTAGAGTTGATGCTACATTACACTTAGTTTATTTTTACAATGTCTTCATGCATACTGTGCCTGGCTTGTGAACCAAGTAAAAATTTAATGGCAATTAGTTTCATTCATTTTTAATGACTTTTAAAATTAATTTACTGCCATACCTAGGGGAAAAAATGATTGGTTATTTTCAGGGGTGAGTCGCAATTTAATTTCCTTTAATGTCAGCATGCACTGACATATCTAATATATATGTCTCACCGCACAATTTGGTTCCTGGTTGCAGAGAATTCCAGGGGCACATTTCTCTCTTTAAGCAGCATTTTTAAAACACATAAAATAATACTTGTGCTGTGTATGCATCTTTTTTGAATTATGCTGGGTTCAAGATTTTCGGCATGCTCAATGTCAAAAGCTTACGTGCTTCACAATGAGAATTGTGGAATCAACTGATGTCAGAAGTCCACTGGTTCATCAAGCACCCAATACAGTTATGCTGATCTGAAGGCACTGCAGAGGGAATATGGGACAACTATGCTCCCCTGTCAGGTTGGGAGCACTACGACCTGCAGAAGTTTACCTTAATCTTAGAACTGGTCAATTTTAAAATCTGTTTGAAGACAGTGATTATGAATAATAAATTAACTAACAAAAGAGCAACATACACGATCAAAAATTGCAATTATTCAATGACTTTGAACTAAATAGTAAATCTGTTTGAATATATTTATAATGAAAAAATAGGCTATAACGGATAAATTCAACACATAACAATACGTAGTCTTACAAATAAAAAGTTAAGTGAAATAAATGACTGAACTTGTTATGTGATGAATAGACTTCATCCAAAACCAAAATCCTTCATTTGAAGTTTTTCTGTTTTTCCTGAATGAGTTTTTTTTTTTTTTTTTAAACCATTAAGCAGAAGGACCACCGCTCCACCTGGCTAGAACTTGGCTGAGGTTCTGGAAACAGATGAGTGAAAACAAACTGAAGAAATTTCTGCACACTTAGGCCTTGTCCACGCTTACATTGGTATTTTTGAAAATCTACTTTTTTTCTATGCGTTTTGGCCTGTCGTCTACACACAAACTCCATTTTACTGAAAACGCCTTCTAGGGTGAAGATTTCCAAGACCTCCATTTTTGCCATTTACATGTGTTAAGGGAAAACTGTTTTTGGCTTGTGATATCAGCGTGTGCGTCCTATAGTGAGTGTTTAAGGCTTGTGACTGGCCCAGATGATCTTACATCAAATCATATCATCACCGTCTGTAGGTTTGGCATGCTGTCGACAGCAATCTAATTGGGTTTTTGCATCTTGGTGCGGATGGAAATTATTGGAAAACAAAGAAGGAAAAACTCAGTTTTTTAAAATAGCCCTGTACATGTGGACTAGGCCTTAGATCTTTGCACAAAATACTTTATTCGCTAAGCTTTCAGTCAATTAGACCTTCATCAGACCATATATTGTCCAAAATGGACAGGCAGGTAAAAGCAAGTAAAAATCATTCACATTCCAATCATTGGCAGAATGTAATACACTTCTATGCACACTGGTGGTAAAAGCGCCACCTCTTGAGAGTTGCAGTTTTTTAAGTACTTAATGAAGCACTATAAGGTATTCAGATGGAAGCCTTACTTCCAATACAAAAACGGAAGGAACACTGTAAAGGTAAGAAAAAACATACAGTATACACAATCATAAATCAGTAAATAATGATCATTACATAAATGAAGTTTGTTGCCAAAATGCAATAAGCACCAAAATGGCAAAAAATTAAGATAATAACACAGAGAGATAGCCCTGTGCTTCTTACATGTGGTGCAAAAATCCGCTTTTAGAAATTTGTTCTATATGTTGTATTTTTATATGGTCAAAGTGTGTGTTTCTCTATAAAACGCACCAACACTGAAAAAGCTGATTTACTCAAAATGAGTAAAATATATATAAAGTGTTTTGGAGACAAACACTTCAAATCATTATTAACCCTCAAGCGACCAAGTGTTTTTAGCGACTAAAATGACCAAGTGGGGTCATAAATAACCCCACTATGTATTATGCAAAAATACATATTTTTAATGAGTATTTTGTGTTCATTATATCAACACAGCTTCATATAAGTATAGCAGATATAATTAAATGACCTAATGTAACTAAGAGTTTTGACTGACTTTTTTTGTGTGGCAACAATAATGGAAAGTTGTGTGGGGTCATTTATGACCCCAGAAAGTACGTATGTTTTTCGACCTTATGGGCACTGATATTATTGTCATGATCAATTTTTATTTGCTAAATTGTTTGCTGTAAACCTTGCCGATCAGATCCAGAATAATATGATTTAAAGCTATTTTACCCCTGCCAAGGGAATTATGTTTGTGTGTGTGTGTGTGTGTCTGTCGCCAATTTTACCCCAAAGACTAATAGTGCGATCTGCACCAAAATTTACACAGGGGTAGATATTGTTCCAAGGAACAAATCAATAAAATTTGATCTCAACTAGGCAAAGTACTAAGCAGCCAAAAATATTTAAAAATTAAAAATTGACATATAGGCCCAATTAACTGGATTAACGGATCAAGTGAGTTATTTTTGTCATTTGATGGATAGTATGTGCCCCCTCTGGGTGCACATTTACTATCTCTACTAGGAAATAATAATAATTTGCTTTGGATGAGGTATGCTGCCTCTGATTGCTCTTTTATCCACTCGAAAACACTCCTGTATCTCTGGGGTTATAAATGACCCCACACATCTTTTAATTATCCTTGCCACACACATGGTCAAATTCTTCTAAAAACCTATAAAAAGTTGTTACAGGAATAGCTTGATAAATTCATGGAGTGAAACATTTTTCTGATTTAATATATCAAAACGGCACATGAAAATATACTCTTGGGGTCGTCAATGACCCCACTTGGTCGCTTGAGGGTTAATCAGCATTTAGTCATTTATACCCATTTAATAAGTGGAAATACAAAAAATGGATGGAATGCATATTAATTCAACAATCTGAATAAAGTTTAAATAACATTAAATATATTGAGGGTGAATAATCTTTGTCCCTTTTAAAATGAAAATTATAGAAGAGTTTTCTTATTAGAAATAGAGAAAAAACAAAATATTAATATTTGTGTTTTTAAATAACGGGAAGAATCATCATTATATGATATCCTTAGTGAAAAGAATGACTATTTTTATTGTTTGATGCTTAATTATGAATGTTTATTCATTTTTTTTTAGATTTATTCTACGTTTAGAATTGAAAATCAATTTCATTCAAAAATCATTTTTCAAAAATCAATGAAAATATATTTGCTGGAAATTATAATGGCAGCAATAATTTGGACAGAATGAACCAAAATGTATTTTGAGCTTCAAAAAAAACTGAAAGGATACAACAGGAAAATGTCTGGTCCTCTTGACTTAAAAAAAGCTTTTAAAAATGAATAATAATAATAATAATAATTAATGAATAGAAATTAAGATTACATTACAGTAAATTACAGGCATTTAGCAGACGCTCTTACCCAGAGCGACTCACAACACAAAATGTATTTTAGAGGGACCGAAAGTGCTGAAAATCCAAGAAGGTGGTAGCAGTCCAAGTGCCAGTGGCAGTGACTAAACTTGGATTATGTAGCAATTCTGCCACAAATAGTCAGAAATTATAAAGAGCATACCAGCTGCTTAGGTTTAGGGGGTGGAAGGAAGGTATAGCCTGAAGAGATGAGTCTTTAGAGGACGCTCGAAAGATACCGGGGTCTCTGCTGTTCTGACCTCCGTGGGGATAAATGATAAATGATCGCTGCCAATCCCTTTAATAGAATAGTTGGTGGACAGGTAAGGCATGCATTTTTTGACCACTTAAATCAGTGGCAGCGTCAGAACTAGACATTAGGGGCCACAGAACATTCCTTGATAACAACAAATAGTCCTGGCTAGTTCTTAATCATTTTCCTTTCTTGACAAATTTTCCAATTATAGTAATAGTTCATTGGCAATTGAAGACACAGCTGCCCTCCCCATGCAATCTCCAAGCGGACAAAATAATGGATTAGATTCAGTGCAGAAGAATAATTAACTTATAAATAGGCCAATGCTTAACAAAAGATTGACTGCCCTGAAACTTCCGCACTACCTCTTCGGCACATCAGGCGATTTAACTTGTGCTTCATTATCATTTAAATTGCTTAAATGACATAAAACACCACTTCAACAGTCTCCATGCAATTTCATTAGTTTCCAGCCCCTGAAAAAAGAAAAGTGATAAAGTCCAAAGTCATTACGGTTTCCATGTTACTAGTGGCAAAATCTACTGTAAAGCCGGTGAAACTGAAAAATTTCCATGCATAAGGACTTCAATTCCACGAGAGAATCTCTTAAATACACATTGATTGAATAATAACTGATCCGCGTTCCAATGAAATAGGTTGTCGCTTTTCACTCTCGGTATAGTGTGGCTTGATTAAAAAGTGGGACCCAGCAATTAAATGTAGCATTGTTTGCTGAATTAAATTTTTTTCAATCTTCACTTTTATTAAGTGTAAGATTGTAGACTAAAGGGTGAGACCGTGATATGCTGCAAAAAAAGCATGAGACTCATGCCATACTATGTGTGAGAGTTGAAGGGCATGCGAGTTTGAATAATGCTGATTTAGACGCACCAAATTTCGCGTCCAAATAAATGATTGTCATCATACCTAAACGGGGAGAATTAGCAGCACCTGATAGTGTGGAGTGTTCTCAGAGTGAATCTATTGTTAATAATGAAAATTATTGAGAACAAATCAGGACTAATAATTGTTTTAGAGCAACGTTCTGTGGCCCCCAATTTCTAGTTCTGGCACCGCCACTGTCTTAAAGTGCATCTATTATGGCTTTTCATTATTTTAATGTTGTAGTGTGAATCATATTGTTTTTTTGTACATTTAAAAGGTCTGTGTCAGAAAACAACTTGAAGTCACCTCCAGAAGAAGCGCTATCTGCCGCAAAACACACTGCTCCAGGGCTGACTGAAATGCCCCAATAGATTCTGGCCATTTTTTTCATCAATTGGTGATGTCATCATTTGAATTTTCGTGCCAAGCAGATAGTTTGGCACGCCCTTGAATCAAGTAGGTTACGCCCACATGGTTACATTTATTTGTTTCTAAAGTTCATTTGCTCTCTGGAGCAGAAATCCATTCATGATAAGGGGCATGACATTTCCCGACACACGGTGGACCAATCACAAGTGAGTGATCAAGCTGACCAAACACAGCACGCTGGGGTTTTCGGAAGGGCGAGGACAGGACCTCATTAGAGCGTTTCACAGACAAGTACTGCAGAAATGGCCAGCATGAGAAAACTGAGGTGTTTTTTTTTTTTTTACAATGATGCATTTAAACCTTTTCTACTAGACTTCAAGAATACAAGAATGACCAATGAAAAGTCACAAAATAGGGTCACTTTAAACTCTAACTTTTCGCATAAGTTTTCCTTGAAGTAAGCTCACAGTCAGAAAAAGCTTTTTTATATTGTACAAAAATGTCACATACATATTCTGTATCTGCTGGCTGCAGCACTTCACTGAAGCTACATCGCACTTATTATGAGAGAAATATTCAAACCCAGGCTGCCATGTTTTGTGGCCACAGCATTACATGAAATGGAGAATATCTTGGTTTTGTACATAATTTTGTGCATGTTTCCCTGTTATTCAGCAGGACTTATTTGGGATTGTTGGAAACCTTGAGATCTCAGATAGAATTTAATATAGGCCTGACGTTTCACAAGTCTGAATGCAGCAATTGCACTTGACATATCCTTATATGGGCCTGTAGGTTTTATGAGGTTAAGAAAGTTCTGGAAATCAAAGATCATGTGGACAGGAATAGGCCACATGCTGATGCACAATTGGGAGTGCAGCCACCCAATTGTGCATCAGTCAATAGACAGGTTTTCTCTATTTCTCTACCTGCAGGCAGAAACAGGCTTCTTTCCGAAAGGAATATTATGGGGGAGCAGAATACAAAACTAACAGGTGTGCGTCACTGAATGCTGTACATGTACCATGAGAGAAATGTTTCCTTACTCCACAATCACAATACAAGTCAACTAATTACCCCATGGATTTATTCTGCTAATCATATTTATGTGATGTGATAACACAAGAGACTTATGACATAATATGACAACACCAATTTGTTCATATCTGCCTAGTATGAAAGTTAGTACTGGGCATAAGCATATATAATATATTTGTCACCATCTGGAAGATTTCAATTAATGGCAAAAAAATATTGGGGTTTGACTTTAAAATAAAGTCTAAATTGAAAACAATTTTTCCCACTTGATCAGAATTGAATGATATGCATTTATTCAAATCGTCTTAATATTTTTAATAATAATAATAATAATCATCATTATTTATTTATTTATTTATGCAAATCCTGTTAATCACTCAGCTAATGAATCAGTGAGGGGTTGTTAGTTGATTAGCTCATTGAAGCCGATTTGCAAACGGACTCATATCTGTGATTATGCTATTTGTTATACTATTTGTTCTTTTATTCAATGTATGTTAAGCTTCCTCGAAGGACATTTTCCAAAATAAATGTCTCCATCTTCAAAATGTAATTTTATCTGACATAAAAATGTTCTAAAAATTAAATGTTTTGATTTAAATTGAAAACAGAAGGCAACAAGGCCATGGTGATTGGTTTGGAAATTATAGTTTACGTTATTGTTATTTGTACCAAAGGTTTTGGTTTGAATTCTACAGCACCAAAATGTGTTTTTTGTGAAGTTTCGAAGTCCCACAAACTGAAATAGGTAGCTGGTCTGTATCAAAATATTTCATTTAGACAGTGGAATAAACATAAGATAACTGCAAAATAACATAAATGAGCATTGGAGAGGTAAAAAGAAAACACGACTGAACAATTCTTCCATGACTAACCTCCTCTGGCATGTTTTATTTTTCACCAGCATTTAGTTAAACCAGCATAAATATCAACAGTTTGCTATTAAAAAAATTCTCCGGGGCAGAAAATTGCTGAATTTGATTATGTTTACATGTTTCATAAATGCAAGATTTTGCATAATATTCAAAACTGCAAATTGCTATTTTTCTATCAAAGTTATAGACCTCAAAAGCACAATAAACAAATAAAACCAATATATTTGGCTGCAGACATGGTTTCTCCATGATGGCACCTTCATTATGATCTGCATCATGTTTGTACTTTAATTTTTATCAAACAAATAACCTATCAGCCCAAGAAATAAAATGCTGTAGAACCACAAATTTGCTACTTCTATAGTTTCTGTCATTTTGGAAATGAGAAAATATATACAGCATTATATAAAAAGAAGAATAAAATATTGAATCTGCCCTTTCCAATAATATCTATTTTCATTTTGTTTAAATAATATATTAAGATTCATGCTCCTGGAAGCAAAAGTTTATTTATTTATTTATTTATTTATTCATTCATTCATTTATTTGCAACTTTTGAGGCGAGGACTATGCTAATTACATTTGAGCATTCCTGTACTTATTGCATGTAAGAACCCTGTTGAGAGCATCACCCATGGATGGGGAGTATCAGAACACTATACAGTGGTTAGGCTCCCACTCTACTGCTGGGCTCATCCTGAAATGTATTACAATCAGGGTCCTTGCCACTGCAATATGTTCTATACCTCACCGGTCGGTTTTTGATTGCTCAGGCCTGGTTTTGGCCAACGTTTCCTTTGGTTTCCTCTTTGTTACCGTCTATGTGACAGCTTTCTATTAAAAGCACAAAGCACTTTACAAATTAAGTTGATTTGATTTTAGATTTCAAACATTTGTTTAGGCAATTGTTCGTTGCAGTGTGTGTTTTCTTAAGGAGCGTAAATCAGGCATTCCTGTGGAGGTGTTTTATTTCTGTCACATTATTTCTGGAAAATGTCTGAGTTTCCTTGCAGAAAATAAACTGTTATTCCATATGATTCTAGACTGGAACATGTTTTTGAGGCATTCATGTCGTAGTAAAGTATTCTTCAAAAAAATGCTTCACACGTCTGTATGAGCTAAATGTCCAGTAAGAAAATTAAACAAGGTATTCATTGCAGATCACTGTGGTCTTATACTGTATTTGTTACTTCCACTCGTAAATTGTTTTTGAGGGAGAAATGTAGTTGAGTTTAGAGGGATTTGGAAGACGGATTTCCATTTCTTCTCTCATAGATGGAAGGTTTCTCTGTGATTTATGCCATACAGGAAAAAGATGTGGTTAGCTCATAAATCACAGCACTTTTATATAAAGAAATGCTTTGAAAAATGATTTTATATGGTACTTTTTTGATTATTTTTTAAGGGATTCAACATTACATTACAAATATATATTTTTTTCCAGTCTCAATCAAAAGAGTGCCAATATCTTAAATTTAAAATATGTCCATGCATAGGTTCACAGTTGATTTGTGGGTTGCTGGTGTATCACATAACTAAAAATATTCAATACATTTAGAATTTTTTTTTTTTTTTTGTAAATTTGATTTATGACTGACTATGAAAAGTTAATTTGAAACCACTGAGATTTACAGCAGACCGGATTTAGAAATGGACACAATGGTACTTTTCGCTCTCTTGAACCACACTATGTTTTTGAAATGAAACAGTAGATACAATATGATGCTAAATTGTACACTGTCAGCTTTAATTAAAGACATTTGCATCCTTATTAGGTTATCTGTGCCAGAAACACAGCCATTTTTGTGATAACCCTCGTGTGAATCCCTTTCATGTCTCCACCCGTCCAGCAGCTTGCATGTCTTTCAAATACACTCATCCACTCCACCAATCACATGGCAGCAACTCAATGCATTTTTGCATGTAGACATGGTCAAGAGGATCCGCTGAAGTTCAAACTGAGCATCAGAATGGGGAAGAAGGTGATTTACGTGTCTTTGATTGTGGCATGGTTGTTGGTGCCAGATGGGCTGGACTGTGTATTCCAGCAACTGCTGATCTATTAGGATTTTCATGAACAACTATTTCTAGTGTTTACAAAAAATGGAGCAAAAAAGAGAAAATATCCAGTGAGCGGCAGTTCTCTGGGCGAAAATGTCTTGTTGATGCAAGAGGTCAGAGGAGAATGGCTAGACTAGTTCGAGCTGATAGAAAGGCAACAGTAACTGAAATAACTACTAGTTACAACTGAGGTATGCAGAGGAGCATCTCTGAACACACAAAACACATCAGACCTTGAAGCAGATGGGCTACAGCACCAGGTGACTACACCAGGTGCCACTCCTGTCAGCTAAGAACAGGACACTGAGGCTATAATTCGCACAGGGTGACCAAAATTGGACAATAGAAGACTGGAAAACATTGCCTGGTCTGAGGAGTCTCGATTTCTGCTGCGACATTTGAATGTTAGGGTCAGAATTTTACGTAAAAAACATGAAAGCATGGATCCATCCTGCCTTGAATCAATGGTACAGGCTTGTAGTGGGGTGTAATGGTGTGGGGGTTTATTATCTTGGCACACTTTGGGCTTTTTAGTACCAAATTGAGCATTGTTTAAAATATTTTGATGGTTACTTCCAGCAGGATAATGCGCCAGGTCACAAAGCTCAAATCATCTCAAACTGGCTTCTTGAACATGACAATGAGTTCACTGTACTCAAATGGCCTCCGCAGTCACCAGATCTCAATTCAATAGAGCACATTTGGGATGTGGTGGAACAGGATGTGCAGCCAACAAATCTGCAGCAACTGCGTGATGCTATCAGGTCAAAATCTCTGAGGAATGTTTCCAGCACCTTGTTGAATCTATGCCACAAAGAATGAAGGCAAAAGGGGATTAAACCCAGTACTAGCAAGATGTACCTAATGAAGTGACCAGAGAATGTATATTGTCTCCTTACATTGTTTCTGTCCCGTGTCGGGTGCTTTCCCCACCAGCTGTTATGCATTCATGTTTTCCCGTTTCCCCTTGTGTGTTCGCGTGTATATACCCCATACTTTGAGAGAGCATGTTGCTGGATTGTCACTTGTTACATGGCCTTAAGCAATCAGTTAGTATTTCCAAGGTAAAGTTTACCGTCTTCGGAAATTATTTGTAATCTTTAGTGATAGTTAAATACGAAAGTTATGTCCAATTAATCCCAAATTAGCTTGATTTTGGAAAATTTTTTGTTTTTATTTTTCCAAGCATTTTTTAACCATTCCAAAATTGTGGACTCAATTCTGTGAAGTAGATTATTTGTTTTTGACTTTAGAATAATTACACCTTACCTTGTGCCACTTTAGGTTATTAAAGAGGCTTAAGCCGTAAAATACAAATTGTGTCCAAACGTGTGCTGTACTGACTGTTACTGGATATCATCTTAATTAACTCCACGATGTAATGCTGCGGAGGCAATTAAGAGGGACTGCGATACAACAGCATCAAAGAAGTTAAATGGCTAAAAAAGGTTCAAAATGTCCAGCTGTCACACCTTGGCACCCAAAGATGATGAAAATGGTGCCAGGGCAAGGAGTGGAGAGGATGACCCAGTTGCAGGGATGTGGAGTTTATTAAATAATGAGTGAGGGGATAACTAAACAAATACAAACGTCAGGAGAACATCAAGGGGACTGCGCCAAACACAAAGGGGTAATAGACTAAGGCTATCTGCTCGAATGGGGGAAAACTACGCAATGAATACTTAAGGTAATCTAATAAACTAAAAGGGAAACAGGTGGGCATAATTAAAGCAGCGGACAACAGATTAATTAGGTGCAGGGCAGGTAGCCAGGGAAATGGAATAGCCTACCAGAGGAGACGAACATTACACCAGCGGTCAGAAAAATATAAGTTTTTGCAGTGAAATTTTAATTAAAATTTAGTGTCAGGGCATAATTACGTTGAAAATTGTTTGCGGAACGATGAAACACAGGATGACTTCATTCAGTCTTGTCATTATTCTGATTGATTCTCAATATGCAGTAATGCTCTATTTTTCAGCATATGAAACGCCATTGAATTAATTGTAATTCAGTTAATTTACATCTCTTTTCATCATTGGTGCATGTCATGGGCATGGTTAATAAGGTGAACTGTATGATTTCACACATTTAACTCAGGATGAGGGATTATATCTGAGAAGGACTTAGACTTTGTAAGGCATTGCTTTTTATCACTTTTATACCTGTATATTATATTAGTTTAGATACACATAGGTTCTGTATTTTTGCATCATGAATCAATATGTACCTATCCTTTAGTAAAGAATGAGGCTCCAAACAATGAAAGTTAATGCTTTTTTTACCTATATTATTACTTATATTGTGCTATATTATTTAGATTATATTATTCATATTATTATTATTATCATTTTATGCTGATTATAGAATGTCAGTTACTGTTTGTAATAGTTGGTCTTTTTACCACGCTCCCTTGCAGATTATAGTTCAGTGCATTTGAAACAACTTTGAATTTCCCTTAACAACGTAAATGTATGACTGTTAATTGCAAAGAGTGAATTTAAGGTAATTTTTTTTTTCCCAATGGATTTATTATCAATTTGTACATCAAAAGTGTAATGAGATAATTATGTAATAAAAAGAAGAAATATAGTTACATATCCAGGTAATTTTTTTTTTTTTTTACTGAAGTTGCATTATTGGCTCTGTCCAATTAATACCTTCATTTCCTGGGTCCTCTGAAAAATTTTGCCGAAAATGGCAATGACCACATCCTTAACCCTATCTAGACTGGAGATGGGGGGTAGGGGTCTTTTTATGCCCGCACCAATTTTCACGTCGTATAATTTCTGAACGGCTTGAGCTATACTTTTCCTAAAACTTGTCTGGGAACAATTTTATACCAATAAGTCAAGCCCACCATCTCCACCGTTTCCATGGCAACGGTTTTCTAACAGCTATGTCTGACAAAAAATCGCCAATTTTGGTTTCATCAATGTAGTTTCCAGATTTTTGTTTTAACATATACTTATTCCATTATATTTACAATATCTTACTTTAATGTCAAAAGTTTGATGCTAATTTGATGACGTCATTGAATTTATTTTATTTTCCTTCTTATGAGCTTCTACTACCAACAAATAGACTTTTTTTCCATTATTAAGGTGGTCTTTAGGCTCTATATTGAAATCAATATACAACCCCAATTCCAAAATAGTTGGGACGAAGTGAAAATTGTGAATAAAATCAAAATGCAATGACTTTCAGATCACATAAGCCAATATGTTATTTACAGTAGAACATAGATAACATTTCAGATGTTGAAACTGAGACATTTTTCATTTTTATCCACAAAATGAGCTGATTTCTGGCTGCAACGGGTCTCAAAAAAGTTGGGACAGAGGCAAAAAAGGGCTGAAAAAGCAATAATTATATTAGAGGATCAGCTGAAAGCACATATAGCAAGTAATTATGTTAACTGGCATCAGGTGTGTAACATGATTGGCAATAAAAGGGATGTCTTAGTGAGGCTGAGTCTCTCGGAAGTAAAGATGGCCAAAGGCTCTCCAACCTGTGAAGGCTTATGAGAATACTTTAAAAACAATGTTCCTCAACGTCAAATTGCAAAGGCTTTGAAGGTTTCATCATCGACAGTGCATAACATCATCAAAAGATTCAAAGAAACTGGAAAAATCTCTGTGGTCAGCGAAAAGGCCGAAGACCTTTACTGGATGTCCGTGATTGTGGGGCCCTCGGACGCCACTGCATCACTCACCGGCATGATTCTGTCATTGACATTACTAAATGGGCCCAGGAATACTTCAAGAAACCACTGTTTGTAAACATAGTCCGCCGTGCCATCCACAGATGCCACCTAAAACTCTATCATGCAAAACGGAAGCCATTGTTGAGCATGATCCAATGTGGGCCAAGGCTCATTTAAAATGGACTGTAGCAAAGTGGCAAAGTGTCCTGTCTTCAGACGAGTCCAAATTTGACATTCTTGTTGGAAATCATGGGTGTTGTGTCCTCCGGGCTAAAGAGGAGAAAGACCACCCCTCCTGTTATCAGTGTTCAGTTCAAAAGCTAGCATTTCTGATGGTATGGGGATGCATTAGTGCATATGGTGTGGGACAATTGCATGTTTTGAAAAGCACTATGAATGCTGAAAGGTATGTCAAGGTTTTAGAGCAACATATGCTCCCCTCCAGATGACATCTATTCCAGGGAAGGCCTTGTGTATTTCAGCAGGACAATGCAAAACCACATACTGCAGCTATTACAACAGCATGGCTTCATAGTAGAAGAGTCCGTGTGCTGAACTGGCCTGCCTGCAGTCCTGATCTTTCACCAATTGAGAACATTTGGCGCATAATTAAACAAAAAGTCCGTCAAAGGAGACCCAAAACTCTCCAGCAGCTGGAAGCCAGTATTAAACAAGAGAGGGATCAAATTCCAATGGCTAAACTCAAGAAACTTGTCTCCTCAATGCCCAGACGCCTCCACGCTGTGTTAAAAAGAAGAGGGGATGCTACACCATGGTAAACAAGCCCCTGTCCCAACTTTCTTGAGACCAAATTTGAAATGAGCTCATTTTGTGGATAAAACTGTAAAATTTCTCAAATTCAACATTTGTTATGTTATCTCTGTTCTGTTGTGAATAAAATACTGGCTGGTGTGATGCACTAGCAAGTTTTGCTTACGCAAACCTGTAATCCTTTATAAGTTTATTTTCATTTCTTTCTGACCTGAGCTTCTAAGAAAAACATTCTGAGTAAATGAAAAACTATTTTCACGGAACATAAATAGAATTTTGTGTATTTTATGGCCTCTCGGAGCTGGAGCACTATGGAATAAAATAAGCAGAGCATTCTGGGTAATAAAAATCAAAACATGATGTCATAATGACATCATAATAGGCCATAATAATACCAAAATGATTGTAGTGATTTAGTTTTACGTGTACATCATCCACTGCAAATTTGGCGGTCATACACCATGTAGTTTGCGAGTTACCAGGGGGGCATAAAAAGCCCCCACCCCTGGCCCCAGGAAGCCCCAAAAAGCCTGGTCTAGATAGGGTTAAAGAGAGAGAGAGAGAGAAATAAACCGAGAGAGAGAGATGCACCATGGCAGGGGCTATTGGTAAAAGTGGCTTCAGGAACCAGCAAACCGCACCAGGAGAGTGACCTTCAGCAAGCTCTCTTGATCTCAGCAGGAATTGATTACTGCAGCTTGTTACAAAGAAAATTATCTTCTCCCTCAATCTCCAGACTTGCATGGTTTGGCCTTCAAATCTGGAAGAGGGCCTCTCTTTTACTTTTTTTACATCCTATGATTGCATTTCACCAATCCAAATCCAGCTGTACATTTGCAGAATGGTCAGCAGTTCACATTTGGTGTAAACAGAATGGAACTCAGTTTCTGCAGCCCAAGACGTAGACATCTGAGTAACAATAACTTAGACAGTCACTTGAACTTCAGGTCCAGGATGTCAGATTAAGTTCATTCCTCGCATATATCTCACATGTTTCTAAGAGATTATGTGACCTAGCTATGAGTATGTTACCTATCGATTGTAATTAAACACAATTGTGATTGTAAATAAACAAAGGCATAGTAATAAGTAATTAATTGATAGTCATAAGCTTGAGGGGGGGCAAGACTATGCCTTTCCCTTCGTCCTCCCTGTTTATTTCCCCTCTGTTGAGAAATATTTCTTTGTTTTTAATAAAACTGTATGTAAACAGGAAACTGCATTTCTCCATGGTGAAAAAGGGAGATATTGGTAGCAGATTGTTCCCCATGTGCCTTGTGGCAACGCATGTTCTCTTTTTTTGGTCTTCTAGACTCAGTTACACAACTGACAAAAGTCCAATGCACCATGTGCATGAGACAACGGTGTCCACACTATAATGAACATTTCTACTGTATGTGTGATGCCATTAACAGTCAGTATACAGACTGCATGGCACCAATTATTTACATTTTCTGCAATGAATTTTCTTGCCAAACAGACAGTATTATTTGTTCTCCATTCTACCCCAAAAACTGCTGTGTTTTGAATGTCAGTAGTGAGAATGAAACAATAGTCATATTTAAGTCATATTGTACTCTATAAAGTGAAAAAATATTCATCAAAATGTGAATAAAAATGCTTTACACTGCCTATTAGTTAGAATCTAATTGCTCGTTTTTTGACAAGCAGTGATACTAAGACAAGGGGAAAGAGAGAGTGTGTACTTAAAGGAATAGTCAATCAGTAATATTCAATTGAATAATTAAAAGAAAATTTTGAATAAATCTTGACAAAATTTTGGCAATGGAAAGCAGTCTTTGAACTGAAGGCAAAACAGCAGTTTTGAAGTATTAAGGATTGCATTTTCTCCGAGAGTTCCATTCAGAACACCTTTTATATCCAAAGTGATTTTAAAATATGAGATATAATGAGAAAAATTAAGATAATTTTAAGCACAGAAGCTTTTATATTCCTACCAGTGCCAGAAAAAAATCCATCATTGTGCAGTACAGTATATTTGTAACAATCAAATGGATAAAAAGTTGGAAAAACTGGATATTTCATCAGAGAAGAAGTATTGGTGAGGTAAAATTGTAAATATATACTATGACTATATCATTTGTTCAGCAGCTAATTAGGCAGCTACCCTCTCAATTCATAACATGATAACATTGAGAATGTACAGTGGATAACTCGAAACTATTCATCCGACCCTCAAAGCTGAAGCCTGTCAGCTGCGGTTTGTTGGCTCAAAGCCAAAGCTGTCAAAGATTGGGCTGGGAGCCAGTTAGTTCATGGTTTTAGGCCAGTATCCAGCTAGTCACTTTGAAGTTAACAGATTAGCCAAATGGTATGTACAGTAAGGGTGGCAGATCAGTTCAGGAAAAAGGCACTGCACTAAGGGGTCATGGGTTTTGAGAGTAATCTGGCAGCCTCTGTCTGCATCCATAATAACTAAGCAGAAATGCGTAACACAAATAAATATTTTGACAAATCCAATATTTGCTTTTATTAAACTTTCCATCGCACATGCAATTCATTAAGCAATGTAATTGATGTAAAACATGCAGTTTGCATTGCAACATGATTATGTGATCATTGTTTGCTTCGGGAAATAATATTATTTAGCCTAATTAGCATTGTAAAAAGGATTTGTTGTCTAGGGTTTTGGAGTTTATTTATGAGCTATATTTAACCATTTACATGTAAAATAATCATATCTTCATCACTTGAGGCTGAAACAGTTTGGGTGGTTATAGTAGAGTTGCCAGCCAAAAGAAAAAGCTGGAGAATTACGATTTGCTCTGAATGTGTCAGCAAGCTTGCCCTACTCAGATGAGGAAAGGCCAGTAAAATCTGAATTATTATATCATTCACTTTATTTTTGAGAGGTACCCTATTGCACAACAGGAAAGAAATCAAACAAGCTGAGGAAACATTGGTCCTTTTACAAGGGCAAAATAGGAATAATAGCTCTGGTAGTACGTCAGCAAGCATGTACTACAATGGCATCAATGAAGGATTTGCCATATCTAAAAATTTTTTGCAGTGATAAAATTGTACAATAAAACAATAAAAAAATAAAAACTTGATCAAAGTTAAACGTAGACAAAGTTTCCTAAACAGATACACTTTCTAGAGACTTTCTCATTGCCTTTTCCTTCTTGATAAAAAATAATTTGCAGGAAATATGTGCAAGTTAATGTCCCTTTTTGAAAACAATAAACTCATATTGCTAAGGATAATTCACAATGGTAAAAACTGAAATCTTAAAACATCTTGGAATATGTGAATGTACTCAAAATTAGAAGTGTCATTTTCATATGATTATTTTATATTTACTTCACATTTGTCATTATGAGTTGTTGGCACTCAAGCAGTCATTTGATAACAATCAGGTCACACTGAAAGAGAATGACTTTAAGGCTTAAATGAAGCTGCATAATAATAGGTTAAAATGATAAATGCAAGGAAAAATCCTGTGGAAATTTTACTTATTTGACTGTTCTTTGTTTTGGGGAGGGGTAGAAAAAACTAATCAAATTGACAGAATTCTACGACTCTTTGTTATGCATTTACAATGTGTAATGCAGTACATACTTAATTAATTTTATATATGGATATTAATCTACAAAACTATTATTGATATCAAATTGATCAGTCATAAATCTGAATGAGCCATCACTTAAAATTTCACTCTTTATGCGCTATGCAGAATTTTAGGAGTTACTTGTGCATTTCAGTCTTTTATTCACGTTTTCACTCTCTTTTGAATTTGTGGAATGGGCTAGATGAACACCATATTGACGGAAAAGTTTTCATGGGCAATATTTGAATTTGAGAAGTGAATTTTTGTGACAAGAGTGATTAATGACCAAAACTACACTTCTGTTTTATCACAGATCTTTAAGAGTACAATGAAAACATAATGCACATATGATTTCACTTGATTTCAAGATTATGCAGTTGGTGCTTTGCTTTCAATATAAAAATAACCTCTTTATAAAATATTGAGTAAATGATAATCAAATGTGGATATTCTCAAATATTTATCCCATGCTTTAATTAATCACAAAATGCATTATTTATCAATTTAGATTCTTTGATATTACAAACATTTCGTAAACTTAAAGTAGACATTTACATACCCAAAGAGAAATAAAGAATTAAAGGTCCCCTATTATGCTGTATTTAGTTGTTTAAAATATGTCCAATGGGTCTTTAAAATAATGTTAAGAAATCAGTTACAAAAAAACCACGCACATCCATGTTTAGTGAGACCTTTTCTCTCACCCCGTCTGTGCCGGCCTGAAACATGAGCTCTTATGAGTGGGTGGGGAGGCTATGCTACTGAAGCACTGCTCTAATTGGCTTGTCTGACCGCTTCGATTCCGGGGGAGGGTGTAGACCCGAAAAAACAAGGAAACCACGATGGCAGGTAATTCAGGACAGCTTTCTGCGGCATCTATTGCTGTAAGACCATACTTGTTTGATCCTGAATCCGACTCCGAATGGGAGGAAGAAGCAATTGAAGTATTTCAGCAACATTTACAGTAAGATGTCGATGAGGGCAAGGTGAAATTTTAGTGTTTCGCTCGTACTTCCTCGCCTTGTATGCATGTGATTGTAGCTGTACTGTTAAATAGTCATGTTATATACCCACTTACCTATCCAGAGGAAACTTTGCTAAAAGCTCCTGTTAACCATTTCTACCAAAACGAAACACAATTCCGACACCAAGCTACTAAATGAGTTCGTAACAAAAAACAAAAATGGTGTAAGCATTGCTTATGTGGAGCTAGCAAATCAATAACTTCTTCCGGAAATCTGAATCCAACCTCCACTACTTTTTCAGCATTTTATTAGCCAGAGCAATTTTCAAAGGTGGATGAAATTTGGCCACGGCAATGCAGAGAAATCGTTTGTTATACCAGACACGTTATAGTGCATTTCATGATTGCTTTCACTGTGGCAGGATCAGAGAGCTAGCCCACACCACGGCAAAGTACCCGGCTGACCCCGGTCATGGATAAGTAAAACGATCGTTTCACAGCAACAGTAAATAAACCCAAAGATGTAACCTAAGCTCCGCAAAACATAGACCACATCTGGTCTAACTGCAGCCTTATCAGCCCAACTTTGCAGACGCAAACAACACCTCTCCGGTTAGCTTCAACTGTAGCGGCTACGGTCAGGTAACGTAATGATGAAACTGCCACATTGATGCTAACCAAAGTAACACAAGCATACCGATCAGAATTACTGCATATAAGTTAACCAGGAGCATTTTTTAAGTAGCATGGCACGCAAACTAACATGCAGTAGCTAGTAACCTAGCGTTCATAACAACGACAGAGACAAACATTACTCAGCAATACAGGTTTTACAGACATAAGTTCCGTTACCATGAACAATAGTACCAAGCATCCAAATTACAAACAAGTATAAAAAGTTAGCTTCAAATGAGGTTTATGTTCACACACCTTCCATTGAATGTCCCCTGATATTACTCTTGCATATTTAGGACACAAACATTAGCAACAGTAACTTAGCTATGTTAGCTGCAGTGCTTCAGCCACATACAACAGGATCTTATGTTAGGTAGGCTTATGCAGTAAAGCAACACAAAATGGTAAAACTTACTGCTTCCGCGCCTGGGAGTCACAAACAGTTGCTACCAATCCAAGCTTTATCTTCAGACATTTTACAAAGCCTGTGTTTGAGGCCAGTTGTTAGTGCTAACTATTGTTAGCGGTCCTGCTAGCCACCCGTTACACGTTAGCTCCACTTACATTATTTACTGTTTTATCGTTACTTACAGCTTGTGGCTCCGAGCGCTTGATGGATTCAACTGCTCCAGGTTTGAGAAGCAGCAGAGACGCATATCCAGCGCCAACTTATCCTTTATTGACAAAGCTGTCTTCAGTGAAATGCCGAGCATAAACCGCTAACGTTCCCTTTGAGTGTGGCTGTTTGCCGCCAGCAGACAAAAAAGCTACCCACTGATTTCTGGTGGCATCGTCTTTTGGAACAGAAAATAGTTCTGCTTTTTTTCGCATAGAAAAAAAAAGTATGAACAGCTTTGGGAGACACACTGATAAATCTATACGTTAAATGATTTGGGCTCGTTTGTGTCTGATAGAATAAATTCCGGGGTGGGCAGGTCCAGTGTCATGATTGGCTCTGGCCAGGTCTGTCCTGATTGGGCGCAACAACCTGACGTCAGGTTTTGCCCAGATCTCGTGAAGATCTTGGGACGAGCTGTATAGAGAGGAAATCGCGTTCTCGGATTACAGCAAAACCCCTGTATCTTATGTTTAGAAACTTTGCAGAGGTTGAATATGGACATCCAACATTATAACATTACTTGTATGTATTAATGTATCCTTTGATTGGTTTGTGTTTTGTGTGCTCCCTTAATCCTCTGCTATGTTTTGTTTCATTGTTACTACACCTCTTATATGAGTGACATATTCATACCCCCTTTTATGAGATGCAAGTTGCTGAATTGTAATTTGCCATTTTTGCGTAGAACCAGTCAGTATTTACTAGTAAAACTTCATCTTTTGAAAGTAAAATGTTACCTTTAATGATAGTAATTTATGGAGGTTTCCTTCCTTCCTCAATTAATAGGAACAAGCTACCAAACCTTCTACAGCCATTAGGATTGGAACCTCGTTCTTCCTAAGCTACTTCATCCTGCCTTCATACAGTTTGGCTGGGCCAAAGTGTGCACTCCACCTGGCAGTCATCTCAGAAAGCCACTGACTGGAGATTTGCACATCTACACTGCTTCACCCATAACATCTGAACCAAACTGTGCAAGTTTTCCCTGGGCTTCATCCCACTGTTACCATATGACTGTCAATTGACCCTGCATTTGGATTGTACTCTGCGTCTGCGCTTGATTCCTGGTATGGATCATAACAGAAATAGCACTCAGAAGCCTTTAGTTCAGCAAGTTTAAAATATTTAGCAAATGTATTCTCAGCATTAAGTTGCTCATGGTTTCACAGGTTTCAGTAGGAATCACACGTATAAAAAAATGACATTTTTCAATTTAAATGATATATTTTTAACCACCTGTAAAATGACATGTGAGTTTACAAGGGACATAATTGCCTTACCTGCCATTCATGATTAAAAGAATCATCTTTAAACAACACGCTGTAATGTGGACCTAAAACAGACAGTTTCCTTCGATTCCATGGACGAATAGCGTGCTGCAGTTTTCTAGCAAATATAATGATGCTAGATACAAGATTCGGCAAGATTCATAATATTTCATCTCCATACTGGGTCTGGGGAGAATTGCAATCATGAACTACTTGAAGCACACATGCCCTGAACGGGCTGCCATGTTCCATCATTCTACATGCATTTTGGTGCAGTCCAGGTTGCGTGAAGCGAAATAAAAATTACAGGTGGATTATGTCGAGTGACAGATATTTCAAGGAGAGAAATTGATGTGTGTACTCCACCTGGCTACGATTGCAGAAGCCACTGGTTGGTGATTGGCAGCTAAGCTTTGTCTATAACATGAGAACTGAACTGCTATCCTTATTTGGGGTTACATCCCCACCTCTTCCTCTGGGTTCTGTCCCCAAATTATCATATAAGCTGTAAATAAAACTACCTATTGGATTGTACTCTGCCTCCGCGCTTGATTCCTGGTCTGGACCATAACAGCTTGCTTGATAGTTGCCTGCTACCAAACTGACAACTACAGGAATCCGGCTACAGAGATTAGCATGGTTTAATTGTCATAACGCTACTGGCTCAGTGTCACTGCTGCTGTCACTGACAAAAATAAACAAAGGACTCATTTCAGACCAAACAAAAAGTGGAAAATTATTGAAATTCAAATCAATATTTTTTTGTAGGAAAATAAATACTTTTATTATGCACCACTAGGAAGACCTTTCATCATTATTATTTTCATTTTTCATTTCCATGGAAATCTAGCACCTACTTTTGCATTGACAGCCTTGCTTAATTTTGTATATATGGTCATATGTTCCGTTTTGAAAAATTTTGATAAGAGGGAATGTAAGAAACTCCCAGCAAAACGGCCAAATCTCTGGTTGGTTCTCCACAGAAACCGACTACCTAGCTTCAAGTATTTCTAAGTCAGTGATTTGTGCCGCAGTTACAATGTGGCTAGCATCAAACCATAGCTAGATCATTAGCTGGCTAGCTATCTTGTGAATAAATTATAATGATAGTAACATTAGAAAATAATGCAAAAAAAAATTGCATAATAAAATAATACATTGCAAAACTGATTTATCGATTGTTTGATATTGTTTAGGTCCTTAATAAATGTTGCATTAGCAACATTTGTTCTTGCTTTTGCATTTATTAGATGGCTAGCATGCCAATCTGTCGTGCAAGATTTTGAGGAGCTATATATCGGGCTACGTATCTAACATAAGGCTGAGACACCGAATCAAACCCGCTATGCACATTGTGCTGCTCCTAATACCCAAACTGATGGGAAGCCTTTAAATTCTGCCAGTATATTTCTTTTAGTGTGTGCAATGAGCGAAAGCTATTTAGATTGGATCAGGTGTGTATTTTGTGAATGAGTGGGCTGGGGGGGCTGAATCAATTCTTGCATGCAGGCCCGTCATAACAGGCTTCCTTCACTGGCATACGGCCTTGCTATTTGATGCCGAACATTCACTCATTTCTGCATGCCCACTAAAAACGATCTATTCTTTTTAACAGTCCACAGACTGCCGGAAATTTGGGCGAAACTATTTGCCCAGCCTAACATACTGTGTATGTCTCCTGATAAATCTGTGTCATTGGCATATTTTATTTTTTTGTGTGCTAAGTTGGGTTTTATTGTTATGTCTTTGCCCTCGCAGATTTGGCTTCCCAGTTCAATTTTGACGAATGAATTTTTGGAACATTCCTATCGACTAGATTTTTCAACCAACTAAAATAAAAAGATGATCAAACCTTTCAGATGCTGAGAGAAAAAGATTTTCATAGGGAACCGCCAGAGAGTACTTAAGCTCAGAGATGTAAACAAATGCCATTGTTTCCTTAACAAGTTGCAGGCTTAGATACTTTATTCATTTATATTCAAGGGGGAAAAACAGCTGGGCGGCTGATCAACAAGCAGCGTAGCCAAGGTCAGATTAATTCAAGTCTCTCTTCAAAGGGAGACACTTCATAGGAAAGTTTTTCTCAGAAAAAAGATCAAACTTAGGAGAAGTGTTTTTTATTGAATGCATAAAGCACTTATGTCTAACGATTTGTAGCTGGCATAATTAGAAAAATAACAAAACAAAACAAACAAAAAAAACCTAACCCTTTATGGACATGGTGTCCTAGAGCAAACCTGGGATAACACAGAAGAGAAAAGAGGCTTTCCCCACATTGCAAGTACTGCTCCAACAAAACAGCTATTCTGTTTTGAGGTAACACAAACAAGAACCACATGATCATACTGTCCATATCAGTCTCTCTTTTGCAGCTCGATTTTCAGATGTAAATGCATCTGACTGTTGGCTAAAGGAACTGTAGGTAGCCTGACCACAGAACAGCACTAAACAGGAGTGGTGACTGAGACTTACGTGTCATGCCAAAGGTTGCATAAAGTGAAACTTAGCACAACAGAAGGAGTTGACAGTGCTAGTGCCTTTAGGGAGACAAAATAAGCTGATTATTCTGTTTGCTCTTTTTATAAATGAATGGCCACAGTGAAAGCTAACCTGCTAATAAGTACCAAGGCAGCTTGCTTGAGCTGGCAGACTAATGTATACATGTCGCAACTAAGTGCCTTTGTGTCACCGTCTTATGGTAGACATGGCATGTATAAATCTGTCGCGGCTAGTAGACAATCTGAAGACACTTCTGCGAACCCCAAACTCCAAATCATTTGAATGTCAGTGCATCTGGCATCCTGTGCTCTCACCATAAGGCAGCTGAAAATTCTTGGTAGTTTCCAGTTCATGGCCATTATACATAATATTCATTCAGATTATTTGCAACTAACTTTGTGTTTAATCGTCTGCAAACTTTTTCAAAATTAGGAAAAATTATTCTGCACAAATTACAGTTCATACAGTATATCTGGCACAAATTATTGAACAGAGCAGAGATGAATAGTTAAGATTCATGCAGTGTTATGCAGCTGCACTGAGACAGTCAAGGTTGAAATCAGATATGGTCAGCCTCACTTTGGGTGCCAAATGTTTTTAATGTTACAGTTTTTACTTATGACACAATCCAAAGTGAATTTTTATGCAGGAAACGGTGCAAATACATGTCCCATCATTCACCACTCAGAAACAAAACATATTTGACGCCTTTAACATTTTCTGTGTTGTAAATTATATTTATTAGACTTTCAAATACTTTTTGGATAAATTTAACCACTATAAATAGTAACACATTTGCTTTTTTGTATGATGCAGTACTAGAAGTTCACAGTTAAAAATAACTGTGCTAGACTGTTGTCTATAACTGCATGGGTCATATTCAAGACTCTTAAGCTTTATTACAGCATCTTCTTGTGATAACATATTACACATATGAAAATTACAAAGATTTTTACTGTAAATTCAGCTGAACCGTGCAGTGATATTCTTGCTCATGCCATATTGCACTCTAAATTTATGGTATGAATGAGAAGCACCCTACAATGCCCTTTGATGGGCGAGGGAATACTTTTTCAGCTGTGTCTTTTTGTATGGACATGTGGATGGGGCTTTGTCTCAGATGCGCCGTAGTTTGAAGATGCGGGTGGGGTTTTGTTTCAGATCCGTCTCACAGAGATGGGGATAGGGCTATATTTCAGCTGTGTCTCAATATGTAAATTTGGGTGGGGGTTTATTTCAGATCAACTTTGGCATAATGATCAGCATTGCTTTATGTCATGTATAGATTCATATTATAGCTGGGCAGAACTTCAATTAAGATGAAATGCTGGTCATTTTTTATAAAACCTGTCCTGTGGCAGTGAAATTGATGGGTTCAGTTTTACTCATTTCAGCGGCCCATGTCATTGGACCACAGTCGACGCCCTATACTGCTAACTCTGAACTCTCTGCACCTAAAGCCCAGTGTGCCTTCCCTCTCTCCAAATTTGGAAGGAGGACCGGAACTCTGCTTGAAAGTAAAAACCTTACCCAACTCTCTCAGTGGTAGTCTAAATGTTGAACTACCACCGGGAAAAAAACGGGTGGAAATCAGCCAGGTGCTCTTAAGTTTGCTCTAGTTTGTCAAGAAACCAGGTGACAGACCCAACAGCAACTGAAGCTTTGCCAGCTTTATATTTGATTGGCCAGTGCTTAGGAAGTTGACATTTTGCCATCAGCGGGAAGCCAAAAAGCAGGGAGAGACATCACCTGAGCAACAAAGTATGGAAGCCGATCTTATTCATTACCGTAGTTATCTTTATCTGAGACTTCAAGTTCACCCCAGCTTCCATTTCAGTCTCACTGAATGAGTTATGAAGATTTGGAAGAAGATGATGTTGCTTTGGCCAGCTGCATTGTTTTTGAGGAAAAAAATCTTTTCTTGTAATTATCTTTCAGAACCTCCAAGGAATGGTAATCAAATAAAGAACAAATTCAAAACACATGAAGAGCTCCAAGTCTTCAGTATTTCTTTTTTGTTGCATTTTCAGAGCACTTTTTAAGTACATTTTTGCAATGGGAATGTAAAGCAGAAGGGTTTGCAGTAATACACTGCAAGTGAGAGAGTGCCCTAGTTGGCATGCTCTATGAGAACATTGCTTTTCAGTCCTTGGCAATGAAAATGAGAATATATATATATGGGTCATTCCTGGCTATTGGTGACTTTTCCGTCCCCAAGAAAAAACTCTTAATATTTTAATTAAAATAAACAATATGTTTAATACAAAAGGCTTTTATTATACATTGAGGTCTCCTTTATATAATTAACACAAAATTATGTTTGTAAATATATATTTTTTATCTTTATTGCCTTTTGTTTTGACACATACACTTCTTTTTATGATGTCCCCAAAGCAAATTCTCAGTTTCAGTGAAATAAATTGTAAAATATTTATCAATTCATGGAAATTTGTTTTTATTATTGTATAGATCATGTTCAAATATCTCTAAATATTAATCTCTTGCAATGGAAATGGTCATTATTATTATTTAAAAAAATAATTTACTATATGTCCCCAAAATCACGTTCCACCCTGTTAGATTGTGGGTTTTAACAAAAAAAAAAAAAACAACTACCATTCCCATTCCCACACTTTGGCTGTGAAATCGCACTTTTAGAGGGAAATTTAAAAGGAGCAAAGTGAGGTGAGTGACAACTTTCGTTTGCCTTTTTTTGCATGTTTTATGATGTTAACCTGTATGTCCTACTTTAAATTTCCACCCTGTTAGCCTAATTTATGAAGAAAGTAAACCACATTTTTAAAAATTAAAAAAAAATATTTGATATTTATACTTAAGTTCTGTTTATTTGTTAACTAGCTAACAAAAAAGTTTGCTGTCACTTAGCAATGGCTAATTTGGTTTGAAATTTTCCACCCTGTTAGGTTCCACCCTGTTAGGTATGCAAACCTTACAGGGTGGAACATGCACCTAACAGGGTGGAAAATCTATCAAAAATGTAAATGCTTATAAATACTGATATATAAATATTTAGTTGTTATTTCATCTAATTTATCAATATGTGTTTATTATTATATTAAGGTACAAGGCATTTACTTGGTTTACCGCTGTCCTGCCGCATAACAGCTATGATCCAATATCAACAGATCACACCCTCTTAAGTATATTTAAACAGTAATTGATCATTATTATAAAATTTTGTTGATACAATTTGCATGATAATGTAATGTTAAATTGTATATATTTGTTAGGAAATGGCTCCCCCACTTACTGCAGCTGAAACACAGCGCCGCCACAGAAAAGCAAGATGCAGATCCAAAGAGAAGACGCACACACACACACGCACACACACACATACATTTACGCAACATCCACAACACACATGCACGCAAAAAGATGAAATAAAATGAAATAAAGTGAAAAATAAGATTAAATGAAATCAAATTAAATTCTGGCCCATAAAGAAAGTTTGGTGAGGGCCACTTTTGTTTGTCAGTAGAGGCACTTACGTTTGGTACTGTAATGTAATTTTTAATGTTTTTATGTTTAAAAAGTGTTGAATGTTTTGTATTTTCAATTAAAGTTAAATGTTCTGCGAGTTAATAATAAAATTATTGTTGAAACTCACTGAGTTATTGCTGGTCATTCCACCCTGTTGGGCTCCTTTCCACCCTGTTAGTCACATTTTTTACCCAAATAACATAACAAGTATGCTAAATGTTATGCATATGTTAATGTTAAACTGCAGAGTTGAAAGGGATCAGCAGCAGACATATGTAATTTTGTGCAAATTTCTGTTATTATTTATCATTTAAATTGGGTGCAAAAAATGTGACGGTTTTAAAGAATGAACACATGTTCTACTCAAATTCTATTTTCAACATTATTCAAAACTTCTACAATGGAATGAGGGGCACATAAGGTGCAAGAAAAGCTAAGTATTGTTGAATATTTACATTATTAACACTTTGTAATACCTGTGTATATGTCCCTAACAGGGTGGAACTCTCGCGTGGTCCACGTCTGAATAATCCATCCATAATTATTATTATTTAGGTGCACAAGCTCTATTAATACAAGTTCCTGAAGGTTAAACATACCATTTACCACATACAGTGTTAAAAACATGAAAAATGTATTCTTTTTTTTTCAAAAGTTAGCACACTGAGAAGTCACCAATAGTGAAGAATGACCCATATATGTCTGCAGGCAAAATTATGATACCAAAAGTATAAAGTTATGTAAACTAGGGAATATATTTTGCCATATTTTTTTATATCCACTAGAAGCCTTCTTAAAGCTTGAAAATGTACCTCTCTTAAATGTAAACATTTGCTGTTACCAGTTGTGCCTTAAATATTGTCCGATCAAAACAAATGTACTAATGTAAAATATTTTTTTCATTTTTCAAAATTTGCAGACAGGTTTGCATTCTTTTTACACTTTCATCATGTACTGTAGCTATCTTTTCCGTAGAACAACCAGGTACTTCCGATGAATGTGCACCTCCAGGTTTGACTATCTAATTCGATCCAGCCTACCTCCATTCTTCACTGAAAAATTCCAAATCATAAAATTTTTCAGTGAAGAATGCAGTGCAGCTCTGCAGTTTAGGATTATTTATGAAATTCAACTGAGGTTCTGTTCTTATCTTTCCCATAGGGTAATTTCGCTCTTTGAGCAAGCAATGTTGCATGTTTACAACTTTTATTAGAAGAGCAATAGAAAGGTCAGAAAATACAGTCAACATGGAAATTATTGAATTTTTTTCTGCTCATTAGTTTGTTATGAATCACTTAGATTGCCAGCTTTAACACGTGCTGTCCTAGTTTTAAGTCCAGGTGTTTCTAAATCATGCATTTACGGAACAGACCTTTTTTGTTTCTGTAGATAAACTTTGTACAGACATCAAAGGGATTAAACTCATCAGATGAAATGCCCAGAGCAATTGTCAAAAGAAATTGAAAAAAAAAGGTTATGAGATTCTTTAATATATGCCAAGTGTTCTGACTTGGCGCTACATCTGAGCTCCTGTTTTCGATGGGCTTCACTTTACAGTTTATCAAATCCAAACTGGTAGGAATTACACTAAACTCTTTGAAAACAACCTCATAAGTTGCCTTATCCCTCATCTGCCAGATTATGCATGAAAGAAACTTTGGAACTGGTAATCACAAAAGAACCAGAAAAAAGAATGGTATCAAGCAAAGATAGGATGGATAAAATGTCTGGGGTATGGAATGGTATCCATGGTATTTATGTTATCCCGACAGAATCAATACGGGAACGGAATTTAATGATTTTGGAATCTTTTTTCCTATTTGACCAGTCATAATTCTTGCTCAGTCAACCAGCTGCAGGCTCTGCCATGACATATCCAGCAGCTTATTCAGCTTGAGGAGAGGAAACCAGAGAGTGTCAGGATATTCCCCAAAAGAGCATACCTTCAATCCCCCCCACCCAAAACAGCATAAGGAGCCGGACGCTGACCACTAATCTTAATGAACCTATAAATGTGTGGGCCAGGCATAAGCTGCTTGTAGCCATTGCCATTCAAGAGTTTACTACCAACTAAAGCAATCAAATGTGTGAATCGGGCATCAGTCACCATGTGGCCATTTCCATGCAGGAATATAACACAGAATGAAGCGGTCAATGTCTGGGCTAGGCACCAACCGCCATGTGGCCATTCGCTTGAAGAAATACACAAGCTAGAGAAGTTTCAATGTGTAGGCCAAACCTCAGCCACCTTACAACCATTTCTGTGCATTAATGTACCTGCAAGTGTAGCCATCAATGTGCGAGCCAGGCACCAGCCACTGCGAGGCCATTGCCATGCAGGAATATACTAGCAAGAACAGATATCAACCTGCGGCCCAGGCACCAGCAGCCATGTGGCCACTCCAATGAGAAAGAGCCTCCAAATACTGAGGACCATACAACACAATCAGCATTCCGACGGGCACATGATGCATCCAGCAATCCACTGAAGCAGCAGCAGACAATATGGCCACTGTGTCATGTAAATGTATTGCAAAACTACAGCTTCACATGAAATGGAAATTCACGGCTTCTGATAATATTAGGTAATATTTCTTGGTTGCAAAATATACAGTATGTGCCACTGATAAGTGATGAACAACCTGTGGCACATAGATTTCAGTGTTGATATTGATCCATTTGGAGATGCAGCTGTATCTTAACAAGTCAGCTGTGCAGACCACGACTCAAGAAAAGATGTCCTATTGTGAGGCCACACCTCCAGCCCTCAGCCCACCGGTCTATTAAGACCCGGACTGCATTCCTCATTCCATTAATCATTGTTTGCATCTGTTTGTAATTGCCACTGGGTGGTAGCAGTGCATATATAAGACTGAGTCTTTCACTCGGTCTGGTGTGAAGTCTCGTAACTACATGCCTGTGTTGTGTTTCTAGTCTTTGTATAGACGTATTCCCCGCGTTTCACATGTATTTGAGCTCTAACTCTAACTTATTGCTGTTTTATTGTTTTATCCAGTACTTTGGAGTAAGGAACCTTGATTCCTGTTTGTTTTCTATTTGTAAGACATTGTTACTGCACCTAATGCAACCAAAATGTAATGTAACCAAAGTCTGTACAGGTATTACCAATAGAGTTTAATCAAGGAACCTCGATTCCTGTTTGTTTTGCATTGCTTTGTTCATGCCTTCTGATGCGCAGAAGGCTTAATAAATACAACCAAGTCCATCCTAGCACCTGAGTCCAGTCCTCAACTTCCTGTCCTCTGTGCACCTGAACTATGTATGAAGTACAACCGTTACACCTATCGTAGCAGAGAACCAGAATCTCAACATGGGTTGTAAACAGGGTGTAAAATTAACCCTTTAATCTAACAACCACTGTGTTCAGTGCACTCTGAACTCCTACCACCCACTGACAATTTTTTCTTGGCACTTAGTTAATTTCAATATTAAAATCCTAATATTAAAAATACCATATACGTTACAAAAATTGGGCAAAAATTCTTTATTTGTTATGTTTCAAGTAAATTATTATTATTGTTATTTTTTTAATTAATTAATTATGTATTTTAAATTTTTTTTTTTTTTACAAGTTAAACCATATTTCTCAAAACACAGACAGTGCACAATAAGGTACACTGACTCAAAGACGAAGGGGTATGTGTACAATTGTTTAGTATCCCCTCTTCTTTTAACAACAGTCTATTAATGTCTGGTAAGTAAGGGGACCAATTGCTGAAGTTTTTGGAGAGGAATGTTGTCCCAGTCTTGTCAGATGTAGGATTCTAGCTGCTCAACAATCCTGGGTCTTCTTTGCCGGATTTTTCATTTAACGATGCGCCAAATGTTTTCTAATGGTGAATGGTCTGAACTGCAGGTAGGCCAGTTCAGCACTCAGACTCTTCTACAGCGAAGTCATGCTGTTGTGATGAATGCAGTATGTGGTTTGGCATTGTTTTGCTGAAAAATGCAAGGCCTTCCCTGAAAGCGACGTTGTCTGGGTGGGAGCATATGTTGTAAAACCTCTATATACTTTTCAGCATTGATGATGCCTTTTCAGATGTGTAAGCTCCCCACACCATAGGCGCTAATGTAACCCAATACCATCAGAGATGTTGGCTTTTGAATTGTGCGCTGATAACAAGCTGGATGGTCCCTCTCCTCTTTTAACCGCATGACACGGCGTCCGTGGTTTCCAAAAAGAATTTCAAATTTTGATTCATCTGTCCACAGAACAGTTTTCCATTCTGCCTCAGTCCATTTTAACCCTTTCACCCCCACCAGTGCCCAGTTCTCACTGCTATTTCTCCCCATGGCCTTTGTTGACATTCTAACTAAATTTCTGGCTGTCTATTCTTATTCCTGATTGTTAAAAGAAACATAACAAAAAGAATGCCATATGGCACTATTGGGAAAAAATACCAGTCATGCAAGAGTGCCATATGGCTCTACTGGGGGTGAAAGGGTTAAATGAACTTTGGTCCAGAGAAGACGATGGTGTTTCTGCTTCATGTTCACATATGGCTTCTTCTTTGTATGCTACAGACTTAGCTTGCATTTGTACAACCCCAATTCTGAAATAGTTGGGACAAAGTGTAAATTGTGAATGAAATCAAAACACGGTGACTTTCAAATCACACCAGCCAGTATTTTATTAAAAATAGAACAGAGATAACATTGCAAATGCTGAAACTGAGAAATTTTATAATTTTATCCACAAAATGAGCTCATTTCAAATTTGATGGCTGCTACAGGTCTCAAAAAAGTTGGGACAGGGGCCTGTTTACCATGGTGTAGCATCCCCTCTTCTTTTTAACACAGAGTGGAGGCGTCTGGGCATTGAGGAGACAAGTTTCTTGAGTTTAGCTATTGGAATTTGATCCCACTCTTGTTTAAGACAGGCTTCCAGCTACTGGAAAGTTTTGGGTCTCCTTTGACGGACTTTTCGTTTAATTATGTGCCACATGTTCTCAATCTGTGAAAGATCAGGACTGCAGGCAGGCCAGTTCAGCACACGGACTCTTCTACTACGAAGCCATGCTGTTGTAATAGCTGCAGTATGTGGTTTTGCATTGTCCTGCTGAAATACACAAGGCCTTCCCTCGAATAGATATTATCTGGAAGGGAGCATATGTTGCTCTAAAACCTTTATATACCATTCAACATTCATGGTGCTTTTTAAAACATGCAAGTGTCCCACACCATATGCACTAATGCATCCCCATACCATCAGAGATGCTGGCTTTTGAACTGAACTCTGATAACAGGAGGGGTGGTCTTTCTCCTCTTTAGCCCGGAGGACACAACGCCCATGATTTCCGACAAGAATATCAAATTTGGACTCGTTTGACCGCAGGACACTTTGCCACTCTGCTACAGTCTATTTTAAATGAGTCTTGGCCCACAGAACATGGTGGCATTTCTGGATCATGCTAAACAATGGCTTCCTTTTTGCATGATAGAGTTTTAGGTGGCATCTGTGGATGGCACGGCGGACTGTGTTTACAGACAGTGGTTTCTTGAAGTATTCCTGGGCCCATTTAGTAATGTCAATGACAGAATCATGCTGGTGAGTGATGCAGTGGCGTCTGAGGGCTCGAAGATCACGGGCACCCAGTAAAGGTCTTCGGCCTTGTCCCTTACGCACAGAGATTTTTCCAGTTTCTCTGAATCTTTTGATGATGTTATGCACTGTTGATGATGAGACCTTCAAAGCCTTTGCAATTTGACTTTGAGAAACATTGTTTTTAAAGTATTCCACAATTTTTTTACGCAAGCCTTCACAGGTTGGAGAGCCTTTGGCCATCTTTAATTCTGAGAGACTCAGCCTCTCTAAGACATCCCTTTTATGGCCAGTCATGTTACACACCTGCTGCCAGATAACTTAATTACTTGCTAAATGTTCTTTCAGCTGATTCTCTTATATATTAATTGCTTTTTCAGCCCTTTTTTGCCTGTGTCCCAACTTTTTTGAGACAGGTTGCAGCCAGAAAATTTGAAATAAGCTCATTTTGTGGATAAAAATGTAAAGTGTCTCAGTTTCAATATTTGAAATGTTATCTATGTTCTATTGCAAATAACATATTGGCTCGTGATCTGAAAGTCATTGCATTATGATTTTATTCACAATTTACACTTCGTCCCAACTATTTCGGAATTGGGATTGTAGATTGCACGGTGAACTGTGTTCACAGACGATGATTTCTGGAAGTGTTCCTGAGCCTGTGCAGTGTATTCCAGTGCAGAATCATGTCTGTTTTTGATGCAGTGCCGCCTGAGGGCCCGAAGATCACAAGCATACAATATTGACCTTCGGACTTGTCCCCTGTGCACAGGGATTTATCCACATTCTCTGAATCTTTTGATGATATAATGTACCGTAGATTGAAAGTCTTCACAATTTTATATGAAGGAAAATTTTTTTGAAATTGTTCCACAAGGTTCAGACGCAGTTTTTTGCAGATTGGTGAATCTTTGTCCATCTTTACTTCGGAGAGACTCTGCCTCTCTAAAATGCTCCTTTTATATCCAGTCATGTTACTGACCTGTTGCTTATTCATATCATTAGCTGCAAAATGCTCCTCCAGCTGTTTTATTAGTGCCACTTACTTTTCCAGCCTTTTGTTGCCCCTCTCCCACCTTTTCTGAGATGTGTTGCTGCCATCAAATTCAAAATGAGCTAACATGTTTCATGAACTGGTAAATGTCTCACTTTCAACGTCTGATTTGTCGTCTATGTTCTATTGGGAATAAAATGTGGATTTGCAAATCATTGCTATCAATTTTTATTTACAAATTACACATCATCCCAACTTTTATAGAATTGGGGTCATATTTGCCCATCAGGAGCAGTGCCCCCAAATGATATGAAACACTGCAGTCTCTCTTTCAGCCTTTTGGGGCAAAAAAAAATTGCCCCAAAATGTCTGCTGGTGCTGATTTCTTAAACTCTGGACTGCGGAGGATAGCTGCTCCAGTTATATCTCGGCCTGTAGCATATATTTTAATCTTTCACTTAGCTTGGGAATTGTATCAAAGATCTGGAAAACTGCATTGTGCTTTCTCTGCACAAGGCCAGCGACATTTGATTCCTTAATAATTATCGCTCAATATCCAAGCTACCTTGTTTAGCCAAGATTCTTGAATCCTTCGTTAATCGTCAGTTTTGTTTATTTTAAATAGAAATAACATTTGAAATACACTTCACTCCGGGTTTAGAGCTTGTCACAGTCCTCTATCTGCAGCATCACTGGTCATAAATTATTTTTTTTGCGCCCTTGTTGGTGGGCAATACTGTGCTGCCTTGTTTATTGACCAATCAAAGGCCTTCGTCTCAGTCGATCATTTAATTTTAGTTTATAGACTAGCCTCTGTAGGCCCAGATCAGAATTCCTGCAAATGGTTCACAAGTTATCTTTCAAATAGAGCACAATATATTGTAACAGTCTCTAGTCAATCGACTCCTCTGGAGGTGACGAATGGGATACCACAGTGTTTGATATAAGGACCACTTTTACCTGTATGTCACTAATTTGGTCTCATTTGAGAATGTCCTTGAGGCGCACTTTTATGCAGATGATGCAGGGCTTTACTCTGCTGCTTTTTCATTATATGATGCGTTATCTGCCTTGCAGACGGACTTTGATTCCTTTCAGCGCACACTTCTAGAGCTTAAACTAGCTTTAACTGTGTCAAAAACTAAATATATCCTTTTTCAAGATGCCGTTCATTGAGGGGGAGAAGAGAAAGAAATTTAGAATTTGCACTTTGAATGGCTCTGAAATCGAGCGTGTGTTATTATAAAGGTACCTTGGGATATTTAATCAATGAAAAGCTGTCTTTCAAAATACACATTGATGAACTGGTAAGAATGTTAAGGCTGGGTTCTGTTAAAGGATTCAACTGTTTCTAACGTGATTATAGGAAGATTTTAATTCAGCCTACCTTCTTGTCTGTGTCTGATTATGGTGATGTTCCCTACATGCACGCTGCCCTTTCCACCTTGAAAAAGCTTGATACAGTCCATCATGCTGCACTTCAGTTTATTACTGGGCATCATTTGAGAATCAATCATTGTTCCCTGTGTAAGGCTGTGGATTGGCCATCCCTAGATCTTAGGAGAAAGCAGCATTGGCTTACTTTAATTTACAAAGCAATCCTGCAAATTTTACCAAATTATCTTGGATCCTTCATCAAATGGTGTTCTTAGCCATCCAGTACTAAGCCAGGTCTCGGGGCTGGTTGGTTCTCGAGTAGCCTGAAATTCATCCGTATCCAGCTTTGGTCACTTGCTGATACAGTCTGACAGTCTGTAGGCTAGCGTTTAGCCCTTCTGTCACTAATGAACTGGATATATAATATTCATGTTTTCTGCTCTTGGCTGATTGGGTGACCTTTTGGTGAGAACCACCAACCCCACGGCGCCATTTGTAGAATGAATGCTGACCGGGTTATCCGTCGCATCTTGTTGTCAGAAGTGGTTGCTAAGTAGGCGAGCAATTAACCCTCTATTAACCACCATAGCATATCTTCCACATAAAGTGAAAGGGTTAACAGCCTGGACACCCTGCTGGTTTTGTTTCTTATTGCCAAATAAACATTTGAGAATAACTTGAATGGTCTGTCACTTTAATTTTTCCATTCGCATTATTACCCAATGTAGCAGATCTGCTACATTTTGGAAAGGTGGGCCAAAGGGTTGAATTTTTTTTTTTTAACTATTTTTCCAAATATTGGCCCATAATCAACATATTTGCCTAGGGAAATGATTTTTACACAGTTGGAAAGGTACTTGGTTAACAGAGGATTAAACGTTGGGATATGCAAGTATCTATCTTATATCTGCATGTTGCGTGTATATTTACTTTTACTTTGCTACATCAGGCATTTTACAACACAGTTAACGGCTGTACTCAGCATTACGAATATGAGTTAGCTGGCCAGCTACGGCATTCATAAATGTTATTTCACATGAGCTTAAAAATTAGATTGTGGCTTGCTAGCGTTTACTCTTGGAGTGGTTGTTAGGTTTTGAACAGGATAATGTTTGGCCATATCTGCATTTTTTTTTATTCCAGTGGAATTCCCTGATATAATAAAGGCTAAATTAAATAATACTCAAAATTCCATAACGTGTTTCACTGTAATTGGCATTAACTATAGCTTGAAGGGCATTGCATCAGCTAGGTTAAGCCTATGAAGCTGGTATGTAATACGACAGTTGCTAATTTATTCCTTGTCTAATTTATTCCTTACTTTCTTTGGACAAGAGAAGATGGATAGCTTGTTTCTATTATAGCAACCTATTACTGCACGATGTTTCGGCATTTATAATGTGGATGGCCAACGCAAGATACGCTTCACATTTAATTTTTGCGCCTTATTTTGCCGCTTTTCCCCGCTTGTTTGATATCTGATATCAATCCAGTACAAGATCATAGCGATCAAATATATTCCTTTTCCCTTTAAAAACGATTTAATATTAATGGCAATAACAGTATCACTGAACATATAAACACACGTATTATTTCAGTTTGAAAGTTTAATTCGTAGTTTCCCGCAGTCCATACTGTATTTCTGTATTGCCAGATGTTACGTGACCGCTGCTGAGAGAGAGAGAGATAGGTCTCGAACAAAGTTCATTTTCTCCTGATCTGTTGGTCTTAAAAATGCCATTGCAGCACCACAATGTTTGGAAAATATGTGGCCAGTGAAAAATAAGACCAATATTTAATTCTGTGACAATGGGGCAAAATAATTGGTGATAATCTATGCCCACATTCACTTCTCCCCATTGGAATCAATTCATTCAGGACCTGCCGCAAGTCTATCTAAAGGGGCGGGGCACCCACGTGACTGATACCAAAAATTGCTCCTCGGTGAGGAGTCTTCCTTTCTCTATTGTCTTTGGCCACGGTGATGTGTGTGTTTCTAGAGACAGTCGTCACAAAGCTTGGTCGCAATCTCGGTCGTAATATCAACGACTGCTCAGCCCAGTAGTTACTGGATCTTTGCTTGGTAGATCCTGTTGTTGTTGTTGTCATTTAAACGTCAGTTTCTTTCAAAATTCGACAAAAACGAAAGTGGGATTCCCGCATGTATCGAAAGTCTGTGGCTCAACTGGTGACCGCAATATTTTTGTTTAAGGCAATGGCAAACAGAACTGAGTCAGGCAAAGCGGCAAACACAGCTAGGTAAAGTGTTTTGACCGCTGCTCCTTCACTTTGCTATCAATCACTTTTTTTGCAACAAAATGTGATGAAGGCAGTTTCAGTTGAGTAGATTAAGGTATGAAAATAAGATACATATTTCCAATAAGCATGCTACACATGATTGCGTCATCTACGACAATGTGGCATCCAATTAAAACAAGGTAGTTCCAACGATGGACATGCTGAACTGTGACCGAGCAGCGACCCTTTCTAAAAACAGGCGTGAGTGGGTCATAGCTTGAGCAAACGTTAGGTCTTAAGACAGTCGTTAAATTAGCAACAATGCTAACATTCTAGACACGCACCCCTGTCGGCTGTTTACAGCACAAGTAGCATCACTTTCTTTTACAGGATCATGTGACTTCGCGAGAAGGGCAGCGCTTATCATAAATGCAGAGCGATAGCAAATGAAAATCATTTAAAAATGGTGAACGACCTCTGAAATCACTGAAAATTTCAGGATTGGTAGAGATTATAATAATCAGGATTGGTAGAGATTTTGATGATCTAGCAAATAATTGTGCCCTTTTCCCTTATAAGTGAGAGATGTATCCCTTTCATTTTAAAATTGCATTTGATCAAAATGTTTTCAGTGTTCAAAAGAATAGGCTACATTTGTGAGGAAGCGCAGTCACACACCGGTTGCTGCAATGTGATAAAAATGGATTTTTTAAATTATCAACGATTTTCACGTAGAAGTGTTTATAACTGAATCATTTTGTAAATTGGCTATTACTGCATGGTGGCTACAAGTGTGCAACTGCCCATCTTCACATTTGTACTTTCACCGTGGTCAGCAACTCTGCTGTGCGTCCCTTCTCTCTTCTATCTTGTGAAAAAGAATGAATGTAAAAGGAAAAACATCTTATTCAACTTATTAAACCCAAGGCCTATGGAAAATTGTGCAAAAGAAACTCAGAATCTTCGAAAGGCATATTTCTGGTTTGTATCATCATTAATGTGGATTGGAAAATGCCTGATTAGCCTATGTAATGCAATGTACAATAATGCCCCTAAAACAAACTGGCCCTTAATTCTACCAGTGAGTCTTCGCAAGTGAGCAAATTAATGCTTGGTTGATAATAAGGAAAAGTGAGAACTGCTTTGAAGTAATTGAGAGTTAAAGAGGAAAATTACTTGAGGATTTTTAAACCACCAAGAGCAAATCATTGGAGGTCCCAGGTATATGAGGTTAAAAGAATACTGAACTTCGGAACATTGGACCAAGAGAGCACAGGACCCTGGGAATATAGGACCCTAGAAACACAGATACGCTCCCTTCAGTCCTGCTATCAACCAATGCTAATAACTACATGGTGCGAACATATCCCTTGAGATATGTAGGACTAAGTTTGATCTCAGAATAATTTTCTAACAATCTGGTCGCAGTAATCTCAATTTTGGGAGCTGGCTCAAGCCTAAGTGTCTGTCATGAGCAGGAAAATAATATAGGCTAGCAGACGATTGAAAACATTACTCCTGGCAGTTTTTTTTTTTATAATAGTGCAGAACTAACGTATCTTCGTTGTCATAGACAACGTTGGTCGAGAACTATAATACACTGTAATTTTGAGCAAACTACTGTAGCTAAAATTATGTTTGCACTAGCTACCCAAGTTTTGTACAGTATGAACTAGCTAAGAGCACAGCTATAATTATGGTCAGGGGGTATGCACTTCTAGTGTGGTTGGTCGTGAAGGTGGGGCTAACTTTGAATGTTGTGTTTACAAACAGCAACGAACAAATCCTAATCAGTGTACATTTAAAGTGAAGGACAACTTCTACAGAGGAGTAAGGTTAAATAAATTAATCACCCATATGAAGTCCAGATATTTTGATTTGGATTTAAAAAAATAAATAGATTTTCTTGTGAAGTTGTGCAATGGTTAAAATAATGAGAATGAATGCAAACAATCAATAAAGTCTGTAACGACAACTCATTTTGAGTTTAATTCCCACTCATTTTGAGCTGTTTTTTTAGCATTAGTTGTGAATACACGAGCTAGTGCTCCCCCTTTGTGAGCATTTTGATCCGGATGTTTTAGTATTTATCATTGATTTCAGCTTTGTCTTAATACTACCAAAATATATTTGGTAATACCGAAGGGGCAGGCCTTTCATTTGCAGCTCACTGCGAAGAATGTTGCCTTTCACTTTAAGTGACAACTGTATTGCACCTTAAAAAATGGTTAAAAAGGATCAGGTTCAGGATAAGGTTCCAGGCTAGGGAAAGGCAATTTCCGTCTTACAGTGGGCTCAGAAATTACTGGCACCCCTGACTGGCAAAGCACAAACAATACTTTAAAAAACATCTATGGAGAAACTCTAAATAACAAAATGTGATAAATACTGTACGACACTAATGTTCCAATGGAATCAACCAAAATCATTTACTGATAGAAAAATCAATTTCCTCCAAATCAAGGTTTCACAATTAATGGCACCCTTAAATATTATTGTAGCTAACATCTACCAAAATTGACCTAAGTATTACATTCCACTTATTTAAGTTTCATCTAAGTGTTAAAGAACTATACTGAGCCATTACATCACTTCCTGTTTCACTAGAGTATAAAAATGAGGTAACACACATACAATATCCCTTTGTCATCCAACACCATAAAGAAAACAGAAAAAAAACTAAGTTCAAAAGAGGCAGATGGTCTTAGACCTTCATAAATCTGGTACAAGAAGGTTCATACATGATTGAATATGCCACTGAGAACTGTCATGGCAATTATTTAAAAAAAATACAAAGATATGGAACTGTTGAAAACCTCAAGGGTAGAGGACGCAACTGCATTTTGCCCCCCCCTGAGGAAATGGTGAGAGAAGCAACAAACTCCCAAAGAATCACTTGTGAAGAAATTGCAGGCCTTGGTGGCATCTTGGGGCCACCAGGTTTCAAAAAGCATCATCAGGCACCATCTTCACAACCACAGGCTCTCTGGAAAGGTTGCCAGAATAAAGCATTTTGTGACCGGAAGACACTGAAGCAAGCACTTGGACTTTGCCCAATGTCATTTAAATCATGACTGGAACAAGATGCTTTGGTCAGATGAGTCCAAAATTGCACGTTCTGGTTAGATACAGCATCTGCGTGTTTGGCATCGGAACAGACAGGCATACAAGGAGAAGCACGTCATATCCACGGTGAAATAGTATGATGGTGGGTTGGTCATGTCTTGGGACTGCTTTAATTCAAGAGGTCCAGGGGCACTGGTTAAGATTAATGGCATAATGATTTCCACCAAGTATCAGGATATTTTGGTTGACAACCTGTGTGCCGCTACCAGAAGGCTAGGACTTAGCCGTAGATGGACTTTCCACCAAGACAATGTCCCAAAGCATATCTCAAGATCCACACAGAAATGTTTCCATGACAACAAAATCAAAGTTCTGCAATAGCCAATTCAGTTGCCAGACCTCAATCCAATTGAAAACCTGTGGGTTGAGTTGAGGAGGGCAGTCGATAAATTCAAACCCAAGAATGTGAAGGGTCTCGAAAGGATCTCCTTCAAAGAATGGTCCAGAATACCCCAAAATGTGCACCTTAACCTTATCAAAAATTGCTGGAAAAGAATCCACGCTGTTACTCTTGCCTGAGGTGGTTGCACTGAGTACTAAATGAAGGGTGCCAGTTATGATGAAACCTTGATTTTTTAAAAATTCATTTTGTTAGGATTTTGGTTTCCATTGAAACATTCGTAAAGTATGTCACACATGTTGGTATATTCCATTTCACTATAATTATATTGTTTATATTTATAGTTTTTGTATTGCTTGTGCATTGCCAGGCAAGGGTAGCAGTTATTTTGGAGCCCACTGTATAAAAGGTAGTCATCCCTTTCAAGATACATGTAGCTGGCACTTTAAAATATCAATTTTGAGGAGATGGGAATTGAATACCAGTCTCCTGCAGTAAAGCTCTTTGTTTTATGCACCCATGCAACCCAGTGAGACTTTCACTGTATGAGTTGTATTTGAGGATGCCACAGTTTAGTGTACTTTCCCACAATGCACAGTACTCTGCCATTTTTCTTTCCAATGCCCCTGAACCACTGCAGTACCAAACAATTTATTGTAACAGCAGCTGCCGACATACACAATATAGTATTTGCAATAGCATTCATCCCGGCTTCTGACTTTATTTTAACTCCATGCAGTTTTGAATACTGACTGGCTTGCTTCGATTATCTTGACACCACCAGAAAATTGGCCCCACAAGATGCAACAAATAGCTTGCTACCTAGCTACTTTGTCTATGGGACCAGCCCCAACTCACACATTTTCTTGCTTCATCTCTCTCTGGAACCAGGATTCTGACTCTCAGCAAAGACATAGCAATGTGCACTTTCGAAAATTCAAGCTTTCTCTGACTTTGGCAACACCAGGAAAAAAATACTCTCACAATTTGCAAAAGATAGCTGGCTAGCTAGCTCAATACCAACTCACAAAGTTTCTTGCTTCATTGCTGCTAGATGGATCCCGACTCTTAGTCAAGAGAAAGCATCGAGCAGTTTGAGTACGGACAAGCTTACTTTAATTTTTACAACACCACGCAAAAAAATAATAAATTTGCCCAACAATATGCAACATATTGCTAGCTTGCTAGCTCTTTCATGGGACTAGCCCAAACTTAGTGTCTTGTCTCTCTGGGACCAGATTACTTACACCCGACGGAACATAAAGTAGGCTATGCTGTTTGTTGTAGGTGATACTTTACGACGAGAACGTTAATCTGTCAATGAGATAGCTAATGTTTTGTGCTAAAAGGCTCTGAGATGATATAGCCTATGTCTATTAGCAAAACGGAAAATATAGAAAAGTGTGATTCAACTTCGGAGCTCTTCTATAATAACACATTCTACAACTGGTGTTTTTTTCGCTCAGCTCATAAGTTTTGTCACTCTGGTTTGAAATAATAATTGAGGTTTTATCATAAAGAAGGTCTTTAATGACCCCTGATACAGCAATAACTATATTTTCACTATGGAATAACCACAAACTAGGGAAAAAAAACAGTGGCCGCGCCAGAGCTGGAAATTTGGGGGCAAAAGAACATCCCTTCATAACATCACTTAGTCCTGGCTAGTTATCAATCATTTTCGTTGATTTCCTTGACACGTTTTCCAATTATAGTCATAATGCAGTGGCAATTGAAGACATGGCTTCTGTCCCCATGCGATTGAACAACGATGAAATAATGGGCTAAATTCAGAACAGAAAAAAATAATTTACTCATAAATAGGTCTATGCTTTACGAAAGACAAACTGCACTGAAACTTCCGCACTACCTTTTCTGCTCGTCAGGCGATTTGACTCGCACTTTATGATCGTTTAATCATTTAAAAACTGAAATATTTCCATGCAAAAAGACTTCAATTCTACATGAGAATCTCTGAAGTACGCTTTGACTGATAATGACTCATCTGCGTTCCAATGAAATATCGCCTTTAACTCTTGGTACAGCACGGGTTGATTAAAAAGTGGGACTTGGCAATTAAATGCAATATTGTTTGCTGAATTAAAATTTTTTAATCTTCACTTTTGTCATTAAGTGTAAGATTGCAGACTACGGTGTGAGAACAAGATACGCTATCAAAAAGTTCAGGCTCGTGCCATATGCGTGAGAGTTTATGGGTATGGGATTTTGAATAACGCTGATTTAAATGCACCAAATTACGTGTCCAGATGAATGATTGTCATCATACCATAAGGGGGAGAATTAGCAGCACCTGATAGTGTGGAGGGCTCTGAGTGAATCTATTGTTCATTATCAAAATGATTGAGAACAAGTCAAGACTAATTTTGTTTTAGAGCAGTGCTTCCCAAACCTCTCCTGGAGGCCCACCTGTCCTGCATGTTTTGACTTCTCCCTGCTCCAGCACAGGTGATTCAAATGATCAGCTCGTTAATCACCCCCTAAAGCTGATTGATGACAACCTGATCATTCGAATCACCTGTGCTGGAGCAGGGAGAGATCTAAAACATGCAGGACAGGTGGACCTCCAGGAGAGGTTTGGGAAGCACTGTTTTAGAGGGATGTTCTGTAGCTCCCAAAATTTCCCAGTTCTGGTGCTGCCATTTTTCCGAAAAAGTAAAATTTATTTTAAATAAAGTAATAAAGAACTGACAAAAAAAATAATGAACTGCCGCAAGTAAAGCCTGAGAAAGGGCATTAACTCATCTCGATACAATTTGTCATCACTGTTTCTGGCACAAAGCAACTTGAAATTGAGCATCTTTCTAGGCCAGTAATCAAATGCTGACCATATCGTCTACTTCAAAATCATAGTTCAGAGAAGTTTCAGTGCGATCGAGGTAAATCTATATTCTTGACACAGTAGTACACTTCTCTATCCATGGATCAACTTGTGTCTATTCAGTAAAGGTATTTATGACATCAAATTTTCTCTCATAATACCATTGAATGAATACGGCAAGGTTTGTCTGGGTTCAACAGTATAAACAAACTGATACTGAGGGGAAGAGAATATAGCGAATGTTTAAATGCAACACGCTCCGACATACTGTTACTTTTTCCAAAGATACTTAGAAGGCAGCAATTATATTATTCTTGCCAATAACATTCCAAGCCAAGCTCGTACATCCAAACATATGCAGCATCACTAGCATTGTACACTAAATCAGAAACTATAACACTATGGGCTCTAAATTCGTAGACCAGGCGCAGGCACGGCGAATGGGAGGAGTGCCGCGCCAACGGGGCGTATCCAGGCGTATTTTGCAATTTCGTGCCCAGTGCAGCCCGGCGCAAGTACTCCTCTGTCCTGCCTCTGTCCCTCCTGCCGGCCCAAGTGGCAAAGAGGGAGGAGAGAAGGCGTGAGTGGGTTTAATACAGCCGAGTCAAATCTTCACCAATCAAATGAGCTCCTCTCCTCACCTTTAAAATTGGAATAAAGAAGCCACTGTCCTATATCTGCATGATGCGTGAATGTTGCATTTTACTTTGCTGCTTCAGGCATGTTTTCTGCCCCGCTTACGTCAATATTAAGCATTACAAATATGAGTTAGCTGGCTAGCTAGGGCATTTGCGAATTATTACCATTAGCGAACTTGAATGGATCAAAACGAAACTACATCAGATCATTCAAACTTATGAAGTTGGAATGAAATATGACGGTTGCTTATTTATTTCTTCTGCCTGCATCATTAGGAAGAGAAACGATGGATAGCGTGTTCCTATTATTACACCCTGTTGCTGCTTAAAATTTTGGGATTAACATGCATGGACAAAAATGCAAGATACGTTACACATTTATTTTGAATAATGTGATCTTAACTCAGTATGAGATCATAGCAATCAGGCTGTATTCCTTTCCCCCACTAAAAACGATAAAATCTAAGTGACAGTAATAGTATTAAGCTGCTTGCACACTGGACGCGAAACAAATTTTTTGCACGACTGAATACATTCAAAGTCAATGCAAAGACGCGAATACACGCGTGTATTCGCGTCTTTGCATTGACTTTGAATGTATTCAGTCGTGCAAAAATTTGTTTCGCATCCGTGTGAAAGCAGCTGAAGGACACATACCCACATAGCCTACACACGTACCCACGCGCCCACATCTCTCGCTCTTTAACCTGACATCAGGACAATTGATATAGATACTACAATTTATGTGCTGATTCAGATAGTTACATTAAATAGTGGTTGCTGTAATTATTTATTGCATTGAAATGTGCCTGACATTCTGGAAACCTGCCTGTGAGGTTTCGGTGACGCAGGCGACTGTGCGCCGGTCAGCCAAATTACCACTGCACAGAAAGTAAACCAGGTTGGAGGTGGCGAGCTCTCTGCGCACTTTCGGCGGATCCTTTATCCACGAAATTGTCACTGCCTCATGATGAATATGTAACACCTCCCCCTACTACGCCGCCACACCCATCTCGGCGCACGTCCGTCTACCAAATCGCCAAAGTGGCTGCGCACAGTGTTGTACCACACGAAATTACCACTGCGCGGGCTGCACCGGACGAAATTACCACTGCGTGGGCTACGCCATGCTGCGCCACCCTGCGCTGCGCCAAGAATTTAGAGCCCCATGAATTGACAAATATTTACCAGCTACTGAAACATTAGACAGCCAACATGCAAATTCCACTTAAGAGACCAACTGGGGAAAGCATCCAGATACCTTTATTTACTTAATAGGCTTGATTTGATCATATGAAAATGAATAATCAATGTCTTAGAATTGGTGATGAGCAGTTTAGGATGTACAAATAAAAACTGAAATAAAATCTTACCTTAAAACATTTCTGTACAAGCAAGACAAAACTTTTATATAAACATAGACAAATTGGTGAAATATACACAGTGATTTTTTTAAGAGCATTAAGAAAGAAGTTAAATGCAGAACAGAAATAATGTAAAAAGAACGGAGATATTAAGTTGCTTCAAGGTAGTTTGTCTGGAAATTTAAACAATCATCAGCAAATATTTTCCTTACAATTTATTGACGTACATTAGCACAATGGTCCAGAAAGACGAGCTGTAAGAAAAATCTTTCCCAGCTTCAGTTAATCAAGAAGCTAATAAATACACAGAGGGGCTGATAGTTCATAACAGTAATTTAGAAGTAGTAGCTGTAACAGAGGTGTCATGCCTAGAGAGATATGCATGATCACACTGATAAAATGGTTTTTGCAGGCGCTGAAGGCAAACAGTGACTGACAGTGTGCAACAGGACAGAAACTTATTCCCTTTATGTTCCAAAAAATATAAAAAACCCAAAAGTGGGTACCAAATTCATTAAGATAAAAAGCTTATGTTGCCCAGTTCAAACAATAATGCAAAAGCCCAGTGTAAATTTTAGGGTCCTAAGGCATGCAGTGGCACCTGCAAATAACATTTTTCAGAATTATGTCATACAACAAAGAAGTAAACATGGAGGGGAAAAAGCAATGTTTTGTCTTAAAACGCTTTGACAGAGAGACTGAAAATAAATACATACAATTTATTCATCAGTTGCATAGACGTAGTATATACAGAACATGGGATATTTCACCTACAGAAACCAAGACATTTCCCATATATATTCAAACCTTTTCAGTATGATCTTATATGTAGATACCTGCGTTTATACGGATAAAAAGGAAAATAAAAATAGGTTACGCTACTGCTGATGTTCCGTTGTTTAAAAAAGTTACTATTTGTTAAAAAAGTGCATAAAGCTTTACTTTTTCAAGGGAAGCATCATCAATCCTTTGAGGCTGGGTCCACATATAGCAAGTCTGTTCTTACTACAAGCACAGCAAAACCTGTTCACGTAGAACTTCTCCAACCAAGGACTTGAAATTTGTTTTTCAAATTCTATAAAATTGCAAGACCTGCAAAGATGATTTGTAACGCTGCTCAAGTTCCTAACTCGATCTCACACAAGACCTAATGCAAGGTAGAATCCCTGATCGCATACTCAAATAAGAACGCAGCAGAACAGTTGGGGCCGAATAGATGGATTTGCCGAGGCCAGATGTACGAGGGAAGCTTTGGAAAACACCAACAATTATTAAACACAGAAAATGTAGATTTTTTCCTAAGGAATCCCCAGCACAGCCCCCAAATTCACCAAAAGTTCTGCAGAATACCCAAACAATGTAGCACCTCCATACTTTTCTCTTACTAAACATTCTGATTCTTATACTTACGGAGCGCACACTACAGCCTATGTCATTGATCTATGGACTTACACTATAACTCCACTTGCAAGTCAGAAAAAAAATCTCTGTAAATAAATATTCCAAGATATTCTCCGTTTCTGCTCACATTACATTTTTGTATCTATTACTTGGAAATGTGTCAGTCTTCCTCAATGGCATAGTTGTTTAACTCTATAAATATAATTTATATAGTTTTTCTTTTTTCTCTCATAGATTTGTTATTTGCAGACAAACTGGTCCACGATTTTTGTGCATCTCTTGCATTTGACGTAGCAGCACCAGTGAAACTTGCAGTGGCACCTCTCCACAATCTGGGCTTTGTACTGGTCGTACCCTCGGCCGCAACACATCAGCTCACAGCCGTCCATGCCCTCCGACGTCTTGTTACAGAGCCGTCCCATAGTTCCCAGCGAGCCCGTACTCTCGTTGCGCATGCAGTAGTCTGGGCTCTGGTCAATGTAGATGAGGTCGTGGCTGGTAGGCGTGTTGAACTTGTTGTTGACCTGGACCAACTTTCCGCGGGTGTTGAGCTTCATAGAGGCAGCGCTGTCGTACTTCTCCTTCAGCGCGTCGCCCACTTTGCGGAAGTCTGCCAGCTGGAGCCAGCAGGTCTTTAGGCTGCAGGACCCGGAAACGCCATGACACTTGCAGGAGACATGAGCCAGGTCTGAAACAGTCTGGAAAAAAGCAGGCACCTTTGGAGACACCTTCACTGTTTTATGTTTGTGCACCAATTTTTGCATCTAAACCACACAATTCAGACATTCTCCTACAACAAAATTAACCAGTATCAGCTAAGGAGTAGGAAATAGCATTGAAAAGACTTTACACGACACTGACTAAATGATCATTAGCAATTCAAATGTAGAAAGCTGCATCAGGTAAGAAAATTCTATTGCTGGAACTCAAAATTACCGCAGGTGAATCTTCATACGAATTAAGTAAAACTATACTTCTGCAATAAGTGATTGGAAAGACTAAAAAAACATGAAAAAGAAACATGTTCAAAGCAAAATTCATGATGAGTTATGAGTCCTGACACCTCATACAATAACGTAAGAGCAGAATTTCTGCATTACAGTGCAGACGCAGCCAAGCTCTTACCCTCCGCCCCGCTTCATTGTTGTGCAAATTCATCAGTAACCGTGCGCTTTCATATGTGCCCTTCTGATATGTCTTTTCACGCTCCCGGGCATCCACAAACTCCTTGGAGAAGCGGTAGCCATAGTTAAGATTGTCACCACAGCCTCCCCACAGCCAGTCCCGGGGCAGGTCTTTAGGCCGGGCCGCCCTGCTGCACCCACAGGACGAGAGCTCCCCCTCCCTGCAAGCCCGACTCACTGCATTCACTACTCCTGCGGCACTAATGGCGTACGTGAAAGCGGTCTCGCGGCTACCTGGCAGAAGAAGGGACAGACATACCTTGTGATTACTTACTCTTCACTTGGCAAATAGAGGCATTCTTAATGAAGATACAACTGGCAGCGAATACAAGGAAATGGTAGCATAGTCATAACAATAAATGATAGATCGATCAAAATGAATATACTGCATTGCATTTGTACAGTTTTTCTGTACTAAAAAACCACATTCTGGTGATCAGTGCAATCATTTCTCCCTCAATGAAAGAGTGATGATTTGAGTCACTCAAAGAGAGTGGTGGATAATTTTTTAGAAAATATCATACACTCCAAGGAACAGCAGCCAGATTCACATCCTAGCAGTCCCAGAGAAACCTCACTTAAGACATTAACTGACCGAAAGCGCTCAGGTCTGAAAGAGCCATTGGCGTGACAGCACACCCGTGAAAAGGTACGAGGGCCAGTATGAAAAACGAAACAGACAATATGATCCATGAAGAAAAGGATGGTTCTCAATAAATCACATTATAAATGGAAATAACAGAAGAACTGAATGTAATCCAGTTCAGAAATACAAGGTATGATGTTAGCCAAGGGGTAGAAAGCTCATTACTTTTTACAGCTTCAAACACATCGAAGGGGATCGAATAATAGCACAGCTGCCGACAGATGAGCTGTTCTCGGATTGCTGGACAACATCTCCACCACACATTCCAGCTGTTGCTCCACTGTCTTCCCTATACTCCACAGGCATCTGTAGCACCACCCAAATAAGATGGATATCCAGGATTCCAGGGTGAATGTCATAAATTAGACCCAAAAAAAAAAAAAAAAAGTGTTGCGAGTAGAATTTCTATGCAACACTTGGTGTAAAAGAATCTGTACCTGCTTCCCCATTTTTTTTTTTAAATAGAATGTCTATTCTAGATTCGAAAGGTATCGAATAACAGTATGTTTGCATTGGAGTTCTTCTGCACATAGACATCATAGCGTTCTTGGCATGACAGCAGAACTTCTGTGCCCAGTGAGGGAGTAAACAAGCCAATAGTCTCTGAAACAGTCCTGAATTTGTAGCGCAAGCACATAATTAAAAGTGAATTGATGGGAATATAGAGCAATGCAACATGCAGGAATAAAATTACTAATAGGATTCAAATTTACATGTTATAACAAAGCCATCATAAAATGTGGCTATGAGGGAGCATTTAGAATTAATCTTAGCGAACACTATAAACTGTAATCCAATTCAGTGCAGTAATCAAATGGAAAATTATATTGTGGCTAATTGTGATGCAGGTCAGATTTTAAGTCCCCCACCTGAGATGGGGGGGAGGGGGAGGGGCAGTTTAATTTGCAAATGCAGGAGAACACAGCGTCCTCTGTTAGTAGCACTATGACAGCAATGTGCCCACAGTAACTTTACAGACAAAGCAGCCAAACATTTTAAAAACAATGCAATTATTCCCCCTTTTCAGTGTCAAATGTGAGCCATTTTCAGGCAGCCCACATTTGATTCATTCACAAGTCTCAAGAAGAAAGTATTTCACCAAAGCTATAAATGGGAACATCTCTGCTCAAGTGCCTAAGCTTAGAATGTGCCAGGCAGCATTTTCAATTTGCTTTCAGAGCAAACTCCAGTGTTTGCCTTCTTGAACTTAACTGCACTACTCAGTTATAGTTCACATACTTATTAATCTACCATTCCAAATTAGCGTCACAGAGCAAGTTCAGTTTATTTACTATGAATCTAGATAGAATTTTCGCCAAATTTCACGGCCCTCTGTTGACAGTGCAAAAAACAAAAAAACAAAAAAATTACCAAACCAGCAAATGTCCGATTAGAAAACCACATCCATGGCTCATTTCATACAATAACAAATTGTACAGAGTTCATGGCGGAGGAGGGTCAGTCTCTACCTATCTGCATGACTCTGCCAAAGACAGACGAGTTATCCACGGTGCTGCAGTTCCACCGCCGGTGCCTGAACTGGTACTGGCATTCTTTAATCCCAGTCTTGGCCCCTTCCCCAATGTACTGCATGTGGTCCTGATACAACTGACACAGCTTCTTCTGGCCTTGTGAAAGGCCAGCCAGCTGACTGCACAAGGGCTGTGCTCCAATGATGTAAGCCTCTGGAATCAGGAGAGGATTCATGGCCAAGGACCTGTAAGGTGAAATATTGCAGATAACCACAATTAAGACTGGAAAGTAACCTAATATGTAATAGTATAAGGGGGGGGGGGGGAGGAGGAGAGGAGAATATCTTGTTCTACTAATTTATTTCTAATCCAGTTCATCAACAGCACCTGAACAGGGGGAAGGAATTCTGAGGGACATACAGACATGGACCAGTTGGAGAATTTATGTCCTTTGTCCTCTACAGAGCAATTAAATAAAACATGCCCCTCCAGGGATGTAGAACTCAAGATGCATAGTGATGCAAATAATTATACTTCATTTACCAGTGATTACAGTTTGGCTTTTCATCAAGAAAATGTATGAATTTCAGGATTAACATGCTTTAACTTCATCAGCTTAATTGAGGAAGCCAAACATGGCATATCCAATGTCACAGCTTCAGATGAGTCTTAACATCATGAAGGCTCATTCCGTTTAAAATATGAGGGCCAGAAAATATCAGAAAATTCAGTTTAGACCACAGAATTTTCTATCCAATGTAAAAAGTTAAAACTTGGGTCTGGCAAGGGCTGAAAAAATAAAGAGTAATATAATCTGCTCCATGCTAAAGTCAGCATGTTCCACAATTTTCAGATTATTTTGTATGCGGTTAAGAACAAATGAGAGAAGTCCTGTGTAAAATGGGTATTAGTGTATATTAGTCAATGGGCCTCATCCCAGAAAATAGGAATATTATACGCCATCTATCCTCCCAGCATTACTATACACTCAATTTAATGCCAAGTTCTTAAATAAAAACAATATACAGGACGAAAATTTGCAAATGCGTGTGTGCGATTGCGAGGAATAAATAAGTACATACCACCAAGAACTGGCCTCCACAGCAGTTTGCATAAAGAACGCCAAAAAGGTGAGGGAAAATATAAAATTCCTAGAATCCATAATACTGTTGAACGCTGTAAGTCCGTATGGCAGGAACATTCTGAAATGGGTCAGGAGAGAGACAATGAACATTCTCAGTTCATCTGCAGGATAAACGTATTTAACGGTACAGAACGACATCCAAAACCCCGCGGAGAATAATGGACTCGTATTACGTGAATGACTTGTCCAGCCTGCTTCAGTTCAGTGCAGAAGACCGCTACGCCCTGGAAGCAAGGGCCCGATGCTGGTTAGACAGTCGTAATTTGGCAAGAAGACTTGGTTCGAAGCACGCGAAATTGATGGACATGCAGGCCCTACCACGAAGAATACTAGGGCATTCATGCTCGAAAATCGAATCACCTGCAAACTGTTGACTTCCCCGTTTTCCTTAGCAAGATTTTTTCCAAGGCCCAATTAATTACAGTGCAGCCTACCCAAAAACACATTTGTCATATCACAGCCTGCATCTCAACTGTCAAATCACCCCAATTTTACAATTATGAATAGTTTTATATAATTACATTCAAGGGTGGACTATGCAGAAAATAAATCAATAGGGCCTATACAAATTGCAATAAAAATGGCGAGGCCTTCCAGAACATATGACTGGAGAAAATCGAGGTAAAACTATGGGGCCCACTAACCAATACCATTTATATAGTCCACTGTAATAAGTGTAAGAAACCTCATAACTGAGAGCCAAATAACACAGTCGCATAATAATCCTCGTCAAGATTTCAGACCGTGCCAAGAGCATGCCATAGTTTTGCTATACAAGTGCTGTGCGTTTCGCGCCACAGTATACGATGTGGGTTGCCTTCTTTATCTGATGTCAACAAACTATTTTTTACCTAGCCTAATAAATAATTTTGAATTGATTCTTAAAATTTGGCGGTCACTAACAATAAAGTAGGCCCACATCACCGATTTCGAATTCTCTGATTTACCCCAAACGGCAAATTACGAAATTATTTTCGTAAATACACTATGAAATACAATTTGAAATTTTTACACTATATCGTCGCACCATTATAATCGAACGTAATATGCAAACGACTTGTTTATATTTTTCGTTCGGCCGCAGCGGTATAATTAGCAAACAATTAATTTCGTTATAAAATATTATCTTTCTATTCCCAGATCAAGACACTTATTGGTAGGTCAATTGGCTAGTTGCCGATACAATTTTTTTTCCCTCATTCATACCACATTTATTTTCAGTCAGTCTATTGTGATTGAATAACTCAGTCCAAGACACCATGTTCCATTTTTTAAATTTAAGTTGGACTGTTCGCAGCAACATGGATTGCTTGAACAGAAATGTAATTTCTCACATAGAATTTCATACAGACGCGTCGAATACAGCATCACATTTGAAAACAGACCCACGCACCGACGAAAAAATTACCAGGGACAGCGAAGGCAGTATATCGTATTCAGAGATTAGTACCTACAGACTATAATACAGTATATCGGAGACAATATCTTTTTTTAATGACCTACATGCTTTCTTTAGGTGTGAATTTTCAACAGCTAAAATTCTTGAGGAATCAGTGGCCGTGATGATTTTTTGATACTGGGTGCATATTTGCAAGTGATGAAGAATAGCAAGAGTGGCCAATTTTATTGATTTTTTTTTTCCCCATGTCAGTCCACTGTTAGGATTTCATCTCGAATGAAAAGGATTGCAAACAAAAGTAAATCAATAAATATATAAATAAACAAATGCTTGATTTAATGTCCATTAACGTCTTTAGTAATAATAATAATAATAATAATAATAATAATAATAATAGTCTAATAAAATCACAATGGCACCGTCTGAAAAGAAAAAAACGTGAAAATGAAGCCCTGGGTTTGAATTTGGAAAATAACAATATTGGTTGAATTCAGAAAGGGTCACTCTGAACGATATAAGTTATTGACCTGTCATACCACTGACGATAAAACAGGCCTGGAAAGTAGGCCGGAAAACGGTAGCGCGCGCCATAAGCGCTGACTGGTCAGAGTGATGTTGGCCCCAAATTCAAGATGTAGCCAGTGAAACGATGAGGCCCGGTGATAATTGTTGACCACTTTTGAGGGAAGCATTTTTTATTCATTTGATCAAAATTCCTGGTTTTCTTTGAACTATTCCGATAAGCTTTGTTTGACACAGACTCACCTTCAGTAGCCAATAACCATCAGCTGAGCTACCAAAGGCGAAACGTAGCCAATTTAGGATAGGACCCACATAATTTGTTAGCATGTTCCGTTGCTACACGACTACAAAACTCAGAATAACCATTTCCCAGCGCGAAATGCCATCAGTAACATTGTTCATGTTAGTTTTAAAATGAAGTAATATTTAGCAATTAGTTCCCCCGTTCTAAAGCAGTATATATGTCAATGCTTGAGACGTAAAATGTAATCTAATCAAATGCAAATTATATCGCAAATATCGCGTGCTGGCAAATCAATTAATGTACCATACATGCCACGAATGGCAACTCTCCAGGCCAATTCAAGACAGCGGAGGTCTACGCCACACAAACAGAATAAAAATGTTAACATGATTTCATGATGTCAACGAAAACTACCCGATAAACTGCCATTTTCTATATTGTCTCTGAATTCAAATACAGTGAGTCAGTCACATAGCCTATATAGTGTTATGGTAACAGGATGAGATTAATGTCCTGTGACCCACCTAAATTAGCCTACAACTACTGAAATAAGATGCTTCAAATTTAATCTGTTACGTACACAAGACGATTAACGCTTTTCCTCTACTTTCACACATGCACCATGGCACATTGCATTGAAAAATGGCAAAACTTCTTTTTGCAAGCTTTTAAGGATTTATTTGATTTAAGGATTTATTTGAATCGTTGCAGAGCACACTGGACCAGGCAATGACTCAATAAAATGAGACATCCAGTAGAGGGAGCCCTACTCAAAATTAATTTCACCTAAGGTATGTAAAAACAAAATGTTTTCATCAGATTGCCAATTTTAGAAAATTAGGAAATTGAATGCTGTTGGACAATGCGAAGCCCTAATAAAACAGAAATATTATCGCACTCATAAGAATTCAAAGTTTTCAAACAAGGTTCAAGTATCAAATAGAGCACTACGAGCACTGACCTAACAACCTAATGCTAAATTTCGATAAAAGTTCGTTCCAAAATATTTACATACCCTACAGTTCGGCACACGTTATGCAACAGTGCAGGAAAATATTCTTTAACTGCTGAAAAAACTCACCTCGGATGTTTTCAAACTGTAATCCACGTTTTAACGGGCAGTGCAGAATGATGAATTCCCCAGAAACACCCTTATGTTGATGTGATATGTCCTCGGCTTGTCCCAAAATCGCAATCCAAAGTGTCAGGAAAGGTCAGTGAGCAGTAGACAGGACAACAGTCCGATCCGCCGCCAGCACCAGTGATCAATTGTTATAGCCTACTTGAGGCTTGGTATCAGCAAACGGGTGTCGGGCGAGTAGAAAGCGCTACTCGCGCCGAACAGTGAATAGCCTAGTATTAGAAGAGACAGCTATTTATGATGTCCAAAATAATCTTTACAATTGGTGCTTCTAACAAACGTAAGCGTGATTGTGAGTGCGGAAACTTGATGACAAATAAATCGTTCACAGGCAAAAACAAGTGCCCTTGGCAGAGGCAATATCAATAGGCTAATTTTCATTCGAGCGCTCTTTAGATAGTTGCCTTTTACCGAGGTAGGCTGTAGCGCACGGCTAATCAGAGAGGTGAATATAAAGCTTTTCCAATCGTCTCCCACAAACACAACAAAACGCGGGCAAAATACGGCTATTCAGCAGTTACAACGCTCGCTGAAGAGAATGGCAATCCCAGGATGTCCGCAGTATTTTAACTGGTAGGGTAATGGGTCTACCTGCCGAAGCATCCACACGGGTACCTTCGTTCCAAAAGTGAAGCCGTTATTTCATCCTCCATTCTGGACACGACGCCAATCCCCCGTATTCCTCAGCGCTTTAGCTGTGTATTCTTAAAACTGCAAATAAAAGTGAATTTCCATCAAATCCAGCCCTGTTGAGTGTTAAAAGCTGTGCAACGAAAATCCTTTTCGAAAGCACGGATCTCCCAGTATGATTGAAATTAGTGCAACAAAAGTAGACCGCGAATCTATGAACTGGGCACTGTGCGGTTAATTGAATGAACTTGCAGCACACTTTGACTTGTCACCTGCCTCCTCGCCCTTCTTCAGTTAACTAACAAGTACTGTTACAGATGCACGGCGGAAAACTTGTAGTTGGCGCATGCGCTGATCATACATTTGCAATGAACCGCTCGCATCAAAGCCCCAAACTCTCAGGAATGCATGAGAAACAATGATGCTGGTTCCTTGATTACTGCTGTGTACCATCTCCAATGAACGGTGCGTGGCATATTCCTGACTGAAGTCGAGGCACTGATGAGAACGCATTTGAGCTCTAAGCAACTAAATGATAATTTTGAAAGAGTTTTATGAAGAATCGCCTGCTTTTCCCCTCAAGATAAGTAAACCATACTCTTGTCCATTAAGTCAAATGATTGCAAATTGTTCAATCAATTAGCCTACCTATTGCTTGCCGACCTATCTGCGTCGTAACCAAACAGTGATAGCCTAACTGCAACATTATTAATTTTATTGATAACGGTTAAGTAGCCTAAGGCAGTACAACAATTCATGCTACGGTAAATTCGAATTCTCCTCTATTTAAACGTTATATTCATTTAAATACATTTTGTTTACTGTGAACGTTTTGCAATTCACTTTTATAATTGCTGTAGAATAGAATTAAAATTTAACCGTGAGGAATATTAAATTTCAACTTGATAATGTTCATTTCAGAACAGATCTCGGAGGTCGATGATCAATCGTGCGAAATACGCCCCTATTATTGATTATTAGCCTAACTCTTTTCCGCATAATGACTATGTTACAGGCAAACCAGGCAGGCCTGGTTTTCAATTCGTTCATTTCATGACATGGCTAAAGATTTTAGGCATTTCATGAAATGACTTGTTTAAAATTCAAGGCATTTCACGAAATGTCTGATACACAGTTTGCCTGTAACAACTCCATATGACGCCTATATGTGGGGGGAGCCTATGGGGAAAAGAGTTTAGTAGCCATTGGCTACGGCCGTATAGAATGTGTCACAATCTAAAGAAAAATATTTCAGAATCAAAGAGGCAAAATTAGAGACTAAATTTTCTGTGCAGCAGGTCGACTGAACAGCTTTTTTTTCTTTCGTTTTTTAAGAGATCCAAAAAGTCAAAATACATTTTCTGCGCTGCAGATCGACCGAACCGCTCTTTTATTTGTTTTTCAAGGTCTGCAGCGTCGGTGAAAATGTTCAAGTGGAGAATTGGGTGAAATTGTAAAAATGGGCGGAACAGCCGAAAACAAAACAAGCGTCTCTATTACCTAAAATAAACTCATAAAGTACCAGGGAATCTTACGCCACTTGGCTTTACCTTAGTCTTCATTTTAAAAATGGGGGTATGAAGTTACCTCTCAATCGAATTAAAGCGGTTACTTAAGTTGCCACCAACCGTCTTACACTGCATATTTTTATTTCAGAATTAAAACAATTATAAAAGACGTTTTTGTTCCCGTTTGTGCGCAATGATATAGGCAGCACACTGAAATGCACGGTAGCGAGTGATTCAGTTGAATACCATCTGGAAATAAATCAACTGTATTTATGAATTGCTGCAGTTTACCCAGCGAGATAATGGCATGCCATTCCGCGTCTTTTTTTTTTTTTTTTTGATTAACCAATGGCTTAAACTTCTAACATCACGGTCCGACTCGATAAAAAGTAGTATGGTTATCATGAACGCAAAAAGGAGACCTATACGTCGATATATTATCCAATCAGAGCATGCATTTGTGGAAATAAATTAGAAAAGCTGGGCAGATGTTTAGTGCTTGGGGCTTAACCTTTTCATTGGCTCAGATGGGAGCATATGCAAAAAAAAAAAAAAAAAAAAATGTGAGTGGCATTAATGGATAGGAGGATATCTTTTTCCACTCTGTCCACTCACCATACATGCGCAGGATAGCTCAGTACAATGGTTGTTCTCTCAAAAGCTAAGGCACCCTGTCTGCCTGACGAGGACACTGCTATCTAACACAATGAGAGCAAACAGCTCAGTTGGGACCGTGTAATTCAAAAGAGGATACACTTTACCCTGAAGAGAACCAGAATTTTTCTTAATATACTCATTTATGTTTATAAATTCACATAATTCTGCAAACATCAGTTTGATACGCGATACGAGCTTAGCATAACTAAGAAACCACTGGAGAGTTTAATTGTTTTGCTGGCTTTTTTCCGGAGCTTAATATTCAGTTTCATGCAGAGAAGTGTAAGTGTTGAATCACTGTAATGAAGGAATGAAATAGATTCAAATTAATTCCCTACAGTGCCCTTGTTCCCTTATTTGTGATAAAATCACAGACTTGATAGCTCAGTGAATCTAATTCTTGTATGTTTACAGAGAAATACCAGTCACTCCGATCTTAGAGATCTTAGTGTCGCAAGGAAGAGAGGTTTGTTGTCTTTAGCAGAAAAAGGCAATGTATCATCAGGGAGAGACATCACTCTCCTCATCTCACCATCTTGATATCAACACATCTCTCAGTTGGCCCTTCCCCCAAGTCTGCTCCTTTGAAATTACATAAACTCTCCACTTGAGCAGAGTGCAGATAGAGATGGAACGATAATCCCTGAAAAGCAGAGCCCTTCCTTGTCTTTCCTGTGTAGATGTACTATTGCCCAGTATGTGGCACTGGAGTTTCCAGCATGGGTCATCTCCAGAGGGCTCTGTGATGAGTGCACAGTGCAATGATGATAGAACATTAACAATAACTGAGAGATAGTGTTGATTTGGGCTTGTGAGATACTGTCTGTAGCAAGTCAAACACATCCTGTTGTATAGCTGAGCACCCCCCTTCTCTTGGAGTTAAAAGCCTGAGAACATCTGTTTGAGTTTATAAGGTAAAGAGAGCTGAAGTTTTTTGCTCAAATCCTGAGAGAGAAAGAAAAAAGTTCATTTTTTCAGGTTTGGTGACAGAGAATTCTGTTGACTCGTAATAATAATAATAATAATAATAATAATAAATAAAGTGCAGTTCCTGAGGAAACTGTGAGGGCTATCTGAAAGCTGCTGAATAGTATAAATGAATATGCTGATTATGAAGGTTTTAAAAAGTTTCTTGCTGAAAGTATGAAAAAGTTTAAATTGGCTGAATTTGAAGATTCACCCCAAAGACCCCCCAATATAAAGAGGTCATAATAAGTTTAAATATTAAAAAAAGAAGGAAAAAAAACTACACAAGAAAAGAACTAAAAGCTAACAAAATATTGAATACAACTTGCACGTCCTCAGAGAGCTGAACATTTTTAAAATTTCTGGATGAAAGTATGTGGAAGTATACTGGTGCTAAAAATATAATAATAATAATAATAATAGAAATGTACAAGGCCATGAATAATCATTATCATTAACGTCATCAGCATAATGTGCCTGTCAATGCATCAGGAAACAAGTTCCAGCCAGGTCAGAAAGAAAAGTCACCTTTATTGATTGAATATAAACAAGCTGGTCAACACTAAATATTCTTATATGCAGAATAACAATATTTGGAATTCTAGACACTTCTCAGTTTACAAACTTACAAGACGCACTGATTAATGGTAACTGCCTATAGCATGCCCATGTTGAAGTCATTGAGGACATTACTTTTGTGGTACCATACTGTATCAATTCCTCATCATATATTTCATAATACAACCCAAACATGCCACACGCATTTAAATAAAATTTGAAATTCATCAAATGACAGTTCAAAGAAACATTGAGAAAAAGCAGGTCCAATATTGCGACACATCAAATCCCAAAAACACAATGTCACACGATATTGTACGTCCTGTCATGACCAAGGCCAGAACCAAAACAGACAATGCATTAAAAAATGACCCCACTTCTGCAGATGAAATTCATTTATCTCGCGGTGTCATGCCAGCGGTAAAATAAGTAAATAAATAAATAAATAAATAAATATCTACAAAGTATACAGTACATTTTCCACATGAAATGGTGCAATCCATCATAGAATAGAGCCTTCTTTAAAGCATAGAAAAGAGGTTCACACAGACTGAAAACTTAGTGAATAAAAAAAATTACAGGATAATAAAATATGAAACAAAATATGAGTAAATTGCTTATGAGTCAGCCAAATGAAATGTATCTATGTATCACAGTGTTCACAACAGTGTGATTTACAATTTGGAAAACACAAAGAAAGTGCTTCTAAATTTTAGAAAGAACCGTCCCTATTCTTAGAAGGCGGCCTTTGTGAAATCAGTGGGAGTTTGAAGGAGTAAACTGAACAGAAACTGCTTCTAGTCCATAACAATGTTCAAGATTGGCACATCACATAAAATCAGCTTGCATCAGCACATTGCTTCATGTATTAAGTCTTTTCTATATTTTATCATATCTTGGTAGGAGAACCCTACTTCAAGTATTCAGAAGTTAAATTAAGGACCTGATGATAGATGACCTTAAAATACCTACTGTAGTTTGGGGATAATGTTGAAGACTCCTTAACCAGCATTGTTACTTTTTAGGCATGGTCCATTAACATTCTGCCATAGTTCTTAACATTATCTTTAGTCATCATTACTCTCACTTGTTTTGAATGTAAAATGCACAAATTAAACCTTTTTTTGAAGAGTTCATAGTTTGAAGAGTTTCCAAGTGTTATCAGAGAGTCAGAGAGTACATTATGTATACATATCACACTCACAGGGAAGAAAGGACATATACTAAAGTGCAACTTTAACTGACACTGACTTTACTGTATATAAACCAGAATCAATGGTGTAGCACAGGAATGAAAACACATTCAACATCACTGTAAAACAATCCTTTCCACAAAGGTGACAGATTCCCAACACTTCTAGCATACATTACACTCAGCAAAAACACAATTACTGCATAGAGTTTTTTTTTTTCATCAATAAAGACAGTAAAATAATGCCACGATTAAAAAGTTGGTAATGCATCTGCCATAGAGCCTTCCAAATCCTGTCCTTAAAGGTATTCAGCAATTTCCTTATTCACAAGTGCAATTTTTGTCTGCTGTGCTAAATGATCAACACAACCTATATGTATACGTTTCCTTTCATCAGAATTATTTCCAGTGGTTTTACCTTTAATGTAAATGTCACGTATAGCAAATCTCCAGTCAGGTACCGTAATGTTGACTGCAATAAATGATGACAAAGAAATAGAATTCAAAGGCAGCTTTGCCTGATTGTATAAGGACAAGGCAGGAATAAAGTTCAGGAAATATGTATACCCAGTGCAGCCCTGAACACACAATGACTCAACTGGAGCCCAATGCATGCTCTAAATCAACAATGCAACGAGACGCAGCAAGCTTTCAAAGTTAGAGAGCAATTCTCAGAAATGCTAACAATCTTTCAGTTTACCAAATGCTTCAAATGCCTAGATAAGAGTATCAACAATTCCCCCCCCCCAAAAAACAAATGCAAAAAATATACAAAAATAATAATCTATTATGCCTATTGACACAATTTTCACTGGCATGAGCAGAGTTACATCAACTACTTTGATACTTGCACACATTCATTCATCTGCACACTTTCAGGGAATAACTTTTCAGGATGCATTATTCAACACTTACATAGTACTTTTTTAATTATATTTTTTTCCTCTGGGTAAGTTTAAAGGACCCCCAGCAAAATCTTTTTTGTTATGCCCATACATATGAACATGTGATAAGATACAGAGAGATAAGGTATTTCAGAGGCACATACCACCTTGTTCAGAGGGACAATAGGAGTCACTTAAACTGAGCTGCTCCGTTTATATTGGTTTAGCATTCAGAAACTAACCAGGCCTGGAACATTCAGTCTTTGGAGAGCCAGTAGACTGGTGGAAAAGGCCTTGAGAAACTAGTCCTTGATCTGTTTATCATGATTTTGTCAGTTTTCCTAAAGGCATATACTGTAAAAGATGCGGTTAAAAAATAGCAGAGCCTTTGCCGTTACATGAAGAAAACATGGCTTTTAATTGAGTTCCAAATCGCTAGTACCCTTGTGCAGAACCACAGCAGTGGAACCCTGACACAGCTGAAAAAAAATGAAAGGGTTCAAGAAGCAATGGGGAACACCTGATCGTCACGTACTGTTGAGAAATAATTTGCTACAACGGTAAGGTCAGGGTGTTTTATCAGAGAGAGAGGACGAGTGTTTTGAACAGGTATGCATATAAAAAGTCCTACGATTAAGAAAAAAGAGTTGGCAATAACTACAAAGACTGCATAGACTGGATTGGGAACTACGTCTGATTCAGGATAACCAGATGACACGGGTGAGGCAAAGTGAAGGATCAAGCGCGGCTTCCACCCATTTCCATTAAGGCATGCGAAATCAAGATCACCCGAGATTTTTTATTGAAACGGGTTGGTGGGACAAACAGCTTGCCCTGTCTGACGCATGTTGCCCATTACGCTGTAGAAAACAAGGAAAACAGCTGTGGTTAAAAAAAAAAAAAAAAGAAAGCCCTGCAGAGAGACAATCTGCCCATGGTTTGAACATGAATGCAAATGCAACCCAGTCTGAAACCGCGTGTATGGCACTTTTGTCCGGAAACATCTGAGGAACGGCTTGTATCTTACAGAAACCAGGAGACGTGGAACAAGTTCTTCATCAGTTAAATGACTGAGGAGAACATGGCTGGTTTGTTGCACTCAGAACAGGTGCAAGTGATGCTCCCAGCCAGGACTTCATGAGAGGCTGATCCTCCAGGTTTTGGACGACATGCGCCAGGGAGTTGCAGTGGTCATCTGTGAACACGCACAAGGAGGGTGTCTGTGCAGGACAGCCCCTGTCTTCTTACCCTGTACCCATCCTGGATATTCCCTGGACAGACAGAAACATATCCGATTTCATGAGGAGGCCTCTCAAAGTTCTGCAGTATGCAAAAGGACTACGGCTACATCACTTTATCAAGGGCTTTCCATTAATGCGCCACTTGACGTTACTTGACCCATATACCTGCATGCCCTAATATAAAAAGTGGATTAAAGCTTTTGATGAACTGCAACTCCATGTGGGTTTTATATATAGCATTTGTTAATTTAAGTCTATGGGACAGGGGTGGCTGAAAGCTCTAAAAATGCAGTGGCTTGAATCCAGTACAAGGTACAGACATCGGATTAAAAATATAAATATACAAATGAAGAGTTTGGTTCCAAAACGCAATAAGTGCCAAAATTACAAAAATTGAGATAATACCATAGGGCAATAGCCCTGAGCTTCTTACACATGGTGCAAATTTTCATTTTTAGAAATTCATACTATAGAGTATATTTTTCCATGGTCAAAGTTTGTGTTTCTCTATAAAATGCTATAGGCGCCAACATAGAAAAAGTTGATTTACTCGAAATGAGTAAAATGGATATATTGCGTTTTGGAATCAAACTCTTCAAATCTACTAAACAAAACAGTTCAGCAGTATGCTATGCCCATAACCACACAGTATTTCACCTTGCAATTTCCAATTATCTCTCCTAAGGAATTCCTCAGTTACTGGATGACAATTTTGAAGCCTACCAGCCAATATACTTTGGGATTTTTAAATTCTCTGCATCTTGCCAGTGAAAAAAGATTTACTCAATCTTGTTTTAGATATGATTATTTATGTAGGCTAGGTGAAGAGCAGTAATGATCTCAAAGAATGGACTGGCTGTTTGAACTGGGCACATAACTGCCTTGCTTCTGGCAAATGTATATTCTTACAGTTTAAAACACAACATACTTTATTGAACCCCACAAGGTAATTTATCCTCATCATTTGACCCATCCAAGTTACTCAGGCGCAGTGGGCAGTTAGATCAGGCTGCAGACCTGGCAGCTCAATGAAATTTTTGCATTACGCAAATACATCCATTTATTAAGTTAAGTTGGAAGTTAAGTTCTTCACATGGATAAAATTATGATAACAAAAGTAGATAAAGGTAATGCACTTCATTGTATACCATTTTTTTGAGGTAATTTGAATTAAAATTCCAAGAATGGCGGCTGACCGCCCTCTGTCTTTCAAACTATAATTAGAAACGGGAATCAGTCTGAATACCGCACGTAGAATGTTGTGGACCACATTCACTCATACAAATGAACGAATCCCAACTGCTCTGAACGACTGGCCTTCTATCCAGCCAGCAAAGTTTCCACACCAGGCACTCAGTGGACCTCATAAAAAAGCAGGTTATGGAAATCAAGACCTCTGTGAGCAGAGCCAGAGAAACAGCATCCCTGGTTAGTAACAGCAATAAAAATGTCTGCTACATCTGGCATATGGCGTAGAGTGGGTTGGCAGCCATGTGCGAGCCAAATGCTCAAAGTAGGCACTTGAGATTGCCATAAGACAGCAGTTGAATAGCAGAAATGATATTTCCTAACCTGTCACACGTGGCACCTGTATTATGGATGGGCTAATTAGTGAAATGGGTTCTGCGACAAGCTTTGGTATTGTTTTAAAAATCTCGGAAGGTAGCAGATCACTCCTTACTTCAAAAACAACAAAAAGTTCAGATCTCTTGAGATAGTTGCTCATCATTCCTGAAGTCTCATTGCTGGAGTTTGCGTTGTTGTTGCTCAGATCAAAGTCGAGCCTAATTTAACTGCTGAGTTTGACTGAATCGCAGAGGGGCAGTAACTCACAAATATTTTCCAGAATGCTCTAGTCTTCTCCACATCATTCCAGGCAGCTATATTTTAATAGGCAGTTACAAAGTGTAACCAGACACATGGTGACAATCCTGGGTCTGCACCTCTTTTATTGCGCATGCCCTGACATGCAGAACTATGGTAAAGAGACACATCGTCCCAAAACACACATGCTATCATGAAACCTCCGGAACATTTTCTGCCTGTGGCCTCAGAGGTCCCAGACTGGAGGGCAGAAAGAAGAAGGAAGAGTATTTTCTGGAATAAAAAATGTTTAGTGTATTTCATAACAAAGAGAGGATGACCTCATACAAAGGCTGAACTGATCTAGAAGCAATTGCACTGTTTATTGGCATTTTCCAGTATGAATTTCCTTGACCTATCCTCCAAAAACAACCACAGAAGAAAGAAAAAAAATATATAAAAAGCAAAGATGAATGAATTAATGTTCTTTCAGGAAAAAAAAAACCTTGCTAAAGTTTATGGCATTCCTGCTACAGTATGTCCCTCCAGCAGTTTTGGAACCATGCCAGTGCTCCTTGTTAAAAATTTGTTAAACGTGTTTGGCATTAATGGAAACATTAAGTGCTCATTTGTTGCAAATTCTACTGGAATGTGTTCACTTTTGGCCATAAGGCAGTTACCAGCAAAATCAAGCGTTTTCCTGCAGGTTTTGTTTTTAAAAAGGGCCCCCTGTGGCTGTGCACACTGCTTTCAAAATAATCACAACATAGCAGATCATTTAAAATTATGTTGATTTTAAGACAACTGAAAAGAGAATAAATGAAATGCTGTTTATGCTTTGCTCAGAGAGACCTCATGGAATTTGACAACCTCATTGACTATCTTTTGGCTCATATCCCTACCAACTCAGTGAAGGGGTAGACTGGCAAAGTAATCCATAATGAACAGAAACATGCTAAGTAATGGAAGCATCTGGCTCATTTTTTACATACATACATGTCTTATAAAACTGCATGTTTCACAGATGCTTGTGGCTTATGAAGTGGCATTGAGTGTTAATGCTGGCAGAAGAATCAACACACATCGGTGACGGCTGGTCGGCTGATTTAAGAGAAGGCACAAAAAAATAAGTTTTAACTAATGAGTTGTCTTGACCTCTTTCAACAATTTTCCTTGATTTGATTATTCTAATCATTGCAATGCTTATTAATCAGAAGTTAAACACAGCTTCCCTATTAGTTCAGTGATATGCCGATTAAATAGCAGATTCAATTCAGAAAAATGTTTTATTCAGATTACACAAACACTGTTAACTTTGGCTTTTCCTTTAGCTCAAACTGTAATGTAGGCTGCCCATTCTGACCTTCATGATTGTTTAATTTCCAATGAAGAGGACAAAGGTCAGCAACAAGTATCCACAAATAATCTGTGTTGACTGAAATGCAATATTACATCGATATGAAGTGTTATAATTCTCATCTTACCTTCACAAGGAGAACTGGCTGCACCTGATAGTGTTGAGTGTTTTCAGAGTTCACGTAATGTAAATAATAAAAAAAAAAAAACTAGGGAGTCCAGTCGCCTATGATCGCATTGGTGTAGCCCCAGAGAGCCCACTTGTGATATCTTGAAAACTCTGACCTCTAGAGTGTTCACAAATCATACAGAGAAATGGACACATTTTCAGCATGATATTGTGCTTTTTTTGACCAATTATGTTGCTATGGCAACAAGAATTGATAGGTGTCGTGATCTAACCATAACCTATGCCCGCACCAAATATGAAAGAAAACAATGAATGTGAAAAACAAGCACAAGGAATCATTTTCATACACCAATTTGCCACCACCATGTTCTGACATTAAACACATTTACAGTTATTGGGACGAGCAGGAGAAGACTACAGAGCAGAGCAACTATTTCATAATCAAGGCAAGATCTCAGGCCAAAGATTAATGCAACTCTGATTGAAAATAAATGTCTGACGATGCATATTACGGTTGTCAAAACAAAGACAACGAATTTGCACCGTAATCAAAGCTACAGGGGCTCCAACTAATTATTTGAATGTGTGACTTTTTTTTTTTTTGGCCAGGCATTTAATCTTTCTGCATTAATGGAGCCTTCACAAATGTCCAAGTCACTCATGCCAAATACACGGGCACACCCCCATACCATGACAGCTGCTGGCTTTTGGACCTGACGCTGATGACAGCTTGGGCTGTCCTAGTCATCTTTGATCTAGACTGGAGAACATCGTTTTTCCAAAAAAAAAAAAACACTTGAAATGTTTATTCATTGGACCACAAAGCACACTCACTCCATGCTATTCTGCCCAACTATGGCAAAAGGAAGCAAGTTACATAGAAATGTATGATACTTGCTTCCTTTTGCCATGATTGGGCAGTATTGTCCAGCTCAGATGACATAGAGCCAAGAGAAGTTGGCGTGGCCTTTGGACACTGTTAATGTATAGCTTTGAATTTGCATAGTCAAGCTTTAATATGCACCTCTGGAAGCGGCAGTGAATCGTGTTCACTGAAAAAGGGTCCTCAAAATATTTCTGATGATTCTTTTAGCTGTGACATTTGAAGGATCAGAGATCGTGTGCTGTCAGAAGTGGTTTTCGGCTGTGCCTTTCATGCACTAAAATTCAGCTAGATTCCTTCCATCTTTTATTAATAATATGCACTGCAGAGGGTAAAATGCGCAAATTCTTACTGATTTGTCTTTAAGGAACATTGTTCTCAAAGACATGCAATAGTAGCTTCTGCATCTGTTGGCAAATTGGCAGGACCAGGCCTTTTTCAGAGGCTCCTTTCGCATAATAACATAATCAACTGATCTGTTTGACGACATCTTGTTTCACATTGCTTTAGTGTTGCAATCATTATTAGTCCTTAATTGCCCCTACACCAACTTTTTTGGAGTCTGTTGCAGTGATCAGACTGGAAAACACAATTAAACCATCAAGTATGTGTTTTCTTTTCAATATAGTAAGTGTGAATGGACTTTTCAAATTTCTCCTTTTTGATCTTGATTGCATTTCCCATAATATGCCAACTTTTTTGGAATTGGTGTCACTTTCATTTTGCTTATTGTTTAATCACACTTTCAAAAATTTTCGCTAAGGCTCTATTGCATCACCCTTCATAATCTTCTAAGCAAGTGTCGGAATCAAACATCATTCCCTCACACACATACCTGTTAGCAATTAGGAGTCTCCAGTTAGCCTAACATGCATGTCTTTGGGTTGTGGGATGCTGACTTGCATAAGGACATGAAACCATATAAAGCCCACTTGAGCACGGAAAGAACATTTAAACTCCACTCAGAAAGGCCTCAGGAATCAAAACCTCAGCTGTCTTGTTGTGAGGCAACAGTGCTACCCACTGCATCGCACAACAAATCCTAAATAGGCACAGTAAACAATGATATTTAACAAATTTTAAAAAAATATTTTTACAAACTGAAACAGAATTCTGTTTGCGTTCAAGATTGAGAATATTAAGGTGCAATACAGCAAATAAAACCAAACCCAGGTATCAAGGAATTTGTGACTGATGGGAGTGAAACAAACGTCCTATCACAGAAACATAAGATGGTTATAGAGTATGTTTGCAGTCTGACAACCAATAAGACAACCAATAATCAACACTGGGATGATATTAAAAGACCCTTAATTGTTATATTTACTGCTTTTCAGAGATCGTACTTTGCTTATTTATATGCTCATTAACAGATAAAAATGAGACATGACATTTTTGTCTTATTATGCCTCGGTGTGCGCATGCGCACAGCGAGCATACGGTACTCAGTCTGTGTATTTGTTTGTTTGTCTGTCTGTTACCATCATAACTGCGACAGCGTGTGCATCCAAGCTAAAGTAACAATGCCAACGAGTGACAAACACTGTTCTCTTGATTTTAAATGTGCCAGAATTTTGAAAAAAGGATTCAGTTCAAGAGCTACGAAGTTATTTGCTTACCATGTTTGTTCTTGGTACTTTCTGGTTGAAGTATATGCAGCACAGGAGAGTTAGTAGCACTACTTATAGTACATGTACTACAATTACTACTCTATGGAAGAGATACCAACACAAACCTAGTATCAGTTTAGCTTCTTGGCTTTCTTTTCACGATCACATGATGCACACTTTCGATTTTTTGTAGCACTTCATGTTTCAGTATACACGTTTTCTGTACATAATGTTAAGCCACACCCACATGATTTTGGCACAAGGACCGCACTCTATTGACTGTTTATGTATTCAAGCTTGCTTTTATGTTACTGTACAACTATTGTACATCAGTAGTGTCTAAGCAATACACACCGAGGCATCAGCACCTCTGGTGCTTTTATTTTGTTAGGAAAAGTACAACCTTTTTTTTGCCAATGTTTTTAACAATGCATCACGATCTTTTTTAGTTATCATCTTGTTTTTGTCACTGAAAAAATGTCATGCAGTTTTCATCAACGAAATTAACACTGCCTAACTGACTAGCTACCAGAGATACTTTACTGGTGTCTATTGCACATCCATAAAGAGCAATTTGTCTCATGTGCACTTAGTGCTATGGTAATGTCTTTTATCGATAACCTTTTCATGCTTCTGTCTAGGTATATACTTCCTGTTGACCCTCCTAACTCTGCTTCAACATTCATTGCTTCCTCATTCTTTAGGGTCAGCTTTGCATACATCTAGTGTCCACTATTTGACAAGCCGCTCACATGAATTAGGCTAGCGCCTTAATTCTAAAAATATGTTCTCATGCTGGCAAGCCATCACAGATACTTAGGCTTACAAAAAATTAATTTCAGTTTCCGGTGACCCGCCCGTCCCTGTCTTTACCGCCCAAAGAAAAATATCCCCAATGGAAAAAAAAAAAAAAAAAAATTGAAGAGTAGTCCGTGTCGAAAATTCTGACATCTAGCTGCCTTAACCACTTTTATTTTATTTTTCCCCTGACTCTCTCGCATTAAGAAGTACTGCAAATTAGCCCATTGCATGATGACGTGCACGCTAGGCATTATGCTATTGAAGTGGGTCTCATTGTCTTGCTTTGCACATTACCACATACAGTGTAGCAGATAAGCTGATTAAAATTTTGTTGAATCTGTGAAGTCACAGCATATCATATGCATTAACGTGCCGCATCGTACGGTCTTGAACAATCCTGTAGAACTGCATGTTGCTCATATCAGCTTCCTTGTTAACCTAGCAAGCTAGCGCATTAAAATTATAAGCGATTCAGTCAAAACCTTCAGATGCCACAGCTTTCATGTAGCTCCATAGCTAGCTAGCTGGCTACTGCAGATGTGAAATACAGATGTGTGCAAATAATGTTGAGGCATTACTGAGCCAGAAACACAAAACAAACATCATCAGCATAACTACTGGTGAAATCGAGCCTTTATACTTCTATACCATGGCTAGTTCAACCGCAAATGCTTGTGACTCAGTGACTTAGGGAATATCTGAGTGATCGCATTAGCTCAGTGTTAACATAATGGGAATTGGCTACCATTACGGTGCTAAAGGAAATTAAGTTTGATTTCTATTAAATAACGGCATTCAGTTATCTGATTAATAGAATCTTATACTTTTGGTCGTGTCATATGTAAGTTAAGAAACTTGTTGGGTAAATTTTGGGTTTGTTGCTTGCTACAGCTCACAACAAATGCAAAATTTACTCGTTTCATAATTTTTATATGGCACACCCACTCGTGTAAGATCCTCTATTTATTATATGACATAAGGATGCACTCCCTCCTGACTGGCTGAGGCGAGCTCCACCGGTCAATTGTCCAAGGTGTATAAATCATGGGATTTACCTCAACTGAAGTCAATAATTGTATATTAGTAAACTGATTGGCCCTCTCCCACTAGAACAGACTGGAAACTATCACATACAATATTTCAGAAGCTCTTAAATTTTCATCAGGGATCAGTAAATTACAGATATCGGGTCTTGTCTGCCCAGATTTTGAGCGACAATGTACAAAGGATTGTCTTATACTGTGTGCTACATTTATATTATATATAGTTTGAAGTACCTTGCCATTAAGTAAAATGCAAAGTGATAGAGTGCGTGCAGACTTAGTAATATTAATTATAATACCTTTATTCACATATTAAACTACACAGTATCATTAATGGTAAAGAAAAAAAAAATTGTGTGCATGGTGTGGTTAAACCAATTAGGAAAACAATGCGAGTACTGCGGGTAATCGACTTTTACTTAGATGAGCCTTGAGGGTGCAAGGGACCATGCAGGCATCCACACTACTACTGGAATGTCAGTTTGAATTTGAAATAACACAAATGAAAGGGAAATGGTATATATAAACAAAAAATAAAGATTGTTTTAATACCTACAAGAGCAGTAAATGACAGCGGTTGCTAAATGATTTATACAGTACTTGTTAAATATGAGAGGAGCTTTTGTAACACTAAAGTGATACTGTTTATACCATGTTCACTGGAAAATTGGATTGAATTTCAGTTTGTGAAAATAAAATTTTTTCATAAAACAAAGTTTTTTCCACTCCTTCCGTCCAAAATTTTTCAGAACATGTTACCAGAAACAAAATTTTTTTTATTAGGCCCTGTTAGTGTTAGTGTTAGTGTTGCTCACAACATGCAAAGTAAGGAAGCCCCACTTTTATAAGATTATGGGAGCTCACTGCCTAGCTGGAAATTTATCATAATATTTGCTAGTATTTATTTCACAACCACTAACGTTGTACAACCACTAAAAAACTTGTATCGCATGTGCTTAGCTAGCTTAGAGTCAGATTTACTTGGCCTTACATGTGTATATTTCTACTGTAAGTAAGCACTTCCTGATAACTCTCTGTCCCCCACTTAAAGATCATCCTAATTGTAGATGGCTTCACAGCTGTCTGCTTTGCAGACAGATCTGCACACCTCTTTCCTTGGGGGGCATGGAGGAAGTCATCATCAAATAATGTTTTTGTGTCAAATCGCTTAAGACATACTTAGCTAACTAGAGAAGGATGGGTTCCATCACTTAAAGTCAAGTTCCTCCTGAAATTTCTTCTTATGGGGGAGTTTTTTCCCCCCTCACCACTGTTTGAGGATTTTCTCCCTTCTGGGAGGTTTTACCTCTTATGCTATTTTGGGGACTTGGCCAGCATCATCCAAGTAGTTGCACCATCATCCAAAAAAAAAAAAAAAAAAAGAAATAAAGAACAGTCATCAGTCTTTTAAGTCCACCTGAAAAATTTACTTAATTTCATGAATGACCTTAAACAATTCCAGAGTGGTAAAGTAAAAGCAATGCAATTTTATCTATGGTCTATCACCAAGGAATTGCGCTCACAAAAAAGCCCTTGCTTATGATGTCACTTAAGTACGCACAACTTATTAATGAAATTCAATATATAGTGGATACTGTTCCTTTCAAGGCTACAATCAAAAGCTCTCAGCAATCAATATGCCATCTAATTATTTAATATCCAACTTGACAAAACTTTTCACTTCTTTTGACTAAATTAGCCTTGATCCTTAAAACCCTTCCAAAAACACACAACTATAATTTACAAAAATAAGCATGAAAATAAATAATTCCAAAAATAGTCCATGTATTCTAATCAGGACATCCATGCCCTCTGTTTTTTTTTTTGGCTCCAGCCAAAAACCACACGACTCCTAGATGGCACATCTTCTTTGTCCGTATATTGTAAAAATGTGAGAAATCAGGAAGCTTACATGTACAATCTGAGTTTGGTCTGACTGAAACTGACTGAAAAGAAACAATAGACTTTTCAGAGCCAACAGAGGCCCTCCCTATTACAGTCCTGGTTTATGCAGAAACATAACAACCATTCAAATGGAATAACAACGGACATTTACTTTGCAGAGGGGACGCTTGAGTAATATAAAGGTTAACCATCTGCATATTATCCGTTTCAACTCTGCTATCAAACAGCAGGCGACTTATTAGGAAGCGGTTATGCACTCTTTGCTTTGGCGCGGCTTGTCTGTAGCACTCAAGAGACCTCTGTTGTGGAGGCTTGCGTACTCTTATCGGGAGGGAGGCAGGCCGGCGAACCCTGTGAATTTGCATGTCATCAGATCCCTATTTAGCAGGACAGCAGCAATTACTATCTGCATGAAGTACAGATTTAATATGGTCTGTTGTGTTAAGCTGAGAGATGTGTGGATCTTGAAGAGTACTGAAGGATGGTAAAGGTGAATAGCTGGTATAGATCACTGCTGTGAGACTCAGTCACCTTGTGGAAGGATGGCCAAACCCACTGCTGCGCTCAGATGTTCAGCTACAAGTTGGCAGAAGGTGGGGGGTGTTGGGGGCACAGAGAACCCCATCTCAAAACACAGACACAAATGTAAACATTACCTCGAGGCAATTCGAGAAAATGCCAACCCAGATCATCTGCACGTAACATTCCGAACTCACTCACCAGGTATTGAATATCTGTGAAATGCATACTGGATTTAAGTAAAGCAGTCTGTTCATTTTTTACATTTAAGTGGTAGCAACGTAAACTGCTTGTAAAAAGGATCTTTGGGTAGTTGTCAGACCACCTATGTATTTTTTGTTGAACTTCGTTCTTTCACTAGCAATTATACTGTAAGTCTTGTCTGTATAATCCCCCCTTGCTAAATCACTAAATTCAATTACTGGTGTGCAGTTTCCCCAGCCCTACCAACCAGAGACATGAAAAATAAGCTATTTTGTTGGAATGAGTGTGGATACGTTCTGTAAAAATGCTGAGAGGGAATCAAGCGACAGCTGATTCCAGTTACGTACAAGGACTAATTCATTTCTAGGTCCCAGGATACTGCTGAGGCGTTATCGATTACAAATCTTTCATTACACATTCGAGGTGATTGATTTTTGGGGTTTTTTTTTTGGAATTTAGTTGGTCACAACAGTATTTTTCTTGGAAAAAAATTGTATTTTGAATGGCATTTTTCCAAGTCTGATGAAATCGCACTTAATATAACTGACATCTTTCATAACATATAAAAAATGCCCACAAGAATACTGAAATGGTTTTTTTTGTCTCATGAAACTGCACATTACTGATGAAAATATACACTATATATGCTCTATGCTACTGAACATCAATACTTATTCCACTGTAGGCATGGGCAGGTAATAGTAATCATAATGCACAGCTTATAGCCCATGTACACTCGCATCTTAGTTTTATTAAAGAGGAATGAATTAGATAATACAGTCTTTTTTTAATTTAACCTTTATTTAACCTGGGAAGACCCATTGAGATTGAAATCTCTTTTTTAAGGGAGCCCTGGGGAATTGAGGTCTTGTGCAAACTAATTGGATAAAGCAGGCTGGAGCAGGAAATGCCTAACAACAAAGGTTATCAGGCTTTTTATTACTTTAATAGCATCTACATTCAGCACTCAGTATGAGATATGTCCTCCACGGTTCTTGATAAGCTGTTCCACCCTGTTTGGCATGGAGCTGACCAGGTTTTTGCAGGTTACATTGATTTCTTTGTCGTGATGCCACATCTGGACAACTGCATTGATGACTTTGGCTTTTGTTGTGCAGTCCTTTTGCTGCAGCCTTGACTTGATGATGGACCAGAGATTCTCAATAGGATTGACGTCAGGTGAATTACCAGGCCAGTCCAACACAGTTACTGTGTTGATGATGCAATCACATTAGTTGCACCATACAAGTCAAGGAACTTAATGAAACATGGCTAAAAGGTACCATGCAGTGATCTTTGAGGTGGTTATGTAAAACGTCCATCACTTGGCACAGCTTTTTGCGCTCCATTCTGCTCATACAATAGACAAACACTTTTATCCAATTAATCTGCAAAAGACTGTGGGCTCTATCTTTCACACTGCCCTACCCGTTGCCACTACCCGCTACCCGTGAATTACGCATTTAGCAGCTTCCACTATCCCTAAACGGTATCTTGTGGCCACACTACCCGCTATGCATTATGCCGACTCCCTTATTTGCGCCTGGAGGTGTGCCCGTGGGCGTGTTTATGCGCTTTCCCTACAATTGCTATCTTGACCACTAGCGTTAGGGAAAGCATATAGCGGGTCCAAACCACCACTACCCATTTGGGCTTTTACAAGAGCGCACCCAGGCGGCTTCAATGCGCGTCCACTTGGACACATGAGGACAAGCACATGCGGCTCCACTTCCCGAATTAACTCACCTATAAAAAGCCACCTTTTTTTTAGCCTCAGTTGAACCCCTGAGAAAATGGCAGATATAGTACTAAATCGCCTTGATCGCCAGTTAATAATAGAAGACGCCCAGAACGTGTGTATCGCCAGTGCACCAGCTACCTGGGCCTTTCAGGTAAGTCTATATTGTTTGTATTTTGTATCAATTGTTTTTTTCCGTTTTTATAATAGTATATAATTATTATATATAATATAAATTAATGATATATATTATATATAATATCAAGGTCGGCGCAAGACCTGAAAATTTGGGGGAAAATATCCATCCCTTTATTGACTACAATTAGTCCTGGCTAATTCTAGATGGTTTTTCTTTATTAACACATTTTCCAATTCAAGAATAATCAAGTGGCAATTGAAGACACGGCTTCTCTCCCCCATGCGATCTAACAGCGACAAAATAATGGGCTACATTCAGTACAGAAAAATGATTTAATTATAAATAGATCTATGCACTGGCACTCAGCAACGGTAATTTTTTTTCCAGTGAGAGCGGCATTTTAGAACTCTTTTGCGAATGAAGGGAATTTCGGTGACAAGTACGCACACCTGTTTTTGCAACACGGTCACGCTACTTGCTGTAAAAAATAGACAGCTGTCCGATTGGAAAATGTAAACGGACAAAACCTTGTACATTCGCTGAAGAGTTCTGAAATGCCGCTCTCGCTGGAAAAAAAGTTACGTCGCTGAGTGCCAGTGCACAGACCTAATTTTATTTTTCTAAAATGGGATTTTGTCCTATGCTTCATTTCAGACGGGAGAGGGAGTTGGAAGTGAATGGAGAAACACATTTTTTTCTTTTTTTTTGAAGTCTCCATCACAAAAGGGGTAGGCTTGATGGTTTTTTTTATTATATACCAAACATTAAACAAAATGTCAATGTCAAATAATAATAATAATAATAATAATAATTCAATTCATGATTAACTTAACAAAAACAGATCCTCCCATCTGGATTTGACCTCATGCATGAGCAATTTAACTTTGTCTTCGGAGAAACGTGGCGACCTTCCTCTCTCCATCACGGGTTTCGGTTTGAGGATTTGGGATAGCGCAGCCTGCTCCTAAAGGCAATGGCACCTGGCACACTGATTGATTTAACTGGCGTAACGCCCAAACCACGCCTATGCATAATATAACGGGTAGCGCAGGTGTTTTAGGGATATAGGCAGGTGTGCAAGATAGCAACTTTTGCGGGGGAACGCCTCTTACGCAATGCTAAATCCCCAAATAAAAGATTTAGGGACTCTGGCGTAAGATAGGGCCCTGTATGTCTTAAAGCCACGAGACACCAGGAAAGCTCAGGCAATAATTGTTATGAACTGCATATATGGGAACCCATTTGCAGGATGAACAATGGGCCACTAGGGTGCATTTATAATGAAGAGGATCAGAAGAAATGGAAGAGGGCCTGGAGAACCCACTGTACCTAAAAATTTGCTCACTAATAACCTAGCTCCCTAGAAGAGACACCAGGGAGGAGAACTAGGATTTAGAGTATACAGTTAGAGTAATCCCCTAGCATAAGACAATCCAGCCCTAATGGACACAAAACCACAAAACCTTACATGCACGGGACAATCAGACAGAGGGGAGTGGCCACAGCTGATCACACTATGGGGACAGGGGAGTCAGCCAATTAAGTGCAAGACTCATGCAGACTGCTGGAGCATGGGAGGAACCAATTAGGAAGACACAAGGATTCTAATAGTAATATAAAGACAAGAGGACAAGACACACGAGGAGGAATTTAATTTTATTCTAAATAAAAAAACATTTTACAGAACAGGGCCTGATCCCACAATGAGCAAGCCAGAAGGTAACAGTGGCAAGGAATAACTCCCTAATAGGAAGAAACCTTGGACAGTACCCAGCTCCTAAAAAGGGGGAACCCAGCAACCTACACTCGGCCCTGGCCTGTAAAGGAGAGGAGGAGGAAGACCGGGTGGTGGAACGCCCGCAGGAGGAGAAGGAGGAAGGGGAGGCGGAATGCCTGCAAGAGGAGGAAGGGGCCCTGTGATGCTGGGCAAGCAGATACCTGGTAATACTAGGCCAGCAGCTGGGTGGGCCCTAGGACAGGACCAAGAAGCGGAAACCCTGTAGCAATGGGCACCGGGTACCTTGTAACACGAAGCAAGCGGATTGAAAACCCGGAAAACAAAGGAGAAGCAAATCCCACCATCCTTGGCAGGGTCTTCAAAAAAGGAAACAAAAATGGAGTGATCCTCTGGCTCCTAAGCTGGCTGGAGCATCCTGTTATGAACTGGGCGGATTGGGAGGTAATTGCAGGATTGACAATGAGCCACTATTGTGCGTTTATAATGAGAAGAAATGGAAGAAGGCTTGGAAGAGACACCAGGGAGGTGAATTACAATTTAGAGTGAACCATTAGAATATCCCCAAGTATAAGACAATCCAGCCCTAACTGAGACAAAACCAGAAACTTATATGCACAGGACAATCAGATGGAAGGGAGTGGTAACAGCTGATCACACTAAGGGAATAGGGGTGTCCACAAGACAATCAACCAATTAACTGCAAGGCTCATGCATACTGCTGGAACACGAAAAGTACTAATCAGGAAGACGCAAGCATTCTAGGAAATAAAAATAAAAATAAAGAATTATACAATAATTTAAAAATACAGCGGCATCAAGACTTTTCATCCCCGAGGACTTTTCGTCCCCGGATTTTTGTCCCCTAATGATAAAAAATGTGCCACCATTGTTGACAGACAGCTGAGCGAACAGATGCTGGACAGATCACCATGACATAAGGGTTAGGGTTAGGGACAGTGTTACAATGCAGGAAGAGGGCAAAGCATTATTGGGGATGAACCACCGAGGGATGAAGAGTCCAGGGATGAAAAGTTCATGGAGATGAAGAGTCCAGGGACGAAAATTCCTAGGTGACGAAAAGTCCACGGCGATGAAAAGTCCGGGGATGAAAAATTTGGGGACGGAAAGTCTGGGGACAAAAAGTTTGGGAACAAAGAGTCCTAGAGCCAACTTACAGACACTGCAGTTCAGTTAAAGCCCCAAACCCTCAGCTGCAATGCTTGTGACTCTCAGAGCAGCTGCTTCCCAGAGAAAATCAAAGCCATCATATCCAGTAAACAGCCTTCAAAGGCAAAAGCACAGCCAGTCTATGAAGCAGATGCAATCACTGTGGGTCATGTTCATTGTCAAGCTGCATTCACTGTCCCAGCAGGTCACCCTCACCCCAAATTGCATGTTCATTTTTTTACCATTACACTCTTTCTGACACGGGAGCTGTAAGCGAGTTTTGGAGTGAGCGGCTGTGGAGATTTTGGTAGTTAAAACAAACACAAACGTTCTGAATTAAGTACTTTGACACTGAAAATATAAATCAGAGAAGGGGCTAATGTGCACGTGGCACGTAACAGACCAATGGCAAAGCATGCAACCTTTCACCCCGCCTCGAGCCCCAGAAACAGACATACCATCGAAGGGTCTCAGGGTTAACTCTCATCCAGAATGGACATCACACTCACATTCCTGCTAATTAGCGCATTCTTCTTGGGGAGAGCAAGTTTCCCAGTATCCCAAGCCGTTTGGCAGCCCGAGAGCTGGATGACCCTCATTACTGGCCTGGGGCAGAGAGACTGACCCCTGTGCGTCGATCTCCGGGCCCGGTGGGGTGCTCTGTCTTTTAGCGTTGCAGTAAGTGCTCTACACTTCCGTTAGACAGCAGACAGAGACAAGCAGATGTGGGGAAACAGGACAGAGGGATAACAACGCTGGCCGGTGAGAACCGACAGGAAGCGGGTTAAGGCTTAGTCTACCTGAAAACCTAATAAGAACAACTACCAGTTCGAAGCACTAACTCCACCACAGCAAACAGAAGTGCCCTTAAAAGGTCTTGCCTGTCACAGCTTTGATCCTGACTGACCACTTTGATTACATGTACAATACATGGTAATTTACACTAAACCATGACATAGAAAATCTTATTTCCTTTGGGAAATCGTCATTAACTGATATTAAAAGAGATTTTTTGTGGGGTTGAGTAGAATTACTGCAAAGAGATATACATGCATTGTACCCCACATCAGAACCTGCCACAATTAGCAAAGCCGGGAATAGGGTTTTGCAAATTGGCGGAAATTACCGTTAACTGCAGGTTATCCTAACAAGACTGCTCTCGAGATTTTAGATGAACTTCAGAGAACAGGCACACAAACTTAGTCAATGCAATCATCTTATCGCTGTAGATCGTATGGAATACTATCATCAAACTGTGTTCAGGGCTCTAGTGTTCTCTTTTTGGATAAGATCTGCAATTGTTGATTTGGTACCTCAATACCTTGGATCACAGAGACATAAATACATAAGAGACTAAGGGGGAGAGCAAGAATACACAAAGAGGGAAGACCTTAAAACAGCAGTGTACAATGCTGAATAAAAACAACACTTATTTAAGGAGATAAAGGAGTATCAGAATTTGAGACTTAAATGTGGTCTGTGTCAGACTTTTCACGAAAGGGGCTTATCTTCAGAACAATTACTTCAAGAGTCCCCCCCCGACTTTTACAACTTCCTTTTGGTTGGAGCAGCAGCTCAAACCCAAACAAAAGTCCATTTTTATATTGGCCCTCGTGGCATGTAATTGAGAATCAAGGTAATTATCCCTACAGCTGTTTTCAGTTCTTTTTTATGTAAGCAATACCTGCCTAATCCTGAGAGTAGAAGTAACAAGGCTTGTACTCTTCTAGGCCTCAAGGCCTGCTTGAGTTAGCACAAAAAATGGCTGTATAATATAATCTCCTTCCCAAAACGGCCTCCTTTGAAGTCTTTTAATTCAGACTGAAATGCTGTTTAATAATTAAATTAATCAGAAAAAAAATCTGCAATGACCGAGGACAACTGGCTAATTATGGAACAAATGAGTTGCAGCTTCAAGTTGATAGGAACCACATCTGCAGTTGCTTTAAAACAGAGTCCATCATTAATTAATCACTTTAAAACAAAATAAGACTGAAAGATGTAGATCTTTGAAATGAGTTGCTTACTATACCGAGACATCATCTATGAACAGATAGTATACAACACAGAGAACTACTATAAGAAAGAAATTGTGCTGATGAGTGTTCACTTTTCATTTAAATAAATCTACAGATAAATCAACTGATGACTTGTGAGCTAAAATTCGGGATGTTATTTGTGTCAAAGTGAGCGTTTCCTCTCTTGAAAGGATCATAAAATTTTAATTTACACACCACTAGGGGGAGTTAATTATTGTTTCCTGAAAAAGTATACATAAATCACTGAGAGTTAATTAAAATGTTATGTGCATACAACAATTCGTGTCAAGACAAGTGCAGCATGGGTAGTTTTTTTTTATTTTTATTTCTATCAGCCCTCTTTAATGTTGGCGCCAAATCAACCAAAATTTAGAACTGGTGAATGCTTAGGTAAAAAACTAGTGAATGAATAGCTCTTAATTCACTTATGTACTTATATCTTCAAGTTGAAAGAAAATAAATCGACTTTAGTCCCTTCCCTTGCCATATTGTCTCAACATAAAATTACTCAAAAGGCGAGCTGATTAATAGCTGATAAGGGAGGAATGTGCAGAGCATACTCCTATTCTTTGGTTGCATATACATTTACATACACGCACACAGAGATGGTGGAAGAGGCAATATCAAAGATGGATTCATCACAAATAACACTCTGGTGGTGAAAACAATCCCTCTGTGACAACAGTTTTACGTTACCGCAGGTTCTGACTCACACCCCGGAGGCAAAACAATAAATGAATTGTATCCTCCGGCTTCAATCTCTCTCTCTTCAAATGAGCATCGCTAAGGAGAATGATTTGGTGTGGTAGGATTGGACGGGGAGCAGGGATCCACTCTGTAATTGAGGAGGTGGTGCAGTCAACACTGGAAACCAGCTGTGGCTATGAGGGGCTCCGCAATTAGAGCCAATGAGGAAATTACAGCTTTGCCAATTCTCCCACCAGGGGAGGAAGCCACTCTCCTGGACAAAGTCAACTCTATTCAGTGCACTATTCATCCCTCATTCAATGGATTTGGGGAAGAGGAAATATACAGTTGGCAAAAGGGAGGGAGAGAGAAAAATAGAAGGTGAAAAAGGGAGAAAGTATGAGAGGAGAGAGGAAGAGTGAGAGGGATTAGAGAGAGAGAGGGAGATTGGCAGGCCCAATCATTATCATTAATCAGGGAGCAATCAGACAGAATCTGATGCATGTATATGGCTGCTGGCAACTGTTATACGTGAGGACAGACTAATTGGCCTCACAGATCGACACTCAGTTTTTGCCTCAGTTCTTCAAGTCTTGGTTGTAGGTATTTTACTATATGTCCATTTCACAAAGAAAGCAAAGAGGGAAAAGTCCTCTTTCTGCCAGAGCCGAAAAAGCCAGTTTTCAAACGCTCCAATTCTAGAGGACTGCATTTGCAGGTACTCTACTTGGTGTGCGGTTTCTGCAACTCTTAGCACTCCTCTCATTTATCATGCCCTAATCCTGCTTTGACCCGTCTATAGTGAACAGGCTCTGGAGGAAGCTCACTCACACCTACATCCTGCATCGTCCGGTAAGACATGCGAAACCAGAGTCAACATAAAAGCCCCTGAAGCCAGTGTTTAATTGCAGCCCAGCCAGGAGGGGGGAAGGACCTAAAATCTACAAGCTGTGAAGTCAAGGCTCTATCTCGGCCTCATCTGGAAAGAGAATCTGAAAACACTCAATACCATGATCGGTTAAGTGTTTGAAAAATATTAATCATATAAAGGCCCCCATGCATTTTTGAGCGAGATGATGTACCCGCACGACCCTCTCCTGGTTGGCGGAACATGTTTGGAGATCCAAGACCAAAAGGTGTGGGGGCACATCTCTTTGAGGATATGATTTTATCAGTCTTGCTACCAGCAGAATGACTTCAACAGTCAAGCTTTTATCTTAGACAACTTTCCTTTGTGCCTGAATTGACAAATGCTACAGTGAGCACCATAATTCATTGGACAGTGGCCCTTTTTTAACATTCTGGTTCAGAACTTCAACACTTTGAGTTTGAAAGGATACAACTACAATGAGTTGCAGTGCAGACTGTTAGCTTTAATTTGAGAGTGTTTTCATCTACATCAGACAAACTGTGTACAAATGAAGGACCTTTCGTGCACAGTCCACCCAATCTCCAGGCGCATCAAAAAAAATTTTTTGGACCATTTAACATAATGTGGAAAAAGATGATCATTTTTACCATTTGGTCTCATATCCTTTGCATGGAATGACTGCTTCAAGTCTGTGCATAGACATCATCGGATGCAAAGCATCTCCCCTGGAGATACTCTGCCAGGCCTGTACAATCGTGTATCCAAAAAAGTTGGGATGCAGTGTAAAATGTAAATACAGACAGAATGCAATGATTTGCAGATTAGTTTAAATCTACATTCAATTGAAAATAGTACAAAGACAGCATCTGAGATCTTAAAATTAAGACTGTTTTTTGAAAAGTGTCCACTCAGTCTCAATTTGATGCCAGCAACAGGTTTAAAATTAGTTGGGAAGAGGCATGTTTACCACAGTGTTGCATCACCTCTTCTTTTAACCAACTGCTGTGGTTTTGAAAGCAATGTGTTTTCCCCATTCTTGTTTTATGTCGGATTTCAGCTGTTCAACACTTTGTGGCCTTCTTTGAGATATTTTTTGTTTTATAATGCGCTAAATATATTCATTGGAAACAGGTCTGGACTGCAGGCAGGCCAGTTTGGCACCCAGACTCTTTTTGTTGTAATACCTGTAGAGTGTGGTGTTTGGCATTGTCTTGCCAAAATAAGCAAGGCATTACCTGAAAAAAAAAAGATGTCTGGATGGCAGTAAATGTTGCTCCTAAGCCTGCATAAATTGTTCAGCATTGAATGTGTCTTCGCATTTTAATTGATCAGATTGGAGGACGCTTTTCCGCTTCACCTCAGTCAATCTTAAATGACCTTGGGCTCATAGAAGGCGGCAGCATTTTTAGATATTGTTTATTTATCAAATAAATGATTAAATATTGGAGTAACACAGCCATGTCATACAGTTTGATATTACACACATGTAATACAGCTTTCTGGCTCGCGATTGGTCAGATTCCTTTCATTGAATAACTTCAACCAATATCTTTGCAATGGTCACGTTACTAATCCTGCTAGTAACTGTTAAACAGTGGTAGCGTGAGCCTCTAGTTGGCAGTCTATTCAAGCCAATAGGATGAGCAGTTTGCTAACTATCATGCTAACACTCTTCACCATTACATTAACGAGTCACATGTGTAATTGTTACCGTAGAAGCTTGAATTTATTCATTTAATGGCAAAAAGCGTTAGCATGCTAGCTAGCGAAGTATTCATCCAATTGACTTGAATCATCGCCAGCTAGAAGGTAAAGCTTTTTTTTCCCCCCCATTTTCCAAATAATACAACACTGACATTTATGGTATAAATAAGACCTCAAATACGTGTGCCCGAGATATCATATTTATCCAAATGAAGTAGTGATTTTCACTTCACTTATACAAATGAAAATTACTGCTTTTGTTACATAAAATTGATATCTCGGGCTCACTCAGTAGAGATTCTCCAAATATGGCTTTGTCTTTATATAGTAGTTTTTTAACTAACGTTTGTGGATGCAGCAATGAATATTGTTCACTAACAATGGTTTTCAGAAGTGTCCCTGAGCCCATACATTGATTTCCACAGCCAAATCCAGTCTGTTTTTAATGCAGTGCTGCCTGAGGGCCTGAAGATCAGGGGCATTAAATACTGGTTTTTGGTCTTGTTCTTTGCCTGAACAGAATTCTCTGGATTTCCTGAATCTTTTAACGATATTATGTGCTGTAGATGATGAAATCTCCAAATTCTTTTCAATTTCACCTTGAGAAACATTATACAGAAATTGTCATTCACAGTACCTCACAAAGCCCTTGCCATCTTTACTCCTGAAAGACTCAACCTCACTCAGATGCTCTTTATACCCAATCGTGTTGCTGACCACTTGCCAATCAACCTGATTAGCTGTGAGATGTTCCAGCAGGTGTAATATTTTTTTTAAGTATCATAAAACTTCTCCAGTCTTTTAATGCCCCCAAACTTTTTAAAATGTGTTGCACACCAATCAAAATGAGCAGATAGTTAAAAAAACCATTTAAGTTCTGTTTCAACATCTGATTTGTTGACCTTTTTTATTTAAAATTATGTATTTTATTGAAATGATCCACAAATCATAGCATTCTGTTTTTATTTACATTTTAGATAGCATTCCAACTTTTCTGGAAACAGGCCTGTACTGCAGACATCTTCAGTTGCAGCTTGATTGGGGACTATTTGCCCGCAGTCTCTCCTTCACCATATAAAATGCACGTTCAATCAGATTCAGATCCAGTGACTGACTCGGTCAACGGAACCAGAATTTCTGAAAATTTCAAGCATAATTACAGTTTTTCTGGATATTTTATGATTCAGCCAAACGGCTGTTTGCACTTTGAAGGATGGTAACAATTTTGGACGTGCCTGCTTTAAAATACCAGGTAGCTATATGTGCATTCAGGCTCTGTCAAGCACCACTTTTCAAGTGCCCTCAAAGTAGCTTGTGCAATTGTTATGGCTACAGATATACAGTTTCCCACCAAACACATACACACACACACACACACACACACACAAAATACAACTTTACTTCAGAAACAGTGTATAATATGGTCTCCAGTAATACATTTTTCATTTTACATGCAATATACTATATTCAAGAGTATTTTCTGCATTCATGAAAACCAAAACTAAAATGTGCTTTCTCCAGTCTGCAGCTATTTACTTATCCACACTCTTATTCCATTATTCATTTTCTAATTTTGTTATTCACTCAAGAAAAATTTCAAAAGCACATGAATGAGAATTGTAATCACAGATTAATGGAAATCTGCATGTACGATGCTGGCAGATGCCCGGCAAAATTTTCAGGACTCACTTTTGGCACTTGTTTCTGCATATCGCTTTTAAAACCTTTGCCCGTATGCAGTACGCATGGTTTAAAACATGTCCCAGCTTTCTTGTGGAATGTCCCATCGGGTATTTCAAAGTCAAGAAAGGAAAATTTTTTATAAGGCATGAAATAATGGCAGCTGACCAAGGCAAAAAAAAAAAAATCTATTTCAAATTATATAAATCTTTCTATAAGCATTTCTAGGTTGAATGAAGATGTGGATTATAATGCCTCTTAGCAATTTTGTGCCACAGGAATTTTATTTTGGAAGATTGCCTCAAAGAAGGGGGTGGGACAATAGTGCATGCGAGTAAATGTGTGTGTGTGTGTGTGTGTGTGTGTGTGTGTGTGTGTGTGTGTGTGTGTGTGTGCGTGTATGAGAGTGTTTTTGGGTGCATATGCATTTTGTGTGTGTCTGTTTGTTTGTGCACACGTGTGTTTTGTGTGTATGCGTATGTGCATATGGGTGTGTGTGTGTCTGAGTGTCTGTACCAATGTGTATGTGTATGTGTGTGTGTCCAAATGTGTGTGTTTTGCCTATGTGTGCATGTGTGTGTGTGTGTATGTGTGTGTGTGCGTGCCCATGTGTGTATCAGGTGAGTGGAGTATTTACATTTCATCTCAAATCTATTTAGGATCATTTCAACCAGTTAAGAAAATAAATTTGATACTTAAGATCTCAATCTGCCCTTGAGGGGAAACAGACAGCATAAAGTGGAGGGCTTCACCTTTCAGGTGGAAGCCTGGAGTGGTTTGAGGGGGAACCTCTCGTTTCCACATCAGCGAGGCCGCTGATCCTATTCAGTAGCCACACATGCACACAACCAGCCCCACACCAGACTACCACCCTACAGACACACTACCAACCCCACACCAGACTACCACCTAACAGACACACAACCAGCCCCACACCAGACTTCCACCCTACAGACACACAACCAACCCCACACCAGACTACCACCCAACAGACACACTACCAGCCCCACACCAGACTTCCACCCTACAGACACACAACCAACCCCACACCAGACTACCACCCTACAGACACACAACCAACCCCACACCAGACTACCACCCTAACAGACACACTACCACCCTACAGACCCCCACACCAGACTACCACCCTACAGACACACAACCAACCCCACACCAGACTTCCACCCTACAGACACACAACCAACCCCACACCAGACTTCCACCCTACAGACACACAACCAACCCCACACCAGACTACCACCCTACAGACACACAACCAACCCCACACCAGACTTCCACCCTACAGACACACAACCAACCCCACACCAGACTACCACCCTACAGACACACAACCAACCCCACACCAGACTACCACCCAACAGACACAGCCTGTTATCCATGAGACACACAACCAACTTCCAGACACAGCCTGTTATCCATGGGATGACGGATGACTTTTTCAACCAAAAAAATCCATAGGATTTGAGCGAGAAAGATAAAATTTTGCCAGATGCACTCTGGATTTTCAGGCAAAGATCCGCATTACTGTGTGACATTCACTTCCCAAGTCAAACACCGACTGAAGGTACAAATCCGATTCACGAGCAAGTGAGTCTTCTCCTGCACTCCTTTCACAGGATACTACTGTGGTGATATCCCCAGAATACATACAGCTGTATTCACTGCACAAAATTATACTATAAACCGACTTTATATTTTACTGTATATTTACTACGAAATTGCTGCTGGCACCAACACATACAAACACACATAGCCACACATATTGAGGGTTTGGAGCGCAATGGTTATATGTCCATTTTAGAGGTTTTGAGAAAAATTGATTTTTAGGTTTGCAAATGTTCTATTAAATCAGGTACATCATTTACATCATTTTTATGTCAGTCACTCTTTTACTGCATGGTTCAGAAGTATACTGAACATGTAAGTTTTCGTAAGTGTGGTACTGCGATATCATGGCCAAAATTGCCTAAATGGACATGTCACCTCCGTGCTCCAACAATTCTAGCACTTGATGTGACATAACACAATGGTGATAGATTGAATTTAAGTTTGTTTGCAATGGAAGACAGACGATTCTGTAATACTATTCACGTTTATTCATCAAAATATCAATGTTTAATTCACATAAGCAGATTTTGTTGGACATATCACAAAATGAAAATGTGAATTCTGTTTAAAACTGAGGTGCATGGACATATAGTTATTGTGCTCCAAGAATTAGCTGATAGAAATGTGTGACAGGAGGTAAAAATCTCAAAATCACAAAATTTGTACATATCACCATTGTGCTCCAAACCCTCGATATGCTGACAGCACCCCACCCCCATTACTTCAAAACTCAATTACTGTTCCAGAGCTACGACTAAGCCAAGTCCATCACACCGGTCAATCATGTATCATACAAGCCCCTGATTCTATTTGTCAGGCAGTGGCAAAAGCAGCTTGTAAAATGTGCTGAGGGGGGAACGGCCAGCAAGACAAAAACCTCAAGAGAGGTAGAAATGTATATGTAAAAAAAAAGCATATAAATGCTAAAAAGCCTGAGGGAAAAAGATTCACGGGTGAAATATACAGTACATAGAGATTCAAGTGTAAGGTGTAACAGAAGTGAGTGGGAGTGGTTCTCAATACAAAACCTGTAATTACGGGAATATTCGTGTTGCGTCCCCGTAAATAAAATCCACATCACTTCAAGAAAAGACAGCAGCAAAAAATGACGTGATGAAATCCGAAGATGTACTTTGTTAAAGAATTGTAAAAAAAAAAAAGAGAGGGATAGCAGAGAGGGGGTCTTTCCATGCAGCTGCCAGAGGCCACGGCTGGCATGAGTTCACAGCAAGCGCTCTGATTGAGAAACAGGAAGAAGTCCGCGCTCACTCCATCGCCCTGTACCCTGCAGCACTCCGTCGCTGACCTCACACACCAAATAATGGGGCTGCTCCATGGCCTGGGGTTCTCTAGATGCTCGGGTCATTATTTTTAAACGCTGGCTTCAGGAAGAGGCAATCATTTGTATAATACGGTATGTTTGTAGATCAGGCCAGGGGTCAGTGTGGTCTGGGGGTAGTGGGGTGGGGTGTAGCTGGGGGTCCATTTCTCAACCGCAATCCCTGTACCCCCCACACAGGTCAAACCACCACTAAGGCAACTCCTTCCCTTGCCAGTGCTCGCACAAACAGAGCAAAAACTTAATCTAAGACATAGCTGTAATCGGTGGTTAGGAATCCCACATCGTCCCCTGATACACAGATCAACCAAGCACTCCTACTACCAGACCTTATCAGTGCTGAGGCCTCTGTGTATGTGGGAGAAAGCCGAGGAGCGCAGGGAATGCACCCGTTCAGCAAATTACATTAAATGACAGAAACCCGATAGAAAAAAAATGACCTCACCTGACCTTGTCTGCTTTCTTGTGCACGAATGACAGGCATGTCTATTCATACGAACCAAAAAATGAGTTCAAATTCCTCTTATGAAGGGCAGTGTTCAGCACCTATCGAATGACGATGGTGTTAAATGGTCAGAAGGTAGAATCAGGAGGATATCTGTGTATTCTTACTGTGGTAGGAATGTGAAAATATTCTGGTACTGTGTTCCAGTACCTCTGCTACCACAAGCTCAGCTCTATTATTTTTTTGAAGAAAAATTATAAATTGCAATGAAGTGAGCTTTACCTACATTCAGACAAAGAATATTTCCAAAAGTGAGTAAGACTTGAACATGTTCTCATTTTCTGTAACACATGGAAATCAAAGATGACCCATGTGAAGACCTTAAACCTCCCACAAAGCCCAAATTAAATCATGTGCTTCAATGACAGGAAGCACTCAGTCTCCCCCACGAAGCAGCAGTAACCCATTTAGGAAAGGGATGTTAATACTGCTACACCAGATGGGGGTCAATGGGTGTGGTTGTGTGTGTGTGTGTGTGTGTGTGTGTGCACATGTGTATATGTGGGTGTGTGTGTGTACATATACATGCATTTTGAGCGTCACAGCTAAATTTTTTAACTATTACTTCTTTCCACTTTGAGGTGCTAAATGCCCTACCTTGACCTTACTTGTAATCGCAATGTTTTCTGTCAGGCAGTTAAGCATAGACAAGAACATGCATTCCTCAGACATGCACGCTGCCAGCAGCCACATCCTTCCACTGCTACACTGATTCGCACAGTCATATTACTTCATGCACAGCTGTCTGCGCTCACAGGCAAGGGCATATTACAAGCTTCCCCATGGGCCTGCTTGCCACATGTAGCACTGGCACAGCCAGCACTCAGTACCAGACCAGGGCTTGTACATCAACTCTGGAAAACAGCAAATAGAGGCATTTGTGGAATCAGGACTCAAGAGGCCAAAACAGGCTTAATATATGGAACAAAGGTGAGTGACATATATTGCTTTTGGACCCATCAGGTACAAATTTTATAGTCGATAATTTGTCAATATAAACAATATATTATTGGTTTATATCCCTGTCATGAGCTTATATCTGACTTCACAAGGCACACTACCCGATAAGTTCACACCATGGCTCTACCTAAAGAATACTGGCTGAGTTACAGGCAGGTGAGCCAATAGTACACAATTTGTGGAGAGGAAAAAATACCATTTTAATTCAGAACCAAAAAACTACTATAGATGCACAAGTTTACAGAAAATTCAATTTTTTTTTTTTTTTTTTTTTTTTAAATTTTTTTTCCTTTATTTGACAGTTGTGGAGTGTAGAGAGACAGGAAGGCTGGGAGAAGAATGCAGCAAATGACCCGAGCCAGAATCGAACCCAGGTCGCTGCGGGAAGGACACAGCCCCCATGGTGCGCGCGCCTAGACCGATGAGCCACCGGGGCGCCCCAGAATATTCAATTTTAAAGATCCTCCAAAATATGCCAGTTACCAGTCAAGTTTACTGCTCACACATGTCAGGTTTGCCGGACTGATTTATAGCCAGGCCCAGCAAACAATGGAAGGAGCCCCCAGAATCTTCACTTGGTTTGATGGGTCCTGCCTCCAACTTTTCTCCATTTGTGGAGCCTCTCGTCTCATTGCCCACCAGTTTGTGGGGTTCTGGCGTACAACTGGTACGCCAGCCCTTCTGAAAGTCTGCTAGCGCTCTGCGGTCAGGAAAAACAACCCTCATAATTGCTTTCAGTAACTTTCAGCTCTCCTCTGTACCATAGGGTTTCATCCGTACGACAAAACAGTAACAAGCCCCAACCAGATTTTTGTTGAAATAAGTAGAAAACCTTACGTCACATTGCATTAGGCTAATTTTGCATCTAATCTAACCAGCCATGGGATCTTGCCAGATGGACATCTTTTTTTTCTTTTTAATTAAAGGAAAGCTATTTCAGAACAGCTTGCTCCCTATGAAAACAGGATTTACCCACGTTTACCAATGTTTGACATTTGCTGGCAGTGTCCAAGGAATTGAGGCTAAAATCCATGTCATTCCTTGTTTTCAGTCATCTGCCAATCTTTCTGAGCCTTTATATTGGATCCAGATTGAACAATATAGTCGCTTTCTGAACGATCGCTCAATGTGATGGTTTAGTTGACAGAAAGTCCCTCCAATCATACACACACTAAGCACACACTAGGGCCCTCACGCTGGAGGGGTAAGGATTTGTAAAGCCCACACATTTTAATGCAATATACTGTTACAATTCGATGCAAACCAAAATGACACTTAAATCCAGTTTCAAGTGTCCTCGCATTCCAAGCTAAGCCACAGCGCCTAATTTAATATGGGTCCGCCAGTGGAGAGAGGGGTGCAGACAATGGGGCTCGATGCCTCAGGGATGAGGTGCAGGGTTCACTGGGTGGCAGTACAGGTTTGGGGGATTACGGTGTACTTGAGGTGAGGTGGGGGGGGAAAAGGTTTTGCAGCAATAGCCAGAAAATTAGTGGTGCCCTATGTCAGGGCACCCCATAGGTCTGTCTGGGGGTGGTGAGGGGTGTGTGTGAGGGGAGGGGGTATAAATGTGCTACATGGAGTGAAGCCTGGGGTCATTTTATGGGGTGCAGTTGCGCAAGGTTAACTGTTGTCGTGAATGAATTCCGTGCATCTCACAGACGGTTGACGGCTCTGTGTCACTGCTCAATAGACAGGGACAAGGGGCACAGAGAGTTAATCGCTAAACTGGTGACTGGCAGGCAGGTTTCAGGAGGTAGTGCCATCAACCCGGGGCAAACGCAAAGAAAATTTTTCATCTATGAAGAATCCCACGTTTACTTTCAAGGTGGGTTTTGAGAAGTAGGTAGCTTGTCTCCCCCCCCCCGCTATCTCAAATTATGGCGTCACAGAAGCGATTGAAACTTCAGTTAGGAACAGCCAGGAACTGACAAATACCTGAACATGATATATTACTGTTTTCTGTTTTCCTTCCAGCTTCTATCGTCCTAGCCATTGCCTTCCGGACTTTCTTTTTGTTTTCCAAGTGAGTCCATAATGAAAACATCCTTGAGCATTCCATAATATTATCAGTGGGAAAGCTCAGGGAATCCGTACTTGGTTACCCAGAGAGCGGTTGCCAGAAAATGCCACCTGATATGCGTTTCACTGCACCAGACTGAGACACCGCCACTGTGGGAGGCATTTCACATTCGAGGAGCATATTTCGCGACGGTCTCTCCCTAAGTGCTGGGGCTTTTACGCCTGTCATTTTCATGGCATGATTATTCGACATTAAAGATGAATAAAATCCGCTCATCTGTCAAGAATGCAGCTTTTGTTTACACGCGAGTCTGCACCAATTGAAACATGAAAGATGCCAGTACATTTCGGGTATAAACACACAGAAGTGCTGAAACGCAGTAAACCAAGATTTAATACCGTTGCGCAGCGACTCCTGAGCCCTCCTCGGTTTGATGCTGCATCCTCTCAGCATGGGATTCTTTATGAGGAGGCGGAGAGCTTTGGCAATATTTTGAATAGAATAAAGTAATTTATAAATCATCTTGTTTCTACAGCAGCTGCGTGTGCTCCGGCTCTCTCCCTCAGCTGTTCTGCAATGTCCACATGAAGCTCCTGAACTTTCAATCAGTGCACAGATAAAGGGAGAGTCGTAATTTATGAATGCAAATTGAGACACTGTTTCAGACAGGCTTATGAGACTTTCTTATCTTTACCTCCCGACAACATAATATATAAAGTAGACCTGCCAGGCAGTTTTCAATTTTTATTATCTGTCACACAGAAATGACTACTGGTTTGAAAGAGCATGAGGATAAAAGTATTGTTTTGACTGCATTTACAGCCTGAAAATCCCAGCAGTACGCTCTCAAAATCACAAGCACTCAGGAAAAAACTAACATCCAGGATCTTCAGAAATGTACGAAGCAAACAAATAAATGAATAAATAGAAATAAAAAGGAGGAAACATTTCCCAAAAAATGACAACAAAAAAAATCCTCCGCACTTTACAAAATCATATTTTTTAAATACGGCAGGCCACGTGTGGTTAATTTAATAATAATAATAGTAATAATCTGTTCATAGCATTAAACAAGTCAACGTTGAAATTTTCATTTGCAAAGACAGCATGATTCAGCAGAAAAATGGAAGCCCCTTTTTTGCCCTTTTTTGGCTGCAAAAAAAAAAAAAAAACCGGAGACGAAAAACCTCTTTATAGTGTTTATTTTGGTTAAAAAGAAAAATACTTCTGCATTTATTTTCTTCCAGAACCCAGGCAAATGAAACGTTTTTTATGGTCTATGGATTTGAACAGAATCATATTTTTTACTTGCGCAAAATACCATACATACTAGCACAAGAATGTCAATATCTGTCAAACAGATATAGATTTTATGGTCAAAGTTTTAATAAAAAGGACAATTATGATTTCTTCACCAAAATTAATGTCTTAATGTCACAAAGATCAAACAAACAGATGCACATTGCACACAGCAGTTGCTTACACAAACAAAGTAGTTTATTTATGATTATGGCAGAGGAAATAGTCTAGACTCCTTAAAATCAAGTCCTAACATATCTGTTTAGAGCTCATGACATTGAAGAAATGAGGAATATATTTTAAGGTTGTACTACTTCAGAGCAACATGGTTTCACAGACAGCAGAAAATTGAGGCTGATCCCTATTCAGTCTTTTTTACCGTTCGTTAAAATGTATGAACTTGACATGTTTTGCAGCACAAAGCAGCACAATAAGACCCCTGAATCCCATTTTATCAGAGTGGAAGTCTGAAGTACCTTGAGCATCACAGATTATGTTAAGGACCAGACATTCCAGACCAGTCTGAACTTTCCAAACTGAAACAAGCACCAAACTGTGTGAGGCAAGTCTGCCAAAAGCCCGGCAACATAAATCCCCTTCCATTTGCCTCAATTTCAAAAGCAACATTTTAGGTCTGCATTAAGGTAGTTCAGGCACAATCCCATTTTGGCAGCCTCAAAAGTGCTGAGAAATATCAAGGCATAAAATAGCCATGATTCATCACCGGAGAAGGTGGTTGTTATTTCAGTAAGCAAACTGTCAAAGTGGAATAAAATCCTGTGAGTTGCCAGCAGATTAAATCCATTAGAAAAAAAGTGAAGGATTATTCATTCGAAGCCTTTGTTGAGAAGGAAAACAGCCTCTCCTGTGCTTGGGAAAGCTAAGGTGGAAATCAGTTTCGCCGAAAGTTACAATTTCTTCTTGTCCCATGCCATGCAATTTGCAGACCATTCTCACAGTTTTCTCAGACATTAAGTCTGTAGAGTAAGTTAAGAGTAATGCATGCATCACATACAGTAGATACAGAGAGTGAGCTCACTGAATTGGCACAAAATAAACTTCTTGTACTGAGGATCATCGTTCTTCTCTTATCACTGGTATGCAAGAAATGCAGGGCATGCTAAGACTGACAAAATTAGTAAAAGTTATGTATTGACTTCACAGAAACAGATGCATCAGATGAATTAAGGCGATAGCTTGAAAAAGAAGTGTATGAACCATCTTTGTTAATTTTTTAGTCTTAGAAGGATATTACACAGCAATTTTCACATCAATTACAAAGGATGGATGAAAAATATGGACTAAAGCAAGGTCAAAAAAATCTTAAGCACAATTACTTTGTCCACAAAAACATGGTATACTCTTTATGTTTTCTGGTGAACACGGATATTCACCAATTCCTTTATATAGCTTCAACATAACCAGGCAACTATTGAAAACAGTTGTCCCCAGAAATCATTAGCCTACTGTAGCTGAGCACAAACAGCGATAATGTAAAGGAAGGTGTAATAACAGCTCTTGGACACAGGGCTCTTTAATTGACACAGTTTCCGCTGCAAATTCACACCAGAGGATTCCGGAAAGGACCACATCAAAGTAAGCTATCACCAAACAAAGGAAAAAAGCACCAAAAAGACCAAACAACAATATCGATAAAAACAGCTCATGTGTTGACTGGCTTCGATCAAATGCAGCAATGTGTTGATCTGACAAGAATGTCTTTATATACAAACAAATTTTCTCTTATTTTTGTTTGAATCCACAATTTTCTCTCATTTTTTAGTACTCATTGATTTCTAGGATTCACCGATGTTTACTTGTTTTTGCTCTTCACTTAGGTAAGAGAAAATTTTACGAGGGGTCAAGAGCACTCTTACCAAGACAAGAGAAAAACATCCTGTTTATAAAGTCCACAAATTGTATGTCCAATGCACGAAAACATATGTTTTACATTTTAGGAACATTAAAAAATGCAAAATAGCATACATGTCAACCTCTTTGGGGTTCCCACCTGTATTACCGCCAGTTAACATCTGTAAAATTCTTTTAAAATCCATAATTTTTTTTAAAGTATTTTTTTATATAAATATTTTTTCATTAATGAAATTATAAATGGAGTGAGAAAATTTCATTAAAATATTTCCAGAAGCTTAAAAACCTTTCTATTAAAGTATGAAGATAAAAAAACCTCAAAGCCTCATCCAGGACCATGAAAACTGCCACGCTCATGTTGATGTTACACACGGGCATGTCAAGGATCCTCAATCGCACTCCACTCTATGAAAATCTTGATCAAAATCACCAATCTCTTATCCATATTCTTATCACTCCACTTGTATATCAAGAAGGAGGAGTGACATCCATTAATAGCCAATGTTGTGCAGCCACAGGAACCAGGCTCTTCTTGACAATTTTTCTTGTGTTTGTACATATGCAACTGATACTTTGGCAATCGTGCAGACCATACCTCGTTTAATTCAGTATGGTCCATATGCATGATGAGCAGAAGCTCCAAAAAGAGGTCCACTATGGCCAATGACAAATTGGGTTGAGCCATGAAAAGAATCATCTGGCTGTTGTTTGTTTATCACCATGGTGTGTGTTCATGTGCTCTTTCATTGATGTCAAAATGAATAGCTTCCAATCATTAATATTTTGATCTAAGTTTTTTTCTGCGAGGGACTATCTGGAATCGAACCGGCCGCAATGAAAGCAGGGCGATTTCCTGAAGCAGGGCTGAATTCAGACATGTGTAAGGATGATAAACATAATCTATCGCACCTATCTTACCCAACTTCAAAATCAAAGTTTATTTTTAGCCCAGCTAGTGATATTCAATGTCTTAAGGTTGAATCTAAAATGATTCCGATGTTATTGTGTTAACGCTGCCAGACAGAACTTGTGATTCCAATACCAACTATGCTTTGTGGCTGGTTTAACTAGCTACACTTCGCAGCTGGAATAAAAAATCCATATAACTTCATTTGTACGTCCAAAAGCAGTGTAATTGGGGGAAAATCCATGTAACTTATGTGAAATCCATATAAGTTGATATATACAGTCTGTAATAGAATCAAATTAAGATCATTATATGTTTTAAAGGAATTTGAATTATTGGATTACTCATTTTGTGCTTAAAGAATACTAGTGGTCAGTGGAATCCTATTAAGACCATAAAACTCAGGAGGATCATATTTACTTTGTTTAAGTTGATTTATCAGCACTTAAATTTCTTCTTGCAACCTTTTTTCATTGGAATCTCTCCACTTGTTGTGCCAAAGTCCGCTATTTGCATATGGCACAACACCTGCCGTTATATGGTGCTTAGTGGGCATTACCTATGCTAATAACATACAATTGGCCACGCGCCTCCAGTTTACGCGCCTCAAATGGGATTCATCATTCGGCACATATGCGTCAGAGCAGATTTGGATGGTGAGAACGTTTGGTGCATCTGGAGTTGACTTCTGTTATTTTTTATCTTAACAAAAAAAATAAAATGTAAGAGAATTTTCAGAAAATGTTGCTGCATGAGGCCCAAGGACTGCTAAATGGATACGCAAAGATGTTGTATACACTACATACACACAAACTGTACAGTAACAATCATGTATGTTGTAAAGTAGAATTGCCTGATACTTACTGAGGCCATATTTGTTAACTTTTTGGGAAAAGAAGGTTCTCTTATGGCTCATAAACTTGAACATGCTTCAGTGAGGGGTTACAAAGGTCAGCAGAGAGAGGCCTCGAGTTATCAGTGAGGGCATTTTACTCCAGAGGGATGATCCTATATAAACAGCAGTCATTTTTTATGACACACTTTCAGAGTTCTTCTCAAAACATCACCCTGGGAGGCCAGGTCAAGTGGTCTTTATCTGCTGGCCCGTAAGTTTACACTTACGGCACTTGGGAATTTTGCGATTCTACGCCACCACACCAAAGAACCCTATAACTCCACCAGATAGTGCCAGTAAGGCAAAACAATGAGTATTTTTTCAGTTTTGTGACCAGCCTGCCTAAAGGATTTACATTACTTAGGATATCACTGTCCATTCCACACACAAAATAACTTCTTGCCAGCTTGTATTAAGGTGGGCGCCCTCACTCCTATTTACTCCTACTCTAGTTTCTCAGAAGACGGCGGTTGATATTACTAAGATATATAAACTGACATGTTTCGAAAGGCTGAGGTTGACATTATTGTGATTAGGATAACGATAACATATCTCAGGAATAATACTTACTTTAGCAAGATTAAAGAGGAATCCCTCACAGAAAATAAAAGGTTGACATTGGCATTAGTGAGCCCATAGATTGAGATCTTTCCAGGGATCAGGGCTGACGGCTGTGGAGCGCTCAGCGGTCACGGTTCAGTGCCCTGATGCTACCGCCTGCTCGCCGTGTGCGTTTCTCCTCAGCCGTCCAAGTGAAAGCCATCGCCCCTCAGCACAGTGCCTACAGAGCCTCTAAATGATTCATCTAAATACTGTGTGGTTTCTGTGTATAGATTCCTGGCAGCATAATGAAAACATAAGGGATAGGGGCTGGTGTAGGTTTCTCTTCTGTATTATCAGATTGTGACACAGAGTACAGAATGAGCACACTGTGTTTGAATTTATTCAGCTGTTCCCATAGTTTTATGTTTCACAAGCGCCTGCCACAGTGTACGGGCTCCCATGTGATCAGAGTGAAATTGCCGGTACCTAGCACTCTAATAGCCTAAATTAGCCAGCATGCTCATTTTTTGATGAGAAAGTTCTCTCATTGGTTCAATCAGAACTGCTGTAAATAAACATGCAGAATTCACCGATGAATCCAGGCTGACAACTTTCAAGAATAGCCCTTCAATACACTTAAATCTTGAACCAGCTATTACTCCAGAATTTATCCATAACCCTAGCCTATCTAGAAGCCTAATGCAATGAAGGTGACAGATGGTGCCTCTAAGTTGCTATCTCTACAGCTGCGTATTGAATCAAACAGAAAAATGACACAGCGTGCAAAATGTTCATTGTCAACCTAAGTCTTGGATCGGCTTTGTAATCCAGGAAGTGTACGGTGATGACCGTGAAGCGCAGAAACCTGCAGGATGTCATACAGGGTACGCGAAGGCATGGCAATCTGAGTATCAGTACCGTCACTTCAAATTCACCACCACGCCACACTCTACTTTGGGATAAAACTCTTCACTCATCTCTTAAAACTCAGCTCATCATCGTATGATAAATGAAGCTTTGCAGAGGCAACTGGCTAATGCATAGCATCTCATCAGGCAAAGAAGTTGAAGGCACACTGTGTGTGTACGTACATGAGTAATTGGTTTACATTTTGTTGCAGACATCATATCATCATCTCCTAAAGCTCCATACCTGCTCCTCTTCAGGCATCCTTCCCCACTCTTCCTCCTCAGAGCTTGTGAAGATAAAGCTACTCCCCAGATGTTTGGTTTCAGTTGTTTTGCGAAGTCTGGCGAAGTGATCAAAGTACGGTTTCAGCTCGGTGTCATGGCTGTTTCTTCAAATGTGACTGGATTATCTGCATGAGCAACCACAAAGCATTTCCATTTTCAGAGCATAGTAGAACAGTTTAGAAAGTGATACTGGTCACGAAGGCCCAGTACTGGTAAATGGAAGGCCGAAAAGGCAGTAAAGGTGCGACAATGAGGTAACCAGTAACAGAGAAGGGCAAAGGGGATGCAGCGATAGAGTCGACAAAGACTATGGGGGGTTAAAAAGTAAGTAGGTAGTAATGGCAGATTTCTCATGTTTAATGTGGGACCCAGTCCACACGCACTCGGGTATTTTTATAAATGGGGTTTTTCCTCCTTTGTTTTCCAAAAAAACTATCTCCGTCCAACACAAAGACACAAAAGCACAATTAAAACGCTGTCAAGAGCATGCCAAACCAAAAGGCAGCAATGATATAATTCAATGTAAGACCATGTAGGCTAATCAAAAGCCTTAAAAACAGGCTACAAAGACCGTAAACTTTGAAATTACAAGCTAAAAACTCTGTTTTGCCAGTCCACAGGTTAACAGTGAAAACTGAATTTGCAGACATCATCTCCCTAAAAGATGTTGTCCAAAAGGACCATTTTCGGTGACCGAGAACACAGTTTAAGGGCAGATGAAAGGCTGCAACGCATAGAAAATGCTACGTTTTAAAAAAATACCTGTTTATGTGTGAACAGGGCCTCAGTTTCCAAAAAAGAAAAAGAAAGTGGGCTCCTGACAAGTAGAATATGTATAAGGCCCAGGTTGCTTGACCACTGAAGTACAAAACATGATCATGGGCTCAAAACAAAACACGGGCGCACTTGGACCCACCTAACCTAATTCAGCAGATCGCAGGTTGCGATAAACTGTGGAAACCAATCACACAACTCTATACCCATAGTTTTCACAAAGTTTTCAAAAGTTAAACTGGTACGGCTTTGCTTTCTGCGAAAGAGTGAGATTTTTAGCAAGCAATATTCACACAAAATACAGAATTCTAATTGCAACAAATCGATTAACGTAGAAAAAAATACATGCTTCCCATATAGTCAGCATAGCTGAAAAAGCTCAAATGGCTATTGGAAGCTGAAATGGCTATCATGGATATAACCACTGGACTGAATATATTCCCTCCAGTAATGGGCCACTCTTCCACTAAAATATCTCTCTGCACTAATAAACACAAATGATGATTGTGTAAATGGTCTTTTCCAACTATTTCCATTTCAGAAGAGCTGTACTTCAGCTCAACATGGATAAAGTGAATAAAATTGGATCCTTCTGTAAGAGTGCAATCAGGCTGAACCACAATGGCCTTCTTATGACTCAAACCAACAGAGCTGCAGTGTGTTACTATAATCACAAAATGGTGGGTCAAGGATAGACCGTTAAAGGAATGCACCCAAGCCATATTATAGAAACTTAAAGAAACACTACGAAGAATTCACCTACCCAGAACTAAGTACCCCGCAGTAAGTTCCAAATGTAATAGTAACCTTTGGTCCTCCACATTTCAACACTGTGATTACATAATTAACACCAATTAAGTAATTTGGGCGGTAAGAATGTCAGAGGTGTAGTGGGAGCCCCGTCAATTATACCAATAGGCGACCCCTGAAAATGAGAGGACCCAGAAAGCACCAATCACTCCTCAAACTGATTTCTAAAAGTTAAAATCACTGCTCATAGCTCCTCACCCCTGAAAGGTCAAGTCTCATTTTCGCTACTTCAAATAAGTAGTATGGAACCACTAGAAAGCCAAAGTGTCTTCTGGAAAGTAAAATGTATAATGAATAGACACAAAATAAACGTATTTTACGATTTCTGAATGAAAGGTCACGAAAATCATATGGCATGTTAACGCTTGGAAAAGCCTCAAATATGAAGTGCAACCTTCAGTGAAGTCCATCATCTTCTACAAATGTTTTCCGTGGGTCTGGGGCACAGGGTGAACACAATTACGTGCAATTTCCCATTTGAAAGTCGTCTGAGAAGAGCATACATCCGGGGCTATCAGAGAGAGACCCTCGTTTATTTCTCATGTGTTAACAAAAACAAAAAAAAGCCAGAGACAGAAATTTCTTCAAAGCAGTTGGTTAATAATTAAGTGGAAACTCAGGCATAAGCAAACACACACACAAAAGGAGACATGAACCTGCACTCACGTCGATTTACACGCCTTGTTTACAGGTTTAAACGTTAAAATTAAAAGCGTGAAGTGAAGGAGCGAGCAGGGGAGGCGGAAAAAAGAAACTAAAAGTAAATAGTTTCTCTTTGTACATCCTGGTCATCAATATCAGATATCTTACTCAAAGATGGGAATTAATTTGCGTCTCAATCTTATTTCCTCTGCATGCAATCGTCAAGGGTCTTATAGGATGTGCCTAATGAGAACCAGGTTATATTGCCAAAGGAAGCCCTTGAACAGAGAGCCAATGAAACAAGAGGGCAAATTAGTTTCAGGACTTCCAGGACCTGAAGTAAAGGGAAAAACTCAGTGCTTATCTGGGGGGCGGGGGCGTCCTTTATTAAAATGAGCCGCTAGAACATTCTATTAAAAGCCTATTTGTTTACCACTATCCATTAGCATGTGTTATACATGCCTGCTCCTGTTCTAAATGGAACTTAATCTTGGATTTAAGAGCAGGTGAGTAGCACAGTGCAACTAGAAAAGAGACACCAGTAAGAAACGTGAAAAGGCGCGTCAAAAGTCTAAACACCAGTGCGAGGGAAAATAAAGAGACAAAATAAAAAATAAACAGAGGCATATCTCTAAGCCTGAATAAAGAAGCATGAGCAGCTGGGAAAGGTTCCTTTCCCCCCCCCCCCGCAAACAAGGCTGTCCGAGCAGACTGGAGCCCACGCTCACTTGTGCCTCAGTCAAGCTGTGCTGCACATGATCAGCATTTAAGTGACTAATTTCAGCGGATTACTTGCAGGTGGGAAACACAGGGTACAGGACATGCTCATGTCCATCAAACTCCGGCAGCCTGCACGGCTCAGGAAAAAGGAGTGCTGAATGGAATCTAATTCAGAGAATGAACAATTACAAAAACTAGGTACTACACTTCATTGTCAAACTAAAAAATCAAGGAATGCAATTTGACTGCTATAAATGCCAATAATATTTCAAACATGAACTTCAGGGTTGAACTCCTCCGACAAGCAATTTGATTCCTGCAATTTCATTGTCAGCCCGACGATTGTATTATTCTATCACTTAACACAAGTCACTTTCAATTTTTGCTATATCCATATTCAAACTCAGTCGAGAAATGATTCAATGGCTGCTAGAGCAGCTGAGATTTCCATGTAGGTTTGATGTTATATTGGTTATAGCTACTTTTGCGAAGCAGCATTGTCCGAATATTCCCCTTTTTGACTAAAAAGCCAAATCCCACCCACACGCAGTATCTGAGGCTTAATGATGATTGAACAGAAAGTCAAAATGTTTTCACAAAAAAGGTCCTCAGGTAACCATCTCAAAAATACAGACTTTCCAGCAAGTTCTCAAGTTCTTTTTTCTTCTTCTTCTTTTTTAAGTGACTGTTTCAATTGCCTGGTTTTTCTATTGAAACTCTCCCCTCCAGATTATGAGATGGGCTTTAATTTCTGGCAACTTTAGATAAACTTCTCCTCAGCAGTTCAAAGACATTGGCTCAATACACAAGTTCAATTGTGCACTCCTTTGAAGCCCTGGCCTTGAGTTCATTAAACATATTTTTCTAACCTGGAGCAGGTTTTGGGATCTTACAGATAATGCATCCTCTGTATTGCTGGTAAAATGGCAAATCTTCTCTCAAGAGTTGTTATTAAGAGGGGCTATTTGATTGTAGAAAGAGCTATTTTGTTTGAGATACTACACCGTCATCACCAGATGGGTCACAAAAGTGTCAATCACGGAATTATCTTTGAATTTGATTTTTCGATTACACTTTAGTTATGCCTCATTATTTACAACAATACAAGTCAAAAGGAGAAGTTTACTTGTTCCATAATGAGTATTCTTCCTTTTCTGGCAATCCAGAACTAACAAACCTGAACAGCAGCCTTTATTCTCAGCAACAGTCAGTATCACAAACATGTCGAGAAATACTAATGTAACAGTTACAAAAAGTAGGACAACCCATGTTTGATGTTCACTCTTTTGACATGTAATGCCTGTAAATGGTAAAAACACACATTTTCCTCACACATTAGTCATTAAATACATCAATGTTAACAAAAATGAAAGGCTCCTTAAAAAGCCAAGCCGTTCCCATGAACAAGGTGCGAGCCCCTGACCTCCAATCATTCAACATATGGACCTGAATGCTTGATCTAAACTTAATAACTGTTTTTGTGGAAATGGTTAAGAATAGGGCTTTCTTGTTTTTGGACCTGGTCCAATATATTTTTAAAAAAATGCACCTCCACATCAATGTTTCTCTAATAGAGGACTGCAACCAGGATCACTGTAGGGTTGACATCCTGGCTTTAAAAATGATGACCCACAAAAACATTCTGTCAACATGTTGGAGCAAGCAGGTCACTGTTGATTAGCAGGTGCACAGGGATTACTAATGATGAGCAGCAAGGGCAGAGAGGTGCAATACAATTGGTAGTAGCAGGAAACATGAAAAAAAAAACAGTAAGAAAACACAAGGTTATTTTTATAACAATTATTCATTTTCATTTCATGCACATCTTAATGGCAGGCAGTGAAATGCAATACAGTACATGTGCTTTCAATGTAAGTGAAGTCAGAAATAAATAAACAATTCGTTCAAAATGTAGAATTGTAGAGGTAAAGAAAACATTAGCTTAAAAACTTCTCATCACTTCTTGACGGTATTACACAACAGTTTCATGCAGTTGCACGCTCATAGCTATTGAGACAAAAGCATACTGCAGTTTTAACTAGGCGTGTCACACATCACACACTCAACAAGTCAGGGCTGCATATTTTATACCGCTCTTTAATGAGCATCGGAAGTAGAAAGCAAAAATTCTATCCAGACAAAATATGTGTCAGTGCAAGCCAAAGTAATCCATTTATTAGACAGAGTTTATGAGGCCTAGCCTGGCAGAATTCCAGAAGACCTGACGTGTCTGTGCGTATCAGGCCACTCAGATAAGGAATTCAGCACTTTGGGAAAGTGAAAACGACATCCCGGGAATGGGCCTTCTCATATCCCGCTGCACTCAGTGAGGCGAAATCCGCGAAAGCCCCGTCCCAACATCACAGCTCAACAGGATCGCACACTCACAAGTGCGTGAACGGGGATTACTCGCATTCTTTGATACACCTTCGTAATTGTCTTCTGCTGTTGTCTTGTCTGTCGAGAGCGTTAAATTACAGTTAATCTGGGGGATGATTCGGGGATCACATCTGTCAGCTTCTGCGGAAAGACGTGCACTCTGCATGAATGGACGTTTTTATCTGCAGGCTTCACCGTAGCGCGGTAACATCCTCAGCCCAGCACAGAAGAAAATAAGAAGAAGCGCACGAAGAAGAGAGCGATATTTTTTTCTACCGAGAAAAAAACAAATAAATCTCGCTGCAGCACAATGCTAAAAGCAAAGCTCTGACAAGAGAATGTGTGAAAGACACTTTGCAACTTGCCTTCCAACAACACCTGCTCTTGCAGCCTCAATGGGGGCTTTTACTCCAAACAAAGCAGGGGAGTCCAAAAGCCACACAGGAAATAACTCGCCACTTCCTATTTTTGAAATCTAATATGGAAACAAAAGATGTGATACTGCGTTCAAAGCAAGGTCACTGAGATCATAAAAACAAAACAAACTTTCTTAAACCAGAAAACTATTATTCAGAAATGACAGCTGGGTGGTAAGATGCGTTGTTGAAACATATTCCAGTAATCGTTTTCAGCAATACTTTTTATGTGATATAAGTGATATAACTGGTGCGCTTTGCAGTGTAGATACACACATCAGCAGAGCAAGTACAAATGGCTTACCACCTGGTTCCATTTAGGAGAGAAGAAATAACTTGAAGGCAAAACATTTCTGTCATTTATCTCCAAATTCCTGAGTGCCCAAAATTCTGGGAAAAATATCAACTCCTGATGTGTGTGGGGGCATTAAAAAAAAACTAATTTTTGGAAATGTTAACATGGCCAATAAGGTACAGAGCTGTTTAAAGACTGCTTGTTCTTTAAGTAGTGATTCAGGAACTGATTTCATTCCCAACTACTGAAGGAATACACAGAAATTTGAGAAAGGGCCACTCCTGCAAACAGAGGTTTTCAGTTGATAAAGGCAGCCACTGCAAATATGCACTGAGTACTACAGCGTGGGTAATGCTAGTTCAAATATGTCATTAATTGCCGTTTAAAAAATTGGCTTCATATTGCTAGGTAGGCTGAGCTTTAGTTAGCCAAAATACCACAGGTTTCCATTACACAAACATTCCCGAGCTGTTCATCAGGTGTTACTAGCTGTTACCAGCATGACAGACAACTCTCTTTAAATCACTGCTGGCCCACTTTTAATGCTTCGTCATTAGACAGTCATTGGACCACAGGAATACATGTTACAGTGCTCCTGATCTGATTTCCTTCCATAGGTAACACAAGAGAGCAGTATCGGCAGATACTTAGAAAGCAGGAGAAATAGGAAATATAGTGAAATATATAGAAAAAAGCAAACTGATAAATAAATTATCCTTCTATTGGATAGGATATACGTTTGTAAGTAAAATCAGTTACATAACAAGCAGAATGTAAGGGAAAGGGGCTCTTTGAGACTTGAACACGGTTTAGACATGCAGTATCTCCTTACATTGTGGTTGAATCCACTGCTAAGTAGCCCAAGGATCTCAGCCTATTGCAGTGCAATATTTATGGACATCACAAGATCATATGTTTGTTTTCTTAATATATCTTCACCAGTCCCTTCAGAGGACCTGATGCATTTTCCATATTAAGGTACAACACACAACTGTTCCTAAAAGCAGGACTCTCTGTAATCCATGAAAGAAGCTCCCATTCTTCACCTTTGGGTTCTACCAACCGGGCATCCAATGCTATCCCTCCTCAGACTGGGGGTTCTCAGAAGGTTCTCCTGTTGTAGGGACAGGATTTTTGCTCCAGCCGAGCAGTAGCATATAGAGTATTCTAGAAATCAACCCTCAGAGTGTTGGCCGAAGACCTTAATTACTAGAAATGGGTGTGCATCTGCATGGCTGGAACAAAAGCCTGTAACCATACTGGCCCTTTCTGTATAAGGTTGAGAACCACCGCCGTAGACTGTTATAGAGCTGATTGGTAAATGGCACCAAGGTCAGTCCACTAATGACCCTGGGATAGCGAGACACGGCTATGCAGCTGATACGATGCAGGCTGGAAGTTGCGCCATTGTGTCTGGGGAACAGCTGAATGAACTCTTTGTGTATCCCAGTGCCATCTGTACTCCTTTCATTTGTGTTCAATCTTTTAAACTTTTGCCTGAAGAGTTGGGAGGGGGGGTTAGTACATTGCCAGTGTATAACATTACCTCTAATACATTGCATACTTTCACAAAAGCGAATGGGCTCGTACTCAATTATTACTGGTAGCTTTCTTTTCTCTTTCTGGCCCTCGCTGGAAGTGTATTAGGTGTTCATATAGAAGAATGCAGGTCACTACTGCCAGACATTACTGGTAAGTTGCTATGACTATGTCTTACAGACTCCACACAGCCGTAAAACAGACACCTCCTCAGGACAAACCGAAATACCTAAGACTGCCGAGGATAGATAGTAACTCAAATTCACTAACAGTATCTGAGGAAGAGTGCACTGATAGACAGGTGTAACAGGTGGTATAAAGCACTGACTGTTCCCCTTCATGCAACTTAATATATTTTACGACGATTCCCAAGGCTTTTCGCCAGACTGCAAAAATCTTGAACACTTTTCTGTTCACATATGATGTTGCTCTTTTCAATACTATAAATGACCTGGAAAGTTTATGCAATATTTTAATGAGTCATCAAATAATGTATTCTGGACTGTAGATTTTTTGAAACTGACAAAGTTTGAATGAAGTAATTGTAATATGGCCAGGGTCCTTCATGGCATTTTGAAAATTAAGCTGGATTTAATGAGACGGGGACAGGAGCATCATCCTCAACGACGACATCACTCCTACAATAATCCACAGAAAACACTTCTGATTAAAAATAACACATTTCAAATTATCAATTAATCAGCTATCAAACTGTGGTCTGAACCAGTATACCAGCATGCAAGGAATATTTCAAATGAGAATATCATAAGCAGCAAAGAATATAGACAAATGAGCCACATGTTTACCCAAGGCTTGTTTTTGGGGCTAAAAGCTAATTAGTTCCATAGAAGTGCTGTGAAGTAAAAGCTTTCAAGCTGTGCAACACATGGCAGGAGAGCTAGTTTCTGTGATATTTCCGGTGTGCCGTCTGGCTCTGTTACACACTGTGTACACAACTGCAAATGCACCGCAGAGAGCTTCTTTTATTTGCTCGGCGGCTTACAACAGAGGTTTGAACAATGCTTAGCAGGTATTTTAAATCCAGGGGTCCATCAGCAAGTAAATTAAAACAACTACAGTAATAAGCCAAGACTGCAGGCCTTTGGGCAAGGTTAGGTATTACATTGCTTGACAAAATTTTTTGCAGCTCATGGTGTGGTTGCTGTATGTTCATAAAAAAAATCCAAAATCTTCAAATTAACTAAATCAAAAAATATAATATATAAATAAATAAATGCACACACACGCTCACACATATGCTGACACACATGCGCACAGTTTTTATAATTTCCAAACCAAAGGACAGCTTTCTCAATTAGGAAGAAAGAAAATAGATGAACCTACAGCTAAAAGTTCTTAAATCACATTTTCACACACTGTGAGGCAAGGATGGGAAAATGGTTTTTACTTTTACCCAAGTCAATTTTCTCAAAATGGACATTTTGGGACTTTTGGCATTGGGATCTTCAATTAGACCATTACATGGATTTATAGTATTCAGACCCTTTTTTCTCTAAACAGACATTTTGAGACTTATGTACTCTTAGCACCAGGGTCTTCAATTATTCCCTCCTATATTCTGAAATCACAAAATTTTAGAAAGTTTTCTAAAAAAAAAAGTGAAGGAAAACCATCATTTGCAAACGTAATTATCATAATTGTGCTTTGATATCCCTGCAATAATTACTGGACAATCAGCAAAAGGGCAAAGCCCACTGTCCAGGGAAGAAGTCTATTCCAATAACACAGTAAATACAGCAGTTTTGGTGTTGCAAAAAAGACAGAAAAAGAAAATGGTTGGGTGATTCACATGCAACATGGTCACATTTAGTGTACACTACTGAAAACCATACATTTGCAATGTCTATATTGAGATGTCCAGTCAGACTTTCTCATGACGCACAATTTCAAATGAATCACATAGCAATAATCCAGAGCACCTTGTTTACAAATTTGGTTGGGCGTCAGCCATCCGGTCAAACCCACAAATGAGGGGCCATGAAGATTCACGAGGCACATCAGCCTTGCTCTAAAACAGCAAAGGTGAATCGAAAAGTCATCTTCTACCACATCCCTATAAGACACTTTCGTCCTCAGAGAAAGCTCAGAGGTCAAACTCTGCACTAGGAACACATTCAATGTGTGGTCCCCTCGTCATTCCTTTCAATGTTCTTTGACAAAATCCAAGCTCAAACAGCACAGTAATTGTATGTGGACAAAGATCTGCAGCAATCAAAATTGAATTCAGGTGCTCTGCGGTGCATTAAAGCCATTTTCCCATTAAAAACGTACAATCCCATGTAAACAAATTACACAAATACCGCTTTCATTAAAATGAAGGGGATTTTTTCCTTCTGTGAGTACCTGATGTGTGCACTGTTTATCTCGCTAACACGAATGTTTATCTTTTTGTCCTTCAAAAGCATTTAGCGGAGACATGAAACGGACCAGAAACTTTTTATTACGACATGATAACCATGTATTAAACTGATCAAATACTGATGGTGTGCTTGCCTTGAGAACAATATGAATAAATCTCCAAGTTACTTCAAACTACAAGTATTTTATCAAATCAAGTTCAGCTGTCTGAAGGGAAGAGATCACTTGAAGAGTTTGGTCAGTAAGGTCTAAATTTTCTTTTAGGACTTCAGGGACCTGCAGTAAAGGTTGACCCTATAATTTGGAAACACCAGCACTCTTGCAACTCTGATAAAATCAACACATGTATTGTAGAATTCAGTCCGGGGCATGCCTAGAACAACAAAAAAGAAAGATTTGTAGCAATGTATGGCTATTCGTGTCCTGATAGATGGAATAATTTTCAGACAGAGTTGTTCAGAAGGCAGTTGAGTTGCAAAATTAAAGGCGAACTGGTAGTGAATGAAAATGTTCTGCAGTTCCCTAGTCCCCACAGTCATGCATTTTACTCCGTTCGCTGGCTGCTGGGCTCGAATGCTTGTTTAATGGAAGCCTCTCTCTACGTAGTCCACCAGTGTATATCTAGCCCCACCATACTCAGAAGAAATTTAAGTATGTCCCCCTATCAAGCCTCTCTTGCCACGACATGCCATCAGTCACAGGCAACTGTGAGATTTCAGCTCATAGCCCAGCATTTCAAAAAGCTCACAATGAGTTGCACCATGGTACAATCCAAGGTCAGCTGTAATTTTACCTGCAGCGCTCAGATTAGGATAAAGGCCCGAGCATCCAGCGGCCTTTCATGTGCAACATACGCACATTCCAAATAAGCACTGGCAGAAAGTGCTTTCTTCATTTTTCAGGTAGTATATACAGTGCCTGCGCAACGTCACTGTGTTGGCTTGTTCATTTTATTAAGACCAGATTTCCTCACAGATCTGTTTTAGCTTCACCGATTAAACAATAGAACCCTGTACAGTAACATTATTGTTAGTGAATTTCACATGCAAGATGTAATCTTGACAAGCCATTTGGCATCCTCTTAGAAACATTTAAAAGCCAGCCTTCTCCCTAGTGGATTAACAGGTATGATAAAAATGTCTAACCTGAAAGCTTAATATGAGGAGATCGAGCTGTCAGGTGAGTGTCCACTTGCACTGTAAGATTTACCCAGATCCATAAATTGTAAGTAGAAGAAAAGAGCATCCTTGTGGGTTAGGGTACGGCTCTTGAGTTACCACTTTAAAACATCTCCTACATAGGAAATAAAGATGGGGTTTCTCTGGGGGCTGATAACAACCCGAATGGCTAATCTTGTCACTGAATGCAAGTTTTCCATAAGCAGCGAGAACATGCCATGACTCTACCGCCACACTGCCGGAAGAGAAAACCGCAACATTCTTGAACTGTTTTACCAACGTCAAACAAAGTCACGTCAAAAAAAGCTTACCAAGTTACTCATAAAGTACCGAAAGCACCCAGATGGGGAAAAAAAAATTTAATGGAGAAGAATTAAGAGGGGGGGGAAACCTTGCATAAACAAACAAGTACAAATGGAACTACTTGGCGTAATCAAAAGAATCCCAGAATAAATCACTTTCAGTTGGTTAAGGCTACATGTTGTGAGTTTTGTGTGACCTACTTACAGCAGCCCGACCTGCGATATGGTGCAGCGAGACCTCCATCCGTCAAATCTCTATCACCATCATTCCAGCCAGTGGCGGCTGATGGAAGTAGGTGATCTAGGTTGTAAACCACAAGTCCACATGTAGGAGGCTTTTAAATTGATGTTACAAAATAATACACTAACAAGTAAGCATTCTTTCATATTACTTTGCGGAGGCAAACCAATGACATTCAAACAACCTAAGCCGAGATATTGTATAAAGTTGGGAAGAAGTTTCTTTACTTTCATCCTCAAACAAAACTTAATTTCAAAGGTGAATTTCAAAAAGCCATGGCCTGATATCAGAAGTAGCAAGAGTGGGGAGCTTGACAGCAAGGCAGCAAGCCACACCACATTATTTCAACTGTCAAAGCTGTGAGGAGAAACAATCTTTATTAAAGCTTCATAATTCAGTCAAACACTGCTTCAGTCAAACTCAGTCATTCCATATTTTCAACAGATGAGGAAAGCACAAGTTGCACGACTGTGCCAACTCTCTGACTTTGCATGTTCATCCGCTGTGTTCTGTAGGAAGTCTGAAGGAAGAAGCTGTCGTTACATTACAGTAGTTTTCTGTCTCTCATCGTCAAACTCGTGTTTTATGAAACGGCAGAGCATCGAAAAGCAGTGCCATCTCATACAAGCTTCCCTCAGCAACAAACCGAAAACACGCGACTCTGCTCTGAACGCAGACGTATCAGATTGTGCCAGGGCTTACGCTTGGCACGGCTTCTCCGGTTTCGGGAAAGAGGACGTGCTAAAAGAAACCCCCGTCAGCCCTTTTTTCTGAGCTCTGGGGACAGCGGTCCTGGTTCTGGACTTGTGAAGTGCCGAGCTGGGCCCGGACCTCCCAGCTGCACGCTGTCCTGCGCGCGCATAAAGCGCCACATTGCATTTCATTCACGGGGTCTGCGGGACGTGGGACTTTGGGCTAAACCACGCTCTGAGCGATTCTCCATTACAGCCCTCACATAGCGCGGGATGGCCGAGCCGGTGGAGGAAGAGAGAGCCCCACTTGGCAGCGCGTGTGTAAGATGAAGCTACTCCTTCGGCCGGGGCTAATCCGCTGCTGAATGTACCCTTTACAAGTGTGGCTTTTTCCGAGGGACACATAAAAGACGCGGCAGAGAAGCCTTCGACCGCACTTCAGACGAAAAGGAAGCCATAAAAAAACACACCAGCAGCTCACAGCGCTGGAACTGAAAGGCCTATTCCCTCATCAGCCCAGCACTCTGTTCTCTCCAAAGCCAGAGGAATCCTTTTAGTACCTACAAAATCAGGTACACAGCTTAGCCCCAGACAACCGGAACCGTGAATGATGGCTCATTTTAAAACCTGATTTGAGATCGGGTTACCACAGGCCCGTGTCAGAACTTGGGCATGTCATCTACTGAGCTCCTTCTAGTCTCCAGTTCAATGATCTCGTCCCCATAGATGATTTATTCCAGAAAACACATTAAAATATCCGGTGACTTAAATTGCAAGCTAAAAGCTTCACAAACACAAACTAGCAACATTTGAAAGTTCTGCGACACCTTTTTCGGACCCAAAAAATTGGTAATCAAAATTGAATATGATTCTAAACATCAACATCAATAATTTCTCGACAATAACAATAATGATTTTCATTGTGTCCATTGATATTTCGTACAAATACAATCGATTTAATTTCATAATGTAAGAGTAAGACTGAGAAAAAGTGTGTACTGCTGTCACTTTCAACTGATGGATCACTGTGGAATACATGGGTTTGATTCCAGACTGTGTAACAGTCTGAGCAGTCATATCTTTTCTCTGTAATCCTGTCAGCTTTCCTCCATCTGAATAAAGTTCAAAAGTTGGAGGAGGGAAGGAAAAAACAGTAACAGGCACAACCCTTTGATTATGCAACTGATTTGCCTCGATTTTTCTGAGTGATTGTGGTTTTAAAAAGTGTATTTTCTGAAGAGGTTCATGTATTTGCAGAGTAAATATTGTATGCTTGATTCCCAAAAGATCCCACATATACTTCCACAATGTTCCAGCAGTTACAGAGCACAAAAAAATCCGGCAGATTTTTTCCAACCATTTGGATGTGTTCTACAAAAACTGCCCCTATCTCAGCGACATACATGAACAAATTATGGAATTAAAATAAGCTAATTATTCTGGAATTCCTTCTTAAAATACATTAACAGTCAATTCTCCATCATTCAATTTCCAACTGTGTCAATCTTGATCATATGAGTTTACTTTCTATTACCTAATCTGAGACGGCCTTTTAAGACGTACTGTCGAAAACCAGAGAAAGGCCTACTTATAAACAAAATATTTGTAACAATGTTCATTTAACCCACAAAGCCCAACGTATGCCTAATGTTACCCACAGAAAACACAGCTAGGAAGTTAAACTAACAAGATTACACAAGCCCTCTCAGCAAAGACCAAGAAATCTCCTCCCAAAATGTCCCAAGTCCAGCAGTTACAAAAAACAGAGCCATAAAGTCAGGTGGGAAGGGAAACAGTGTCGTTACCACAAACTGACTGGCAGGTGGGAATTTTTCTAACCTTGGGCATTGCTATCTGCAGTGAGATCCTGACTGTGTCTAAAGTAGTTGAAGAGGCCTTTGATAAGCAGTTAGCTGGTAAATGGTGAAGTTGCTGGAGAATCTGGCTTATGTTACAGGCAGCAAAGGCAGCGACGCAGAAGCACTGAGTAGAGGGTGAAATCATACCAGAAAAGAGAGCTCTCCAACACCCCCCCCCCCCCCATCCCCCACATCCCCCGCCCGTCAACCCTCAACACCACCACAATGACATTTTCCAGAATCCCCAGATTGGTTTGGTTCCCTGAGGTTTCTTCCCCCCCCCCCCTATTTGGAATCGCTGCACCACAATACCTAATTGCAGTCTCAGAGGGGAGCTGTTCTGAGTGGAAGGGGCCAGTGGGTGATAAAAAAGGGGGTATAAAAAGTTAAAGACCCTCCATGTACCAACACAACCCCACCACCCCCTGCAGCATAGCAGCACGTACCTTCACTAACGACAAGGTGGGGGGGGTACAGGCCCCAAGGCAGCTCCTGCGGCAGTTGACATGAAAGACCTGCAGGTGTAACCATTTCAACAAGCCTATTTAACAGGAAACACAAATAGCAGGCAATAAAAAAACAAGCCTCCCTCCGGCCACAGGGCACGCAGGACGCTGAGGTGCTTGAAAGCCGGGGCCGACTAACAATTAAGACACCTCCTGAAAGGGCTGGAGAAGGAAGGGCCACCAGCCATACACAGCAAACAGGAGCAGAAAGGTCTTGCTAATAGATCCTCAGGGCCAACTGGATGCGGTTCAGACAATTGTGAGTGAAGACCGGAGGATGTTCAGTACTCTGTGGTCAGGGCAGTTGGACAGTGAAACAGTCGTCAACGAGGTGTTTTAAATCGCCACCGTTTTTGCTCAAAGATAATTTCAACCTCCATCTTTAAGTGTCTTTTAGACCACCTCTAGCTGTTTTGAAACATTACAGATGTGGTCTCTTCACTCTTCACTTCTCTCAACTTATGAAGGAAGGGCCTCCACGTCTGAATTACTCCTCGTATAACCAAACACTTACCCTAATCCTTCTCCATTTAATACATGCACTTACAGGCAGCATGTGCTGGAGCAACATGATTATAGGGTGAAGACCAGCCACACATGTGACTACGCTGTATGGATATAGCAAGCCGCTTATAGCGCCCACAATAACACGAGTACAAAATCAGATTTGAGCAGTAAATTTTTATGGCATTTTCGATCCACTCGCTAAAAACAGAAACGGCAGTTCTGCCCTTATCATTGAGCAAAATCAAAGTGAGTAAATAATTAGAACTATACATGTTTATTTCAATAATTTTCAAGGTTTTGTTGCTACATGGGTCAAGGGAGTGTTTGCTTTCAAAAAATCAACTAAACAATTCTCACATGCATTTAAAGGAAAAGCCAGCGACTGTTGTTGAATGTTTCGCAACACTAAATTTCCTAAAAATACAACCAGTCTGCATTAAAAAAATCTAATTGTTTTCTTATTAAAGCAAGCATATAACCAAAATGTTGACAGAACGCATGCAGCCTTGACACTGAAAACAAACACTTGAAGTCATTGCATCCAGGACTTGAAAAATAATCACTCGATACTCTCTAACAAAGTACATTTTCTTAATTGATCAAAATTGGTAAAGCATTAAACATTATAAATACAAGAAGCATCAATAGTTTTTGAAGAATTGAGCATGTGTTTTTGTGCCACAAATTTATGGCTTCAATGGAGCTTCTATGGAGATCCGAGCCCAGAAACAGAAAACCTATCCAATCATCCCTATGCGCTTTTCTGAATGGGACATGTGGTACGTGATCCCCCCAGCCCAAAACACTGAAACCAGCCAGACAGGGAGAAGCAAAACAAATTCTGCAGTTAACGTTCCAGATCGACCTCCGAGCCAACCACGCGGCCACAGCTCCTCACCTCAAAACCCGCAGGTGGCCTAGAAACAGCTGGAACTGAAAATATCAAATTAAACAAACAGGTTCAGCCAGAGCAACAATAACACAAAGGTTCTCACCTTTCACACAGTCTATGGACAACTGAGGCATTTTTGGTGAAAAAAGGAAAAGAAAGAGATATATACTAAACAAACCTAAGAAAAAAATGTACAATTACTGCATCAATTCCTCATGAGAAAAAAAACACATACTTGCTGAGGAAAGGTGCAATCAAAAGCCACCAGTCTGAATTGTTTATGCAAAATTTGGTTTCAAAAATGGTTACTGAGGGAGAAAAAAATAATAATGTCCACAAGTATTTGGGCAGTGACAAAATCTTCATCATTTTGGCTCTCTACACGACCATAATGGATTTGAAATGAAAAAAATCCAGATGTGTTAGAAGAGCAGGCTTTTAGCTTTAAGTTAAGGGTCTGTCAAAACCCTTAATCGTGTTCAACTAGGCATTACAAACATCTTCACATAAAGCTCTCCGATTTTAGGGGCTCAAACATAATTGGGCTGAGTGGCATAATCATAAATTCAAATATCACTTTTAATACCTGGTTACAAATCCTTTGCTATCAATCATTGCATGAAATCTGTAATCCACAGACATCAAAAGACGCTGGGTTTCCTCCCTCGTTACGTTTTGCTAGGCCCTTACAGCACCTGTCTTCTGTTTCTGCTTGTTCTTTGAGCATTTTGCCTTTAGCAAGTGAAATGCATGCTCAACTCAATTCAGGTGAGGTGATTTACTTTAACAAGATAGAACATTCCACTTCCTTGGCGTAAATAAAGTCTCTGGTTGGTTTCGCAATACGAGTTGTCTCATTGTCCATCTCCATCTCAAAGCACTGTCCAATAAGTTTTGAAGCATTTGGCTGAATCTGAGCAAAGCTCTTTGCCCAAACCAATTAAGAATTTGTCGCTGCTTTTGTCAGCAGTCACATTGTCAATACATGAAAACCAGTAACACTGGCAGCCATACACGTGCCCACACCATAACACTACCTCCACATTCCTTAATAGAGGAGGTGGTATGCTTCCAATCATGAAAAGGTCCTTCCCTTCTCAATTCAGTGAGTCCTCTCTTGATTGTTAACTTCGACACAGATACATGACATCCATTAGTGATCTTGATTTTTTTACCCCAATGATGGCTTGCTTCTCTTTCAGTGACAGATTTTTTAGTAAGAGTTCACAGCAACATATTTCAAATGCAAGTGCAACGCTTGAAATCAGCTCCAGGTCTTTCATTTGCTTTCCTGGCTATGGGACAGCTGAACAGCCAATTGTCCAACTAGTTTTGGCCCATTGAAATGGGGAGGATTACTTATAATAAATGCAATTACTGTATCTCAACACCGTTCACCCAATTTGGATATAAATAATGCCAAATTAAAGCTAAATCTGCTCTTTGAGCTCATAATCATTGTTCAATTTCAATTCCAATATGCTGCAGTAAATGGCTAGAATAAAAATAACTTTGTCAACATACTTATGGACCTTATTGTACCTGTCCCCAAGTGGGAATTAAAACTGAGTAGCAGAGTTCTTGGCCATGAAGTGAAATTCCAGTATGGCAGTTGTTCTTTTAGGGCAGTCAAAGCCAGGTTTTTCCACATGTTCAGAGCCTACCCTGTTTTCAGCAACACGTGTGGCTGGCTGCACAGGCTTTGTCACTGAAGTCAGTGCCATTGGCTGGTAATGTACCGAAGTAATAGACGAGAAACAGACTCCACAAGCTGTACAGTCTGAGGCGGCCAGAAACACTGTAAAAACATTTGTTTGAAGTGAGAGGTCAGTAGGCCTTGGCGCTGCCTACCTGTGTTAGAACTGCCTCATTCTCATGGCTCATTCCCCTTTGTGTGCGGGCCAAGTTCCCCAAGCATTCCAGTTCACATTCCCTACATTATATCTAGATAGTGATTGGCGCAACTAAACCTGATTAGAAAAAGGAAAGCACACTCTCTCTCCCCTCCCCCTTCTTTGGGTACCTTCCTGGCTTCAGCCTAATTGCTTCTTGGCCTGCAGTCTGTCTGCACTCCTAAATCAAACACTGAGAGGAACAAAGAAGGAAAATTGCAGCTTGTCCAACACCTATTAAAGGCAGGCATCAATTAAGTACCAACAAGAGATTTTAGAGCCCAGGGTGTCTTGTCTTGTCCAAAAAACTAAATAAAAAAAACAATGATAATAAAGTGACAACGTCTTCAGCTCAGGTAGCTTCATAAACTTTTAAAAAAAAAAAAAAAAAAAACATTTACAACATTAGGTGTCAGAATGACACCGAGACAAGCCCCAAAGCAAGCTTTACCCTCCCAGACAAATGAGGTATGACTGTAGAGGTGACCGTCAGTGAGAGGGGTGAAAGACTGCTAAAGAGAGACTGTGATGGAGAGGCATTCATACATGGAGACCGGGGAACCAAGAGTGCAAATGAACAAAAGCAAAGCCTGTCCTTCCTTCGATAAGTGTGTTCATATCTCAGGCCTCCTCAGCGAGTGCTTTATTTCGAACAGCACCCATTTTGTGCACAGCAGACTAGCGTCGCAAAGAGTTGATGCTATGGCCACAATGCGAATATAATACTGCGCAAAAGTCTCAGGCACCCTAGATTTTATTAAATTAAGATCTGGCATGTTAGTGTTTTTGAAGATATAAACAATATTGGAAATTCAAAATGTCATTTAAAAATAGTTTTATAAATAAACATTTTTATTTCCTTAAAAACAGTTTAGACAGATGATATAGTCTTGACAGAGCCTTTATCTGAGTATTGTCATGGCTGTCTGGGATTACCTAGAGAAATAAAAGCAAGTAAGACTGTTAGTATACTTAAGGATTGTGGAGGGTCCTCAAATGTGCTTGGAACAAGCAAGCAGCCAGTTATTGAACTGTTATTAAACTACAGTACAATATACCTCATTTTCCAGCAATGAGAAGTCACACCAAAATATTGCTTTAATTCAATTCAACAGTTTACAGCTCTTTATAGCACTTTTCTCAATAATTAGATTAATTAATTTAATTATTTTTGGAGGCATATTTGCCCAGCGGATTTGCTTTGAATGTTCCCAAGACCTTCAGACAGTACTGTAGCTTAACCACAGTATCAGTTTGAATGGATCAGGTGTAAATTAGTATTCATCTTATTTTTCAAAAAAAGGAGCTTATTTAATTATTAGTCTCATTCGCTCTACAGACTGTTGCTTAGGCACCAAAGGCAGCCAACTTCCTTTAAATCTGACAGAATTCATGCCTCAGAATGCTGCAAAAACTGTGGTGTCTGAGATTTCAGTGGCAACACTTGGAGGCCTTTACTCTTCCTGGGGGAGCTGACCCTGGTAGTCACAATGATGGAAGCAAGCTGATTATTGAGCCAATGTCATTCTTTTTTAACCAGAGACTTATACTTGGAAACTATAATTTTGAGACCAAAGCCTTCAAAAAGACTTTTGAACAAATATTTCCGTTCAAACTTGGAAGATATGTATACTATACACATGTAGGAACAAATATTTTTCTTCTAATTTGAAGAACTCTACCCATACGTACATTGTATAAAATCTGGAATATGCAGCTTTTCCAGATAGACATTTCCAAATGTGTTCTTGGGAATAAGGTACTTGAGTCATCTAAGCCAATACAGTAAACAAATGCCTGTAACCGGATAAGTGGAACCAACCCATTAGAGCAGAGCTTTTGTGTTCCTTGCTATCACAAATCTTATTAATTGCCCTCCCTTTTGGGAAATGTAAAACTTCCAAAGTGAGTTCCCATTGATCTTCTGCATGAAGCACCAAATCCTATGTCTATCATGACTTGTCATCTATGTTTTTTCAATATTAAGGCCAGGTTTCTACAAGACAGGAAACTAGGATTATGCAGCCATATTGAGCCCAAGTAATAACACTCTGTTTTATGCCTTCCATGTGTTTTCTAAGTGTAATGGATAATAATTCAGCCACTTTCACACATAATATAAATAATATAATTCTCCCTGATAGATGTTTCAACAGATAAGGGAATTGCAGCATATAAACTCGTTGAAGCAAATGTGACTATGTTATTTTACTACAAAGGCAATGGCAAGACATATGAGGTTCTTCACAAGCATTTTACATAAGCATTTCAAAGTGCAGGTCAGCCCAATGCTGTAAAGAAAAGCGCATCTTGAATAGACTGTGTGTAAGAAAGCAAAGAGCTTCTCAACTGGTCAGAAAAGTAAAAAAGGTCACAACATTGCTGGCGAGATATTGGTAACAAAAATAAAACATTTGTTACTTTTTCACTGGGAGTCCTGATTTGTTCGAGGTTTCCGAAGGGGAAACATGAATAGTTTTATTGACACATCTCTGTTTTAAACACACATTCCAAATATATCTTTTTCCATTGATAATATACAATTTTACTGTATAAGCCACTGAACAACCAGCATGTAAACTGAAAAGGGGAATACTGTGTTAAGATTCTTCATTGTATGTTTTCTTAAAATGGAAAAATCAACATAATATGAGTAAAGACAATATACTGTATAGAGGAGTATTCACTACAGATAACCCTTTCTGCCTTCCTGTAATTAAAGTTCATGTGTGAATGTTTTCCTTTACTAAGGAAAACATCAGCATTATTACAGAGTATGGTAATAGCAATTCATTAAGGCCACACTGACATAGAAAAAATACGCAACAATCATGTGCAAAGCGACAAAAATATACAAGGGAGCGACAGAGAATTTCTGCAGAATATTATTCTGCTCCAATTCAGTGTAGCACAACCACAACCCGGCCTAATTCCCACAATGTACAGAAAACCCATTTCAACATGAAGCTGAGAAATGAAGGCAGCCTTAAAAGGAAAATATAATAAACTAGTTTTTGAACGGTAAAATTTCTGGTAGTCAAAACATTCATGATCTGTCTTTCTAGAGACCTTTCCTGGTAAGCCAGACGATGCAATTTCCCAGAGTTTCACTTTAACTATTTTTGTGCCATAAAACCTCAAAATCAAATGCATTTATTTTCAAGCTTATATACACATGCTAAAATATAAACAGAAAGTGTTAAACCACAGTGTATCCATCAGTCAAAAGAGCAGCACTTGATTATTTTAAATTCAACTAGCACCATTCCCTTGCAATAAGGAGGTTCCGGGTTGAGTCCTGATTGGCCAGGACCTCTCTGTGTGGAGTTTGCATGTTCTCCCCATGTATGTGTGGGTGTTCTCCAGGTACTTCAGTTTCCCCCACCCTAAATAACAGGCTCTGTAGGAACATTTCTGCCAGTACCCCTGACCAAGGAACTGGATTGAGAACTGGAGTTGGTCCCTGGGTGCTGCACTGTAGCTGCCCACTGCTCTTCACTGGGATGGGTCAAATGTAAAGTACAAATAACCCCACGAGGTTCAATAAAGTATATCTCTATCTCATCTGGTCTCAGCTTAAGATGGTCAGTATGGTGGATAACGGAAGATCACTAGTATGCAAATTTCAAAACACGTGATTCTACATTTCATACGTTCAAACATTGCAAGCCTAGTGGGGCTGACTGGCCTGTTCTTGCTACTCATGTCATGTCAGGTCATGCCATTTTTAGCTCACTTGGTCCAACGGACCAATGGGATCACGCGGCGGCGTCAGCGTTAACTTTGATTTTCCGCCAAACCACAAAAGGCATCAGTGTGAATTTGGTGGGGAGGTATGTATGGATGTACAGATTAAAATTTGTTTAAGGCATCCAAACTCAACATCGAACATGGCCGCCTGTCAGCCATATTTAAAATTGCACTATATGCTGCTGGAGAGCATTTGAAAGCAGATAGAATGCTGAAACTTCGTACATACATACTTTTGAGGACATTAAAATAAAAAGCTTAGCTCTTAATTTGTTACAATACTACTCCCTTAAGCAACAACTGGAGCCCAATATCTAACTGGTAAACAGTATATAATGCCGGGTACAATGATCTGGTGCCTAGGGCTTGATCTTTTGATATTTCAATGGAGCTGCACTATGAAAAGAGCACTGAGCTGCAATAAATAAATAAATAAATAAATAAATAAATGATGAAACATTAAACCCTGATGCTGAATTTTGCTTGAAATTCTTTTTTTTTTTAACCACACAAATTACAAAAAGTGTCGTCATTTTCCCAATGTTGGACCGAAGCATTTAAAATACTACCACTCGTGAGCTTAAGTAACACTAAAGCCTGAAATAATCCAAGTCCGCTACAGTGTCCATGGCACTACTTTTTTTTAATCTCAAAAATAGACACATAATATTGATCATCACAGTTCAGAAGATGGCAAAGGAAGTTCAGAATTTGTCATCCATTACACTCAGAACAAAAAGACCAGAAGAGCACTCACCCCTCAGAACAAAACTGGAACTTTGGTTCACGGAAAAGGTTACGCCCAAATGCCCTCCTCATCATCCTGTCAGTGGGTGTCGCAGGCCACAGAAAGCATAAAAACAACAGTACGAGAGGCGGTTAGTCCACTGGAGGCTGAATCATTCATTATTTACAGCAGATAACTTTAGATAGAGCACCTTAGCCAGGTCAAAGGCAAAGTGGGACAGTAAGTACTATGTATTGCACATCACATATAACAACATATAGTACATGACAAAGAAAAAAGTATATAGTCAGTCCTTGGTCTGTGACTGTTTTTCATAATTTGGGGTAAGGTTTTTAGTACTATTGAAGGCATAACTTAATGCTTCAGCATACAACGCAATTCAAGATTAATTTGAGCTTCTGAAAATTTGGGAAAGGCCCTATCCTATTTAAGCATCATACTACCCTTGTGCACAGACATGGTTTGTTAAGATCAGTGCAGAGACACTTGATTGAGCTGTGCCCCTGTCAAGCACCTTTTGGGATCAAATAGAATGCTGACAAGTCAAGCCTAGTCACACAACATCACCACCGAAACAGCAATGTACAAACATCCAAAGTAGAGGCAGTTTAAACACCAATAAAGAACAACTGCATGATAAAGCCCAAAAATTTGGAATTAAATGTTGGATTGGCAGGTGCCCATATAATTTAGGGATCAAAGGCTAGGTAATGCATATTAATTAATTACAATATAGTGAATAAATGACAAGACCCCTGGGTAGGGCCCTTTGGGCAACTCAGACTGCAAAACTCTCCACAAAGCATGAGGTCTGGGTGTTGAAATGAGTGTTTGAGTCCTGTTCTCACTATTCCTGGCTATGATCGGATGTCTGTGTAGGTGAGAAAAAAATAGACAAGGCCTCAATAGAGAATAGTAAGCAATGAGCAGGCATTCCTTGGGTCAAGGTACAGACAATCCCCCAGAAGTTAGCCAATTGTTACCATCAGAATTGCAGCCTATTAAACCTCCTGTGCCAAACAGCAAATTTCCCTCCTGTAGCGTCTTTGAATGTACGACTTTATTGCCAGCCTCCATCAATTGGCCCCATTAAGCAGCTTTTAAAGGACCATTTCAGGGATAATCAACTCACGGTCCTTGAGCTTCAAGACTTGCTGGCTTTCCATCCACCCTTTACTTGGATGTGAGGTGTAAAGACAGTCAGAAGCACTAATTGTTCAATCCACTATTGAATTACCTGATTTAAAAGAAAAGCAGGGTAGGGTTTGGATTCAAGGTCCAGATCTGGTGATTCCTAGACTGTACAGACCTGATCAACAGAAGCTGACCCCAGTTCATTAAAGTGTATCTCAAGGGTTGGTCTCATTGCTCTACAGTGGCCACTAATGGTCAGACCAGGTGCCTGCAGGCATGTGAACTCATCAAATGTTAGCCTTACCCCCTCCAGCAACCTGGGCTGGGTGGAGAATTGCAAAAACTGGCGTTATGAAAATCGGGAAGTTGCACAACTGCCATCATCTTATTTTAGCATTAATGGTTATTGGCTGGAGATCAACAAGTTTGGCTGAGTTCGGGGTAAGAAAAATCAGAGGAATAAAATACAAATAAATTGTGGGGCAAATTACAGAGGGTGAGGGGGGGTTTGGGGGGGCTCAGCTCTCCTATACTATCATTGAGTTATGCTGTCAGAGACAAAAATCAATAATTTTCAGCTCAAGTGCTGGTAATACATCTGACCTTCAAGAGTCAGACCCAGCAGAAATGGCGCAACAGTCGGATTATATCCCAAGGTTTACATAAAATAGGTGAGTTGATAACACTCACTTCTGGTTAGTTGCTAACTCACTGAGACTGAAAGTGACCTGTAGTCACCTGTAGTGTGGGTGGGTAAGGGGATATAAAAGTACTATAAATACCTGTCACTGTGAATATCACTAATGAGGTACTTCAATGCAGAAAGATTCCAAAGGTTATGAGCTTTCATGCTCTATCATTTCCTGCACTGAAGGTCAGACAAGCCTAAATTTTGTGAATGTCAAATTGTCAGTGTAATTGGCTGTGTAATATCACGAGTTGTGTGTAGACATGCGTTCACACTTTCTGAGAGGCAGTTGCAGCCCTGCCTGTACTGTGCCGAGCCTTACTGTTCTGTCTCAGCAAAACTGGTAGCACAGCATACTAGCTAATGTGCCGAGACTGTCAACAGCATACTGCTTGAGTGATGGGACAACAGCTCACTACTAGTGTGCCAGGACAGGCAATAGCACAGTGATGAGGCCTACCATTCAAGCACGCAACAGCATTCTTAGCACATTACCAATACAGTCAAAATCAGAACACTTATTAAAAATAAGCAACTACCAGGTTTTTTTTTTTTCAATTAAATCTTTTAAATCAATCAGTCTTTTATTAGCCTGTCTGTTAGCCTACTTCTGCTTGACTGAGAAGCATTTTGAATTGCTTTTGTGTATGCAATGTGCTATGTACTTGTTTTGCATTGCAGTGCTGCTTTAAGTGAGTACGTGGAAAGGAATTCAAGTAACTCGAAGTTAGGCTAGTTTGGTTCAACCGTTCAGTTAACTGTGCAGCTGCTACTGTGCCGGGACAGTCAGAACCACAGTGGAGGCCACTATGCCGGGACAGTTAATAGCACAAAACCGAGTTGCCCAAGGACGTTTTCATCGACTGGACTGCCACAGAGACAAGAAAATCCTTGGGGAATTTTAAAAATCAGTTTTGGGGAGGAGAGTGGTTTATCTGGAAGCATAAGCTATTTGATGTTCCATTTTGTCATGTATTACTTTAAACATTCACTCCTGTTGAGTCTGCACCTCTTTATGCTGATATATTAATTGGCAATTCTGTGTCACACTTAATTAGAAATAAATTAAAAAAATAGGACCAAGGGTCCTGTAGCTTACCGGCAAGCAGTCTTAGAGCGATGATACAAGTTATGAAAATTTCATACGAAATTTGACATTTGAATCAATGAAAATCAATGTAAAGGTCACTAAATAAAAGTTCCCATACATTTATAAGAACTTCTTTAATAGAATCCTAAGCTCTGAAGCAGTTTTGGTGATACAAGTCATTAAAATATGTCAATATGTATTCAATATGTCAATTGTGAACTTTAAAGGTCACAGAATGTCAAGTTGTGGTCAGCAAATGGACTTACGACTTTCTAAATGTCTCTATACAAACCTTGGCTCAATCTGTGACCATTTCGGTGATACAAGTCATTGTAATTTCACTGTGGAGTTTGACCCTCAAAGGTCACTGACAGTGAAGTTGAATGTCACCAAATGAAAGTTCATATGTGACTTCTGAGATGTCAGTAACACAAACTTAGACTCCATTTGTGACCGTTTTAGTGACACAAGTCATTGAATTTTAACTAGGTCACATTTGACCTTTGAAGGTCAATACGAAGGTCACCAAATGAAAGTTCATATATGACTTCCTATATGTCTGTAATACAAACCTAGACTCCATCTGTGACCGTTTTGGCAAGACAAGTCATTGTAATTGTATTATGTCAAGTTTGACCTTCAAATGTCATCAACAGTGAAGCTGAATGTCACCAAATGAAAGTTCATATGTGACTTCCTATGTCAGTAACACAAACCTAGGCTCCATCTGAGACCTTTTTAGTGATAGAAGTCATTGAATTTTCCCTAGGTCAAGTTAGACCTTCGAAGGTCAATATGAATGGCACCAAACGAAAGTTCATACATGACTTCCTATACGTCTCCAATACAAACCTACATTCAATCTGTAACAATTTTGCTGATATAAGTCATTGAAATTTCACTGTACAGTTTGGCCGTTCAAGGTCACTGAAGGTCAAGTTCAAGGTCACCCAATGAAACTTCATATAGAAACTTCACTTTCTATATGGCCACAATGTAAACCTAAGTTCTATCTGTAATAGTTTTGGTGATAGAAGTCATTGAAATTTCGCTATGTGAAGTTTGACCTTCGAAGGTCACCGAAGGTCAAGTTCAAGGCCACCAAATGAAAGTTCATGTATGACTTCCTATACATCTCCAATACAAACTGAAACTATTTGTAACCATTTTTCTGATATAACTCATTGAAATTTCACTGTGAAGTTTGGGCATTCAAGGTCACTGAAGGTCAAGTTCAATGTCACCAAATGAAACTTCATACGTGACTTCCTAAAAGTGTTCAATGCACATATGTTCCCAATCTTCAATATTTCAAGACTAGAAACCTTTGAAAATTGTAACATTGAATCAAAAATTGTAAAGTGTATCAAGGTGAGTTGATTGCCAGATTTAGAAAAAAAAGTTATCAGACAGTTTTTGAGAAATTTCAAGTCATATCTTTTAACATTGTTAATATATTCCCTGACCTCGAGTTTGACCTTTAAAAGTCATCTGTGGTCACATTTAATATTGCCAAAATATAGGTCATATGTGACTTCCTATATGTCGATAATACAAACTTAATCTCCATCTGCAACCATTTGGCCTCCACACAGGCCATTTTGCACATTCATAAAGTACAGCGCCCCCAATAGACCCACTTCCGTCAATTCAATCAAAATGGCGCTCGCACTGTACATTGACGGTACCAAGGTAAGTTGATTGCCTGATTTAAAAAAAAAAATTATCACGCAGTTTTTGAGAAATAATTCTTTAAAATTTCTCAGTCCTATCTTTAACATTGGAGCCAAAATTTCAAGGGCCCATAAAACGGACAAAAATGATTCAATCAAAAATCCGAGAAAAACGCTAGTATGTTATTGTCTAGTAGTATGTTATTGCAAATTTACATGAAAATTCATCCGGCCAAAAAAAAGATAAAAAATGTTCCGGACGACGGACACCACACCACGACAATAGCTTATCGGCCCATAGCCGGTAAGCTAAAAATAGGCAGAAAAAATTTAAAATAAATCTGCACAACAAGGGCAAAAAAAGAACATCAAATATACTTCCAGATAAACCTCTCTCCTTTACAGTAGGGATTTATAAAAATTCCCCAAGACTTTTCTTGCCTCTGTGGCAGTCTAGTCTACGCAACATCCTAGGGTAACTCGATCTTGTGCTATTGACTGTCCTGAGCTGCTGACTGAACTGTAGAACCAAACTAGCCTACTATGTGTTACTTTAAATACTTTCCGGGTTTGTCACATAGAGCAGCACCGCGAGGCAAGTTTATTTGCAGCGAATTTCATAAACAAAGGTAATTAGAAAACTTCACAATCAAGCAGAAATGGACATGCTAAACAGACAAACAACAAATCAATGCAATATGGTCAACAGATAAAAATAAAAACTGCATGACAAAATAGGAGTAATAGGCACTTTTGAAATGTAAACTAACCCCCCTGGAAGCAAGAGCATGATTTGAACACTGCTTGTGGGCATACGTACATGGAGGAAAATTGGAAACCCATCATAAAATTACCTTTTATAGTAACACCTTCCTCCTACAGAAATAGGAGGCAACAAATTTGGGTATTTTCTTCAGCATTGAGTTTGGGATTATGAGGGCAAAAGCCCTCTCCTGCCTCCACTTGCTAAAGATCCATGGATCTCCTCAATAAAAGAGTATTAGGTAAGTTGCTAGACTTGTGAGGATACATTAGCCATCGAATGTTCCAGGCTTTTTTTTTTTGTTTTCTTTGTTTTTTGTTGTGCTTAGAATCAGTCCCCGACTCAGGAGTGTTCTTTAAGCTAAAAGTATTCAGAGAGAAAACATAAAAATGGAAGATCTAATTGAACAAGACAACACTTCTGTCTTTGCATACATGTTGGCAGGACCACTGCATATGACTGCTTAGAAGCACTGCAGGTTTCATCTGTTATTAAAAACCAGATGTTAAGACGAATAACTCGCAAGCTACGGAATTAAGGGAATAAATTTGACAGAGAACATAAACACAGGCAAATATAACTTAAAGTAAGCCTGACTAAACTCCATATGCTACTTCTTATAAATGTTAATAGGGTATGCCAGGAGAGGAGAACAAAAATTAAAAAGTAAAACAAATAAACAAAACAAACAGTAATGACATTGATAACCATTTTATGGCTGTTTTATGTTTCCGTATGAAGTCCCCATGCCAAAATCCTGGGAATAATCTCACTGTTTGACAGAAAGTAAATTTGCGCCATTCCATCAGGCTCTGGCTCTCTACTGGATCACACTTTACTCTAAAACAGGCGTCAGACAACAGGAGGCCCACAGTTAAAAATTCAGATTAATTTCAAGTGGGAGATCACAACAACAGTCTAATGTTGAGCTACAGATGATCATGAATTGCAGCAAAAAAAAGCAAGAAGACACCAGATCAGGGCTGTGCGACTGGATTTAGCAGCAGAGTGGCGATGAAGTAGATTTTTTTAATGGTCTGTACTTTGTATACTGTGTGTACATCGCCATAGAGAGAGGGGTGCAAAACATGACCACAAGCAGTGAAAGCTTTGTGCGAGGCTTTGTACAGCAAGCAGAGATGTGAAAAGTATGTATCCCACTGAATTTGGCTTTAGCTACTCCCTTTGTGTGGGCATTTCAGGGTCAAACTATGGGTAAAGAAACAGATGCTTGTCACAGGAGCAATCGCAATCAAATCAGCACGTATGACGGCAGGATCTGGCTTCACATGCAGTTTTAGGTAGCAGTCATGCAGGACTCTAAACTCTGGCACGAAAACATGTTGGCAGCAGTTGGCAAGGTGACAGCAGAGCATTCAATCTTCTTACCACATTACTTTTGGATGCGGGGATGGTTGGTATTTGAAACAGTGGAGCCATTCACAATATCATTACTCCTGCCAATGTTTGGGGTGAGTAGATATGTCCAAATCAACATTATATTCATGGCAAATGAAATGCACAGCCCCGAGAAATAATAGGAAGAAAAGTTATGGTGATGAAAAGGAGGCCTTGCTTACAGGCCAGTTTAGAGTAAGAACAATTTGACATGGATTTATCTGAAACCACCAAGTTATCTAAACAAAGTGTGTAATTCAATGAAAAAGAGAATGATGGCCATATGCTCTTGAAATCTAGGACACAGGAAATGTGAGGCCTCAAATTAGGGGTACCCAGACAAGACGTGAGAATATTTGTTCAGATCTCTAATTTACAATTTGTTTTATCGGTTACAGTACATTCACAATTTAATAAAAAAGAATTTGTAAATTTTGTTGAAAGTTTATTTCTAGCTTACTGTAGTCATTTACAGCCGAATGTCTCAAATTACCTGTAATCTAATGACACTTCCGCCTTACGTAAGAATAAAGTGGGTCATCGCTTCATTTGAAAGAAGGAAGCCTGCGCACCAACCAATTTTTTTTTTAGTGTCACAGTCTGTTAGCATTCTAAATTATTCTTCGCCTGTTCCAGCAGTATTGTGTTGGTTTTGCCATAATGTCTGACTTCACTGATATATTGTCTGATTGCTCCTCATGCCCCTCTTGCACTCCAGAGTTTCCCTTGCCCGATTGTCTAATTAGTTGAGTCTATATAAGTTGTTTGTTCCTGTCACTTGTAGCTGGATCACTGTGTCTATTAGCTGTAAGCTACCCAAACTTACACTCTCTCTCGTTATCAGTAAAAAGAAAAGTGAAATGTTTAAGAGTATTTTTGAGCGTTTTATTAGGGACACCCATTTCCTGCTCTTCAGTGGTCTCCATAGCAGGGACTGATTCTCTTGGGCAAAGTTCCGGGTGATTCTGTGAATGTGCACTCCTGCGGGCGCTGCAATTCAAATTGACTACCTGGCTTCTGACCCCTGGGCAGTTCTTGACCACGGCTTTGATACCCCCTGAACTACTGAATGCAGATCACCTGACTTGGACTATCCCAGACAAGAATTGCCAACACCCGCTACTATAATATTGATCCTATGCCCTGGCTCTATAGTAAATAGCCTACAAGGCACTTTCGCTTGATCATCGAGAGGTACCCCTTGAACAGTTCATAACAATTAGTATAAACCAACTTTTCCATCCACAGTGGATCTTCTTCATAGAAAAACAAGCTTTTTATGGATCAAAATGATACAAATAAAAGAGCTCTACATGATTTTGGCGTGCAGTCTCTTCTTCAAATTATGTCTCATTTTACCTTTCACTCAAGTCGATGTGCATATGTCCATACCATTCTATCATCTTTTATTTTCCACAAAGTTCAGCCCATGTAAGTACAGAAGGTATTTCCTGTTCAAGGGGGAGAGATATACACAACTGTAATTCAGTATGAAACAGTCTGTTTATCCAACAAACCAAAACTATTACCATCCTGTGACTGCCCTTGATATCTCGGAAAAACATTTTTTTGGACCAAAGCACCTAATTCTTCTGATAAGAGCTCAGTTTTAATTTTCAGGAGATTTTTTACTCCATTTGAACATGCGAATTGAGTTTTTACTTTTCTGCAACATTTAAAAAACACTGAATTGGAATTGTTACTTCAGAGGAGGGTTGCTAAGCAATCTGTACAACAAAAATGAACTTGCCAACAGCACAGCTGTGGTGGTGCGATCATTCTACTGCCAATGCAAAAATGTGAATTAAACAAAAAAGTTTTCCTTCCAAAGTGAAATAAGAGCACGTCAATGACCATGAACACCAATTACATTTTTTTCCTATATTCAAGATGTTTTTGTTGTTACAGTTGTAAAATCTCAACTGAAAAATAATCAGAAATTTGTCATGACTTAGATATTTGTAAAGACTTAGAAGTATTATGGCAGCATAATTTATTTGCCTCTCAAACTGTCTTTCAGGAAGGTGAGGCGCAAACTTCATCATCATCAATCACCAGACTCCAAGAGTCTGGTAAATGTAGCTCATGGTTCATTCAGTTAAATGAGGTGCTGATTTGGTGAAGATTAAGGAGGAAAACAAATACTTGTTTTTAGAAACCAAAAGGTGATTAATCACACCCAGATATAGAATAGATCAAAATGACTTTGTTTAAAGGAAAACATTCACATCTGAGGTCAGTCTGCGACCTAAGATGAACTTCTGAATGCGAGATTGACTTCATAAATGTAATCCAGAGAGTGCCAAGCTGAGCTATGTCACAGCGGCCACACACGTTCTGAAAGCCCGCGCTGAGGTCTGAGTGACAGACTATGTTGCACTGGTGCATACATCTCAGACAGAAAATGCTGAGGTGCCACGTTTGCGTTCCCATTTGCACGTTACACAAAATGCCCGACTACTGCAGCTCAGCACACCAACTAAAAAGGTGTGAACAAAAATGAAGAATGCATAACAAACTCCACTGTCATCAGCTCTTAGTCTTGGTTAAATATAGGCTTGTGAGGATGTCTGGGGAGCAGAGCAGTGCATCAGGGCTGAATTATAGTACACTTACCAGGCTCAGCTGCTAGACTGTAATCCCTGCTTTACTGATGGCTAAAGTGTATGAAGCTCTCACACGGGACACTACAGGTGTACATCTGAGAACAGTGCACTTAAACTGCAGTCAATTATGCATCTTTAAAGCGACTGCTAACTTCAGAACGGCCTGAGTGCAGCCCGTCAATGCGATTACTTACTTAAGGTGGTTACCTAAAATATGTGCTTCGAACAAAGGCAAAAACAAATCTTAAGTAGAAATAATATCTGCAGTCATACAACCTGCCTATGCATGAAAAAAATACATACAATCTGCCTGAGAACTGTTGTCCATTCAAAAAGGGTCAAGATGATGTTCTCTTTTTCTGCTTGCTTGCTAGCTTTATCAACAAATTATGATAATTACAAACATAGGCAACAGACTAATGAGGAATGAGGAGTGTTGTTTAAATCATACCAGAATAGTTAAATTAGCGCATATTACACTGCTGTTCCAAACATTGCAGCTCCACACTGCACTTCTTACATGCATCAGAATCAGCTGAACAGTCTGCAAATGCTTTAGTTTCCTTCAAATTACTCCACACTCCCTAAAATCCCCAGACTGCATATTTTTACAGCTTGCATTTGTAAGTAACTGAACTTTTCAGCTTTCTACACCATTTTTCTTACAGTTTTCCATTTGAAATTTGACCTAACACAGCATGAGGGAAGATATTCTAACATATGCACTAACCGGTTCCATTATAGCAGCATTTCCATGTTTCTCTAAGATTTTAAGGCGATTGCATTTTGCTAAACATGATTTAAAAGTTTCCCAAGACAGCCAATGGAGTTATTGCTTGCCTCTTTTTCAAACATTGGTTTCAGATTTTCACTGCAGCCATTACATTATCAGTAAAATCAATAAATAATGTCACCAGAGAATATTTCTGCTGGATATAAATGTAATAGAAATGTGGAGTTATGAAACATTTTACAATTCATGATTACAGGCTGTCACGTCTGTGACTTCATAGTAGAGAATGCGATATCTGATTATTATAACTATTCAAAAATGTCACAATTTCTGATTTCTATATTGTGAACTTAGAGGAAATTTCTAGAAATGTGTTTTTGGTTTTTTTTTTTTGCTCAATGTTATTTTTGCACAAATTCTGTCTGGGTATGCGTGTAAATTTGCATGAATTTCAAACCTAAATATTGCGTATACTAAAAAAAGAAAAACGGTGCATGGTAAAATAAATAAATAAATAAAAACAGTGGGTAAGCTAAACTGCATGCTGCTTTCATTTAATTAATCAGGATTCACTTAAAACTGTTCATATGTGCATTCGTGCATAATCTTATTAATTAAGTGTGTTTTTAATTTCGTTTGTTTTTATAAATCCATAATCTGCGAAGAAATTGACATACACATAATTTCTGTGCCTCGTCATCATTTGTACATGAGATCCCTGGTCTCTTTTCAGTTCCCATTTCATTCCCATAGATATTCAAGCCGAGTCAACAGGGGACAGAGCACTGAGTCACAGTGAAGCAATGTTTACCCAAACCGCAACAAGCAGATGTAACTGTTTGGAGATAACAATCCATTACGTAGATTTATTTCTCTCCTAACTCTTCTTTTGTGAGTTAATGAATTGACTGCATGCAGGAAGGCCTTAAAGCCAACTGCAGAATGCAGTAGATTGGTCCTTCAAAGCTCCACTACAGTAGCTGGTACTCTGACATCTTTTAACCTCTGCTCAGCGAGTCTTGGCTAACTTGTTGTTTTCACAACAACATGAAAACATTCCTTCAATGCATAATCCTTTGTGTCACCATGAATAAAAGTTTTAAAAAAAAGAGGTTTGCCTTTGGTGGAAATTCCCATGGGGCCCCTTCTGGAGGCCTAACTCAGTCAGAGAGTGGACTGAATTTGCTGCAAACCAGACTGAAGAGCACTTCTTAAATGCTCATCAGTGAACAATCATGCCATTCCAGGCATAAAAAGAGAAAAAATTAAATAAAGGCTAAGCTCTCTAAAGCCAGAAGTCAAATGTGCTGTCATACGCCAGGTGGTAGTTTTTGAGGGCATCTGCTGAAGAACTTTGTTTACAATTAAATCTTTCAGTAGTGGTTTCTACAGTCTTGGATCAAATAATGTCACAAAAATCAAACATTCAAACTTACAGCGCAAGTACACTTCTAGTTACTGGCAGGTTTTACGGATTCTCCTTGTGTAAGATGAATCATAGATTTATTACTACTTTTTTAGGGAAAGGTTTGCTGCGGAGGTGTCAGAAGGCTGCAAACATGACATCACATCTGACTGACACCCCCTCATTAACGTCACATAGGATGATTAATTGAAACACTGTGCTAAGGATAACAATGGGGTTTCCAAGTGCAGTTTGTTTTTTCTTGGGTATACGTGTGATATGTGGTGAATGCCGAGTTACGAGCCTCCCACAGTTCAAAGCTGTCTGGCAGAAACTGCCCTGAGGACTTCTCTTAAATTGGATAAATTATCTGTTTGAAACAAGTGGGGATTTTTCCTATGAGCATTATCCACAAGTGGATAAGTCTCCTTCTTAGCAGCATCAGCTACTCCTAAAGAGTTCCAGCACTGACAAGAGCAGCATTGCTATTTGCGGTAATGGTGTTTGGCGTAAAACAAACTGCATCATGAAGAAAGAATTAGCGAGGAATCGCACGTGAAGCCAAGTCAGTGGAAAGCTGAGAGCTTACACAAAATTTGATGAAAACTGTTCCAGATTCGAAAATAACCTGATAAAGGTGATATACGCGCTGAAAAAATGTTAAATTAGGGTATAAGGGCAGAGAGAGAAACACGACTTGGAGCTAAGAGAACGAACACTAACCTGATCAGGAGAAGGACGGTGGTTGCTATGAGGCGGGCCACGGGCGGGGCCGCGGTGGTGCGGGTGTGGGGGCGGCTGAGGGTGTGGCGGGTGTTGGGGATGAGGAGCGTGTTGGGCGTGTGGCGGATGTTGGGGGTGGGAGTGTTGGGGCTGGGGATGGTGAGGATGATGAAAGTGATGAGGTGGATGGTGGTCGTCATCATAGTTGTCCGCAATCAGCTTCATCCGGCTCTGAGTCTGGGGAAAATAAACAAATTAAATGCTGATTTTCAAAAGGCATAAGCAATTCTTATTTCACAAGAAAGTGGTTAAAGGCAAACATAGTTCTTATTACACATAGTGATGGAATTAGAAATTATATCTGAACATGGTCCTAATTATTTGAAGGATCTGGGTGGTCTGTACATTCACAAGAAAAAAAAAAAAAATACTCCCGTGATTTTTATCTGAAACTTTGTCAACAATCAGATATCATCGATCAATATAATGTGCCATAAATACAGCTATATTCTACTTAAATTGGATTATTCCAATGGGGAATTTTTTTTTTTAAATATGAGGAAATGCATAATTAAATTGGTGATTAATGAAGGCAATTATCTCCATCATTGATGAAAATTACATACAAATATGTCCTTAAAATGGAGAAAATGCAATATAGCACTTTCCCGGCCAGCACATTTTGGGATGTTGACAAGGTTGCGCGCGACTTGCATTTCAAAATGTCAAACAAGAAACTTGGAGTCATTCTTTTTCTTCCTTGCATTAGAATGCAGGGATCCATGCCCCCTGCCTCTGGCTTTTATTTTGTCCTCAACTTCATGCCCGTGTCTAATAGCTGTACAGTATGTAAAACAATGAATATCACCACAACAGGCTTGCCAAACTTACAGGCTCCAGTTCTCTCTTGCCTCTAATGGTTAAATCTGTCCTAACTGATGATAATACTCACACTAATGACAGAATGAATTATAGTCCAACCTGTAGAGCAACATTTAAAACTGAAATATATCTGTTGACTTGAATTTTAGTTTACGGTAGTGGGAATTGCTGATGCCAAATAAGAAACTGGGGAGAGCACATCCCCTTGTCCTCTACAACCCTACAGTACCTTGGCCGCACCTTCACAGCAGGCCCTTGCAGATGTATAGCCCTCCCTCTCCCCAATCCCCCACCCCCAGTGTCTGGGACTCCCAATGCCGCACCCCCGCACGTCCCCAGCTAGAGTGCTCGCGCAAGCAAACACAAAGTGTCTGTTTAAAGTAAACACAGCGAGTGAATGCAGGAGAGGGCGGAGCAAGGGGAGGTGCTCGGGCCTCCACTCCATTAGCAGCTCAGCGCATTTCCAAACTCCAGCCAGACATGGTTTTATTTGGCCCGGGCGGCTGGGGAGGAGCCCACCAGCTCGTTTAGTTAAATACAGTCACCTCCTCTAAGCGCCAGAACCAATGGCCAACGCCCTGATAAACCAGCATTTGCTCCTGCTGCACATATAGGCCCATCTCTCTGGTGTGCAATCACGACAAAACAAAGAGAGAGCCTGCATTTTCTGACAAAGGCATCATTTATGACTGAACAACCAACAAACAAACAAACAAATGAGCAATGTTCTGTACCACACTGAGCGAGGGATTAGAAACAGAGGAATGTTCTGATGTTGCTAATTAAGCTCGGTCTTGTTTGTGACTATGGGCAGTGCTGGAGCGACTGAGTAATACAATGTTTGACCGGGGGACCTGGTTCTGCAGCTGTACCTCATTAAAAAGGAGACTTCTCTCTCAGACACAATGGCATGGTATGAGTGCTCAGGGCAAAGTGGTCTGGGGGGCAATGCTCAATGCTCTGGACTCGGAGGTGGAGAGAAGGGTGAGGAGAGCTCATGCCCGTCATCGGTAGAAGCGAACATCGGCCACACATGAACCCCCCCAGGATAGGGCCGAGCATGGGGAGCACTGTTGTTATTCTGCCGTTGGCCGTCTGAGGAGAGTGTAAGCTGAGACCGTGTGTGAATAGGCACGGGCGGTCTGCCCTGAAATCTCCGCGGTCCATCAGACTAATGTCTTTCCAATATAAACTACAGTGCCTTCAGTCCCACTCTCCCCTCTGGATCTGCCTTGATAACAAATGTCTTGAAGCAATAAAGTATTCTGCTTCCGCTTTTCAGATGGTGCTCCGTGCAACCGCGCTCGAAGGCGACAGTACACACAGAAAAACTGAACTCAAGGGGAGTCCAGATACATTTCGCAAACTCGCCGCGCGCCACATGGTAAATTGCCATTTTGCAACAAAAAGGCCATTCATATTGCTGTTAAAACAAATATTTCAGAATGTGTGAAGAGAGGGTAATATGAAGTGATGCTACAACTGCGTTTGAGGACAAATCGTTTGCTTTCCGATGGCTCCCGCTGCGGCGCGACACCGCTAGTTAATGGTGAAATCAATCTAAACCACACGAACAGCGGCCAAGGAAATCTTGCTAAATCTACAGCCTGCTATTCCATAAAACATGGGCGAGGGAGGAGAGCGACTGACACACTGCCACAGTAACATAATTCCAGCAATGCCTCCCTCTTTCTCCCAGCCGGGACTGTAGCGGTGAGAGCCAAGGTAAAAAGTCCACATGAGAGGGAAAGTTTAAATGGAGAGGCATAAGAAGCTCACAGATACAGCAGCGACGCTACATTCCTATGGGCCGTAGGCAGCTGGATCAGTGCCTAATGATGTCTCCAATCCGGGGCTGACTGTCATGGTGATGCTGAAATGGGAGGTCAGGGGTGCAGAGAAGGTGCTGAGACTCAATCACAATCCACATAAATATACTGACAGATCACTACTGCAGTTACCGCAAACACTAATGGAGAAAAAGTGTTATGTTATATATGTTGTCTGCAGCTATAGAACTGTTGAAGACTTCTTGACTCATATTTGCTACTTGGTATGCGCTACTGTATCAAGAGCTGTGTTTTAAATATTTCTCATAAAGCTAGCAACAGACTGTGGATTGAAATTAGCCAAAATGGGATATTTTACACGTATGAGTATTAATGTGCACTGACTTTTAAAGTAGATAAATTCCAAACTTCAAAGAGAGAGAGTGTGCTTAAGTGTGCGTGAGTCTCTGCGTGTGTCCACATGTGCACATCTGCATGCATGTGTGAGTGAAGGGGTGAGAGTACCAGGGTACAAGACAAGAAAAGAAAGACTTAAGGAAGAAAAGCATTACAGTGCCGTCAGAGGGCAGCCCAGCAGAGCGTGGTTCTGTAACTCAGTGAGCTGAGACTGGCAGCGCTGCTGGAACACCCCAGTGTGATTCCGGGCCAATTTTCATCAAGGTAGCAAAACACCATCTACGCCCGGGGAGCACCAGAGGCAACGGATCACACCGAGACCGCAGGTCCATCTGGCACACATATTCCTACCACTATGGCGGGACGAGAGCTGGGGTAATCCATAAAAACTGCCAGATTTTTTTCCCGTTTTTCCTTTTTCATAAAGTTATGCACTGTATACTTACTGTACAAGGCAAAACAGCCAATCCTTGCACAGAGAAAGCTAATTCCTGTATCACTTGATGCCTCTGATGGCCGCACAATTGATTTTTTTTTTATTTGTCTTCGTTAAGTTTCCATTATTTTGCTGCCGGGTTAGCTCACTCGGTTAAGGCACTGCAATTGCGATGCAGTAATGACTACTACAGCTCGGGTTCAATCCCCGGTCGTACCAACCAGCAGTGGTCGGCAGCTTTTTCAGAACAGCGCACGATTGGCTGAAAGCACTGTGGGAATGTAAATTGGGAAGGGACTGCTGGGAAGGGAAATTAAAAAAATGATTGCTTTGTTCGTTGCTCAAGCACCTCCTGTTGGCCAGCCGGGCGCTGGTCAGTGACATTCTAAGCCTGTTCGTGTTCGGGTATCCTCCGCCCTTGTTCTGAACTTGCGATAGTTTCGACCAATGAGTGTAAAGATGCAGGGGCTGACAGGCGCGTGCTTCGGAGGAAAGCCGCAAACTGTCTCTCTCTCCTGAGCTGGCAATAGGGGGTTGTATACAAGCAAGGCCTCGTACATAGTTCTCGGATTGGGCATTCCAAATTCGGGTGGGATTGGAGATGCCAAAAAAAAAAAGTTTCCATTATTTTGTCCACATTACACATCACAAATAAAATACATGACACTGGTTTTCTTTCGTAGCAACACTTTGTTATCTCGCCCGCGACAGTCAGCAGGGTGAGGCATTGTAATCGGTGCAGTTTGTTTTTTGTCTGACTGTTTGTGAGTTCATGTATTAACAATGTAGCGCCTAAACCGCTCAACTGATTGACTTGAGACTCTGATAGTAGGTGGGCAATGGTCCGTAGATGACCTGACTAAATTTTGGGGGTGATCGGGTCAAGGTCAAGGTGATGGGCATCGGAAATGTCAAAATGATTTTTTTTAACGATAACTTCCTTCAAATTCATCACATTGACTTCAAACCAAAACCAAAATGTGCATCTTTAAATTCTTCTGCAAACTATATGCTGCCTGATGGGGTAGCTTTGATAATCTCCATAGCAGTTGAGGTTAAATGACAGGGGGGTCAAGGTCATTGGAGAAAATAATATATTTTCCATTATTACAAGAGAACGGTTGCAGATAGACGGACGTTTACGGTTATGATCAATTAGAACTCCTATATGGACTTTTATTTGACTCCATGACCTTTGACCTTAAGTGACCCTGAAAGGTCGAACTGAAGGTCACAGATTTTATAAAGACTAAACGTTGAAAATGATCATGGTCACACTTGTAAAATTGAGTCAGTATGAAAAGCACTATAATAAGTGCTACCGGGCAAGGTTTGTTTCGCCTGGCAACACTTGTTTATCTTTTGACAGTACATTAGCTCTATTTGTAGCATGCACATTTAGTTGACTTTTGCACAGCACACATTTTGTTTAAGTTGCATTATCCTAAGTGTTACCAGCACCGAGGTTCTGCTGTTTACTGCCACTGCTGGGGGAAATCTTGACTTGAGTTAAAAGATGCTGCCCAGGAAGCAGACCTGTTAAATATAGGAAGTAGCGAAGTGGACTGAACCATTGGCTGCCATGCCATTGGGGGGATATTGTTTCCTGGTTTAGATATGTTTGTTTATTAATTACGTAAGGTTAAGTACTTTGCTTCAGTTAACATTTAAGTAGGCTAACCCTTTGGAGAATTGGCTCTGTTTATTTTGTTATTTGTAGTCTTAAGTGGTTGTCGGTTTTGTGTGTTATTATGTCCCCCACAAAAGCGGAGGACATACTGTATTACCTCGCGTTCATAATTCTTTAATTCCTTACTTCTGCTATTCTGTGACTCCGGAAGTCTGAAACACAACGGTTTCCTGGTCAAATCTCTTAAAATATTCAAAATTTTTCTACGAAACTTGGAACATGCTCACAACTAGTGGTGAACTGTTGCCTTTGGCCATTTTGGTGATTCTAGGATTTTTATTTTATTTTCTTTTGTGTATTTTTAACTTTATCCACTAGTTTTCACATTTTCATTTGTACCTCCAATCCTATGTTGTATGTTCTGGCTGTATTTCAGTTGTTTTTCATGTAATATTTACATGTTCAGAATTATTTATGACCTGGCTGCCTCTTGACTCTATGATCAATATTATTTTTTTAAGGTTTTCAGGAAACAGTTTCTGCAGATTTTTATCTGGGGGTGACGGACATCACAGTAAATCACATGCACACCACTCTAGTTCTCTACTGTTTCTACCTAGTCAGATCAGCCAATAATAATGTTCCCCATTGTGTTCACTCTGTTAGGTCACTGTGTTTGTTTCTTGGAAGCCTAAGTTTGGTTCTGTTTAGTTGACCTCTTTGATGCCAAGAAATAATTTTTTCATTATTCTTCTGTTTGGGTCAATAAAACCCTTCCTCTTTGAAGACCCACCTATGTCTCCTCTTGCCCGCCCGCTTGGACTTTTACAATAAATTTGGGTTTCTTATTCTTCCCAGGCAACAGTTCGGTGAAAGCAAGGTGATGTTTGGAACACTGAAAAGGTCTCTTATGGAGGTGCCAGGGATTACAGGCGACAAGTGAAAAATTTAATCTCTCCAACCAAAAATATGATGTCATATGTCCTCAAAAGGGCCATGAGATTAAAATAAACCACTTCTAATTTTTCTAACTCCTGACATCCGACAGTTATGGTTGTGCATACAAGGGTGCGAGTGGTGGAATAGGCCTTCTCTGTCTCGAATGTCAGAGAAAAATCAGCACATGTTCACCAGACATTCAGAAGACAAACCCCTCTACCTCCATTCCTGATCAACGCCCTCTATAGGCAGGGGAAACTCATGCAACCAGCCCTGAGGCTAACAACAAAAATAGTCTTTCTCCGGAAAAAACTCAACCTGCTCTCCATATTATACAGTGGGCTCCATAATAATTAGTGCCTCTGAATGGAAATACACTAAAATACTACAAAAAATTTCAAATGAAATTATAGGAATATACTCAAAATAAGATATCTTACACTCGAAATACCAACATGAGCAAAATACTGTACTTTATTAATGTTACAATGAAACCAGAATTGTTTACTCATTTACTTAAAAATCTATATCCTCCAAAGCATGGTTTCACTACTTAATGGCACCCCTAAACCTCATTGTGAATAAAGTTTGCTGCTTTTAAACCAGGATTATATACAGTATCAACTTCCATAAATTAGTCAAAGTTGTAAGGAACTTTATTTCTAATGGGCACAAAAAGACCCACAAATGGTGGTAAATATTAAATTTACTGCTGAGGACTGTCAAGGCAATTATTCAAAACTGTAAAAATTATGGAACAATTGAAAACCTGTCAGGTAGAGGACGCATAAGCATTTTGGCCCCCAGGATAGAAAGAAGGATGGTGGGGTGACCAGAACTTTGAAGAATTGTTTTGGAAATTCATGTCCTTGGTCACCAGGTTTCAAAAAGCACCATCACACACCATCTCCATAACGACAGGATCCTTGCTTGCAACCATCTTGCAAGCCTTCTGTAATCCCAAGACACAGAATTAAGAATCTGCAATTTGACAGTGGTCATTCAAGGTATGATGGGACATTAGGCGCTGTGATCAGATACAGCATCCCGAGAGACAATAATGGAAAGTTTCAGTCAGATACAGCATTCAGTATTTGGCGTCAAAAAGCACACGAGTGCAAGGAAAGGCACCTCCTATCCAAGATGAAATGTGGTGGTGGATCAGTGATATTTTGGGGCCGTTTTAATTCCAGAGGTTCAGAGGCACTGGTTAAGATGAATGGCTTCATCGATTCCATTAGCTATCAGGAAAATTTGGCTGACAATCTGGTTCCATTAGTCAGAAGGCTGAGACTTGGTCGTAGGTAAGCTTTCCAGCGAGCACTAATAGAGCTTAATAGAGCATTATGTAAATTCTGCTGTTTAAATGTGCACAACTGCCAAGTGTAAACCTTTCATGATTAAAACTAAATTAAAGTGTTTTCTATATTCTATGTTCTATCAACCAATCAAGTTTTCATTGAAGGTCTGCAAGAAGGCGATCGACTCTGACAGGAACTGCAGTAGACGCAGTATAAGATGTAGGTGTTTTTTGTTGAAAGAGAACCGGCGGGATATTTTACGGTTTCTTGGTCAGTGCAGGCTGCCAAGTCTGTATAAAAATATCAGCGTTAGGGAGTGGCACATCTGTAAACAAACTGAATCGAACATGTATAAATGAATACATCTGGAAATGTGACACAGAACTACTGCGTAAACAAAATAGCAAAAAGCCTAAGAAATGCCTGTTACTTCTTGTGATAGGCCAGAAAAATTTGCTAAAATGCTAAATTCATTCATGGAAGGTTTTGTGAAAGGTTGTTCATTCCACAACGGAGCAAAGTACTGTTTTCCACTTCTCACAGGCTCTTAACACATGGATTGTTTTGCACCGAGAGGATATGAAAATACACTTTGACACCTAATAAACAATATTTTATTGAAAACTCTATTTTAATTCAACAGAAAAAAATTTGATCTCTGAGAAGTAATGGCAATATATTCTATTATCCCACTGAGAATATATGGAAGACTATCATGAGCATGATTGGAAAGTGTTTATGCAAAGTAACATGAGCAATGTTTCTCAAGCCTCGCTGGTAGCAGGCTCACACGTGGTACCTTTGGCGTAACTGTAGTTGACCCGAACAGCTCCATTTCTGTGGTCATATTCAGTTTCAGAAAGAATTCAGTGCACGGGGAAAAACTGTCCCCCAGTGAATTGCTTTTCCATCATCTCAAGACTTCAAAGAGTGTATGTCTATAACCATCGATCAAAATGAGAAGCGCTAAGTATTTCCATTCATGAACAAGTGTTTCTTCTCTTTGAAAGAGAGAATGAGAAAAAGACAGGGAAAGAAGGTAGTGAGAATGAGGAAAAAGAAAGAATGCAATGACATGCTAAGTCCAAAAATATTTGAACTTGTCAATAGCTTAGAGCCAAAAATTTATGCGATGCAGTTCCTGGACAACACAGGGTCAGTTATATGACCCAGCACTGCTGAATCTGAGAGAGAGGATAAGCTCATCTGGATTTGCGATGATACGCTGCACTATTCTCCCTGGTCATTAACTCACTGCCGCACAAGCCTGGCAGACACAGCCGCAGGTCACAGCGGACCTTGTATGGATCAAATTTCTCAAACAGGTCAAACCGAGGCCCATTGCGCAAACCTGCATTGTTCTGTACGTATGCATGCGCACACACACATACACACATCGTGAATGGTAAATGAATTGTAGAGTATGGTAATTCACTATCTTACAGCAAAAAAAGCAATTAGGCAGAGGAAAAACTGTCATGACTTAAGTGCGATGTGGTTTGCTCTGCGTTATATTTTCCCACAAACGTTAAAACAGAGAAAGTACGGTATGCTCCACAGACAGACAGATGCACACATCAGTAGTTTTAAAAAAATACAGACATGCATGTCAATAGCATATGGAAAGTGCATTTAAAAAGGCACAACTGTAAACATGAAGACCAAAACAGAAAAATGGACATGGGAGAACTAAAATTGAGTATTCAGAGATTTATTTTAAAAAATTAATTCTCTCATTCAGCCAGTAAATGCAAAATTCTACAATCGGTAAGACAGATAAGATTTTGATTTATTGAAAAAAGTTACATTTTTGACTCATGTCATAAAACAGCAGCTGAGATTAAAATGGCACTCTTTCCATCCTACCCTGACTCGCAAACACAAGCAAAACACTTGCTAAGAGGACTAACTACAGCTACTTCTGTATGCTTCTGAGGCAGAATGACAATTGATCCTTTGGAGAAAATACAACATTTTAAGATTGAGTGATGGAGCACAGCATCTTCATAGTTTAAGCAGCCAATCAAGGCCTGGTCCACGGCTCTGCAAATGACCTGAATTGTCAATTGCTGGCCAAACGCATGTTAGGGCTTGCCACTCATTACACAAAAAAAAAAAAAAAAAAAAAAAAACAAGGGCAGTTTTTACCCACTTCAATGTGAACCGGCCGACTCACCTTGTGCTCTCAGTGGTTTCACTTTTTTAGTAAGTAAATGATAACTTGCACAATTGAGAACATGCCAGCAGTTTCTGTCTATGGTAAATATTAGACTGAAAAAAACAGCTCAGTGAAAGATTAAAAATAAATACATAACCAATTGGAAGGTGAAGAAACAGAAATTAAGTGGACGACAGGATGTTCATAATCACGTGCTTGGCCTCTCCAGTTGCAGACAGATGTTCACAAGTACACTCACAGTAAACGGTTTGTACACAGAGGAGGTGATGACGGGTTCCCTGTTTGCATTTGCTCAGTTACAAGAGTGTGGAAAAAGAGAATCTGAAGTGGGCTTCTGTGGGAGCTTTTCCACTGGGGGAGCAAGACCACTAGCTATGCCATCGCAGGATAAATTGTGGGAGAAGAGCTCCCATGCTGGTACACAAACACAGCTCTAAGAAAACAAAGCTAGAAAATCTGTGGCGCTTAGCCTTTCATTTCTGATTCACAAGTTACGCATGTAAACACAAGCAGAGATCTGCAGAATCTTCCCAGCGAGATGCTAACGTCACGGCAGTCAGCCTAACTCTGTAATGCAAGCCCTCAGCCCACCGGGAAATATTGACGTTGCTGCCAAAAACAAACACAATAATAACATACTAATAGTCTGCTCTCAGTTTCCAACACCTCGTGCCCTACATCCAACACTGCAATCCCTTTAGTGGGAATTTACATGCTAAAGAGCTTTGGGAAAACCCAGCTAATTGCAACCACTTCATATCAGCCACAAGTTCACAATGGATTTTGGCGGGATCAAGGTTAACTCGAAGAAAAAACAACTTGATTGACTGATAATGGCCAGTGTGGATTAGAGACAGCATGTAGTCATAAAACTCCAATACCGCCAAGGCCTCTCCGAAAATATTTTAGCAAGGTGGCGGAAAAGGAGCCATGCTTTGATCAGACATCTGGGGGTGGTTACATCTTGAATGTTTCATTAGCGCTGCTTATGAAGCCAAGGCCTTTTTTCCTCTCTCCATGTTTTATTATTATGTCTGATGCAACGCATTAAGCTTAAATGAATGGCACTTTGTATCTGTGCTCTGGTCTCCTCTCGCTAAACACCCTTCTATATATGGACATAAAAATGACCCTGCAGGGCACCGCAAGCTCGGACATTTACTCACAGGAGACACTGACACATACATACAAATAAACAGACTGTGCTAACGATAATAGGCCTTTCCTGAAACACGTAGCATTCTAAACCCCCAAAAAATGTTTGTGTTTGAGAGAAAATAAGCAGACGAGGGGTAAGGCGAGGCAGCAGCTGGTATTTTATGATGTTACTTTCCCAGAATCCCAGAAGAAATGGATCCACTATGACTCAGGAAATCTGCCCCCAGGTGTCCTCCTCTATCCTTGTTAGTGCTAGCACTTGATGTGGTAGACACCATTCGGGTAAGAGCTTCAGTATTACTAATCCACCAGCAGATTTTTTCAAACAGTCCACTGTGACGTCAAGAATTGCATGAGGAAGAAGGCTGTATGGGAACAGCTATGGATGAAGTCAGTCTAGATTCAGTTTTATGGCCCTGGTTCCAAAACCTACTCGTGAAGATCCAAAATTCTAGATCAGTACTTATTAATACCTCGGACAGATCTTTATTGTGAAATTAACAAAGCTACACTCCGTAATTTCATGGAAAGCCAAATATAGACAAACAAGAATGACCATCCTTATGACAGTGCAAAAAGCATAAACTGGAAACAGCATGGCAAAGACTTTGACACATGATAAAATGTTTTTACGAACAATTTCACAGCAAAGATGTGTTTGTTTATTGTTAAGCAAATGCTGGCAATCCACCCATTGTTCCGGCAGGTACCACATATTTATCTGATTATGAGGATAGCTCAGGTTTCTTGGCAAACACGATTCCCCTGACAGTGTAATGTAAGAAAGCTGGTGTCGAGCAGCTGTGGACTAAAGCCATGGCCTGTACCTGCTGCTTCAACTGGTGCATCAGTCTGTCCTTCTCCCTCTTCAGTGCCATCACCTCTTCCTGGGTCTTCTTCTTCTTGGTTGCAGATAGCTCCAGTAAGGCGATGTTGGCATCCTTCTCACTGATAGCTGCCAGCAAGGCCTGTTGCCTATTGGGTAATGGAGAGGGAGGTGTCAAACATTAGCATTTTTGTTATACAACAAATTATCCATGCAAGCACATAAATAGCATGCACCTACGCAGTTGAATGACTGGGAGAATCATACTCCCAATAGTTTTTAGAAGCAGAAGGACATATAAGAGAGAAAGCTAGAGAGAAGCTTGCAGTAATTCAAGAAATCTCAACTGAAAAAAGACTGTCCATGAGCTCTGAAGGATGTGAGTCAGTGTTCTACATCCAGCCTGGTGGACTGGAGCTTCACAGAGGAAAGGAAAAAAAGCAGAGGACTCTTGAACTTTGTGGTGAAGTATGTGGTTTATCAACACCACAATCCCCTGACCTCCTGCATCCCTTTTTTCAACAGTTTCAGGGTGGTTCTTTAAACACAATAAAAGACACGAATGAAAGGGCTGTGCTTTTCATGCCAATGACCAACAATGGGGAAGTCACGAATTGAGAAGAAGCCACTTCCCTATGATCTTAATCCCAGGGGAAGAAGTTTAAACTCTGGCGATGTGTCATCACATCAAAAATTTCATCCAGGGAGCTAAAGACTGCCTTGAAGTTCGGAAACCGCAACATTTGGGGGAAGAAATAAAACATATACCCATTGTGTTTCTAATGTAGTCAGAAAAAGTACACAACCAAAGCAGCAAAGAAGAAAGCAGGTCCAAATTCGCTATGCAAAGCAAAATGAACTGTTATCTGGATTCTTGAGGAAATACCTAGTTCCTCAACTAGGCTGAAGAGCAGCGCATTAATAGCAGCTGCGCAAGAATTGAAAAGGGTTGTGCAAAAAGCAAAAACCCAGTAAATTTCCATCGTAAGTGCCCACTAATTTCCGGTCTTACTGTCTTAACAAACTCCTGCGTCATTACGGTGAGGAATGTGCAATGACCCGTCTGGTGATAAAATGAGGGAGAATCCTCAGATGATTCATATATAGATGAGCGGCATCCCCCATCCTAAAACAAAGCCCTTTATTTGATAGCCAAACAGCTGATGGTGCACTTAAACCTCACATTTACATTGGCGGTCGCAACTCCTTTTACATGTGGGTGTATTATTTGGATGTAAAGAACTTGCCTCCCTATCTCCCCCACCAAATAAAAAAAAAGCATTCTGGCTTGTGGGATTTGCCAAAAACAAACATTTGGCAAGTCGGCAGGCCATATTCAGTGAGCTGAGATTAATGCTGTCCTCTGCATGTCTTATAAACCAGAGCGAGGGGCCCACTGTGGGATATATGTGTATATATGTGCAATGCCCGAGAAAGAAGAGATTTATCAACTACTTTCCTCCGCTACACCATGCTGAGAGGCACCCCCCGCCCCACCCCGCCTCCCCCATTGACTTTTACATTTAACATCCACTAACCACTGGCCAGACTCCAGGCACTCTCCAAAATCCAGCTTTATGAGCCGCTTCAATAATCCAAGAATTAAAATACTGTATGTCTGATTCAGTTTTTATCCTGATTAGAAGCTCTTAAGGATCTATGTGCTAACAAGCCTGGAGGCCCTGATCAAACAAATCTTCGACTGAGGGTAGAACAGAGTATACAGAGTATGCACATGGTACACACTGCTGTATGAAAAACCTCATAACAGTATTGCAAATATATATGTTTTGAAAATCAATACATGAAAAACAACTGAATTAAGCATCCAAATAAAGTCTCCCCGGCGGCAAAGTGGAGCAATGGGTATAGCACTGTTGCCTCAGAGCAAGGTCTTGAAATCAAATGGGGTCTGGGACTGTGCGCAGGACCGTGCATGTTCTCCCCATGTTCACATGGGTTTCCTCCGCGTACTCCGGTGTCCTCCCACAGTCCAAAAACATATATGTCAGGATAATTGGAGACTAAATTGCCTATAGGTATCAGTGTGTGTGCCCTGCGATGGTTGGCGAGCCATCCAGGGCGTGTTTCTGCCTTTTGCCCATAATTATCTGGGATAGGCTCCAGCTCCCCTGCAACCCGAGCCACAAAGAAGCAGTTTAGATAACAGATGGTTGGATCAAGTCTCTTGAAACAGAGTGAATTCGGATGGATGCATCATACTTGGGTGTAACACCCCAGGTAGCTTTCCATTTTCATAATTTTCCATTTCATAATTTTCATAGATTTTCATAAGAATACTGCTTTTATGTCCTCACTGTGTCCTTACTGTGATTTCTAACAAAATATTCACTGGTTGAATACAGATGCTTTGGTGTAGAATTACAGTTTCTTTTCACAGCAATTATAAAAGTCAAATATCTGGATTTGACTATTTTTATCCAATAAATTGTGTCTGGAGATGACTGCTACCTTGGATATAAATTATATCATTAATCATACAACATTGGTTGGTGGCTGTGATACATATCATCCTCCCAACCCCTGCAATGTTCTTACATTACAAAAGAAATAGGAGAAGAGAATAATAAGGTTTGTTTAATGACAATTTTCTTGACTAACGACTCTAATTACTTGTCATAAAAATGTGTGTTATATTTAATAATGCCACAGCGTAAATCCTGCTGGCAGAAAAACAACAAATAAGCTTCCAGGCCGTCAATCGTTCCCCAATTCCATATTTGGACATTTATCTTATCTTTCATCTGGGAAGCTCAAACTAAAATACCAGCTCTTCAAAGGTGCAGACATCCACCACCCCGCTGGACATCTCCTTGAAGGCTAAGATGGATAGGGTCATCATTCATTGCTTGATTGCAAAAATATTTGTCTTTAGATTCAAAAGAATATAAAAGTCTTGAATTTTTTTTTAAGAATTACATTTTTTAAGCAATGCTTGTTTTTCAAAACAAAAAAGATAAAGTAATATATGTGGCCATGGTGACATACTGTGCAATTTCAAATATTTGTCTTTCAGGGTACATTTTGTTGGACTAAACTTACATGGAGTAATTGTATAGTATATATCGTAAATTATTAAAGATATTATGAGGTCAATTTTTGCACAAAATCGCAAAAAAAAGCATGAATTCATAATTATTTTAGATGATACTTGAACTGATATTTTCAGCAATAAAAATGGAGTAACATACAAAATGTGTAGCTTTATTTCTATCTCAAACCTTCAAAATTATTACTGCTTTTAATTAGCCCAAGATATCACTATTTCAGTAGCTTTCATTAAATTAGTATTAGTCAAATAAGAAATGCCATTTTTGACTTTTGGCTTTCCTCTGACGGAGAAAAAAAAATGTATGGTTGACCCAATCAATTTCCGAAGCTCGCAGTTGCAACACACAGGGAAATATCACCCAAGCAACAAGCGCACAGCTGAAATCTCAAGTCACGCAGCCCAGTTCAGCTGGCTGTTTCCATACCTCAGCTAAATGGTGGTGCAGTCAAAGCTCAAGCCAACTATTTTTGGCTCACGAGCAAGGATAGGACAAAATATTTCGTTCCGGAGGGCAAACAAGCAAGTTGAACAGATAAAAAAAAAGTTTAATTTCACTCAAAATACCACCCATGATTCAGAGACCAAAACTTTGTTCAGCAGCCGGAGGCCAGAGAAAGCCCTCTGCGCATGTAGAGTTTTGTGAGGCTTTTAGATCAGCTCATGGCGATGAGAGATCTCTTCCCCGGGCTGTGAGAGAGGCATTCCTGTCAGCATCAACTCTGGTTCATTTTCCCCCTCTCACCTCCCACCCTCCCCATCTAATATGTGAATGAAAATTCCCACTGGAGTGAAGATCTGTTTTCTTTTTTCCCCACAGCAGTACATACTCATTCATTCATTATAATCCATTTCCCCACAGCAGTACATACTCATTCATTCATTATAATCCATTTTCCCACAGCAGTACATACTCATTCATTCAGTATAATCCATTTCCCCACAGCAGTACATACTCATTCATTCATTATAATCCATTTCCCCACAGCAGTACATTCTCATTCATTGATTATAATCCATTTCCCCACAGCAGTACAAACTCATTCATTCAGTATAATCCATTTCCCCACAGCGGTACATACTCATTCATTCATTATAATCCATTTCCCCACAGCAGTACATACTCATTCATTCATTATAATCCATTTCCCCACAGCAGTACAGACTCATTCATTCATTATAATCCATTTTCCCACAGCAGTACATACTCATTCATTCATTATAATCCATTTCCCTACAGCAGTACCTACTCATTCATTCATTATAATCCATTTCTCTACAGCAGTGCATACTCATTCATTCATTATAATCCATTTCCCTAAAGCAGTACATACTCATTCATTCATTATAATCCATTTCTCCACAGCAGTACATACTCATTCATTCATTATAATCCATTTCCCCACAGCAGTACATACTCACTCATTCATTATAATCCATTTCCCTACAGCAGTACATACTCATTCATTCATTATAATCCATTTCCCTACAGCAGTACATACTCATTCATTCAGTATAATCCATTTCTCCACAGCAGTACATACTCATTCATTCATTATAATCCATTACCCCACATCAGTACATACTCATTCATTCATTATAATCCATTTCCCCACAGCAGTACATACTCATTCATTCAGTATAATCCATTTCCCCACAGCAGTACATACTCATTCATTCATTATAATCCATTTCCCCACAGCAGTACATACTCATTCATTCATTATAATCCATTTCTCCACAGCAGTACATACTCATTCATTCATTATAATCCATTACCTCACAGCAGTACATACTCATTCATTCAGTATAATCCATTTCCCCATAGCAGTACATACTCACTCATTCAGTATAATCCATTTCCCCACAGCAGTACATACTCATTCATTCATTATAATCCATTACCCCACAGCAGTACATACTCATTCATTCATTATAAGCCATTTCCCCACAGCAGTACATACTCATTCATTCAGTATAATCCATTTCCCCAAAGCAGTACATACTCATTCATTCATTATAATCCATTTCCCCACAGCAGTACATACTCATTCATTCATTATAATCCATTTCTCCACAGCAGTACATACTCATTCATTCATTATAATCCATTACCCCACAGCAGTACATACTCATTCATTCAGTATAATCCATTTCCCCATAGCAGTACATACTCATTCATTCAGTATAATCCATTTCCCCACAGCAGTACATACTCATTCATTCATTATAATCCATTTCCCCACAGCAGTACATACTCATTCATTCATTATAAGCCATTTCCCCACAGCAGTACATACTCATTCATTCAGTATAATCCATTTCCCCAAAGCAGTACATACTCATTCATTCATTATAATCCATTTCCCCACAGCAGTACATACTCATTCATTCATTATAATCCATTTCTCCACAGCAGTACATACTCATTCATTCATTATAATCCATTACCCCACAGCAGTACATACTCATTCATTCAGTATAATCCATTTCCCCACAGCAGTACATACTCATTCATTCAGTATAATCCATTTCCCCACGGCAGTACATACTCATTCATTCATTATGATCCATTTCCCCACAGCAGTACATACTCATTCATTCAGTATAATCCATTTCCCCACAGCAGTACACACTCATTCATTCAGTATAATCCATTTCCCCACAGCAGAACATACTCATTCATTCATTATAATCCATGCCTGGAACTTCAGCAGGAGTCTAAGGAGCAAGTCGCTATTTCAACCTGGAGTTTTCGATCACCAAGCTGAATAATAATAATAATGATAAAAAATTTTAAAAAATACTTCAAACAAAACGAAGATTGCAGTTTCTTTGTATTCAAAATGTGCAGAGGTGGAACTGACTGCATTTCGCAAGGTGTACTGACTGGAGGGCTTACAATCATTATACAGAGAAATATGTCCGTCCACAAGGGGGCAGCAGTCTGAGTGACCTCCTTGAAGGATTATCCATTGATTCAACTGTGTCAAAGCCAAGTGTGCATCCTAAAAATGACAAATTCCTATCATGAATTCTATTGCTACTACATTCTATCCCACCATTCTTTCACCACAGTCACCATAACTTCAAATGATGAGAGAAAACAGCAAGGATTTTCACCATAAGAAATGGTTAAAAAAATTCTCAACATCTTTGAGTACAATCCAGGACATCTTTGAGTTTGTTGTCTTTTCAAATTTCATCGAATATTTGATAATCTACCTTCATCTCATTGCTAACCAGAGAAGGACAGACATGACTATTCTATAAACCACCTTATTTTGATAATGTGAAAAGATTAAGTAACACCTAATTTCACCATATCGCAACCCTGTGCATAGAATTTACACCACAGCCTTCTACAGCCCACATGTTTTGAATAAAAAAAAACACACAGGCTGTATTCATGAAAATGACTGCTCTAATATATACAATCAAACGCTTTTGCTAACAGCTTGAAATCTATCTGCTTAATACAACTGAAGGGATTCTGCATTAAGAAGTCCTGGATAGCACTTCTGGGTTAATGGTCCCTGAGGCACAGTAAGCGAAGTGTTGCGACTGTATATCAGCCAGGCTGTCAGGGCTGTGATCACGGCTGCAAGACATGCGAGGCTTTTCAGTGCTATGCTCCCCTCGGACAGGCACTTTTGTCCACGGCTGCTTCAGCCGCTGTAGGGGAAAAGGCAGGATCATCGGAGCTACAGCTCCATCTCATTCAGTAGCACATGCACAGCTAAGCCTTTAGCTTTCCTGCATGATAACTCACTTATGGGAGGGTGAGACTCTTCTGAACGTTGCTGGAACATGTGAAATCAATTACAGCCTGGTTCCGGGATGGACCATCTGAGACATCCATGCAATGTGGAAGGAGATAAATGGCTAAAGTACATGACGCGGATTTAGATCATGTGGCTCTACATCACTCGGACCTCTCCATGAAGATGTCTCAGAGGTGCACTGCAAGTTATGGCAGTTCAGACGTGACTCCACAGATGGCCCAGCGCCCAACGGACCAGCGTGCAAAACCTATACCCCGGCAGGACATTCCCTCAACCTCTCGGGTTAAGGTGAGCTTGAGGGCAAATATGAAAACCACGGACAATCCCACAGTGGAAGACGGAGGTTTAATGAGTGATTGCCACCTGCTCAAAGATTTAAGATTCCCAGTGTCCACTAAATCAGCTCAATGTATTCCTAGGTTGTTATTTCTGTGTGTCTCGGTGAAGAATATGTGTTTATAATTTGTGTTATGACTTAACTGAAATTACTGCCTTGGAGAGCCGCAGGGAAAAACAGATGCGTTGAGAGGTACCCAGATGACCGACAAATTTTGCCGTCATGCACAGTACATCAAAAAGGCAGCGTTCCTCTCTGACATCATAGATTAACATCCATATCTCTGTTTGCAAAATTGCCAATAGACACAAGAGAAGTCTGAAAGGCATCTGTGACCTGTGACTGTTTCAACACAACACACTGATTTTTACATCTGTATCTCAGAGCTGCTCAGTAGTATTAATGAGGCTCTTGAATTTTTTTATCCTTCATAAATCAGGGTAGATAGACATAAATTTTAACGAAATTTTAAATAAAATGACTAAGATGGCATTTGGAATGCAAAAGCCAGATGTTTTTCCATTAACTGTATATAAAAAAAGAAGAAATACGATCAAATTAATAAAAACAAAACGCTAGTTTATCAGAATGTGAAATCAAGCAATAAGCATTTGTGTAATTTTAAAATTACTTCTTTTCTAATAATCAAATACATTTTCAAATATAAAAGCAACAGCTGTGCAGTAAACGGCGAAACATAAACACAATCCTAAATTGCATTTAATTTAACAAAAATGAGAAGAATAACAAAACTGTGTGATAACTGAATAATATCAATAGTGGTAATGTCATAGAGATTTGTTTTGTCTTTTCAAAAGAAAGGAAAAAACATACATATACACATCAGAGAGACTTTTTTCTCTTTCTTGGTGTGTTACAGCATTGTGTCTGAGTTTCTTAAAGTCGAGAGACAATAAGTGCTTTCCCCATACAACTTAAACTTGTCCTATTAAATTAGAAACTAATCCTTTGCTATTTAACAGAAAGTCACAGAAATCGATACTCATTATTATAAAGAGTAACTGTTTTGAAGGTAATCAGGTGCTACAGATACCTGCCTTTTCTCACTTTCCACACAAGGCAATTTGAGAAACTTGGTGGTCCGAGGTCTTATGGCCTACTCTGAATATAAAGATTGCAGGCAGTATTATTTTTTGATAAATGAAACACTTTGGAGCATTGGGAACTAGAAGTGGAGTGCTGGGACCAAAACTCAAGATCTGTCTGATGAGAGGAATTTTCAAACCATTGAAAGTTGCTCTCTTTTCTCTGCTAGTGAAGTTCTTACAATTTAATACTAAAAACTCATTTGTTTTAGGGAAACAGGGGAAGCATTTGTTTCTCACTGCTAATGTAGCCTGCCAAGCAGAAACTCCCAGCCAATGACATGACCACCTTGTGACCCTGAAAATTGTTTTAATAAAGTGAAAAATATCTCCCTCTTGCAGGGTATGCCATTTTTAACAAATTAAATCTGCATACAGTGTCTGCGCGTGATACAGACATGTTGTTCACTGAACCTTTTGGCTTCAGCATTCGAAATGAATAAAAACTGTCAGCCCTTTAAAATTTGCTTGAGACACAGATAAAAATGTTGAAGCTGTGAGGAAACAGTCTGCAACATGATGACACAATAATCTGCAGTGTTTGGAAGTTTGGATAAAAACACAAGGACAGATAAATCTTCCTTGAACCATAATAAACAGAATACTGTACATACTTAAAACCGAGGAAGAAAAAGCTCTTAATAAAGCACTTAAAGCACTTCACATCAGCACTTAATAAATACTCTTTAAGGCAGGATGATACCACTCTACTTGAAGGGGAGTGCATAAGACTGACATGGCACCATCATGATCATGACATCATACTATTCATGAACATGAGGAATCCTCCAGAATGTTTATCACTACAGTCATTAAAGGGGAACTTTATTCATCACACTGATTTACAAACATGTAACATGTGATGCTCCACTTCATATATTATTTCCTATGTTTTCAGGCGAATCAAACAATATGGGGTTGAGAAAATAGTGTTTTTTAGGAGAGAAAAGAAGTTTCCATGGGGGGGCGCAGCCATTCTGACCAGTCACATGATCAGAAGTAGCTAATATGACGTAATCTGCGTGCTTCACCGCAAATGTCGAGATAATTACGTTGTGTTCTTGTTATTAATGTGTCGATTTCCCGTGGGCAGTGCCCTATTGTGTGGCAAAGTACCATCGTGTCTCAGATACAAACAACCCCAAAAATGATCATTTTCGCTAAATCCCATTGAAGGCCTCGAGATGAAGCTAGTGGCTTGCAAAATGTCGCCGGTCTTTTGATGATTTGTGCTGCCTTGTCTAATCAAAGTGACACTATCGTTAACTCCTCAATAAGCTGTCACACTGAGCTTTAACACCGTTCAGGTGAAAAATATTCTACTAGGGATTTTTCAGTGAAAATATGTAGTCTTTGCTTTGCTGAGTAATATGGTGAAAAACAAAACAAAAAGAAATCTGTTGGGAATTTTTTGAGAAAATTTGATTTTTTTTTTAATTTGCCATTTTGACATATTGCGAGGTAACTGATGGTCAAAGAATTTACCGGAAGATTCCTCTTTGGCACCACACTGCTCTTTCATGCTGATAAAAAACAATATGTATCTTATTTGCCAAAGAATTGCCAACATAATGGTTGCCATGGCAACGAATTACCTTTTTTCAAATTTAAGTAAATACGAGCTTATTGCAATGACAACAGACTAAAATTAATCCAGTTTTAAATCTAAAGAGGTAAAATCTTTACACTCTAAGATTGCCGTGAACTAAAACTGACACCGGATTCTTGTCCAATAACTAGCTGATTTTCAAAATGTCTCATTCACTTAGGGCATTCAATGAAACATTCACAAATGCGAGGCATTGTACTCCTTTACAGTTTGTCTTAGTCGTTGACCGAAGAGTTTGTTTCCTTTGTCCGTAACATAGTGACGGCCCCAAAACCTGGCAAAGTCAGCATGTACCACTTCCAAAGCTTGTTCATGGAACTGGGCTGGGCCACAGTTGTGCTGATGTCAGACGGCTCTCAGGTGGTCTCTGATGATATGAAATTTTGAGGTCATCGCATCGCAGAAGGAAAGGGCATGACCCTCCCAGCCGAGGAGTAAGTATAAGTGAATGAGACATTTTGGAGACCAAGAAATAGAGCCCAAGATTGAGGGTTTCTGCGCGGACAGATCCGCAAGGTAGCATATCTTGACAGGTGGCAGAAATGGACAGAACACCGACCGGAAGGGAATGACAAGCAAGCTTGGGTTTGCTGCAGACTGGCGTGTGTTTCCCAAAAGCACAGATGCTAACTTACATAGCTGGAATAATTGACTAAACGGACGATCAATGTAGGTTGGTAATGCAGTTAGCAAATGTGCTTTAGGGAAACGGACCCCATGAGAAAGGTTTTCTAAAGGATGCTTGACCGATTTTCAACCAGCATAGTGTTATTACAATGTGGTCCGTGTATGCTAATAAGCCATGATTAACTTTCGTCAATGTTGCCGGGACCAAGAATTTTCTGTTTATAAGCCAAAAACCGTCCGCTGATGCATTTTAAGTCATCTGGTGCACAGTTTCTGGCTCTCAGGCTGTTGAAAGAAATACACATTGTACTACCACATTTTTTGGATACTGCAGGATCCCAAATATAAACTAGAAAAAAACCTAAGCCAGCGGGGCGAAAATGACATCTCTTGTAGAGTAAGTGCAATGGCGACAGTGTTTTGTGACTTACATGGCAATGTTACAATATAATCTCATGCAATACGCGCTTTGATTTGTGCGATCCTAACAGTTTAGCCAAACATTAGTCACCCTGGCTGGTTGTTTACCACACAGTTGGCGTCATTTCTCTATGCGGGATCATGTGACTTGGTAAGAACGGCGGCACTCATCATAAATGCAGATCAATGGCCAATAAAAATCAAATTAAAATGGTAAACGACCTCGGAAATCAACAATAATTTTCAGAATTGGTTGAGATTATGGTAATCTAAGGAATAATTGTGGCTTTTAAAATATTATAAATGTGTGGAGTTTCCCTTTAAGTGTCATTTGAGTTATAATGTATAAAAAGCAACAAACAGTCTTTTCGCATATCAATTAAGTATGATGCAACAAGGCTGAAGTGCCGTTTTTAAACTGAGGAACTATACAGAGATTGTAGCCAGCTAGTAAAGACAATGCCTAAATTATTCCTACCCAGCCAGCATAATTTGACAGATACAGTAGCCAGCAAGCTACCAACAGAACAACATTAAAAATTGGTTGCTCAACGCCACGGTTTTCGTGTAGCTCTGTAGCTAGTTAGCTGACTACTGTAGACAAGAAATAAGGGTATTTAAAACAGATATTACTGCCAAAAGTAGCTTCCCTGATAAAAATTTACTTTATGCAATGCTATGTTCTGTGGCTGCATTTTGCCGGCTGAGTGAAAAGGTCAACTTTTGTCGAGTATTCAAAATCACTAACATGTTCTGGGCCCTGATAACTTAACCATGGGCAGTCTGGGAGAAAGATGACTTTTTTCATTCAGCTTTTTTAGAAATGCCCCAATCACTGAACCATTATGAGAAAACTTCAATGATATTCATTTTGTGAGAGACCATTCTCTGTTTAATATGCATCACAGGCAAACATACGTGGAACTTTCAGCTCCAAGTTCCAACATTTGTCTCTTCCTCTATTCCTTAACTTGCAGCGTGAAGCAGAGTTCATCCACTGGGATAATGAAACTACAAAACCTATTCGAAGGAAAAAAATATATATCATAGTTTAACCTGTTGCTCTCTCTCCAACATGCATATTGCTCATTGACAAAGTTAATGCCACTTTCAATAGAAAATATTCTATATAACTGAAATTATAACTATTTAAATATAATTTCAATGATATTTTTTTGCAATAATAATTTTTAAAATAAATCTAATAATAATTCTGCAAGTCGTCCTTTCCTCTCGCCTAAATACTGTGTCTGTGCTCCCCCGCATGCACCCGCATTCTCCGACAAAAAATTGTCCCATGCTGCACACAATTGTGTCTGGTCCTATGGGACTCTTACAGGTATGCAGATGTCTGGACTAGTGCTGGACGACATTGACAAATTGAAATATCACAATATTTTTAACCAAATACCTCAATATTGATATTGTGACAATATTACAAAGATGACTATAGCTGCTTTCAGAGGATATTTGGAAGTGAGATTTTTGAGAAATAGTCATTAGTAATGTGGCAGTTATAACAAAGCAAGCAGATGTGATAAACAAAACAGCCACTGCAGTCTATTTTACACATTTACTTAATAAATATAAATGTGGAGACATGATAAGATAACATGTTCCAGATAACAAGTGCTAATGTGTTGAAGTAGTGCAGGTTAGCTAAATACCAAGCAGTAGGACTACCAATATTAGCAAAAACTGCATGCAAAATACTTGAAGCAGTAGGTATGTGTATCGAGTATTTTTATGGAGTCCAGTAAATACATTCTGCCTCGTGAATACTTGACATTTATGAATTAAATCATTGGCCCCACTGGAGCTTTAATCTCAGCAAAGAGGAGATTATCACTACCATTTTTATTTTGGAAATAGAGGGACCTCATGGCTGCTCTGGCTCCAAACTCTCCTATCACTTTCACTAGTGAGGATAGCAATCATTTATAAGCGAACATAATGTTCAGACTACTGAGGGAAGCTACGTCCAAATGAGAGGCAAGGTCACGCAAGCAATTCAATTATTGAAGAAGTAATTAGGATAATGAGTAAGTAATAAGTATCAGTAATATGACCTTATTTAATATCAGTGCTTGAGAGGTGCCTCTCCTGGCTAAACCGAAAAGCATTTTAGGAGGCCAAAATATCCTGCATGCTCGCAGACATTAGCCACGCACAACCTGGGTTGTTTTAAATGTCATATTAAACTAGGTTTGAGGGTCAAAACAAATCAGTAAATAAAGCAATCCTAATATCACTAACTTCAGACAAAAAAAAAACAACAACAACTAAGACTTAGCATGACGGAGTTATTTCAAAACATTTTGAATGCTAAACCCCAGTTTGCGTAAAATAGCCCTGGGCCTGTGAAACAGTGTTGGGTTTTTGAGGGAGTGAACAGTTTGCAGATTAATCCTGCGCTGGTAAGGGGCCTTTTCCAACAGCTGTACTCATGCTGTATGACAGAAACTTCCGTTCCGTTCAAACCCTCCTCCATCCCCCCCATTTTCAGTCTCTCCGGGCAAAAAGCTGGCAGGCAAATCCTAAGACACCTATAAAGCCTTGCTTTGATCCCTTCTGTCCAAAACTTGCAATGGTAATACTAACCACGGTTTCAGCTGTGGTCTTGAAATGTGAAATTTAAGTCATGCCACAGTGAAGCGCAATGTCTCAAAATAAGCAGCAAATATGTCAGCGAAGAGAGCATTGGGCAAACGCTTGGTCACGTAGCTCCACGCATCCAATGCAAATTACCGTGCTTTATTGAGTGGACCAGCCACATTCCCCTCTCCCTCTGTCTCCACACTGTCCTCATTACTATGGGACTCTCCCCTCCAAAGAAACCCAAAATGAACGTCATGGGATTGTATTCCCCTTTCAGCTCATTTATTAAAATAATATTTTAGCATGACTTACCCCCGCAGCAAGCAGGCCCCTTGCTGATCAACCGCACCTCAACCACTCAGTGACCCTGTTTTGGGGTCTCTGGACACTGTCCCACTGACAGCCCCAGAAATTTGCTCCAGGAGGAAAATACACTGGCAGGAGTGTGTGTCCGATCTGCACTGGTAAAAATTTTCACTTTCGCTTCACATTTAAAAAATATCGGTATCAGACTGAGATAAACGTGAGGACAGCAGCATTGTGTTAAGATAGGTGAATGGCATCCATGTTTGAGTTCTTTATTATGCCAGACACAGAACAAGATCAGAAACAAAAATCAATAAGAGCAGAAAACTGTATGGAAATATACCATGTGGTATACCTGAGAGAACTGCAGTGACCCAGCGAGGCTCAAATGATGAAAGGATGAAAAAAGGAGTGACTAAAAGAGCTTGTAAATGAATGTAAGGACGCAAGCTAATAATAAACAAAATATACCTTAAATAGCTCAAAGCTAAATACTGTTCCACAAAGCAGACACACTGGAGCAATTTTGCTTGACCCCTGAATGAACTGGTGGACTACATTTAAAAAAAGGGGAAAAAAACAAAAAATAAAACTGCATGTGTGGAATTCATCTAGGAGAAAATGATACATTTTCCTAAACAGTGGCAATCAAATAGACCCAAATGAGCTAATATATATATATTTTTTCTCTCATTCTCATTTTCACAAACTACGGAGGAGAGAGTCTGGACGGGGAAGTGCACAGCACTGCTGTTGGGAGCGATAGACTGTCTATAATAAGAACTTCTGTGCGGTACACCTCATGGAAGACTTTTGATTCAAGCGCAGAGAGCCCTGGGCATTAACTTTAAGGCTCATTTAGAAAGAAAACGCATGGCAGCCCTCCTGAAGGCTTTCACTCTAGAGGGAGCAAAATGAGCAATAGGAGCTGAGAATTGAGATAAATTACCAAATGGAAATAGCTCTCATACCACATGTAAACAAAAAGAAGGGGAATTATCAAGTTAAAATAAAAGGAAGGGGAAAAAATGCAAGATATCAGATACTTGGAAATAGAAAGCATTGGTGGGAATACAAACTAATGGCCACAGGCAGATGCCCACTTTGGCAAATATTTAGCCTTATCAAGGAGCTGTTTGAACATTTTATAAGAGAACTTTATTTACGGTTAATAGAATTAACTGCACTGTTGTGTGAACGCTTATACACTGATCCTTATGCACAGACACATAGACTCAGAGCAATTCCACTTATCACCCAGGTTGTCCATACAAATGGCAGAGCACTAGACAGGCCCCAACACAACCTATCTCTCCGGCACAGATTGTTTGTACAACTCCGCATGTCCACGAAAAGCCCACATTTCTTCGGCTCGCCCGGTGTTAATGACGGCAAGGAAAACTATTTCTGTCTCTCGGCCATGTAAACAATCCCTGGGCAGTTGTGGAGCTCGACCAAAAAAAATGTGGTCAGGATTGAGCCATACGTCAAATGAATGACACCGAGAGACAGCTGCTCCCCCAGGGAGGCCTGGCCGGATTTAAGGTAAGGGGCAGACTTCAAAGAGCACCCACACTCACTAGAAGATCGGGCAGTAACATCTTCACTTCACATTTTTTCCAACCTCATTCAAGTGTGGCCAAATATTAAGTTCAAGGAGGTTATGCAAACACTTTCAGAAGGCAATCATGGGCCTAAGTATTACTCTCTAACCTTCAATTACCTTGCATGGTTTTCCTTTTCCTCTTTCTGATCATGCACCCATACACACACAGTATATTTCCTCTGCCCACTCACTAAAAGTATAACAGCTATATTGACAATATAGCCATTGAAATGCTTGCTAAAAGCGGGAAAAAACATTTAAAGATAAAGTAACCTTCCGCAGCTCCGCAATTTGGCCACCGAACTATCCCATAAAGCATCGGAAATGGGGTGTGACTGCAACACCACGTCGTTTTTTTTTTTTTTTTTTGTATTGACGATTGCTCGAATTCAATGTCGTATATTCAGGAGGTGGCGGTAATACAATAATGTATTTTCAATTGCCATTAAACCAGAAAGAAGAAGAAGAAGAAGAAAAAGCTAGGGTTGAGCACTTGGGTCCCTATCTTACGCCAGAGTCCCTAAGCCCGTTATTTGGGGATTTAGCATTGTGTAAGAGGCGTTCCCCAAAAGTTGCTATCTTGCACACCTGCCTATATCCCTAAAACACCTGCGCTACCTGTTATATTATGCATAGGCG